>JAJTUV010000654.1:0-697444 GCA_021653895.1 Mastomys natalensis | reverse complement strand
GTTTTAAGGGGTTTTGAGTGGAGGAATGTTCTGTGGTTTTGAAACCTTACACAACAAAGATTTATATGCCTATGACCAAGATGAGTTTTTTTCTATTTAAAACGGGGTTCTTGACAGTCCTTTTTTGGGGGAAAAACTATGTAGCCCAGGTGGCCTGGAGCTTGTGAGGGAAGTGAGGCCAGATGAGGCACAGGGAAAAATTGGGTCCTCGCCTTAGGGCCTCTGATGTCCCCCCTGTAGCCAAGCGGGGGAAAATATGAAGCAAATTTCCGGGGGCCCTTTTTCCCAAAACTCCAGTAACAGTCAAGAGATACACCCCTTAGACCCCTGTGGGTGCTGCCCGCCCTGTGCCCTGCACAGGCTTCAGTGGCCCCCAGGATGCTTCTGCTAAGCTTGTGTTGAACCTGGTGGAAGCAGAGGGAGCAAAAAGGCCCCCTGAGGCAGAAATCACGGGCCAGGGATTCACCCGGCCCTTTTTGGGTTGTTGAGCGAGGTGAGGGGAACCCAACCCTAGGAGTCCACTATAGCAGGGCCCTTAGTGTCCCCACAGCAAAAGCGGACCCTTTGGCAGTAAAAACCCCCGTCCCCGGGGAAGGGCCCAAAAAAGGAAATTATTCGTCTCCTAGACCTGCCTGGACCCCCAGAAAAGAAACCCCTAAGTGCCCTCAGGCTTGCCAGGGTAGGGGGGCACTGCATGAAAAAGTGCCTCCGTGGACCCAGGGCCAGGCAAACGGGTTCCTAGGAGCCAGGGTGAGCCTTTGGGGAAATGTGCTGGGGACAAAATAAAAAAAAAAAGCCAAAGCTGAAAAACCCCCTTTCCCTTTGGGGAACCCTAGGCAACCATGCTCCCCACCCCACCCACCCCTGGAGTAAAAAAAACCCCATGTCTCCCCAAAAAGTCACAGCATATGAAAACATGACCTCTTCCACAAGCGGGATCTCTTTGCTTCCGGTTCAACCTGCTCTTTTAAAGCATTTACCATAACCCTCGGGTCTGTTGTACTATTTTTTACAAAAAGCTTGTCCCAGTTTTTTAGCACTTTAAATTTGGGGCCCTCTGCATACCTGTGGTCCCACCCTTTTCAGGAGGTAGAGGCAGGGAAGGGAAATTCCCTATTTTAAAAAACCCAACCCATCCTCACCTATGGGGCTCCCTTACTGCAGTAGAGTGCCACCTGGCGGCAGGCCCGGGCTTTGACTTTCCCTGCCCTTTTTTTTTTAATTCTTGAAAATTATTCGGGCAGGCAGGGGGTGGTACACCCCTTTAAAATCCCAGCATTGGGGAAAGGCAGAGGCAGGGGGGATTTCTGAGTTTGAGGCCAACCCTGGTCTCCCAGAGTGAGTTCCAGGAAAAGCCAGGGCTACACAGAGAAACTTTTTGTCTCGAAAAAAAAAACAAAATATTCATGTTGTTTGCTTGCATGAATGTTGTACCATGTTTAAATGCAGGGGCCCAGAGGCGTGAGACCCAGCAGTCCATGGTAGGCCAACCCCCAAAAAGCATCCTTCTGCTTTTCACCTCAGAAGGCCATGCTTTCTTTCTTTCACATTCCCAAGTATGAGTACTTTCTTTCTCTCGCATCCAGGGGATCCAAGGGCAGAAGTCTAGGGATGAACACATGGCTCATCCTGCAGCTTAGAAGCTGCCCCCTTCACCTGTCTCAGAAGGCAACCCAATCCCAAGGCCCACTTCCAAGCCTTGAGAGTGCACACCAGCTTCCCTCCACAAACAGCGGGCTCTTCCAGCTGCCTTCCCAGGATATTAATGTTTTCCTAAACTTATAGCTCCCCTTCAGGATCTGGAATGCAGAAGGTAGCAGCATCTCAACAGCAATACACTTCCCATCAAAGACTGAGGACACACAAAGGCTTTTCAGGGTTTTTAATAGTCATATGCAGAGGTCTGGTTCATTTCAGCTCCTTCACTGCCAAGCCTGGGGAAAGAAAGATCGATGGTTGACATGATTTCCTTCATAGCTACCCTGCTGCATTTCATGAGCCTCTCCCTTTGCAAACTCAAGATTATCTAGAGTAGGTTCTTTTGAGAATTAAATGGACTATAATCTGCCAGGGGCCAAGGAAAGCATCTCTATGATCAGAATGAACCTGACAATCACAGCCATGGCAAACACATGATTGTCACCACCCCAAAGTGGCTCTCCTAATGCTGCCCATCCCACTGCCGTCTTGGGCTTACCTGGGGGTAGGGATGCTTCAGCTTCTCGGCCTTCTCCTTGTCTGTGATGACAGGGTGTACAGGTACCTGCTGCAGCGGACTTGAACTTTCACGTTATCCTTGTTTCTTCTTGATCTTGACGGCTGCCATGGGAAACCACAATTAAGGATGAGCCCCGTGGAGAACCACATGGGTCATGTGCTTAACTCATAAGTGGCTGACGCTTCCCAGTCTCCACCACCTCAGACCTCCTCTGCTTTCAAATGCTGAATGTGCTGGAAAGCACATTTTTCTTATTGTACTTCAATGAGTCTTTGGTTTTCATTCATTTGCACATGCACACTAAATAACTCCACTCGTACACTAAACACAGCACCACAGAAATTCTAGAATGCTCATGATCACCTTTTAAAGGGACAGCCTATAAAAAAGGAATTTAGTTATCTCCTCAGTAATAAACTTCCCAGCCCTCACTTCTGGCAGCCATACTCTTACTGCAAGGACACTTGGACACACAGAACTCGTCCAGGAGGCTCCATTCCAGTGTGCAGGGAAGCTCCTCCTACATTTCTGTGGAACTTGGTTCTTATTATTTTTTTAATTTTGTGAACCTCAATGCCTGTGTATGGCACAGGGATGTGAGCAAGTCCTGGAGTCGCAAAGAGGTCATCACTGTATAGCTGCAGATCTGAGTGCTGAAGGATGCTGGGAACCAACCCCCATAGCATTACCCACTCATGGCTAGAATGGGCAGTGGGGTGGCCTAAGGCTTTCAGACTCAAGCTCCTACTGGAGACAGGCACTCAGCTAACCCCACAGAAACAGCCCAAGGTCAGTGTGCACGCTGTACCCCATACCCACCTCTGTCCCAGTGACACTGCTCCGACTCAGGGCAGTTCCCAGGAAGCACCAGGGCGCAGAGCCTGCAAGGCACTGGCCACTCTGGCTTCCATCTTACCAAGTCCAGACATGACGGCAGTGTCCCATGTGCTCCACAGCTACTGCACTCCTGAACGTTATCTCTATTCTCTGGAGGTAAGAGGTCTGAGACAGGGTCTCACGTATCCCGGCTGGTCCTGAACCACTGTGTGGCAGAGGACCTCAAATCTCCTGATCCTTCTTCCTCCAACCAAAAGCCCCGGGGTTGAAATGGTGGTCTACCACGCCCAGTTAGGTCAGTGCCGGGAATCGACCCCGGAGCCCTAGGAGTGCTAGGCAGGAGCTCTCGTACTCCCAGCCTCAAGCATTATTCAGCCAAACATAATGTGGATACAGCAATTCCACTCCTGGGTAAAACACCCAGCATGAAGAAATAAATGCTGAGCTAGGCTGACGGAAAACATGCAAGCAGCCCTGTGCCCACCAACTCAAGGTGGTGCCCCCACACAGCAGAAGCGCTGACCAGGGCATCCCGACACATCTGTAACACCAGCACTTGGGAGACGTAGGCAGTTCAAGGTCGAAGAGAAGCTGATGTGATACTTGTGTTGGTAAAGACACCTGCTGCCAAACCCAGTGACCCAAGTTTGATTCCTGAGACCTGCCCATAGGAGAACCAACTCCCTCAAGATGCCCTCTGACCTCCGTTATGTGCACACACACTAAACAAAAACAAACAAAATCTACCAGAAATCAGGTTCAAAAGCATTTCTCCCAATAAATACACCTGACTTATTTTCTTAACCAGTTAAGGAACTGATGGATCTGCTAAGCTGACCTCACCAATCTGGGGTATAGCCTCTGGTTTCACATTCTCTGAAGTAAACAGGAGAAAGACCTGTGGCCTGTGACAGAGCTGGGACACGGGGAGGCAGTGCCAAATGTTACAGCCGGATGGAAAACACAAGCAACCCCCACGGATCCACCAGCGGGAGACAATCCTCTGATGGCCCACGGACCACCACATCAGAGGCAACAGCTTGTCTGACGTGACAGGGCACGCCTAGGGTCCTTGTTCTTTCTAAGGTTCTTCCTGTCCACCTAACAGGACAGCCCAACTAGGTCTACTTCCCCTAATTATCTGGTGCTCTTAGAGAGCGGGTTGAGAGGAAAAGGAAGGCACACAGGGCTATCTCACACAGCAGAAAAAACAGTCTTCTTTTTTTGCTGCCATGTGAGATAACGTCATCCAAGGTCTCTCACTAGACACATTCCTCCCAAACATCCTTTAAATAGGAGACGATTCCCTCCTTGTGTTATGAAAGAACAATGCAGAAACAGCAGGAGTAGACAAACCACTTTGAACCTGCTTGTTTAATCTATTTTTGAGACAGTGTAACCAAGGAGAACCTTGCATTTCCCATCCCTTTGTCTCTACCTCCCGAGTTCGGGGGATTACCCTCTGTGCACTAGGTCTGGCTCTGAATTCCAGCTCTCGCAGAGCACCAGCGCTCTTGCTTTGTGGCCAAGGATGGTGTTGGATGCTTACAGTCTTACAGCCTCAGCCTAAGGTTAAGCAGGTCTGGGCCAGCATACTGGCTCGCTTTTATTTGGAAGCTGGAGATTACAGGTAAAGACACTTTATTTTTTCTCATTTCCCCCTTTTTAAATTTTAAGACAGGGTCTCCGCTATGCAGCCCTGGAGGGCTTCTAACTCACAGGGATCCTCCGGCCTCTTACCACGTGAGGGCCGGCAGGGTACTTAATCATCGCGCGTTGGGATCTGGGTGTGCACAACCCGCAATGCCGACCTTATGTTTGTGACACGCTGGATGGCCAAGCTTTCAAGAGATCCAGTTCGGTCAGGGCCGCCAATCCCTTCCTCCGCCCGCCACGCCCCAACTCTGCAGGCCGAACCAACTGGAACTGAAGACCAGGTTGCCGCGAAGTCCTTGATTCCTCAATTTCCGGGCCGCAGAAAGGAGACGAAGTGCCTGGCATGGGCCAAAATGGTATATATGCGCCGCCGGAATCACCATGCCCGCGGCGTTGTCTGGTTCAACCTGGGGCAAACTCCTAGTGAACGTAGCGGACCGCATTCCCCCTCGCTCCTCCCTCTATTCCTTCCTCCCCATTCTATCCCCTCTGTGCCTCTCCCAAACCCCTCTGATCGCTTCATTTTATTCTTTTCCACGGCAAAATTCACTAGTGGCGAGAACCGAATGACGGAATAGAACCAGGTTTCCGCTTCCAGGACATTAACCGCCAGGGCATCGGATCCCGGGGACGTGCATGGTGCCAGAAATATAGCTCATATTCAATTAGGACCTGCCCTCTTCGGTTAATTCGTACGGCTCTAGAAGTAGTTGGCAGCTCACCTTGCTTACTTATTTTCTTTATATTGTCCCATTACCCCTCATTTTCATAACATCCTAAGAATTGAAAATATTTATAGATTACTGGCTTTGCTGCGCTCTTGTGTATGAGCCTGAGCCCACCTGAGGTAATTGATCGGGTAACTGATTTCTACATCGAGACCTTAGTACTGAGTGATCCCAGGCCAGAAGTGATGGCTTTTTTGATATTTGTTTTAGCACGGTTGGTCATACCCTTCTACTTATAAAGGCAAAGGTGAAATATTCCAAGAATCTCAGTGCCAGCTCGTCTGGAGTGAGTTCCAGAAGTCACTTACACAGAGTGCTCTATCATTTTGAACCATACAGTCAATTGTAGCCCACGCCGCAGGTAGATGACGATTGAATCCGAACTGAGAGGAGAGAAGGCGAAGAATCGAGTTCAAGCAGTAAAGGAAGTCAAGAGACAGCCAGAACAGAGAACCCAGAAAAAACAAAAAAGAAGAAGCACACGGCAGAATCCCAGACCCAGCATGAAAACAATCGGTACTTAGAAAAGATAAAGAAGAAAGAAGAGGAGGAAAGGCAAAACAATGTTGAGCCTCCACTGGCTTCCTCCCATCCCAGCCCCCGACACTCCTTCTTTAGACAACGTTGTAAGTGACATGTTGAAGCAGCGTTGGCCTCGCCACGGTTTCCAGTCTTCCCGCCCTGGCTTCTAATTCCTTGTCATTTTATTTCATAGACGCCTGAAGTTAGGCTCCGTAAACTTTATGCTAGTGTTTTTTCTTATCCCGTTTATTTTTTCAAACGCCACAATGTTCCATTTTATTATTTCTCTCCCCAATTACCACACAGGAGATGTTTGGCCAGTGAGGTTTATAACTTCAGCTGGCCTCCCCAATCTTGCCAGAGTTAACACCCCTCTTCGTCCACTCCTTTGATAGGAATTCGCGGAACTCCTGCCTCCCGGTGATACAGGGCAGAAAAACTAATTTGCAGGAGTCGTTTTCAACGAACAGTATGCAGCGCTTCGGCGACTGAAGACCTGTCTGCTGGTAATATTGGGTTTCAGACCCCAGACAAGCAGCTGAGGTGCGTATTTTACATACCAAAGCAGATTGGCCTTCATCTTTTCCAGCACCCCTCAGTCCCTACCTAGAAGACCCTTTTCCCAACCCTAAACTTTTAGGCACATCGGCTGGGATGTCCCACCTGTGTGTTTATAAAAAATAAAGAGACGAAGGGATATGTTTGGTGGAGGTGCGGTAAGGTGTGGGGAGAGGGGGTTGCCTCGGCGGGCCACATGCTTGCAGCCCCTTCCCTCTGAGTTTATTCAGGGCATGGGGAGGGGAGATGAAGTGGTGTAGAGACAGAGAAAGGGAGGGGGTGGGGGAGGAGAGCACGAGGCCAGCTATGAGCACCCTGAGTTGTGGGCAGGATGGGGAGAGAGAGGGTAAGGGACAGAGAGGATAGAACAGGAGCATAGAAGGTGGTGGGGGAGGAGGAAAGGGAAGAAGCAAGGGGGAAGGAAGAGGAGGAAGAGGAGGAAGAGGAAGAGGTGAGCAGCCCTTTTATAGTGAGTCAGGCATACCTGGCTGTTGCCAGGTAACTTTGGGGCGGAGCCTAGACAAAATGCTAACACACACCCCACCCCTACCCTCTAGACATTTGGTCACTCCCTATTTTCTCTCTGCTTCTCCTTCTCTCCCCCTTCCTTTTCTCTTCTCTTCTCTCCTCTCCTCTCCTCTCCTCTCCTCTCCTCTCCTCTCCTCTCCTCTCCTCTCCTCTCCTCTCCTCTCTCTCTCTCTCATCTCTCTCTCTCTCTCTCTCTCTCTCTCTTTGCCCACACTTCTCTCTTTCTCTTCCTCCTCTCCTTTGTCCCTCTCCTCACTGCGACTTCTCCAGCCTCATTCCTTGGGACCAGCCCAAGAGCTTCCCAATAAACCTTTTTATATAGACTCTAATCTGGCCTGAACTGGTTCATTTTTTACCGCGGGAGAAATAACTTCTCAGTAACCACTGGAGAAGTTGGTGGGTTTTGGGTGAGTTGTCTGGGGGCCAGATACGATCTGAGAATCACGGCTGTTCAGTCCTGACCAGGGACATTCCCAAAGGTCCCTGCTCGACTTTGCTGCCTGCCTTCTCTCCAGGGCAAATGCCTTTCCGGTCTTTTCTGCCCCCTGTCTCCTCAAGTAAATGCCCTTTTGGCCAAACTGAGACCCCTTTAACTTGCTAGTGCTTCCGGTCTGCAGGGACTTCTTTGCTGTCCCTCCAGGTATTACAGTGTCCCTTCAGTTATGAAGGGACACTTCCATCTTCTACTTGGGGACAGACGTTCAGTTCCAATGCCCCTCCCTTGTCCCCTCCGATAAAGTATTATTTGATGCAACAGGAGGGGGCGCCTTAGCGGGCCCAGAATAAAAGGAAGTTTTATTTGGGACCTGGAAAGGGGGTCTGGAGGAGTGGAGGCAGAGAAAGGCTACAGAGAAGGACACAAAGAGAGGAGAGAGAAAGTATGGAAGAGGCAGACTGGCTGGGAGCACGGGGAGAGTGGGAGAAGATGAAGGGGGAGGAACAGGGAAAGCCCAAACCACCCTGGCTCCTGGCTAAGTAATTGTTGGGCGGAGCCTAGAGGAAAGGCTAACACCCTCTGTATAGACTGTGAGGCAATGGTGGGGATAAACTCTGTTTTAAAAAGAGAGGGTCTATTTCTGAGTTCGAGGCCAGCCTGGTCTACAGAGTGAGTTCCAGGACAGCCTGGGCTATACAGAGAAACCCTGTCTCGAAAAGTCAAAGAGAGAGAGAGAGAGAGAGAGAGAGAGAGAGAGAGAGAGAGAGAGAGACTGACTCCCTGTGTTGAACTAGGTATCCTGGAACTAAGTAGACCATGCTGGCCTTGAACTCACAGAGATCTTACGACTCCACCTCCCAAGTGCTAGGATTAAAGGCGGGAGCCACCACTCCTAGCTGGTTTTTTTTTTTTTGGTTTTTGTTTGTTTGTTTGTTTGTTTGTTGTTGTTTTGGACAGGATATCTTGTAGCCCAGGCTGGCCTCCCTGTATAGCAGAGGGTGACCTCCTTGAGCTTCCAAACCTCCTGTCATTACTTCCTGAGTGCTGGCATTACAGATGTGAGCCACCATGCCTGGTGCTGATGACTGGACCCAGGACTTTTGCATGCTGGGCAAGCACTCTTACCAGCTGAGCTATATCCTCTGTCCCTGGCAGGGATAAACTCTTCGTGCTTTTGTACTGATTTCGTTTGAGGGCAAGGACAAGGTAGAACTTTTTGTAGGCAGCTCTTTGATATGATACTCACGTATACAGTAGGCGCTTAATGCTGACGTTGGGGACTCCCGAGCTGGATGTGACCTTTGAAGGCACTCATTAAAAGAAGGGTCAGGAAAAGGAAGGGACGGAGGGAATATGGAAAAACAGAAAGGGGGAGCTAAAAGTAGAAAGATTCAGGTTAGATACTCCAAGCAGTCCCTAGCACATAGTAGGTGCACAAAATATGTATGTACACGAGTAACTGGGGCCTCTGCTCCTTACTGCTGCACCAGTCAGGTGATGGGTAAGAAGATGAACTGCATCCCCCATCGGCAGTCGCCCTGGGGAGACAGATGTTGGCCCACTTGAGTTGTGTGATTTAAGAGAGCGTAGATAACACAGCAAAGCCACGAAGACACATTTGTTCAAGGACCAAGGTCTTTTCCAGCTCCCCAAGGGGAACAGATAACAGCAAATAACAAAATACACTGCAGGCAAAGCATGGTGTGCAGAAGGAAGGTGTCTCAGGCTCCCATGGCAGAGCCTCAGTGTCAGGATCTGACTTCGGACTCAGACAAGAAGCGGCTGGGACCAGTGCCTCATGCAAGATCTGGACTGTAGCTTCCTGGGACTCTCAAACATGCATGTGATAGGAGCTGCTAAAGGGGGGAATCCTGCAGGCAAGGAGGGCTCTCCTCTCGCCAGACTGGGTCTGCATTACCTGTCAGGGCTACTGTGTCTGTTAAGCCAGGAGGGCAGACTAGACCATCCCAGGTGGGTGGGAGGTACCACAGAGACAGAAGACACTTCTGGAGGGGGCTTGTAGACAGGGCTGACGGAGGCTGGAGCTGGGCTTAAGTCGGGTCTAGGGAGTATCATCTTGTTTTTTTTTTTTTTGATTTTTTTTTTTTTTTTGGTTTTTCGAGACAGGGTTTCTCTGTGTAGCCCGGGCTGTCCTGGAACTCACTCTGTAGACCAGGCTGGCCTCGAACTCAGAAATCCGCCTGCCTCTGCCTCCCAAGTGCTGGGTTTAAAGGCGTGCACCACCACCGCCCGGCCTAGGGAGTATCTTCTGGTCTTACATCTTTCTTGCTTTCTTTAATCTAACTGCTGGCCTTGGGGCTGGCCCTGGAAGGGTCTGCTGCAGGGCAAACAGGGACGGAGAGGTACCCCTCTCCTTTCCCTTCCTCTCCAATAGGAACCCCGAAGGCCCATCCATTTGGATTTCTCTCTTCAGTGTTCAGAGGCACCAGAATGGGGCAGAGACCTGGTATCCCACTCAAGGGTGGACAGAGAGGTAGTGTCAGATACAGTGTGCTCTAAAGGAGCTGAGAAGAGAGCCTGGCATCTGGCTCAGATAAACGGTTGATGGACGGACCCCCATGGGAAAGACAGGAAAATGGTTAGCCTAGGGTTGGGAGAAGCTGGGGTTCTCTGGGAATGTCAGAAAGTTCTGTGGGATCAAAACAGAATTGATTCTCCTGATTCCCGCTCATGCTAGAGTAATCTCTTGAGCTCTGGGTTTCTATATCCAAGGCTTGTTTTTTTTTTTTGGGGGGGGGGGGAGTGGGCAGGGAGGGGACAGATAGAATGGAGGCACGTCACCTGGCTTCCTCTCTGGCTGGCTGGGCTGTGGGTGCAGTGTCTACTTGTGACCACATGACCACATGGGGGTGCTGAGCCTGAGACTGGAGACTGAAAGGCAAGAAATCAGCCTTCTGGCTTAAACCCCAAATCTCAGGCTTATACATTGTGGATGTGATTGGTGTAGTATTTCATACCTAGAGGAGTGCTTTCTTAGTTCCTTCGCACTTACTCTCCAGGAAGCCCCCAAGAGGCCCATGCCTTCGGCTGCCAGCATAGCTGGCCTTTAAAACCTGTCCAGTGGGAGCTATCCATAGATCTCCCAGATGCTCAGAGAGCCTGGGGTTCCCATGAATCTGGCTACCTGGAAGAGTGGATAGGGAAGGAGAAGAGGGAGGAAGAAGAGTTGTGCTCTTTTGGAATCTAAGATGGGACATTTAAATAGGGTTCTGGGTACCCCCTCTTGCCCCACAGAATCTTCAAGACTCATAGATGGTCATGAGAAGCAGACACACAAACCAGCTGTTGCCAAGTGCCTCAAAGCACGGCAGTGATGCCTCTTGAAATCATCATCATCACCATCACCATCATCATCATCACCAGCATCTGATAGCGGCTCATGCAGCCCAGGTTGACCTTAAACTTGCTATGTAGCAGAGGGTGACCTTGAAATTCTGATCCTCCCTCCTACACCTCTTGAGAGCTGGGATTACAGACAAACTACACCATACTGGGTTTAAGCAGCACTGGGGATTCAAACCCAGGGCTTCATGCATTCGAAGCAAGCACTCTACCAACTGAGCCACATGCTCAGCCGGGAACTCAGCATTACTGATGACCTTTTCCAGACGAGATCCTCATCTCAGGCTGGGAGCGAGGCTGTTTAGGATGCTGTGGAATTTGGGTAGCATCCTGGTTTGCATGTACTTGATGCTCCATCTCTACAATCCTGGAGAATACGAATGCCCATGCACCGGCCAGATGTCCCTGCACGGTTAGAAGTCCCCAGGGCTAACAGGACAAAGTCAAAGAAATATTTTTGTTGTTATTTTCATGAATACTCCATCCTGGACCACCCCCCTTTTGCTCCTGGGACTGGAATCCAGAGCCATACATGTGCTAGGCAGATGTATGCTAGTGAGCTACATTAGTGACACCCCCCGTCCCGTGGCCAGGTTATTTATTTATTTCTGAGCCCAGACCACTGATATTGCTTCATTTTGTGTTTGAATCAGGGTCTGGTTACGTAGCCCTACCTTAATCTAGTATTTCCTAAGTAAGTCAAGCTGACTCTCAAACTCACGGCGATCCTCCTGCCTTAGCATCGTGGGTACTGGGATACCCACCATGCCTGACTTCAGGCCACGTCTTTGCACCCTGATTCCCTTTCTTATATTTACCTATAGCCTAGAAGTTCAAAGTCTTTCTGCAGGCAGTCAGAGGGTTGCTACACTTCCTTTGGCCTCTGCCCTAGGGCTGCAAAGTAGCGGCTCTCCGCTGGGAGCATAACTAGGATAACTTTTCCATCAGGAAGCCTTGTGTCTGTGTGGGCCAGGTAGATGGAAGGAGGGACAGTCACACCAAGTTCGATGTTAAGATGCCTGAGAGAGAGCAAACATTGCCCCAAGCCAGTTCACCTCTCTAACACCCACTGTTGGCCAGGTCCTGTGTTACCTCCCTGCTTTGATGACATGTATTTAGCCCACGATTGTGTGTCTTTGCCTCTGTTCCCACCACAGGGAACCCAAAGACTAACAGTGAAGGCAGAGATGAAGGAGGCTACCACATGGAAGAAGTGCTTCATGGGCCAGATGGGATGGGATGTGGGATAGATCACCCAGCATGGGGGTGGGTCAGGTCTGGGAGGGGTCCACCTATGTAACCTTCCAGGGGTACATAGAATCTCCAGGGATACAAGAGCAAAGGAATGATCCATTTGGATGGCTTTTAATCCTGGTGCCCTCCTAGGAAAGGGACATTCCTCTTGGAGACAGGCTGTCCAGATTCATTTAGCTAGTGTTTGGCTAAGCAGTCTCCAGAAATCGGTGGCTGTGTGGGTTATTCTTTCTTTCTTTCTTCCTTTTTCTTCCTTCCTTCCTTTCTCTTTTAAGATTTATATATTTATTTTTTTTATGTATACAAGTACACTGTAGTTGTATTCAGACACACCAGAAGAGGGCATCAGATCCCATTACAGATGGTTGTGAGCCACCGTGTGGTTGCTGGGAATTGAACTCAGGATCTCTGAAAGAGCAGTCAGTGCTCTTAACTACCGAGCCATCTCTTCAGCCCTGTGTGGGTTCTTTTAAGGAGGATGCAAATATCTGTTCTGGGTCAGGCCAATCTGGTGGATTGAGTGCTGGATCTCAGTAGCCTCCATTCTGGGCACCCAGGAAACCCGAGGGACACAGGCCGGCTCTGCCCAGCAGGTGGCGCTGTGGGCGTTCACGAGGAGAGTGAGTTCTTGGAGCATGCGGGCTAGAGTGAGAACCCTCCCTTGCCCAGCCTTCGTGAGGCAGCAGAGACCCTGGAAAGCCCAGAAGTCTCCTCCATGGGGATGCAGAGTCGGTATTGACAGATGATGTTTCTTCAGTTCCCCTGCCTCAACACACAGGCCTCTTTCTCTCTTCAAGCTGCATCCAATCTGTTCCTGCAAAAAAGGACAGATTGCACCGGTCTCCCAGCAGCAAGGAATGTAATACCGAGGCCGAGGAGAATCCATCTTGAGTGCAAGGGACAGGCCACCCTCCGATATATCAACACGTGCCAGGGTGAGGGGACGTTGGAGAGGAAAGAGAAAGGGCACCCGTCCCTTCAAGAGAGCAGGCCAAGGGCCAGCCTATCAGTGTGTATATATCTTGCATTATGCAGCGTAGGAGAGAAAATCAATAGAGCTGTCAGCGGCTAATGCATTCAGCCCTGCCACCGTCCCCATCCCGGGATGCTCCAGACAGATGCTTCAAATTAAACAAGAGGGAAGGGAGAGGGGCACGGGAGGCCAGGGAGACATACACCCTGACAGGCCGGAGGAAAGCGGAGGCACAACTGAGGGGCTGAGGAAATTAAAGTCCATCAATCACAGGCGTAGGGAGCATCCTCCAGCGTGAGTGACAGGAAGATTCTCAACGCCAGCGGTAGTGTCCGATCTGCTGCAGGTTACGGTCCCTCTTGACTGGGGGAGTCCCTCGGAAGCGGGTGACTGCCAGTGGCTTGTCATTCTCTGATTGGATCTTTAGGAGGTGGGGGTGAGAGGGTAGTTCAGGCTTCCTGCTTTGATGGAGTGTGTGGTGTGTATGAGTGTGTATGTGTGTGTGTAGTGCATGTGTATGTGTGTGGATGTGGGTATATGTATGTGTGTGTTGTGTGTGTGTATGTGTGTGTGTATGTGTGTGTGGGATGTTGTGTGTGGTGTTTGTATGTGTTTGTGGTTTGTGTGTGTGTATGTATATGTGAGTGTGTATGTATGTGTGTGTATGTGGGTGTGGTTGTGTGTATGTGTGTGTATGTATGTTTGTGTGGGTGTGTGTGGTTGTGTATGTTTGTGTATCTGTATGTGTGTGTATGTATGTGTATGTGTGTGTATGTATTATGTGTGTGTTTGTGTGTGTGTATGTATATGTGAGTGTGTATGTATGTGTGTGTGAGTGTTTGTTTGTGTGTGGTTGTGTATGTTTGTGTATATGTATGTGTATGTATGTATGTGTATGTGTGTGTATGTATTATGTGTGTGTTTGTGTGTGTATATGTATGTGTGTGTATGTATGTGTATGTGTGTGTATGTATGTGCACCAGGATGGAGGGGTGGGCAGGCTCTCTGCCTGGGTGGGGGACCATGCTGCTCACTGATGACCACTCCTGGACAGCTCTAGCTCCCCAAGGTTTGAACATATCATTTAGCCTACAAGAATGGGCCTCGGAGCGTCCCTCATTCTGCTTTGTTCCACCATCCATTTCTCCTCTCTGCCTCATGTACCTCAGTCGGGCAGGCCTGCTTGCTGTCTGCTGTTCTTTAACCCTAGAGACTGGCCACCTGTGAACAGTCCTTGGCTCTGCCTTGGGCTCTCCCTCAAGTCTCTAATGACCACTGTGTGGGGGCAGGGTGGTCCTGACCTCCTGCTGTGTTGTCCCTCCACTCCCGAGGGGGAGGAGTAGTCCTGGCAAAGGGGTTAAGAAAGTTGGTTAGGAGATCCTGAGTGGGTAAGTAGGAGAGTAAATCATTGAGTCACCTTCCTGCCACCCCTTCATCCTAAGGCTTCTTGGGAGAAGGGAAGAATGACCCGCTGAAGTTTCCAGGGTTCCCCAACAAACCTGTCCCCAACAACCTGTGGGCCTCTGAGGTTTCATCAGGAAACAGGCCAGGCCAGGGGTTGTTTGAGGTAGAAGCAAGAGGCCAGGAGCAGGGGTGCAGGGCCCCAGGGGACTGACACAGAGATAGGTGAATAGTAAATTACAGCAGGACATTGTCACCAGAACCTCAGGCAGCCCAGACAGAAGTGACCCTCAGTCTAGCTAGTCCTCAGGGAGGCATCTGGGGAGTGAATGCTCCTGTCACTCCCCCTTAGTAGAGAGTTCCATCAATGGAACCTAACAGGATTATGGAGTGCTGGCTTAGACTAGAAGAACGTGTTGCTGTCCCCATTATGGTCCCAAGACAGAGAACACCCCCTGGGATCAAGCTGGCTCTCTGAGGTTTTGTACTTTGCGTTTGTGCCAGCCCTTGCTCTTCTATCTCCATCTACCTTTCCCCCTCCCCCATCCCTTCTCCTCTCACCTCTCTCCAAGAGGGTCTTTGGCTCTAGAAAGACTTCAAAGATGGAAGAGCACTCTGGCTGGCTTGCTGGCTCCAGTTGGCACAGCCCAATCTGCTGCCACCCCACCTCCCATACAGCTATGCTGCCCTCTGCATCCAGAGAAAGACGGGCCTAGTGTTGCTTCCTTGCCCAAGACAGGTTCTACCAATTACCGCTGGTGACCGAGTTTCCAAAAGCAATTACCAGAGCGCCTCAATGCCTCCAAGGTGTGGAGCTGAGAGAGAGAGCTGGGTACCCAGCTGGAACGGAGGCTCCGGGGTTTGTGGGCAGCATAAAGAGAGGCAGTGCAGGCCGGTGCAGAGACCTGACTCTGAGCAGGCCTGCAGCAACAGGAGAGATCCCGACTAGGGGGAGGGAGGCTCAGCAGGAACACAGCCCTGCAAGCCAAGGCCCCATGGTTTAGGTGGCCTCTCTCTTCAAGTTTCTTCTCTGGTGTGCTGGGGAATGGAAAAACAATCCCCGTGAATCTAGATTTGTCTTGAGGGGTGGCGGGGTGAGAGCATCCATACTTGCTTGAAGGCCAGGGTGAAGCTCATTACCAGTGGTTTCCATGGTAAGCAGGCATCACTGATACCTCCTTATACTGTTCCTAGGTATAGAAACTTCCCATGTGTCCAAAGGTGATCTCGATCCTCTGATCCACCTGCCTCTATCTCCTAAGTACTGTGATTATAGTTGTGTACCACTAAGCCAAGTTTATGCAGCCATGGGGATTGAACTCAGGGCTTCATGCATGCTAAGGCAAGCACACTACCAACTGAGCTACATCCCCAGTCCTGAGTCTGTTTTCTGGTTGAAGTCTTTACCCACAACACTAGAGGATTCCCGTGACATACGCTCAGTACAGAGATGCTCTCAGGAGCCAGTGGGAGCCACTTGCAGAATGCCACAGTGTAAGGTTGGAGCTATGTGGAAAAGAGGAGGGAGAGGATCTGAGAGGAAACATCACCTCCAGGGTTGAGCTTTAATAAGGTAATAAAGGTCCAGGCTCTAAGTGGGTGACTTTGGGGATCCACGTGGGTCAGCAGCCCTGTTGCTGCTTGCTGCTCTGCCTATCCTTAAGCTGGTCCTCTGAAGAACTGGGAGACTGTTTCAGCCTGGAAGTAGACATGGAGCCCGGTGCTCAGAATGCAGGACGCATTATTTTTTAATAAAGGAGGCAGAAAGCTAAAGAAGGCAAAGACGCATTCCGGTTCACCCCCAGCCAGCTGCACCTCCGGGCCATCCCTCATCTTAATGAGCCCATCCAAATCTCGTTTGCTAATGAGGAATTTAATGTCACAGACTGACAAGCGAGACTGAGAGGGGAAACAGGAAGGTCGTTACAAAAATGAAATCTGTAGCTAAGTGCCACGCCACCGCCATCCTGGGCGCCCGCCCCTGAATGTCAGCCCACAATGGTTAACGTGCTACAAGCGCGTCAGCACCATGGACAGGGAATGCTGGTGCTTCCTATTTTCAGCAGTCCCAGTATCCCCTGCTCATTTGCTCCTAAAGTTTGTTTTTCCCTGACTCAGGTGTGCCCCCACCCCACACCCACAAGCACAGTCCCAGGAGGGGTGGGGCCAACCGCTGGCACTGTAGCCTTTGTGCATGCTCACCTGGACTGTGTGTTCAAAGCCACATTTCCTTGGGGCCTTCCCAATTGGTTTGTGAGCACCTTGCTTGTAGCATCTGTGTCTTTCTTGATAAAATTTGAATGCTGACCACAAGCCGAGGTCTGTACAAGACACAGAAGAGAATTTCCAAGGGACGAATGAAGGAAGGAAGTGGTAATTATAATGGAGTGATAAGAAAGAGAGAGAGAGAGAGAGAGAGAGAGAGAGAGAGAGAGAGAGAGAGAAGAAGAAGGAGGAGGAGGAGGAGGAGGAGGGGAGGAGGGGGAGGGAGGGAGGGAGGGAGGGAGGGAGGGAGGGAGGGAGGGAGGAAGAGAATGCACACATCCTGGGATTTTGTTTGTTCATCTATTTGCTTGAGTGGTCTTGTGTATCTCGGGCTGACCTTGATGTAGCTAAGGGTGACCTTGAACTCCTGATACTCCTGCCTCCACCTTCTAAGTTCTGGGACCCACGGGCATGGACCACCACTCCCAGTCTATATGATGCTGAGAATTGAACCCAGGGCTTTGAATATACTACACAGACATTTCACCAACGTCCTTAGCCCCAAATACTGGGTTTGACACAGCAATCAAAGGCTTTAGAAGGATAGTCCAGCTACTGAAAGAGAAATCAAGCATTCTCTACAAAAGAAGTACCCTATGGTGTATAGTGTTATCAACCTGACAGAGTCTAGGCTCCTGAGGAGGCAAGCCTCCTGGCATACCTGTGAGAGACTCTCTAGATTAACGTTAACCTCTGAGGATGTCTGTGAAGAATTATCTAGATTACGGCTGATGGACTGTGAGGGAGATCCTTCCCTGGGCAGGGATCCTGGATTGTGTAAAATACAGAGTCCATGCCAGGTGACACGCCAACGTGGATGAGGCAAATATTACAAGGTCACCTCTACATGAAGAGCTAAAGGCAATCAATGGCTGGGGGAGAGAGAGAGAGAGAGAGAGAGAGAGTGAGAAGAGAAGAGAGAGAGAGATTGGTTTTCTCCAGGGAAGAGCTCCCTGACAAGTTATCTAATCCAAAGTGCTCAGCCCTAAACACACAGACACAGGGACCCAAATCGGACCCTGTAGTTGTGTGTGTTAATAATATAATAATAACAGAACAGCCCAGCGCTGAACTTAGAGACCTGCTTTAAGTGCAGGTGTTTAAAAGCACAAGCTGCTGCCCCGGGTGCTCTCGGCTGCTTGACTGTGGGTATGGCCAGCTCCTGCAGGCTTCTGCTGCTGTGACTGCCCTGCTCAGGGAGACTGTGACGTAAAAATCTCAGTGACAGGAAATAGCCCAAGACACCTCTCGTCCTGAGGTTACATACATACCTAAGATAGAGAAGGAAATTAAGATAGGGGATTCCAGAAATTTCTATGTTCATGAGGTCATTTTTTTTTTTCCACTATAGACTATTATCCAGAGTAAAAACTACATGGTCCAGCATTCTCTGTGCTTCTCTGTGGCTGTGTGGGGTGTGAGGAGATGTGGGGTAAAGGAAGGGGCATGCTTTTTCTGTTCTTTCCTTTTTTTCGGTTGGCTGGTCTATGGATGTGATGGCTGGTGCAGCAGCAGCCATCTTTAAACTCAGAAGTCAGGTAGCACCACAGAAGAAGGAATGCGTGTCTGGTGAGGACAGTGGCTGCTCTTCTCATCTCCTGAGGAGCTCATTTGCACCCTTCCTGTGCCCTGTCTTGGGAATAAGGAAGGTACCCTAAGGAAGACTTCTGGGTCATCCTGATTGGGACTTGGAACACAATGAAGGTAAGGGGAAGTCAGGAGAGAGCACAGGACAGGAACCAAGATATCCATCCTGTCCTCAGTGGCTTCTCCCACACCAGAAGATTCCTGATCACCGAAGGCTGGAAGTGGGATTGCTTACCGGGTGTGGTGATTTGAATATGCTTGGCCCAGGGAGTTGTACTGTTAGGAAGTGTGGTCTTCTTGGAGGAAGTGTGTCACTCTAAGGGAGGGCTTTGAGATCCTCTTCCTAGCCATGTGAGAGACAGTCTTCTCCCAGTTCCCTTTGGAATAAGATGTAGAACTCTCAGCTCCTCAAGCACCACATCTGCCTGGATGCTGCCATGCTCCCACCTTGATGGTAATGGACTGAACCTCTCAACCCGTAAGCCAGCCCCAGTTAAATGTTGTCCTTTATAAGAATTGGCTTGGTCATGGTGTCTGCTCACAGCAATGGAAACCCTGACTAAGACTCTTAATGGACTAGTAATACCCATTTTGTAGTCAGGATGGATCCAGCCCCAACCCCTCTCCATCACCCCTTGCTCTTTTGCTGGGTCAGGATGTAGCAGGAAGACTCTTTCTAGAGGCCGGTGCCATGTTCTTGGACTTCCCAGCCTCCAGAGCTAAGATGAAATAACCTTCTCTTGTTTATAATTTACCCAGTTGGTGACACCCTGTTATTGCAACAGAAAGCATGTCCCTGCCACTTAAAGTCCTAAACAGTGAGTCGGAAGGGATGTTATTTGGGTGGGCCAGGTCCAATCAAGTGAGGTTTTTCAAAGAGCTTGGAAATCAGAGTCGGGTAACCAAGCTGCCTTCTGCTCTACAGCTCTAAGGGGGATGAGTGTCTTCTCCTGAAGGACCTTCCTTGAGCCTGAGGCAAGAGCGAGCCTGGCTACACACATATGAGCTCAGCCTTGGGTGGGGAAAGCCTAGGACAGAGACACTACTCCCGTCTTCACAGCCCTCAGACCGGGGAGAAACTCTGAAAATATCAGTCATTTTAAGTTGTTAAATGCATGGCAATTGGTTACAATCTCCTACAGAGGGTCAGATGTGTGTGAGTGTGTGTGTATGTGCATGAAGGTGTATGTGTATGTGCATGAGTGTGTGTGTGTATGTGTGTGTGCATGAATGTGTGTGTGTATGTGTGTGCATAAATATGTATGTGTGTGTGCATGAATGTGTATGTGTGTGTGTGCATGAATGTGTGTGTATGTGTGCATGAATGTGTGTATGTGTGTATGTCTGTGTGTGTGTGTCTGTGCATGAGTGTGTGTGTATGTGTGTGTGCATGAATGTGTGTGTGTGTCTGTGCATGAGTGTGTGTGTATGTGTGTGTGCATGAATGTGTGTGTGTATGTGTGTGTGCATAAATATGTATGTGTGTGCATGAATGTGTGTGTGTGTATGTGTGTGTGCATAAATATGTATGTGTGTGTGCATAAATGTGTATGTATGTGTGATTGAATGTGTGTGTATGTGTATGTTTGTGTGTATGTGTGTGTATATGTGTGCTTTCTTGCTGTGACACAACTCCACTAACCACCCCTCTCATGCTGGGATCTTGTGGTGATGAGCCAAAGAGAAAGAAAATTAAAATCCAAGATGAAGTGATTCCAGACTGTAATCTCAGCAAACAGTGGTGCTTAGATTTTCCATTATTGATCCCCTCGGTGAATATGCTCCAACCTCGTAATTACAGGGGGACTTTTTCAATTTGGGTTGAATCGTTTCCCCTCCCCCACTTTATTTCTTTAAAGTCACGCTAGCATAGATCCTATACATCTGCGAGTCTATGTAAACAGTGCTAATCATTTTAATTGAAAACCGATCTCAGTGGCGGGGAGGTGCTCCCTCTTATCTCTCTGGAGCAGGGGGACAGCTTTCTAAGGTTTGCTGAACAGATCACCTCCACCTGTGGCATCTCAGGTTCACTTGATGCTGGACCACTGACAACTGTCCTGTGCTAGGCTGGGTCAGGGTGGCCTTGGAGCTGCCGGTTCCATCTGGGTCAGTGAGAGCCAAGACCAGTCCTTCAATTTGCCCTTTTTAAAGAGTCGGGACTGTTCTCATGCTTGAACCCGGTGGGGTGGTGCATGGTTTTGTGCCTGTCCCTCCAGACCACTGGTAGACGTTCTGACTGGCGCAGATGGGGAGGGGCGCTTCCTACGTGTGTCTGGTGGGTAGAGGGTAGGAGTGCTGCCCAGCAGGCTGCAAGACCCAGGACAGGGCTGCCAAGATGGCTCAGAGGGTAAAGAAGGGTACCTGCCACTAAGCTGACCGAGCAGGAAGGCAAGCACTGCCTCCTGAGAGATTTGAGCTCTGTTCTCCACATGTGTGCTGTAGCATGTGTATACACACACACACACACACACACACAACACACACACTAATGTTAAAAAAACATGAAAATATACAGAATGAGCCTCCAAATGAAGAATGATATGACTCCAAATGTCAAGAAAGATGGGCTTAGTGACATGTGCCTGTAATTACAGCCTGGGAGAGGGTAAGGTTTTTGGAGTCTGCTCCAAAGTTTTAGGTCAGCTAGTCTACACAGTGAGTTATAAAACCAGCCAGGGTTGCATAACTTTCTCAAAACCAAACAACTGGACTGGGCAGACAGCTCAGTGAGTAAGGTGTTTTGCTGCCAAGCCTGGCAACTCGAGTTTGATCCACAGGCTCCACATAGTAGAAGACTGACTATATAGTATGGTATATGTGAAAACATACACACACACACACACACACACACACACACACACACACACACACACAAAGTCTTTTAAAAATATAATAAAAACCCAACTAACTATAAACAAAAACAGAAATAGCCAAATAATAATAATAATGTGGTGGGCTCAGAAACACCAAAGCTAACTGAAGTCCTTTATTCATTACTGTTGGTAGTTTTGAAGCAGGTATCATTAGGTAGCCCAGTCTGGCCTTGAACTCTATCATCTTCTTGCCTCAGCACCCTTGCACTGTGGGTCTCTGCCATCCTAGCTGGCCCATAGCTGTCTCTCCTTCTTCCTCAGATTCCTATAAGGACTGCCCTTGGCCTTCTCCAGGTTGCCGTGGCCTTGGCTTCCCAGGCTGTCTTCCCTGTCCAGAGCCCTCCTCCCTACCTGCCAGCCTGGAGCACGTTCAAGAGAGATTGTTTCATGGAAGTAATGACTGCTATGGACGCAGGGGAGACATTTACCTCTTGCCAAAGAGTATTTCCTCAGCATGCCCATTAAACTCCAGCATTTAGCCAGGAACTGCAAATCTCAGCCCTGGGGAGACCCTGGCACTTTGTAAACGGAACGAAGGGAGCTGTGGACTCCTGATGTGTTACCTCTCATTACCCTCAGGGAAAGAGAACTTCACAGATGCCTGTTTTCTGGTCTGCGACACGTCCAGGGATATTTGGATTTAGGAAACATGCTTGACTGCAGCTTGCGCGTCCTGTCCTCTCTTCTCCCCATCTATCCATCACCCACTGTGGAAGTTTGGATGAAAATGATTCTTTTTTTTTTTTTTTTTGGTTTTGGTTTCTCGAGACAGGGTTTCTCTGTATAGCCCAGGCTGTCCTGGAGCTCACTTTGTAGACCAGGCTGGTCTCGAACTCAGAAATCCGCCTGCCTCTGCCTCCCAAGTGCTAGGATTAAAGGCATGCGCCACCACCGCCCGGCCGAAAAATTATTCTTATAGGTTTATATGTTTGAATACTCAGCTCTCAGTTGGTAGAACTGTCTGAGAAGGATTAGGAGGTGTGGCCTTTCAGAGAAGGTGTGTCACTGGGGGCGGGCTCTGTGGTTTCAGAAGCCCATGCCATACCCACCTGGCTCTCTCTGCCTCCTACCTGTGGGCGGAGTTGTTGTTCTCTCAACTGTTCCTGCTGCCTCCTCTCCACCATCCCGGATTGTAACTCTCTGAAACCACAATTAAACACTTTATTTTATACGTTGCCTTGGTCATGGTGTTTTGCCACAGGAATAGAAAAGTAATTAAGACACCTGTCCACTATCCATCCATCTCCCACCCACATTCATCTATCACCTGCCTACCTATTCACCCATCCTTTTGATCCATCCATCCATCCACCCACCCATTTACACATCCATCCTCTATTTACCTATCTAACCTATTCTTCCCATTTGCCCATTCACCCCTGGCCTACCATCCATTCATGCACCATTTATTTATTACCTGCCTACCCACTCACCTCTCCTCCCACGAATCCACCCACCAACATGTCCGTCCATTCATATCCATTCATCTAGCACATACCCACTAGCCCGTCACCTACTGTCTTAGGGTTTACTGCTGTGAACAGACACCATGACCAAGGCATCCCTTTAAGGACAACATTTAATTGGGGCTGGCTCACAGGTTTAGAGGTTCAGTCCATTATCATCAAGGCAGGATCATGGCAACATCCAGGCAGACATGGTACAGGAGGAGCTGAGAATTCTACATCTGCATCTGAAGGCTGCTGGCAGAATGTGGGTAAGCGGGGCTGCAGCGGAGGAGTCCCGGACCCACGCAGCAGCAGCCCAGGACCAACGAGGTGGAGGCCGCACGCAGGGTCGGGCGGGTGGTGGAGAAAGTCTGAGGTTCCAAGAGGCTGGAGGCTTCGGTGATGGCAGTCCCGGCAGTCCCCAATGACACGAGGAAAGTCCTTGGTTCCAAAAGGGTTTATTGTCATGGCAGATGGTGGATGGATCTGGATGTACCCCCCCCAAACCCAGGGCAGACCTGAGTTAAGTAGGGAGGGAGGGAGGGGGAGGTTCTGGGGGAGGTTTAATTGGTTCCGCCCTCTGGCCTTCATTAGTATGTAAATCTCTAGGGCCTGAGGCCTGTAGTCACACCCTCTACCTGTGTACTTTGGGAGGGGCTGTAATGGCCTGCACGACTGAACAATGTAGGTCCATGGAGATTAGATTGCTTCTCAGGACCCTGGGTTTCTGGGGACATGGCCGAACTCCTGCTGTTTCTCCCTTGGAGTCTCAGGGTTCTAGGCCCATGCCCAGCCAAGAACCAGGATACCCTTACGCAGTTCCACAGCAGAATACTGGTCTCCAGGCAGCTAGGATTAGGGTACTAAAGCCCACACACACAGTGACACACCTACTCCAACAAGGCCACACCTACTCTAACAAGGCCACACCTACTCCAACAGTCACACCTTCAAATAGTATCATTCCCTGAGCCAAGCATATACAAACCACCACACCAACCTACCTACCCATCCACCCACCCATCACCCATCCATTTACTTACCTATCTAGTCATCCCTTCTACCTATCCATGTAAATCTATTCATCCATCCTGTAACTTTTTTTTCAAATCCTATTTTTAATGATGATTCTTAAATACTTTAACCTCCCTTGTAGCCTGCCACCAGTGCACCAGAGGTAGTGGAAAAGAAAGGATATGGGGCGGGGGGCGGGGGAGAGAGGGAAGTGGACCTGTTTAGAAAAGTTCTTTGGAGCAAAACCCATCTGTGTTGTCTGGAAATCAGTAGTTCAGTTCCTAGGTTAGCAGTTGGCAGCTCTATCCACTCACAAACACTTCACAGATACACCAGCAGTCCAGTTTGGTAGAGACACATTAGCAACAGCAGTGACATGACCTAGTAGAGACAGCCAGGTCTCACTCAGCCTTGGCTGGAGTCAGCAGCAGGGACCCAGAGGGACACCAGAAGTTCTCAACTGTGCTTCTCTCAGGGAAGCAAAGATCAGCAAAGACAGGAGACCCACAAGCATTGCACAGCTAGCTGTACCAGCAAGACAAGCTCTGTCTCTGTCACTCCATTGAGTCCTCTTTATACTCTCTGTCTTAGTTAGGGTTTTACTGCTGTGAACAGACACCATGACCAAGGCAAGTCTTATAAAGGACAATATATGTTTGGACCTGGTTTACAGGTTCAGAGGTTCAGTCCATTATCATCAAAATGGGAGCAGAGCATCATCTAGGCAGTCATGGTGCAGGCAAGCTGAGAGTTCTACATCTTCATCTGAAGGCTGCTAGTGGAAGACTAGCTTCCAGGCAGCTAGGGTAAGGGTCTTATAGCCCACACTCACAGTGACACACCTACTCTAACAAGGCCACACCTTCTAATAGTGCCACTCCCTGGCCGAGCATATACAAAACCATCACCCCCTCCAAAAATCATGTCCTCCACATGTCTTGCCTCAGCACATGCATCCAATCAGCCTGAGTCCCAACAAACGCAGTTCAACTACACAATGTAAGGCGGACCAATACATGCGTGCTATTAGCAGAGAATCCTTCCTCACGTGTCCTTTCACATGCTTGCTTTAGCAGAACATCCTCTCTCCTTTGTCTGCTTCAGTGAAACATTCCCTCAGGAGTCTGCCTTAGCCTTTCACCTGTGTCCACTTCAGGAAAACACTCCTTCACGTGTTTGCCTCAGTAAAACACCATCCAACACAACTGACTCTCCAAAGAACCCTTACATCTCCATGTCTCTCCACCCATCCATCTTTTATCTGCCTACCATGACAATCTACCCATCTATATTACCTCCATTCATTCATTCCTTCATCAACCCACTTACCCACCCACCCATTCATCACCCAAACATCCATCTATCTGTCTACTTACCCCCCCCCCATTTACTCATCTACACACCCATCACTGAATCTTCCTGTTCATCTACTCCTTCATTCCATCCACCACCCCACCCCATACGTAGTGCTGACTGGGTTGGATGTCAGCGTGCTCCAGTAGACAGCCTGCTAGACACTAGAGAGCCTGGCCCACTCATGCTCCCGCCTGAAGTGAGGGGCCACAGGGACTCCCTCTTCTCATGGAGTGCTTTGTGGGGCTCTGAAAATCTGACTGTCGGAATCCAGGGGGGCAATGTGAAACCAAAGCCACTGTGTAGACAAGACTGAAAGGAGTCCTCTGATTGTGTGTGTGTGCGTGCACGTGCGTGTGCGTGTGTGTATTAGTGAGGATGCTCAGGAGGGGTAGGTTGGCTCACACTAGAGAAGGTGACACTGCTGTTTAAAGAGGGGCTCAATTAAGGGGCTACAGAAGACACATAGGCCTTAGTGAGGGGACCCATTGGCCTGTCCTTTTTACTGTAGATAATCTTTCTCTCTCTCCCCATCTCCCTTTCTCCCTCTCCCCCTCTACCCCTCTCCCTTCCCCTTTCCCTCTCTCTCCTCTCTCCCCCTCTCCCTAAGACAGGATCTCTTGCAGCCCCGGATTGTTGAGACCTTCCAATTGTCCATCATCTGCTGACTCAGCAGAGGGGATGCGTTCAGCAGTTCACGTAACTTCTCAAAGCAATCTTGGGTAGGTTAATTTAATAAGGATGCAAAACAGGCTGTGCTTCCTGTGTTCTTGAGACAGTGGCTCATGGTGGACCCCAGGCTCACTTCTGAACTAGCAATGTTCCTGTCTCAGCCTCCCACGTATTGGGATTGCAGGTGTAAGCCGCCATGTCTGGCTTAGGTTTCATCTTTCTTTAGCAATTTATTCTTATGAAAGTTTTCATAGCGTAGTTTTGGGAAGTTTATTTCTGAAAATTAAATGTAGAGTTTCCTCCCATGACCTGCCATCACACAGCTGGGCTCCAGAAGACCTCGTCTTAGTTAAAGGGTGGGGAGGCTAGAGATGGCTTGGCTGCTCTTCCAGAGGATCAGGGTTCGATTCCCGGCATGTACATGGCAGCTCATAACCATCTGTAACTCCAGTTCCAGAGGCTCTGATGCCCTCTTCTGGCTCTATGGGCATTGTCTGCATCCATACACATAAAAAAAAAAAAAAAAAAAAAAAAAAAAAAAAAAAAAAAAAACTTTAAAGATATTTAAAATAGGTGGAAATAAGGACAGACATAATGGTTAATGCTTTGTAATTCTAGCGCGTGGGAGACTGAGACAAGGAAGCTTGCTGGCCAGTTGTCTTTTTTTTTTTTTTTAATAGTGTCATATAGCCCAGGTTGGACTGAGACTCACTATGTAGCCAAGGATGACCTTGAACCTCCTGCTTTCACGGAGTCCGGTGTGCGGGACTAGTGGCACCTGATTCATAAAGTCATGGAATGGAATCTTGCCCTTGTGTACACAAGGAAGGATGCCAGGAGGTCAGCTACAGTCCCAACCCCTGAATCCTGACAAAAGAATTCAGCTGAGGATATAGCTCAGGACTCCTCTAGCATGCAGGGAGTCCTGGGTTCAATCCTCAGCACTGAAAAACAGAAATTAAAGTATTGATCTGCCATTGCATCAGAAGTGAAGACGCCACTGTCTGCTTGCCGAATGGACACAGGTCATTGTTCAGACGAGGATGCTGTGCCAGGCAAGGGAGGGGGCTGCTTACTCCCTACTCCCAGCCATCCCATTGCACAGGGACGTGGGAAAGCTGTAGTTTTGCTCCAGGGAGTGTGGGGAGGGGTGAGGAAGTGGGGCGAAGGAGGCTTTGTGAAGGGTCTGTTGAGGGGATGAGGAGAGTCTGGTTCAAGATGAGCTTCTGAGAAATGATGACTCTAGAAGTCCGTACCTCAAACTCCAAGCAAAGCCATCTGTGAGAGTGCACCGGCTGCCCTTCTGCTCCAGAGAGCACAGGGTATCTGTCTATGGGGTGGCCGCCCTCTGGGGAAGGATGAGAGGGCGGTTCCCCACAGGCCTCTGCCAATAGGAGAGGAGATCAGGAGGGCCGTTTCCTTGCCTACAGAGGCTGCAGTATTTTCCTGTAGGAACCCAGAGGACACTGAACCTCACAAAGTGAGTAGCAGTCCCAACGTCCTGGGCTATCTGCCTGTGACTGGCACTAGGGTGGATGCTGTACTGACGTCATAACTGTTGTCTCTGAGAATTTAATAGGCGCACACTCTGCTTGACGGTCACCTAAGAGCTTTACACACGCATCTACCACAATCCTGGATGTGTATCCAGCCAGGGAAAGCGAGTCTCTTGGAGACAGCTTCCTCGTGGTGTGACTTCCAGACTTAGGCTCTTTGCCTCCCAGACCCAAGCTCTCAGCTCCTGAAAATGCGCAGTAGGAAGGAGACTCCTGAGTATGGCTGTGTTCCCACGGAGTGACAGTGATGGATCTCTCAGCATCACATGATGGATCACAACTAGGTTAGCAACTTTTCTCAGTGCTGTGACAAAACACCCGGCAGGGAGAGCTTAAGGGAAGCAAAGGTTTATTACGGCTCAGGGTTTCAGAGGGATTGTGGTAGTTTATCACGGCCGGCATTATGACCGGAGGCGGGGCAGAGCAGCTGTTCACATTCTGTTGGATGAGAAAGCAGAGCAGGATAGGGACCAGCAGTGGGTACAATCTTCAGGGGCTCGCTGCTAATGACCTACTTGAACCGGTGAGGCCTCACTACCTAAGCCAGAGCTGCTGGAGCCAGGCGCGAGGAGGTGGGATGGTCAGCTGACCTGCGTCTTCAGGTCCTACTGGTTGGCTACTCTGTGGCTAAATAAAAGAGCCGATGTGGGAGGACTGCAGTCCTCCAGGCCCTGTCTCCTGACGTTTCTTAGCTCGGTGCTTGGCTCCTAGGCCTGAAGTGATGGGTAGGGCCCCAGATTCTGATCCGATGTAGAGATACAGAAAGCCAGGCTTGCGGGAAACTTCCAGAAGAGACTGGGTTTTGGAGAGAGTCTGGGAGGGAAGAGAAAGAAGCTGTTGGCAGGGATCCAGTGGAGGCTGGGGCTACTAGGCAGACCAGGATGGTTTCTCTTCATCATTCACCTTTAGTTTTCGACTGGTGGTATCACTCACTTGAATGCAGATCATAAAAATTACAATTGATGTTTCAATTAGTTATAATTTACGGAGTGATTACATTTAATTTCTCTTTTATTGTATTTTAATGGCTTCAAATTTCTTGTTGATGAGATTCAGCCTCATGATCTGAAGTCACAGGCCACGGGGTGGAGATTGGGCTCAGGTTCTCACGGGGGCAGGTGGGCATGGCACAGTTCTGGAGCCCCTTGCTACTGCTGGGGTGTCCTCGGCTGACCCAGAAGCCTTACAGCCTCTGCTGCCTGGGATGGGGTGTTTGGCATGGAAGGAGAAACGGCAGGATATGCAGGCAGTAGGAGGAGCTTGGGGCTCCACTGCCCCCAGCTGTCTCCATGGTCTTGCTAATGGGGAAGGAGATTTGTGTGTTCTTAAGAATCTGGCAGAAAGAGGCAGAAAGAGGGTGGGTGAGGAATGGGAAACAGCCTCTGAATCAGGACAACTCTGGGAGAGGCTCAACCCTGAAACCCAAGTGCTGCGAGGGGTGTGTGTGTGTGTGTGTGTGTGTGTGTGTAGACTATGTATGTAGTGTATGTGTGTGGTGTGTGTGTGTAGACTATGTATGTAGTGTATGTGTGTATGTGTGGGGTGTGTGTGTGTGTGTAAAAACTGTGTCATGGACCTGCAGAGATGGTTTAATGGTTAAGAACACTGTCTGTAACTCCAGTTCAAAAGGATCGAAGGTCTTCTTTTGGCCTTCAAGGACACAGGCCTGCACATGATATACATAGATACATGAAGGCAAAACATCCATACAATTAAGAAAAAAAAACACCCAGCAACAAACCAACCCCCAAATCAACCAAACCAAAAACTGCCTTCCCTCAACTGGCCTAGGCAGTCGGTGGCTCGGTTACCTGTTGCTTAATAAATACCAGTGGGATGCAGAGAGCACAGGCACTCTTAGCCTCAAGCCTGCGGAATGTTCTGGATGGCAGCTCCACCGCAACCTTTCCTTTTGAAGCTCCAGTTGTTTGGAGAACGTTCCTAGCCGATCCAGCTCTGGCTTGAAGCTGGGTAACGGCTGGAGGTTGTATAGGGACGTTATACAGGGCCAGCTGCCGAGGAAGGGCCCACGCTGTGCAGTGTACAATAGTGGCTTTGCAGCTCTGCTCCATGCTTGGACCTCAGTCCTGCTGTGCAACCACCCAGGCTATAGAGGATGAGGGACAAGGCTGCCCCTCTGAGGAACTGGGTAATTGGAGACAAGCCTCAGGGCGTCTGGCCGCGCTGCCACTAGGTAGCGCTCACCACGCTACCGGCTTTGAAGGAGGCTTCAAAGACTCTCCAGGAAAAGCAAGCTGGACTCTGTCAGCTTTAGGAACCGAGGTGGGGTGGGGCTTCCCCAGGTGGTGGGCAAGTGTCGACACATCAAAGTCGCTCTAACCCAACCTGCGGCCGCTATAGAATGGGCTGCGGGACATTTGCTATTAAAGAGGATACAGGGTGGGATGCAGCGGGGGCCCGTGGAGCAGGCAGCTGGACTCCCGGTTCTCTGTCCACGGCAGGCATTCGGGGCGATGCAGATGGCTTTGTCCTCAGCCCCCTCTTCTACACAGTCAAGTCAGCGGGAGGTGGCAGCTCGCCTGCCAATGTGGCCCTGTCCTGAAAACCGTAATAGAGAAGAGAAGACATCTCAGGGAGTGAAGGGTTCAGGAGGCAGGAGAAAGGCCTGGACGGTGACTGCACTTTTCAACTTCAGATAATTAAATTAGACAAGATATGTGAAGACCCAGGCGGGTGATCCTGTCTTCCTGACCCTGTCATAGACTTAACAAAACAAAACAAAACAAAACAAAACAAAACAAAACAAAACAAGCTAGCCTGCTCTTGTGTGGATTCCCCTTGGCCTATGAGTGTTGGCTTCTTGACAGTTTCCAGGTCCCCTAAGTGACTGTAACAAACTCCAGGTTTTACTAATTTAGCAACTATGAAGAGGAGAGAGATGGTCATAGGTCAATTCCACTGAGGGATTTATCTATTTATTTTTGAGACAGAGAGGGTCTTTGTTGTTAAGTCTGTCCTGGAACTCACTCTGTATACAGGCCTAGCATGGCCTTGAACTACCAGAAGTCTTCATGCCTTAGCCGCACCAATGCTGACATTATAGGCTTGAGGTACCATGCTTGCAAGATTCCTTTGCTTATTTAGACATTATCTGAATGGGGTAGGCCTTTAAAAAAAAAAAAATCTCCCTAATGGGCTGGAAAAATGGGCTGGAAAAATGGCTCAGCAGTTAAGAGCACTGACTGCTCTTCCAAAGGTCCTGAGTTCAATTCCTACCAACCACATGGTGGCTCACAACCATCTTTAATGGGATCTGATGCCCTCAGATGATGTATTTGGGAACAGCTATAGTGTACTCATATAAATAAATAAATCTTAAACAAACCCCCCAAGATCTCCCTAGTAGGCAACTCCAGTTGAAGGCCACAAGCTTGCTGCAAATGCCAGTCTGGGAAGCAACCTGGAGTCTCCATCAACTGTCTTCTGGCCCAAGCTCTACCTACCTTTTGGGCACCTGGCAAGGTGGACATGTGCTGGCCTTGTGACCTTCCCAGTGAGACCAGGAAATGACCACCGCTTAGCAGGCCTGAAATATCAGGGGTGGATTTTCTCTCTGTCCTAGAGGCCGGAGGTCTGAGCTCCCTGATGAAGCTCGGGGGGGGGGGGGGGGGGAGAGGAGGGGTGGGAGTGGGGAAGGGAGTAGGAGTGGTGGTGGTGGTGATGGTGGTGGGGACCCTTCCTTGTGTCTCTGAGTTTTTTGTGGCCCTGGTTTGTTGCTCAGTTCTCTGCCTCCGTGGAAACATGGCCGCCTTCCCTCCTGTTGCCCTGGTGTCTGACTCATGAGGATGGCGGTTGGATCTAGTGCCACACTAACTCACGATGAGCTTTGAGCTTCCCCTGACCCATATCCAAATTACACCTGCAAACTCTCTTCTCAAGTGGGAGTCTATTCTGAGGATCTGCGTGAACATGAATTTTGGGGGACACTGTTCACCTGCTCCCTTCTGCGTTTTTCCTCTCTTCCTGGTCACATGTCCTCTCTCTGTTGGGAAAACTATCCCTTCCCCAACCCACATGAGCCAGATGGGCTGGTAATTGTAGTGATATTTTTTCCTGTCCCCCTGGCCACAGGGTAAGACTTGTAACCTCTCTGAACAATCACTCGTGTTCTAGGCTGTAGGAGTGGATCTGAGAGGAATGGGGTCTGAGCTGGCCCAATCAGACTCATCCCAGGGGTTTGGATATTTCTCAGGAGAGCTGAAGCAGAAGGGAACTGGGGGTGGGGAGAGACCGCTCCAATGAGCGGAGAGCCTTGAAGGATCCTGCTGTAGGGTCTCCCTGTAGGATCTGTGGCCATCTCCCCTTCTGCCTCAAGGGAAAACAAACAAACAAACAAACAAACAAAAACCCCCAAAAAACGGGCTGGATGCAGTGGCACATACCTTCAATTCTAGTACAGTGGCAGGGAGATCTCTGTGAGTTCGAGGCCAGCCTGGTCTACATACATAGTGAGTTCCAGGACAGTCAGGGCTACATCGTAAGAGACCTTATCTTGAAACCAAACCAAACCAAAACCAAAATCAACAAGAAAGCAAGCTGTCAGTTGGGGTGCAGGAAGAGGTCATCTGTGTCATCTAGTGGGCAGATGGGAACAGAAGGATGGAAGGGGGTGGGGAACCCAGGCCCACCTGTGGTCAGCATTCTCCTCCATTAATCAGCTGAAGAGCCATGAAGGGAAATCCAAGGTGTGCTTATGTTTCTTGCCTCAGAGGTCAGGTTTGTCTAACCACCTAGAGAATGATGAGCACCCATCAGTGGGCGTGTATGAGGAGGGCTGGGGTGTCCTGCTATCGGGAACATTATTAGAAGGTGGGTAGGTACTGTATTAGATTAATGACTCCATTAAGCACACATCAGGCACCTCCTGTGTGCTGGGTCCCAGGGTTGTAGGGCTATGTAGAGAACAAAGACAATATTGAGGCAAAGTAGGTCAGTCGGAGGCAAGGAGAGGTGGACTCTGCTTCAGAGGTGCCAGGCGGGAGGGTGGAAGGGATCCCATTGCAGCAAGGGAGGCAGCGCCTCACGTTTACACAGCAGGTGCTTGGAAGCATTTGTTGAATAAATGAATTTAGATTATTTTATGGTTCACTTGCTTATGTCTGCCAGTGACTCATGCTGTGCACATCTTTCCTTTTGTGCAGCCTTTCCCAGCACACAAACACACAGATATACAGACACGCACACACTCGTGTACACACACACACACACACACACACACACACACACACTACAAGTACACGGACACACACGCACTTGTATACTGTTGATTGCCCGGTGCCAGGCCTGGCACCCAGACTGCTGAGTAAGCAGCTGTGGTCCACATGCCTGCCAGGCTGTCAGATGGATGATTGGCAGCTGGTGGGGAAAGCAGCCCTGCTCACTTTACTGTCTGCCCCTCCCAGCGGAGGTGCTGGGAGCGCTGCGTGGCTTCTGGCACATGGGCTTAGACTCAGCTCCTAATGACTCACTTTGTGGATTATCCACGGCTTGTTTCATTTATGACATCTCTCTTTTCAGCGGTAAGCGTCTGGGACACATTTAGCAAGAGCCAGGCATTCGTGACCATTTTAACAGGGGTTCGTGACTCTCATAGGACCTGGGGAGCCTGGGGGCTTTTCAGGATGGGCAGGATGAAAACATCAAAGAGAAATATGAGATGGGGGGTTGGGTGGGGTTACTTGTTTGTTTAGAAAGTCCTGGGGCAGGGGAGGGGTTAGCTCCTGCTCTCACGGACCTTATTCTTAGAAGGAAAGTCATTGCTGCAGGTCCCACGTTCAGCCACTAGATGTCAGTGTTTCTTAACAGATGGAGCTGGGGATGGCCTCCCGCAAGGGAAGTTCTAGCTGTGGGGAGTGTGGTTCGACTGGGTGTCTATTTTATAGATGGGAACTAAGACTTAGGTACGAGTTTCCTGTATTTTATGTAGTGAGTCGTCTGAGGGTGGCTGGAGTTCAGAATCACATTATCTCCATCCAGTCCAACTGCAGACAAGTGTGTGTGTGTGTGTGTGTGTGTGTGTGTGTGTGTGTGTGTGTGAGCAAGGACAGGGTGGTGCTGGAGCATCAGGCTCGGAGGAGAGGCAAGATGGGGCCCGATGATGAGAGCTGAAAGAGAAGATCTGGGGAACAGTAGCTGGAGCCTGTTCTTCGCTTCCTGGCTGAGAGAAAGGAAAGACATGTCAGATGTGGAGAGAGAGAGGAGAAGAGAAAGCCAGCCAGCTGGGGGAGAATCCACCTCACATAGCATCAAAGTATGGACCACATCAGACCCCTTGGAACTCTGTGCTTCCAAGTGCCCCAGGCTTCACTCCTGGAAGAACTTTATGTGCTCCGGAGCCCAGAAAATGTACCAAATGGAGGTTATAGAGATGGAAGCAGAAGAGAGACATCGGTGTGAGAAGAACAATGGGGCCCCAGTACACTCATCAGAGGGTGAAGAACAGACCCCCACCACACACACACACACACACACACACACACACACACACACACACACACATCTCCATCCTGGCTCTCCAGTGCAAGAGCTAGGAATCTTCAAGTGTAAGGCAGGGGTTGGCTCTTGAGCCCCCAAGGGCAGTCCTAGCAATGTCTCCACGCAGGGTGGTGACAGCTACTGGTCTCCACTGGAGTATGGTGGCGTCAGATCACAAGCTTCAGGTTTTACACAGAGATAAGAGAGGTTATCGGCTGCCTCCCCTGGTTGCTTCCCACCAGACTCTCAAGTTCCGTCATTAGAGACTGTGATTTATTTAGGTCAGGCCCTGGCTCCCCTTAGGAATTTTACATAGTTTCTTGCATGTAATAGACTGTTCAGTAAATATTTGTCAACCGAAGACTCTATTAAAATAAAATGCCCCGAGGAGGGATAAACCATTTTTGTTTGCTAACACTTCACTGTGAATTAGTTGATCACACTAACTAGTGCCCTAACGAGGTTTCCGAGGGCTGGTAGTTCCAGTAGGAAGTATCTGGGCAAGGGAGAAATCCCTGGTTTGGGGAAATGTCTAGGGGAAGATGGGACCTGATCGGGATCGAGGGCAGCTGTGCTGAAGGTCAACACAAGGACATTGGAGTGCTTGCTGCCAGTGAGGACGATGGCCCTTCCCTCTGGAGACTCTCAAGAAGTTCCCTCGGTCTCTGGGAGAGTCTAAGTTCCAGGTCTGGACCCTTGGATGCTTCAGCCTGACTGGTCCTTGAAACCTAATAGCGAAGTCAAATGTATTCAGCCACAAGCCCCTCCCTTTGTTCCTTTTACTCTTCACCTTTTCCCCACCCCCAGCCCAAGCTTTGCCAGGCTAATGCTGATGAGGTATTCAGCTTGAATGGACCTACCAGGGAGCCTGTGGTGAAGACGAGAGATGGGGCCCGGCAGCATTCTAACCTCACCAGGGAGAAACAGAGGAGAGAACACCTGGAACAGCCCTCCTCGTTGACTACCCAGCATCCTCCCACACACGTTTGGACCTTGTCTAGTTAAATCAAGAACAAATGCACGACTTCACCTATGTTCTCATTTTATCTCGTTGCTGTAACAGAACATGACCAAAGGCAGCTTTAGGAGTAAAGGGTTCATTTGGCTCATACTTCCAGGTCACAGTCTGTCACTGAGGGAAACCAAGGTAGGAACTCAGGACAGGAACCTGAAGGCAGGACCCATAGAGGAAAGCTACTGGCTGGCTTGCTCCCTCCAAGCTCCTGTTTAACGAGCTTTCTCTATTTTACTATTTCATTTTAATCTATCTATCTATCTATCTATCTATCTATCTATCTATCTATCATCCATCCACCTACCTACCTACCTACCTATGAGACAGGGTTTCATTATATAGCCCTTGGCTGGCCTGGAACTCACTATGTAGACCAGCTTGCTTCAAACTCATAGAGATTCACCTTCCTCTGCTTCCCCAGTGCTGGGATTAAATGCTTGTTCAATTATGCCTGGCACTAGCTGGCTCTCTTATATAGCCCAGGGTCACCTTCATAGAGAATGGTGCTGCCCACAGTGGGTTGACCCTTTGGCATTAGTAAATAATCAAGACGACTCCCCACAGACATAATCCTGGAAATCCATCAGTTGAGACTCCCTTCTCAGGTGACTCTAGGCTCTGTTGACAGTTAAAGGTAACTAGACGTGCTGGGCAGTTTTATGTCAGCTTGACACAAGCTAAAGTCATTGGAGAGGAGGGAGTCTCAATTGAGAAAATGTCTCCATAAACTCAGGCTACAGAAAAGCCTGTAGGACATTTTCTTAACTAGTGGTTGATGGGGGAGGGCCCGGCCTATTGTGGGTGGGGTCATCCCTGGGCTGGTGGTCCTGGGTTCTATAGGAAAGCAGGCTGAGCAAGCCATGGGGAGTAAACCAAATAAGCCCTTTCCTCCCCAAGTTTTGCTTTGCTCATGGTGTTTTATCATAGCAATAGTAACCCTAACTAAGACACTGGGATGCTTTGTAAGGGACACTTCATGTCTCCTCAAACAGGAGACATACAAAATCCCAATAGCCATTCCATTTACCTTTGAGTAACAGCCATGACTCTGAGGTTTGTGTGGTGTTGAGTACCTTCCAGTTTATCAGCAGCCCCTTAGGAATACTCTGGAACTTGAAGACCAAATTGGAAAAGAAACCAGTGCCAATAAGCTTGGTATAAAATAAAAAGGGAAAAGAGCCAGAAATTAGTTAACATATGGAAGTATAAACATGTATACATAAACCAGGAAGAGTGGAATCAGAGGTTCTTTGTGTGTATGCATGATGTGTGTGCATTTGTGCATGTGGACATTCATGGGTGTGGATGTGGGCGTGCCTATGGCACGATGTCCTGTGGAGATCAGAGGACAATCCTGCCTTGTTTACGTCAGGATTGCTATGCTGTTTGTATGCTGCATATGCCATGCTAGCTGGCCCATGAGCTTTTGGGTTTCCTTCATTTCCAGCTCTACTTCCCTGTAGTATTACTGGGATTACACGTTTGTGCTGTGCATCTGGCTTTTATGTGGTTATGGGCATTTGAACTCAAGCCTCTGGTTTTTCGTTGTTTTGGTCTTTGAGACAGGATCTCTGATGTAGCCCTGGCTGTCCTGGAACTCCCTCTGTAGACCAGGCTCATGACCACAGTCCATGCTATCACTGCCACTCAGAAGACTGTGGATGGCCCCTCTGGAAAGCTGTGGCGTGATGGCCATGGGGCAGCCCAGAACATCATCCCTGCATCCACTGGTGCTGCCAAGGCTGTGGGCAAGGTCATCCCAGAGCTGAACGGGAAGCTCACCAGCATAGCCTTCCATGTTCCTACCCCAATGTATCTGTTGTGGATCTGACATGCCACCTGGAGAAACCTGCCAAGTATGATGACATCAAGAAGGTGGTGAAGCAGGCATCTGAGGGCCCACTGAAGGGCATCCTGGGCTACACTGAGGACCAGGTTGTCTCCTGCGACTTTAACAGCCACTCCCACTCTTTCACCTTTGATGCTGGGGCTGGCATTGCTCTCAGTGACAACTTTGTAAAGCTCATTTCCTGGTGTGGCAACGAATATGGGTACAACAACAGGGTCGTGGACCTCATGGCCTCCATGGCCTCCAAGGAGTAAGACGCCCTGGACCACCCACCCCAGCAAGGACACTGAGAGCAAGAGAGAGGCCCTCGGTTGTTGAGGAGTCCCTGTCCCCAAGCACTGAGCATCTCCCTCACAATTGCCATCCCAGACCCGCATAACAACGGGAGGGGCCTCGGAAGGCTCCCTGCTCTGTTGAATTCCAGCAATAAAATTTGCTACACTCAAAAAAAAAAAAAAAATGTTTCTGAACTCTTTGATCCCACATGTAGAAATGACCTCATTTCTCCTCTGTAATAGAAGAATACCTATTTTCTTTGTTTACTTAGTCTAAAGAGTCTAAAATGTCCAGGGTCAGTCTCAACCTCTAATTTAGAGCAGCCGTCCTTTGGTCTCTGATAAAAACATTGGTCTCTAAAGCAATGGTTCCTTGCTTGGATCTTTCTTTTTTTTTTTTTCCTTTAAAAACTATTTATTTTATCTTATGTGCATGAATGTCCTGCCTGCATGAATGTATGTACGCCTGTACCCGGTGTCCACACAGGCCGGTAGAAGGTTGAGACCCTGGAAACTGGGGTTGCAGGCAGTTGTAAGCTGTGACGTGGGTGCTGGGATCTCTTTTCCAGTGTCCTTTTTTGAATAGCTCCCCCAGTAACCTCTTTAGAAAGGTGCACAGGAAGACCGTTGACTTTTTAAATTTTTGGATGCCTGAGATTTTTCTTCAGTGGTCCTTTGCCTGGTATGTTTCCAACAGAGCCTCTTCCTGGCGAGTCTGCCATCTTCTGGGACTTGGATTTGTTGTTGGGAAGCTGATATATATATATTTTTTCCTTCTTTGTAGGACATTTCTTCTCTTTCTCTAGAGAATCTGAGAAATCCTGGATGGATTCGTGTTTTCTGAGGGTGAATTCTGCTTGTGGTTGTTTTTAATTAATTTTACTTAGAACCATACATAACCTTAGAACCTTTGTTAGCTGAATGTTTCATTTTACATTGACTTTGGGAAGTACCACATTAAACAAAATTTATTTATGTTTTATTTTTATATGTTCGTGCCTGTGTTTCTATTCCTGCACAAACATCATGACCAAGAAGCAAGTTGGGGATGAAAGGGTTTATTCAGCTTACACTTCCACATTGCTGTTCATCACCAAAGGAAGTCAGGACCGGAACTCAAGCAGGTCAGGAGGCAGGAGCTGATGCAGAGGCCATGGAGGGATGTTACTTACTGGCTTGCTTCCCCTGCCTTGCTCAGCTTGCTTTCTTACAGAACCCAGGACCACCAGCCCAGGGATGGCACCACCCACAATGGGCCCTCCCGCTCTTGATCACTAATTGAGAAAATGCCTTACAGCTGGATCTCATAGAGGCGTTTCCTCAAGGGAAGCTCCTTTCTCTGTGGTAACTCCAGCTTGTGTCAAGTTGACACAAGACTAGCCAGTACAGCCCAGAACTCACAGAAATCCACTTGCCTCTGCCTCTCAAGTGCTGGGATTAAAGGCTTGCACCACCATACCAAGCTTCCATTATAATACGTATTCTTCAGTAGTTTATTCTTCTGTTTTGTCTTCTCTCTCTTTCTGAAATGCCTCTTAGCCACATGATAGATCTCCTGGATTTGTCTGATGAGTCTCTTCTCTCTCATATTATACATAACTTTTATTTTTCCCTTTTCACTCTACATTCCAGAGATTTCCTTAGCTTTATCTTATAATCTTAACTATGTCTTATACTATGTCTTCTACATCCCATCTACGGTCTGTGTGTTTCAGCAGCTTTATGAAAAAAACTAAATTCCTTGTTCTTTAAAGATTTATTCATTTTTATGTGCATCGACATTTTTACCTGCCTGGATGTCTGCGCAAAGGTGTCAGAACCCCGGCAACTGGAGTTACAGACAGTTAGTTATGAGCTGCCAGATGGGTGCTGGGAATTAAACCTGGGTCCTCTGGAAGAGCAGCTGGTGTTCTTATATTTTTGGTTGTGAGCCTAGCCTTTAATGGCTGAGCCATCTCTCCAGCCCCAAGATTTGAATTCTAATAACTTGTTGTTGTTTTCTGACCACTCTTTATTCATTGAGGTCCGTTCTTTTTTTCATGGGTACAGTGGTTACCTATACTTCTTTAATGCTAAGATTGGATTGCTGTTCATTGCCTTTCTCTTTCCCTAGACTCCTTCCCTCTCTTCCTTCCAAGGTTTGAACCAGGACCTCATAGATGCTAATCACTAAACTAGAACCCTAGCCCAATTTTGTCTTCCCCTCCTCCCATTTTCATGTGTGTGATGCTGCATTGATTGGTGTGGTGAATGCAGTGGCCTTTCATGTTAGTGTGTGTGTGTGTGTGTGTGCTGTAGGCATATGTGTGTATGCATATTTGCACATGCATATTTGTGCATGTGTATATGCATATTTGCACATGCATATTTGTGCATGTGTATATGCATATTTGCACATGCATATTTGTACATGTGTATGCATATTTGCACATGTATATTTGCACATGCATATTTGTGCATGTGTGTATGCATATTTGCACATGCATATTTGTGCATGTGTATATGCATATTTGCACATGCATATTTGTGCATGTGCACATGGAGGCCTGAAGCCCACGCTGGGAATCATCCTCAGTCAGTCTTACTGAGGCAAAGGTCTGTCAATCAAACCAGAGGTTTCTGGCCAGCTTGCTCTGGGGATGCCCTGTCTCAACCTTCCCAGGCTAAAATTATAGGTAGGCCACAAGCCCAGCCAGCATTTTACATGGATTCTGGGGCTTCGAACTCCTGCCCTTTGGCTTGTGTGGCAACTGCTTGAAGTACTGAGCCATCTCCCAAGTCCCTTAATTTCTTTTTAAATCTTGAAATTTGTCTAATGAATCTCATTTTTCAATTTCTGCTTAAGGATCAAGGACATGCCAGGTACAATGGCCTATACTTTTTAATCCCAGTACTCAGGAGGCAGAGGCAGGCAGATCTCTGTGAGTACAAGGCCAGCTTGGTCTACATAGCAAGTTCTAGGCCAGCCAGAGCCACACAGTAAGACTCTGTCTCAAAAACACCAAATTAACATAAAAAAGTAAAGGAATGAAGAATGTTCTTGGTGTCTTTTCTGTTTCTGTAAAACAAAATACCTGTGACTTTTTTTTTTTCTTTTGGGGTGTAGGGGACAGAATCTTGCTATGTACTTTAGACTGCGCCTGAATCTACTATCCTCCTGCCTCAGCCTTCCTTCTGAGTGCTGGGATGACAGGCATGTGTCACCAAGTCAGTCTTTCTGGCTATGTAACAACCCAGTGTCACGGAAATCTGTGAGCAGCACACTAACCTTTCCTGAGGGTGGTGCCCCATAATGCCACCCTGGCTCCCCGAGATCCCAGCACCCCTCATCATCACTGCACTGAAGACGGAATTTCCATCATGTGACCCTCTGGGGGACACACTCAAACAGTGTCCAAGCTGGAGCAGGGTCAATATTCTTGGAAGCTGATTTGGGCTTCTTGTATTATTCTGTGATCTTTGGTTTGCCCAATGAGTGGAAGTGTTGCCAAGAGCTATGGGGTCTCGTGCAGAACTTGTCCCCCACCCATCTGGTCCTGCTCCAGCAGGACTTGCCGGGTGCTGGCTATGCAGCTGAGACACAGGAGGAACACATGGCTGAGGACAAGAAGTCCCTGCAGAACCATTGCTCATACTGGCAGCTCCAGTCCACATGAAGATCCACCGGGCTACCCTAGCATGGAGGCCTTTTGGGTCTTTCTGAGCAGCAGGCTGCTCATGTAGAAAGGGGACTGGAGGGCGACGAATGGTGGATTTGTTCCATTTCTTTCAATTAACCCCTGACTTGTGGCACCACCTCCCACCCCAAGCCATAACTTACAGTGCTGGGCCCTGATCTTCCCAGTCTTCTCTCTGGAGGTTCAGCAGCTGCCTCAAACCAGCCCCTGTCCTCTGTCACCTTTAACTAAAGATTTACTTATTTTTGTTTTGAGATGTATGTGCGTTCACTTTCATGTATGTATGTGCACCCCACACATGCAGTGCCAGTAGAGGCCAGAAGAGGCACTGGATCCTTTAGAGCTGGAGTTACAGGCAATTGTGAGCTGTCCAAGGTAGGTGCTGGGACCTGAACCCAGTCCTCTGCAAGGACAGCGAGTGCTCCTGACTAATGCTGAGCCACTCTTCAGCTCCCCCTAGGAGCTCAAAAGACACCTAGTCTTTTGAGACAAAGCCACACTATACTGCCTAGGCTGGCCTTGAACTCAGTTCCACCTCTGGCCAGGAGTGCTGGGATTACAGTATTTGCCACTGCCCCCCTGTCCCCCCCGCCGTGAGTCCCCTGCAGCCTTCTCCACTCCATCCTCTTCATCAGCACTCTCCCATCTCTTTCTCCTTTCAGTATTTGTCTGTTTGTCCATCCATCAGTCACTGTCCTTTCTACAGTCATTAGCTTGTTTGTCCCTTGACTAAGAAGTGTTCACTATTCGATGGGCACTGTTTTACAAAGAGAATAAAAGAAGAAACACCCGAGTGAGGCTGGCCACTAGGTCAATCCCTGTCGATGCACAAAGCAGAGATGGTGGTGCCTGCCTGCAAGAGGAAGGCAGAGGCGGGAGACTCAGCAGTCAAAGCCATCCTGGGCTATGTGGTGAGTTGGAAGCCAGCTTTGCTTACACCAAATCTCAGTTTGTCTGTCTGTCTCTCTCTCTTTCTCTTTCTCCCCCTCCCTCCCTAATTCCTCCTTTCTTCTCTGTACCAGAAATGAGGTTCTTATGCTGATGAAAGTGATATATATTTTTTTTTTTGATGAGCAGTACACCATAAGTCAAATTGAGTAGGACCAGTGGCGATATGTTCTCTGCTGAGATATCAATTAGTAGTTGGTCTGAGTCCTTTTTTTTTTTTTTTTTTTAAAAACATAGAGCACTTGGGGAAGGCTTCCTGGAGGAGGTGACTTTCCTAAGACAAGTAGAGCTGGGCATATGAAGATGCCATGGGGGATGTGATGGAGGGGGTGGAGGGAGTTGGTCCAGGAAGAGGAAACAGTTGGTCCAAAGGCAGGAATGAACTGGGTTGATTCAGAATCGGGAAAGTCTGCCATGCCTGGAGTAGATTGCATCAGGGGAAAATGGCATGCAGACAGCAGCCTGGTCATTTGGGGCTTGAGAGGTCAGGGTGAGGAGTTGGCCATTATCCCGAGTGCTAAGGAGGCCATTTAATCAGGGAGTGACTTTCTCTGATTTATAGGTTTAACATCCTCAGTCGGCTGCTGAAGAGAGAGCAGGTGGATGGGCAGCCGAGAAGCCAGGAAAGCAGTTAGGGGTGGCTGGGGAAGAGCAGGCAGCTCAGGTGTGGTGGAGATGGATGGAGAGAAGTGGATGAATTCGCCTTTGATTGATGAGCGGAGTCTGCCCGCCTGCTGATGGATTGGATGTATGGGACGAGGCAAGAGGAATCTCCGCTAAGTCTTTGCCGTTCTGACTGCTGTGCAAGGTTATGCAGTTCTTTCTAATAGCACCCGAAAGTCGCTGTTGCAGGTGTCCGGTTGCAAGAGTGGGAGCCATTTATTGAGTTCTGGAAAAGTTAGGCTCTCTACTGTGTTTGCCACAACTGCAAGGAGGAGCCCAGTGGGATGCGGGAGTCGGGAGGTCTGGGGAGAGGCCGCTGTAGAGGAAGACTTTAGAGCCACCGTGGGGTACCATGTGTGAAGAGACTGAAGGGGGTGGACCCTTGGAATGGCAGTGTTTGCGAAGAGGTCAGAGCAAGGACTGAGCTGCTGGCATGATGCCAAGATTCACGGTCCAGGGAACTGTGAAGGAGACAGTAATTACAGGGCAGTTCCCAGAGGTAGGATGCTGCCCTCTTCTGGCCTCTGCAGATACTGCATGCACATGGTGTGCATCCACACACATAGGCAAAACCTTCACGCACATTAACTAAAATGATGATGATGATGATGATGATGATGATGATGATGATAAAAGACAAAGTGGGACAGGAACTTTGCTGCTGAAAGGTAACCAAGGTATGAACAGAAAGTTGCCCTTGGCACTGTTGAGTCAGGGGAAATAGCGAGGAGGGCACCTTGAGGTATGGTAGGCTCACTCAGAATAAGGAGCAGAGAGCCTAGGGCCAGAGGCAGCCATAATGATCACAACAGCTGTAGACAACAGTTTCCCTGGAGGAGTGAGTGGTAGCATAGGCGTGGGGTGGCATCAGTGGGTACCATTTTGCAGGTTGAACTCCAGTGTCTTCACACGGGGACTCGTTTTTTTGTTTTTGGTAACTTCCTGTTTGTTTAACTGCCCACCTTTGCCTCCTCTCTGGGATAGACCATTAGGCACAATGGGAATTACTAGGTCTAGGCTAGTCTGAATGGAGCCGAGTTGTGCATGGTTAATGCCTTAGCCTCAGCTGATTGGCTGCTTTGTATCACCTGACACTCTGGCCCAGATGCCTCCTGGGTATTTGGAGTTGGTAGGGGAAGGTTAAATATCCTGTTCTAGAAAGCCAGGTTTTTCTTGTTCTTTTCCTTTCTCTCTCTTTGCTTCCCTTTGTTCTCTCCCCCCCTCCCTCCCTCCTTCCCTCCCTCCCTCCCTCCCTCCCTCCCTCCCCCCTCCCTCTCTCTCTCCCTCTCTCCTTCCTTCCCCCCTTCTCTTTTTGGGATTCGGGAAGCTGGTTGTAGAAGCTGGAACCTAGGGCTTCCTCACACCTGCTACAGAAACATCCAGTCCCTGAGCTCTGCTCTCAGCCCCAAGGGACTAAACCTTCCCACATAGACCCTTGATTCCTAGTGAGGGCGCTTTAGCTACCAGAGCACTTGGCTCAGGCAGGTCTTGCCCTTCTCCCCCATTCCCTCTGCCTTGCTAGAAACCCTTAGATTACATTCCTAAAGCTAGCCATCAAGGTCTATTCCTTATCTGGCCACTTCCTTTTCCTGAGGCTGACTACCAAGGTCCAGCTATCAAAGTCCCGAAGTCCAGGAATCCAAAGCCCCCTTTGGTTCACTTAATTAACATATCTGATTAAAATTAAACACCTCATCCTAACATGGGATTTCTCCTTTTGCCTTTATAAACCTCCATTTTCCTATGGACCATGCCTGTAACCTCTATCCAGTAGCAGTCCTTTGTCCCTCTAGGACAAACACCCCTCCTCCCTCTCCCTTGTTTCTTCTCCTTCTCCCTCATCCTCCATCTCCTGTCTTTATCTCTTATTCCCAGTTCTTTGCCCCTCGGGGGAAAATAAATCTCCTTTGTGTGTGCTGAGAACTTGGTCTTGGGAGTCCTGAGTGTCTGGCTTTTTCCAGTCTGGCTGGGAGGTCACGGCAGAAGGGAAATGAGCCAAGCCCCATTCTCACTAGAAGGCCGCATGCATCTAGCTGTCTCCTTACATTCTACAACAATAAATTCCTCTTCATTTCAACTCTGTTTCTTTGTGTTCCGTCGGGTGTGTCCAGGGATCCCAATTAATCCCGTATTATTAACCCATCTTTCCAAATGATGGCACCATTTTAGAGAGGTGACGTCACCGGCCCATGGTCATTCAGCTACAGCTGCTGGGTTTTGGACAGAAGCCAGGTGTGCTAGCTACAAAGTCCAAGGTCTCTCCCACCCTGCCCATCTGAGTCCTCCTCCTGACTTGCCACACCAGGGGACAGTGATTTCTTCTTCCTCTGACCCCTGCCGCTTCCATTCACATACATCTCCGAGCTCACGACAGCCCCAATTTCAAACGCTGGCCTGTCACCTCTGTAAGTGTGCTTGAATTTCTCAGACCTTTGTCCTGAATGGGCTTAGAAAATATGGTCTCCATTACCACACTGCTGTCCTTACGGCTCCAGTGTTACTGTCTCGTTACAGGAGAGTGAAGGGCTTCATGGTTTAGGCCCAGGAAGGGGGGAGTTGAGGGGCACAGGACCCAGAAAGAAGGAAAGGGAGCTTCAGAAAGTGGAGAATCAATGAGAGGTGGGAGGAATGTAGGCTAAGAGAGAGCTAGAAATCAAGAAAGGAGGATTCAAGGCACACGGAGCCTCCTGTAGGTAAGGAAGTTGGCAGCCATCTTTAATCTGGCCGTGTGGATTCTCTTGTGTGGTCTTTTCCCGCCCGGCTTTTCACTGTCCTCTGTAACTTTCTTTTTTTCAAATCCTACTTTAATCATGGTTCTTAAACGTTTTAACCTCCCTTGTGTCTCACCGCCCACCAGAGGTAGTGGAAAAGAAAGGATACGGGGGAAGGGGTAGTTGACCTGTTCAGAAAGGTTCTTTGGAGCAACTCCCGTCTGTGTTGTCTGGAAATCGGCAGTTCAGTTCCCAGGTCTGCAGTGGCAGCTCCATCTACTTGCCAGCACTTTGCAGATACATCGGCAGTCCAGTTTGGTAGAGTCGGGTTAGCAGCAGTGGTGGCACTGCCTAGCAGAGACAGCCAGGCCTCAGCCTTGGCTTGAGTCAGCAGGAGGGACCTGGAGGGACACCAGGAGAAGTTCTCAGTTGTGCCTCTCTCAGGGAAGCAAAGATCAGTTTGAGACCCACAAGCATTGCACAGCTAGCTGTACCAGCAAGCCAAGCTGTCTCTGTCACTCTGTTGAGTCCTCGAATTCCAAGCTCCTTCCTTGGTGGAAAAGGTCCTGATGGTTGGTCCCTGCCTTGTGGGCTTCTCTTCTCCCATCAAGACTCAGGCTTCATAGCCCTGGGCTGCCCTGGGCTGCCCTGAGCTGCCCTGAGCTGCCTTGGGCCTTTTGCTCTCTGTGGTACCTCTGATAGTCCTGAGGCCTTCCCCGCCCTTCTGCCCATCAGTGTGGCTCAGCGCAGCTCCACTGTCACTATGCAGGAAATGCAACCACAGCCCAGGTTCTCCTCATGGTGAGTCCTGAGAGGAATGGTTCTTTTCTTCAGCAAAGTGATACTCAGAAGTGGGAAGCAGGGATGGAATGGAAAACTGGCTACCACAGTGGCTACCGGGTGCTCCTTACGTGAGTTGCCACACCGGCTCCTACTACTGGTTTTTAATGAAGATTCTTTGGCTGGGCCTCATGTGTATAAATGCAGTCCTTGCCCCTGGGAGGCTGAGACGGGAGGTTTACCGTGAGTTAAAGGCCAGTCAGGGTAAACATAGTGAGATTGTATCTCAAAGAAAAGATTGCTTGTCTGTTGTCTTAGGGACAGATAGGGAAAGGCTTGATTTTTTTTTTTTTTTTTTTTTTTTTTTTTTTTTTTTTTTAGACAGGGTTTTTATGTGTAGCCCTGGCTATCCTGGAACTAGCTCTATAGACCAGGCTGGTCTCAAACTCAGAGATCTACTGTCTCTGCCTCCCAAATGCCAGAATTAAAGGCGTAGATCACCATACCCAGCTCAGTGGTGAATTGATGGCCCCTATATGCCTAGATATTTGAATGTTATCCCCCCAACTTGGTAGAACTGATTGGGAACAGTGTAGAAGTGGCCTTGCTGGAGGAGGTGTGTCACTGGGGTCAGACTTTGAAGTTTCAAAAGCCCACGTCATTCCCAGTTAGCTTCATGCTTGTGGATCAAGATGTGAGCCTCAGCCAATGCTGCAGCATCCTATCTGCCTACCTGCTGCCATGCTTGCTTCCTGCCATAAAGGCTGCAGACTTACCCTTCTAATACTGTAAGCTCCAAATTAACTCTTTCTTCTACAGGCTTCCCTGGTCATGGTGTCTATCACAGCACTAGGAAAGTAACTAAGTCCGACAGCTAGGGATCTGTGATAGAGTTCAGGGAATACGTGATGGTGAGCAGGTTCGTCAAAAGGCTGTAGATTCGGGAAGATTTTGGAGTAGAGTTAGGACCTGCTCATGGATTAGGTGTAGTGAATGAAGATGTGGGCTTGGGTGGGTGAACGGGGTGGACATGATTTTGCGTAGGGGTGACCTCCGTGGACCGAGAGCTCCTGAGTCAGCTTGGGTTTGTCAAGTTGGCTGTGTATCCACAAATCCTGTTGTACAGTAGGATTCTAATACAATCCATGTCTATTAAAGGAATAAATGAAGACATGGAGACAGGAGAGAGAGAGAGAGAGAGAGAGAGAGAGAGAGAGAGAGAGAGAGAGAAAGGCAGAGATATAGAGACACAGACAGAGACAGACAGAGACACAAGGAGAGAGGCAGAGAAACAAAGAGCAATTCAGAGAGAGACAGAGACACAGAGACAGAGAGATAGACAGAGACACAGGAGAGAGGCAGAGACAAAGAGCAAGACAGAGAGAGAGAGAGACAGAGACAGACACTGATTGACTGGGGCTGTGAGAGAGTACCCAGGACCCCGGGTGGCTTCGTCCCCAGCTTCAGTGGTCTTTTCGTGAGCTCATCTATTTTAAAGTGGAGAATGCACGTGTGGTTCTCGATAACCAATAAACCCTGGTGAACGGCGCAGCATGGTCACAAAAGACACTGGTTTGTGCCCACATCTGGGCGGTGATGTTAAGAGCCAGTAGGTGATGTGCTATGTGACCTTTGACCTTCTGATTGCTGGGGAGCTTTTGTGGGGACAGCAACCTGGATCTCTGAGGTGCTACGATGAACTAAGTACGTGATAGTCTGAGTGGCCGGTGCATCATGGCCACGAGAGATGCTTGTTTGTGACTGGACACAGGGTTGGGGGTGCTTGTAGCCTGATAGTGCATCTGGGCATTATCTGGGCACAGGGAACATGATAAAAGTACCTCTTTAATCCTACTGACTGATGTCCAATCCTCTGATTGAGCTCTGTCCCTTCTGTCCCCAGATACAGTCATCTCTTCCTTCTCTTTTTGGATATGAGGTTTTCTGGGCCTTGCTGGAGAGAGTTATAGATCTACCATAAGGTCTGTGTAGGCCCTTCAAGTCCCACAGAGTCCCTGGCTCTCTCCTAGTCTTTCTGTGACTCCCTCCAGACCTAAGCATTGTAGCCGTACATTGCTCTTCCATATGCTGTGCCCAGCTCTGTGCTTGGCTGGAGGCCATTTTCCTAACCTTGATGTTGTCCTTGGCCATGAGACTTGCAGAGAATCTTTGAGCTCCTAGGGTCTCCTTTTAGGAAAACACTGAGGTGGAATCCAGACTAAAGAGGATGTACAGATGCACAGAGCAGCCTTAAACTCGACTGGAACCGCCGGGCAGTGGTGGCGCACGCCTTTAATCCCAGCACTTGGGAGGCAGAGGCAGGCGGATTTCTGAGTTCGAGGCCAGCCTGGTCTACAGAGTGAGTCCAGGACAGCCAGGGCTATACAGAGAAACCCTGTCTCAAAAAACCAAAAAAAAAAAAAAAAAAAAAAAACTCGACTGGAATCAAAACCTGACAACATTTACCCAGTAGTGCCACCCAAAGCCCGTGAGCAAGAGGAAGGAAAATGCCTGTTATTTTTAAGCAACCAAGTTTTGGGGTGGTTTGTTACACAGCAGTATTGCTACTATAGCTAACAAATACACCAGTAATCAAGGTATCACCTGAGGCTTCCAATCATCTCTCTGGATATTCCTGGGGATTTCAGCATCGTGCAGCTGTTAGTATCTTTAAGGTCTTCCTCAGCCTGTCGGTCCTGTGATTTTGTATCCCGAAGGGGATTGTGTTTAACTCTGCTTGTCGGAGCTGGGACTCAGCATCCCAGGAGGCAGGATGAATAGAAGAGGAACATTTTAAGTTTTATTCCCCCTTTCCCATTCTCCCACTTGCTCCAGGCCCTGGCTCACTCAGGGGTCCCCGCTCGCTCCATTTTAAGCTTCATGCAGACCAATTTGTAATTCCCGCTTAAGCCAGTCAGAGCCCTGTCAGGAGTACATACACTTTTCTAAATGCTGAACAGGGACTCTTTATAGGAACTGTGTCCTAGATGACGGAAGAAGAGGGGGAGCTAGGAAATGGAAAGAGGGGATTTGCAAAACCAAGAAGCTGTGTCTATTTGTGGCAAGAAAGACAAGGCGAAGGGGGTGACCTTTAACCCCAGGAACTGGGGAGCCAGTGGAAACTATCGTCATGAGAGGCCTGCCTGTGGGGTGCTAGGGCCTCAGAGGAGAGGCTACTGCTGCTGCTTGGGCTTGCTGAGTTTTGGTGAGAGTCCTCTCAGCTGTGTCCCATGGTGGAATGAATGTGTAAACATGAGAGGCCTTCTCAAGACAGTGAACTAAGGTCCTATGATGCCTTGTGAGTACACATGCTCAGTGGCCTAAGGACTGTCCCCCCAGGGCCTCACCTCTTAAAGGTTTTACATCGTTATCAATCAGTACACTGAAGAATGTGGCTCACAAACTTTCTGGGTACATACTTAAACACAATGAGATCCCAATCTGTCTCTCTATGTATCTTTCTATGTCTATCTATCTATCTATCTATCTATCTATCTATCTACCATCCATCTATCTATCTATCTATCTATCTACCATCTATCTATCTATCATCTATCTATCTATCATCTATCTATCTATCATCTATCTATCTATCTATCTACCATCCATCTATCTATCTATCTATCTATCTATCTATCTATCTATCTATCTACCATCTATCTATCTATCATCTATCTATCTATCATCTATCTATCTATCTATCTATCTATCTATCCATCCATCCAGTGTGTGTGTTCATGTGGAGGTCAGAGAACACCTTTTGGGTGTTAGTTTTCTGCTTCTACCACGAAGGTCTTAGAGAAGGACCTTAAATCATGAGACTTGGTGGCAAGCCCCTTTACCCACTAAGCCATCCTGATGGCCCTCTCCACTCTCTATCCAGTGCCCTAATTTTCTGAATATAAACCATATCGTTTCACTCCTGTGACAGGAGTGAATTGCCTCAAACTCAAACTCCTGTCTTCTTTCTGTGTTTGTTCTTAATTTGTTGCCCAGGCTGGTCTCGAACTCCTGGACTGGAGGATTGTTTCAACCTCAGTCTCCTGAGTGGGACCATGGGTATGACCTGCTATGCCCAGCTGCTGTCTTTCAAGTTCCCCTTGCCCATTCACTTTCTTTCTCTCTCACTGTGTTCCAGGAACTCACTGGCCTAGAGGCTGGTGCATTGGTACCTCTTTCTTACCCCAGGCCTTTGTGCATGCTGGGTAATCACTCCACCCCTGAGCTGTGGTCTGAGTCTCAGCTCTTGAGACCTGGTGTGGTTCTGTTATTGTTCCATTTGCCACCTGTCTCAGATGACTGTAACCCCATGAAGACAGGTTTTGTCAGGTCTGTTCCCTGCTCATCTCTGAGACAGCTATAGAGTTGACACTCAACCAAGACCAATGCCCAAGGGCTGGAGGAATGGCTCAGTGGTTAGGAGCTCTAGCTGCTCTTCTAGAGGACCCGGGTTCCATTCCCAGTACCCACATATGACAGCTCACACGTGTCTGTAAATCCACCGGTTTCTTCTGGTCTCTGTAGACACTGCATATGAATAGCACCCATACACACTTGTAGGCAAAACACCCTCACACTTAGAATAAAAATAAATCTTTAAAAGAAATGAATGCTGAATGAGACCTTAAATGTGTGTGTGTGTGTGTGTGTGTGTGTGTGTGTCTGTCTGTCTGTCTGTCTGTCTGTAGGTGCTGGAGAGATGACTTAGCTGCTTTTAGCGTTTACAATCCTGAGGAGTAAGGACTGGAGTTCGGATCCCAGCACTCACAGAATAAGAGTTTCCCCGCAGATGCTTGTAACTCCATCCTGAATCTGCCGGGCAGACACAGGAAGATTGCTGGGGCTTGCTGAATTCCAGTCTAGTGGAGTAAAATGTGAGCTCCAGTTTTTTTTTTTTTTTTTTTTTTTTTTGGTTTTTCGAGACAGGGTTTCTCTGTGTATCTTTGGCTGTCCTGGAACTCACTCTGTAGACCAGGCTGGCCTCGAACTCAGAAATCCGCCTATCTCTGCCTCCCAAGTGCTGGGATTAAAGGCGTGCGCCACCACCGCCCAGCAGTGTGAGCTCCAGTTTTAAGTGAGAGATGCCACCTCAGAAGAACAGGTGGAGAGCGATAGAGGAAGACACGATCTGCTGACCTTTGCGCATGTGCGCAGGGGCACGACCCCCGCCCCCAACCCCCATAGTGGATACAGGCAGGGAGCTTGCCAGGTGGTTCAGTGACCCTCAGCCGGGAAAAGAAAAGTGGGAATTTCTGTGGACAGTAGTGGCTGTCTTCATATGGAAAGATCTAGAAGAGGCTTTTCTGGGTGTTGGAGACACAGGGCCCTTGTTGCGGGCACACAAGCTGGCTTGAGGTGGGGGAAGTGGCAAGGCTCTAAATAAAGCCCAAGTCTCATTGTCTCTGGCTCTCTGATTACCAGGTACTTAGCCTGCAGTTGCTCAGCCAGCTGTGATGAGCTGTAATTGCAGGCGGTTCCCAGGGTTATTTTTTCCCCTGGCAGATAAAGTGATACCTGTAATTTCCCCAAAGATGCACTCCAGGCCAGCACCCCAGCTGAGCAGCCTTTGTTCCTATGAAAAGGAACTTTTCTTTCTTCTTGGAGAGCACTAGGCTGGCTGGCTGAGGGAGATGGGAATCGTTTCCTGACTTAGATATCGCCAACAGCTTGTGGGAGGTTCTGGATCTCAGTTTACCCTCCTGGAGAGTGGTCGTTTCCAGGAGTGCGGTGGGAGGAACAGAATCTTTCTGGAATTGTGGTCTGAGGCAGGACTCGGAGATCAGGAGCCTGGGAATCAGTCAGCCCCAGCCACACAGAGTCTGCCGCTCTGGTGAAGGCTCTCTCTCTGCTCCGTGGGCAGCTGGTTCTTCCTTCAGCCCAGGGCATGACTAGAAAGGGAAGTCCACTGTGTCCTCAGCACCTGGACATTTGTCTTAATCTCAAAGCCTGTCCACCTCCTGCTGTCCCTGTTTGCTAGAGGTCTTGCTCAGGTTGGAGGAATCATTCTCAGGGGCTTAGGTTACGGCAAGATGGCATCAGTGGGGGTGTATACAGAGAACTGAGGAAGGAAGGAAGGAAGGAAGGAAGGAAGGAAGGAAGGAAGGAAGGAAGGAAGGAAGGAAAGAGAAAAAGGTTTTAGGGTTTTACTGCTGTGAACAGACACCATGACCAAGACAACTCTTTTTTTTTTTTTTTAAGATTTATTTATTTTACGTATGTGAGTACACCTTCGCTGTCTTCAGACACACCAGAAGAGGGCATCAGATTCCTTTACATGTGGTTGTGAGCCACCATGTGGTTGCTGGGAATTGAACTCAGGACTCAGGACCTCTAGAAGAACAGCTAGTGCTCTTAACCCCTGAGCCATCTCTTCAGAGTTCTCCAAGGCAACTCTTTATAAGGACAACATTTAACTGGGGCTGCCTTACATGTTCAGAGGTTCAGTCCATTATCATCAAGGCAGGAGCATGGCAGCATCCAGACAAGCATGGTGCAGGAGGGGCTGAGAGTTCTACATCTTCATCTGAAGGCTGCTAGCAGAATACTGACTTCCAGGCAGCTAGGAGGAGGACCTTAAAGCCCACACCCACAGTGACACACCTACTCCAACAAGGTCACACCTACTCCAATAGGGCAACACCTTCTAATAGTGCCACTCCCTGGGTTGAACATATACAAACCATCACATTCCACTCCCTGGCCCCCATAGACTTGTTTAAACATATGATTTTATGGGGGCCATACCTAGCCATAGCATTATGCAAAATACATTTAGTCCAACTTTAAAAGTTCCCATAGTCTATAGCAGTCTATAACAATGTTAAAAGTCCAAAGTTCAGGGCTGGAGAGATGGCTCAGTGGTTAAGAGCACTGCCTGCTCTTCCAGAAGTCCTGAGTTCAATTTCCAGCATCCACATGGTGGCTCACAACCATCTGTAATGGGATCTGTTGCCCTCTTCTGGTGTGTTTGAAGATAGCAACAGTGTATTCACATACATGAAATAAATAAATCTTAAAAAAAAACAAAAAAAAAAAAAACTGCAGATACATTTCTTTAAAAAAAAAAAAAAAAAAAAAGTCCAAAGTCTCTTCTGAGATTCATCCAATCACTTAATTGCAATCTGAGAATCAAAACAGGAAACCAGCTGGGCAAACCCCAAACTCTGCATTTCCATGTTTGATGTCAAAGTGCTCTTCAGATCTCTAACTCCTTTGTCATCTTTGTTGACTGCAACAAACTTCTTTTCCTGGGCTGGTGCCACTCCCTGTTAGCAGCTTTCCTCAGCAGATAGCACAAAACTCTGGCATCTCAAACATCTTGGGGTGTCCAAGGCAACTTCAATGTTACAGCTTCTTATTTTAATGTCTGGGCTCCTCCAAAGGGCTGGCGTCACTTCTCCAGCTCTGCCCTCTGTAGCACTCTAAGCTCAGGTTGATCCACTTCACTGCTGCTGTTCTTGGTGATCATCCCATGGTACTGACATCTCCAATACACTGGGTCTTCCGCTCTCATAGGCTCTCTTCATGGTGCCAAGCCTCAAATCCTTTGCATGACCCCTTTCAGTCCTGGTCATCAACTACAACTGAGGCTGTAATGGCCTTCCATGGCCTCTCACAGTGCCGAGTCTCAGCTGCTCTCCATGACCCCTTCATGTCTTCAGAAACAGCACCACCTGGGTGACTCTTTTTTTTTTTTTTCCTTTTTGGTTTTTCGAGACAGGGTTTCTCTGTGTAGCCCTGGCTATCCTGGAACTCACTCTGTAGACCAGGCTGGCCTTGAACTCAGAAATCCGCCTGCCTCTGCCTCCCAAGTGCTGGGATTAAAGGCATACACCACCAGTGCCTGGCGACTTGGGTGACTCTTACACATGACCAAGTCCAGCTGCAGCACGAGATACAACCTTGGGTATCTCTGGAACACAGCTACTTTGTGCTCTCAGAAAACACTTCCCAGAAGACTTCACTTCAGTGATACTGATGCTGAACAGATACAAACCATCACAGGAAGAACGGGATGCTGAATTAATCATTTACCAGAAACTCATCTCTTGGTATCAGTTCCATGATACCAGCATTACCCCACCCCAGAAGGCAGAGCCCCTATGAAGCCGCCCCCTCTTACAATTCCCACCCTCAACACTGTTAGACTGGTGATCAAGTGTTGAACCAAACTTTACAGGACTCACTAGGGACTTTGCCCCTCTGATTCCGAAGGTTGCTGTCCTAATTGTGCCTTCCACATGGACCTCGCTATGGGCTTCCCTCATGCATAGTCCTGGTTATAGAAACCTTTGCTCTGCGGGTTTTTATGGCCTGGGCTGGGGCCAGAACGGCCACACACAATATTGGTCCCGTAGTAAGATGTGGTCCAAGTTGTCCAGCTCCAAACAGCAGATTTTCCAAGCAGGTTTGCAGCCTAACCTGTCCCCAAAATGGGGACAGCCTGTGCCAGTTCTGGCCTCAGAAAGTCCTATAGGCTGAGGTAAATGGGGCTGAGGCAGCCTGGCTGCTTCTCTCCCTCCAACCAATCGTGGATCCTCTGTCCCAGGCTGTCTCCGAAGATGAACACTTCCCAAATGTTCTCTTGCTCAGGACCCGAACAACCCACCAGCCACGGGTGGGTTTCCTGGGTTTGTCACATGGGCAAACAGAACATGAAAAAGCTCTAGTCTTAGACACCATTCCCACTTCAAACCTACATCTGAAAAGAGAAGAGACATACATCCCACCTGGGAATGAGTGATGAGTCCTACCTTGGAGATCTGCAGAAAGATGAACCTACCTAATAGGCTGCCTGGTACCTGAGTCACAGCCAGACCAGCTAGAACAAGATTCTCTCTAGGTGTCTCCACTATTTACCTTCCTTTCCTCTTGCCTTGGGCAAGTCACGCATGCACGTCTGTGGCTGCCCCAGGGATCTGCAGGAAGCCAGCAGGAGCCTGGCAGGCACTGGTTCATTTCTGAGACTGTGAAGTTGGGAAGTGCGGAGGTGAGGTGTCCCTGGGGTGATAAGTGAGTCCTTCAGCTCCTCACCCTGTCAGGGTACAATCCTGGGTGTGCTTTGTTCTATCTCCTCACCCTGTCAGGGTACAATCCTGGGTGTGCTTTGTTCTACTCCTCACCCTGTCAGGGTACAATCCTGGGTGTGCTTTGTTCTACTCCTCACCCTGTCAGGGTACAATCCTGGGTGTGCTTTGTTCTACTCCTCACCCTGTCAGGGTACAATCCAGGGTGTGCTTTGTTCTACTCCTCACCCTGTCAGGGTACAATCCTGGGTGTGCTTTGTTCTACTCCTCACCCTGTCAGGGTACAATCCTGGTGTGCTTTGTTCTACTCCTCACCCTGTCAGGGTACAATCCTGGGTGTGCTTTGCTTTGTTCTACTCCTCACCCTGTCAGGTACAATCCTGGGTGTGCTTTGTTCTACTCCTCACCCTGTCAGGGTACAATCCTGGGTTTGTTCTACTCCTCACCCTGTCAGGGTACAATCCTGGGTTTGTTCTACTCCTCACCCTGTCAGGGTACAATCCTGGGTTTGTTCTACTCCTCACCCTGTCAGGGTACAATCCAGGGTGTGCTTTGTTCTACTCCTCACCCTGTCAGGGTACAATCCTGGGTTTGTTCTACTCCTCACCCTGTCAGGGTACAATCCTGGGTTTGTTCTACTCCTCACCCTGTCAGGGTACAATCCTGGGTGTGCTTCGTTCTACTCCTCACCCTGTCAGGGTACAATCCTGGGTGTGCTTTGTTCTACTCCTCACCCTGTCAGGGTACAATCCTGGGTGTGCTTTGTTCTACTCCTAGGTGGTCCTGGAAGAGAAGACTCCTTGTTGCTCACAGCAGTGGCTTCGAGAAAGCTCGCTGTGTGTGGTCTTTCTTCCAGACTCATCTCTCTCTTTTGCTCTTTGATTCCCACTTTCTGGGGTCACCCACCCAACTCCAGATCTAGATCCAGATGACAAAAGGTTTCAACATGTGTTCTCTTCTCAGCCTTGGCTTTAGGGAGTACCCAGTCTAAGAGACCTATATTTCATAGGTTTCCCCCAAAGATACCATATACATAAAGAGGATACAAGGTTTTGATGTCCTGGTCCTAGTTAGGATACTCCCAGGGAGCAATGGGGGAAAACAGGCTGAAAAGATAGGTGATTTGACTTATCACTTCTGTTTTGCACAGAAGGAGGCAGAGAGGGGGCATTGGTGGCCTGAGACTCAGAGGAGGCATCAGAGAGTGGCCCACAGGTAATGTCATGGAACACTGGTTCTCAACCACTAACTCTGTGACCCTTTAGCATAGTTCCTCATGTTGTGGTGACCTCTCCCTCCCCAACCACAATGTTATTTTCCTTGCTACTTTGTAACTGTAATTTTGCTACAGTTATGAATCGTGATGTGAATATTTTTGGAGATACAGGTTTGTCAAAGGAGTTGTGACCTACAAGTTGAGAACCACTTCTGTAGAGCAAGGCCGAAGTCCAGCCTAGAAGAGCCCCGGGGCCGTGCTGAAGCCCTTGTGTGTGTGGCTCGTTCACTGGAGCACTGCGTCACTTTCCTAGCTCCAGACCCCGTGGCTGTCCTCGATCTTCCCCCCTCTTCTGGCTGCCACTGCCTGGTATGATCTTAGTCTCAGCCCACACTTCTTGGCCTGGTGAATTACTTGGTAGGTAACAAAGAACCAAATCTGGGTGACTTAAAACTATAGAAATGGATGCTCTCACTGTTCAGGACACCGAAGTCTGGGTTAGTAGGGAAGACAGGGCCATGCCTACCATTCCACCATCTTTGTCTTTTCAACAACCATTGGCCTTAACTTATAGATGTGTCACTCCCATCTCTGCTTTCCCTGTTACACAGTCTTCTTCTCCCTAGCTTTATGTCTGTGTCCAGATTTCACTCCTTATATAAGGACACTGGTCACATCCCGTTAGAGACTTCGTGACCTCACTGTAACGTCACTCCGGCTACAAAGACCCTAGCTCCAAATAAGGCCACATCTATATGATCGGAGGTTAGACTTCAGCATCGTGTCTTCTTTTTGGGGGGAATCATAATTTGATTAAGAAACACATCTAGTGTTTTCCTTCTGCATCAACATCTGGGGCTTGGTTGTCCCAACCCGTTGGCCCCTTTCCACTTGGATTAGGCGCTGAGGGTAGTGGCAGTTTGGGGTCGGGGACACAGAAAGAGTCATGGGAGGGAGGAATGGATGCCAAGCAGAATGTGCAGGGCCATAGCATGGAGTGAGGGAGGGAGAGGAGAGGTTCCATGCCTTGCTTTGGGGGTTTATATCTGAACAGCTGGATGTGTGTGTATGTGTGTGTGTGTGTGTGTGTGTGTGTCTGTGTCGTCTGTGTGTGTGTACTTGTGGAGGGTAGAGGTCAACCTTGGGTATCTATTTTGTTTTGTTTGAGACTGGGTCTCTCAGTGTCTTAAGCTCACCTCATAGGCGAGGCTGGCTAGTGAACCCCAGAAATCCACCTGTTTCTACCTCCCAATTCCTGGGAGCGCAAGCATGAGCCTCACACTGGTTTTTTGATGTAGGCACTGGGGATAGAACCTGGGTCTCAGGTGGCAAGCACTTTACTGACTGAACTCTCTATCTCCCTGGCTCCACAAGCCCCTTTAAACATTCTCAGAAACAAAGTGACCAGCTATTCTAATTCCATTGTATTGCTGTGTGTGATGGTTTGCATATGCTTGGCCCAGGGAGTGGCACTATTAGAAGGTGTGGCCTTGTTGGAGTAGGTGCGTCACTATGGGTGTGGGCTATAAGACCCCCATCCTAGCTGCCTGGAGCCAGTATTCTGCTAGCAGCCTTTAGATGAAGATGTAGGACTCTCAGCTACTCCTACACCATGCCTGCCTGGATGCTGCGATGTTCCTGCCTTGATGACAATGGACTGAACCTCTGAACTTGTAAGTCAGCCCCAATTAAATGTTGTCCTTATAAGAATTGCCTTGGTCATGGTGTCTGTTTGCAGCAGTAAAACCCTAAGACACTGTAAGAAAACACTGAACAAAAAACAAGTTAGGGGAGAAAGAGGGCTTATTTCACCTAACACTTCCAGGTCACAGATCATGGTTCTCTCCCTGGCTTGCTCAGGTAGCCTTTTTATACAGTTCAGGACCAACCCCGAATAGGAGTGGTACCACCCACAGTGGGCAGGATCCTCCCAGGTGAATCATAAGTCAAGAACATTCATCCCAGACACGACTAGAAGCCAATCTGATTCTTCATTTGATGTCTCTTCTTCCCAGGTGACTCAAGGTCATGTCAATCGAACCATAAAGACTAGCAAATACACCCGCCATTCCGGTTTGCTTGTTACTGTCATGCCTTTAGCATTTTAAGACCTGTGTCCAGGGAAATCTCTTTGTCCCAGGCTACACCAGGCTACTATTCTTTCTGTCACTTCCCTTAGAGATCCCAGGAGGCTCTCACTGGGCTGTGACCAGGAAAGCAGTGTCAGTAAAAACTCCATCCTAGTTACTGAAGAATACAAGCCCAGCATCTGACTTTCCTAATATCATGGAAAATGGAGACCCCCACTTGAGACGGTAGGACAGATTCCTGAGAGCAGAGGTGGCCAGGGTGTGGCCTCAGGGCCTGGAGTTGCAGCAATCCATGACAGTCCCTCTTTTTGTCTCTTAACTGGTAGGCAGCCTTGTCTCATCAAATTTATATTAAAAGACATGATTTGGGGGTACCTGCTGCTCTTCTGAGCCTCAGACAATCCCGCTTTCTCTCGGAGCGAGCAGAGACCCTTATCTCTTGCCCCTAACTCCCGCCGCTTGCCTTCCTTCATGGATGGTGGTCCTGGCCTGGGAGACTTTGGGAGAACAGTGCTGAGTGTCGAACCTGAGACTTTTCACATATGGACTCTTTCCTTTTTGACGTGTGCACGCGTGCACATGGATGCACATGTGTATTTGTGTATGTGTATGTAGAGATCAGAGGTCAAAATTGGGCTTCTTCCGCAGGGACTTCTCCACTTTATCTTTTGAGTCAAGGTCTCTGAATTTGGAGCTCACTGATTAGCGGGAAGTCCCAGGCATCCTCCTGTCTCTGCCTCCCCATGCTGGAGTTATAGGCTCAGGCCATCACACCCCCTGTCCTAGTTAAGGTTACTCTTGCTGTGATAAAAACACCACACCAAGCACATTGGGGAGGGAAGGGAAGGAAGTCAGGGCAGGAACCTGGTGGCAGGAGCTGATGCAGAGACCATGGAGGGGTGCTGCTTACTGGTTTGATCCCTACGATTTGCTCAGTTTGCTTTCTTACAGATGCCAGAACCACAGCCGAGGAATGGCACCATCCGCTATGGGCTGGGCCCTCCCCCATCAATCACTAAGTAAGAAGATGCCACACAGGCTGTCCTGCTGCTTCTAAGACACTGCAGGCATTTTCTCAATTGAAGCTTCTTCCATGACTCTAACTTGTGTCAAGGTGACATGAAACTAGTACACCCGGATTAATTAACCTTTTTTTTTTTTTTTTTGCTTTATTTTTATTGCATGAGTGTTTTTCCCGCATGTACCTAAGTGTACCACACATCTGCCTGGTGTCTGTGGAGGTCAGAAGAGGGTGTTGGGTCCCTTAGAACTGGAGTTATGGTTACAGGTCGCCATATGGGTTCTGTGAATGGAAGCTGGGTTCTGTTGAAGAGCAGCTGGTGCTATGTAACTTCAGAGTTATCTTTCCAGCCCCACACATGGCTTTTATGTGAGTCATATGTATCACATTCAGGTCCTCATGCTTGTGTGACAAGCATTTTACAGACTGTGTCATCCCCCCAACCCTGGGGGGCTTCCCCCTGCTTTTGAATTCAGACTCACAGTCTCCAAAGCACCCTAGCTAAGGGAAGCTTTAGCATGGATATGAGAACTTTTTGGACGAGAAGAAGCCAGCCTAGCCTCAGAGAGTCTGGCTTAGTTCCTGGGTATCTCTGGACTCTTCCCTGCCCCAGACTCTAAATAGAAACAAGTTTCCATGGCAAGGTGAGGTGTGTGTGGGCGCTTTGGGGGGTGGTGGTGGGGATGTAGAAACAATGCTTCATTAGGAGGCTCTAATGAAATGGAGATCTTCCAAGGCAAATGTTAATTGCAGCCTGCAAGCACAGATGTTTCTGGGAGGTAAAAAGGCTGCAGGTGGGGAAGGTCAACCTGCCACTGAGGGAGGGAGCAGGTGGGACTGTCCTATCCTCTATCTGCCCATGGTACCTCACAGCATAAGAGATCCTGACGGCCTCTGAGAGTGTACGAGTCACAGAGCATCTTATTAACCAAGTACTGGGCTGATCTGCAGCTTTGCCATCGGTTCCAGAGAAGGCCTTGCTCTGTGTAGGTTGGGGGACACTGTACAGGTTTTGGGGTACTCCATGCCTGGATAGAGATTCCCCTGTAGACCTGGGAACAGCACAGGGGCTGAGGGTCAATGAGATGAGGCAACATCATTTCTTTCTCTGCAGATTCAAGTGAAACATTCTGTCTAGAAGCATTTATTACCTACCGTGTTCTAGAAATACTCATCTAGTTCAATGGCGGTGAGAAACGGGGCCAGTAGTCACTGTCCCTGTGGGGCTCACAGTCAGAACAAAAACCGTGGTAACTTGGTAAGCTGTGGTTAGTTGGCAAGCGTTGGTTAGTTATAAATGTCAACTGGCTACAACTTAGAATCACCTCAGAGAGCCTCGACTGAGGAACTCCAAGATTGGGTCTGTCCGGGGGATTGCCTTGATTGTTGACTGATGCGACAGACCCAATCCTGTGTGGGTGGTGCCATCCCTTGGTTTTGGGTCCTAAGTAGCACAAGAGAGGGAAAAGCTAGCCGGGCAGGAGAAGGCAAGCAGGCAGCATGGCCGTGTTTGTGTCTGTCTGCTCTTGACTATGGATGGGATGGGATTGGCTGCTAAGTTCCTTCCTGGAACTTCCAGGAATGATGGACTGTAAGCTGAGTTTGTAAGCTTAATAATAAACTGTTTCCTGACTTCCATTGCCTCTAGTCAAGGTATTTGTTGAAGCAACAGAAAGGAAGCTATGACAGGTGTCTTGGAGGGAGTCAGAATCTAAGATCAGGCAGGAGGGTGCAAGCAGTGGGTTGTAAGATGAATGTGGCTGGCAGAATTTACTGGATGCGTGTGTGCGTGTGTGTGTGTGTGTGTGTGTGTGTGTGTGTGTGTGTGTGCGAGGACTAAGGAGAGAACCCCAGTGCAGAGTTGAAGTCAATATCAGTCAGGGTGCTTCTTGATGGAGACAGGGGTGGGGGGTGAGGGGTGGGAGGCGTGGTGTCTCTGGTAGAGGATGAGGCTTTGATGAGGCTGGGTTTGATGGAGAGGGTGTGTTCTACCTATCATGCTGTCCCGAGGAGACTTTCAGGTTCTGAATCTGCCCGGCATCCTGGTGGCTTCTATCCTCTAGCCCATGGTAACTGGTCCCTGAATCATTTACCCAAGGACAGGAGACATGGAGTGACTTGGAGTGTCTCCCTGTGCTGACAGTGGATTGTTAGGGTAACTTTTATTTTCCTGTATGTAACTGTCATCTTTGAGGCTTACTGCCTCTGTCTGCTAACCTAGGCCCTCGTCCTGGAAGCTTCTAGCCTCTGTATAATACTGTCTAGGCCCAGAATGCTTTCAGCCTCTAAAACTTGCTGCTGAGTATGCTCACCCTTTCTAGTTCTTTCTGAGCTGGCTGGTTTAACTCAGATGTTCTGGCTCAAACTCCTCTCCAAGCTGACTGATTGATTCAATATTGTTCCTCCCTCTCTCCCTCTCTCTCTCTCTCTCTCTCTCTTCTCTCTTCTCTCTCTCTCTCTCTTCTCTCTCTCTCTCCCTCTCCTGAATTGCTCTACTTGACCTTAAACTAACTCTAGCAATCTGTCCTAATCTTCTGGCTCCTTCTCATTCTCTGGTCCATTCTGTCTTTACCTGTGTCTATCTTGTTCTCTCTTCAACCTGTCTCTGTAAAACTCTTGAAGTAAAACTGCCTCTTCTTTCTCTCCCTCTGTGCCACTACCTCTTAAGTCACCTCCCTTTTCTCTCTCTTCTTGTGAGAGTTGGGCACGTCCTATTTCTGTCAAATCTTTCTCTGATTTGTCACTTTGTCTGCCACTCAATTAGACATCACTTTCAAACATGGGTGCTTCCTTCTACAAACCAACTTTTTTTTGTTTGCAATTAAAGGTGTGTACTGAGGGCCTGTCTGCATTCCAGTCACAGGGATTGAAGGTATGTGCTAAGGGCTAAGCCACACCACAACTAGACACAGGGCTTTTTTTTTTTTTTTTTTCCCCTCCAGTAAATAACACAATCTCAGGACTCACAGTGTGATTGAATACCTTGCAACAGTGAATTTTGCCAGCCAGGGGCTAGTGGGGCTTTGGACCAAGGTCTTTTCAAACATAGACCCTACCTGGGTAGCCAAAGCCATTGGCTGGGGTGTGCCATTTTCTGTACAGCCACTGGCTGACCTGTTGATGGAGACTTCTTGCTATGTGGGCCAACAAAGGGACATGTCGCTGATTTCTGAGCGGACAGTCTGAGTTTCCTTTCTCTTCTCCCACTTCAGCATGGGTCAGGGACTACTTTCTACTCATTGTGACCCCAGTGTCCCATAGCTTGTGCTGGGCTCTGTGTAGATGACCCCTGGGCTTGGTGGGCACTGTCTGCAGGCCTTGCTTGGGAACTAACCCCCACCGTCCACCTCGGCTCAGGCCTCTCTGTGGCCATTCTCATGAGCCAGGAGAGAAGTGTCTGGAAAGCACCGAGATCTATGGGGTTTAATAAGGACATCCAAGACGGCGTTATTGCGGTTTTCTGGTGACATTAGCTCTTTGGGGAGGTAAATTTCTTTCCTTTTAATCCACTGTTTCTTAAGCAGGTGACCCGCTCCGTGTTATTACAAGCAGGTTATTATGACCATAAATCCTTCTGCTTCTGCTTCTTCCATTTACATTAAATATAGTCTCGGTTATGGCGCCTAAATTAGCTTTCATAGGAGGAAATCTCGGTATAATTTAAAGGGGATGAGGAATGAGTGTGGGGAGGGGGAGGGGAGGGAAAAATGAGAACAGAAAGAAGGTTTTGGGCCCCAAATAAGAACAGAGCCTGGATCAGCCATTCCAAGGTGCTCAGAGCCCTGCAAAACGAAGGTGTCCCAAAGAAGCCCTGCAATTCAGATTCCGTGTTGTAACATCTGTACTGCAGGGCCACCCAGTGAAAAAGATGGAGACAGCCCTTGCATGATTTCAGTTATAGAACATTCTAGAAAAAAAAAAAAACAAAAAAACACCCCACAACTATGGAGATGGGATTGGCCAGTGGTTGTCAGGGATTCGTTGGGAACAGGGGCAGGGATGGAGAGACGGAACCTGGAGCATTTGTAGGATAGTGGAAGTACATTGTGTGGCATAACAATGGTGGCTACAGTGTCAGTCCATCCTTTGTGGGACCGGATGTACCACACAGCTGAGGTTTAAATAATAAGACTGTGAAGCTGGTAGGAATGGTTTCTAAGAGCTCGCACTTTCTTGGTTTTCTGCAAAGCTACTAAAAATATAGTTTCTGAAGAAAAGGGAGAGATGGCTCAGTGGTTAAAAGCATGTGTTGCTTTTGCAGAGGAGCTGAGTTCAGTTGCCAGTACCCATGCTGGGTGGTGACTCACAACCACCTCTAAACTCCAGCGTCAGGAGATCTATCGCCCTCTTCTGGCCACCATGGGTACTGCACTACTTGTGTGCCCATATCTCTACCTACATACCTGTGCATGTTAAAAAAAACCTTTAAAAATAATGTAAGTGAGAACAGTGAGGGGAACACATGGGCTTGTGGGAGTATTCTGAAGCTTTGGTGTGCCTGTGGCTCACTTACCCCAGGTAGTGAGTGGACTCAGCCAGGAGGAGAGCCAGCCTTGGATGTGCCATTTGCATGCCCAGCTCCCTTCTCCTCCCATCTCCACTCTGTGTCTAGGGGCTTAGCTGCAGGAAAGAGTCAAAGCAAGCAGGGCACTGCTGCACATGCCTTTAATCCCAGGACTCAGGCTGTGAGTTCAAGGCTAGCCTGGTCTACAAAGTGAGTTCCAGAACAGCCTAGGTTTCATGGCGAGACCCTGACTTGAGAAAACGAACCAAGCAAGCAACAAACAACAACACCACAAATTCTTGGATGTATTGTGTGTGTCTCATCGATGTTCCAATTTGCATTTCTCTGATGACTCAGACGGTGAAAAACTCTAGGTCCCTTTGCCATTTCTGAGTCTTTTAAAAACAAGGTGTGTGTGTGAGAGAGAGAGAGAAAGAGAGAGAGAGAGATACAGAGAGAGAGAGAGAGAGACAGAGACAGAGAGAGACAGACACACACAGAGAGACAGAGAGATAGAGGAGGGAGGGAGGGAGATGGGGAATGAAGGGAAGGGAGAAGGGGAGGGGGAAGAGGCTAACCTTGGTGTTGATTCTCACATTCCACCTTGTTTGAGACAGGGTTTCTTACTGTTGTGACTACTCTCTACTCTCTTTCCCTCCAGTTTCTAGTTGTCTCACTGGGGTTACAGTTGTGCTATTGTGTCTGGATTTTGTGTGAGTTTTGAGGAGATGAACTCAGCTTAGCAGGCTTCTGTGGCAAGTGCTTTTATGCCCTGGGCCATCTTCCTGGTCTATCTCTTTTCTTCCTTAATCATTTGTCTCTGTGTGTGTGTGTGTGGGGGCACATGTGTGCCATAGTGTGTGTGTGTGTGTGTGTGTGTGTGCGCGCGCGCGCGCACGCACACACACACTTGTGTAGATCAGAGGACAACCGCCGCTGATGCTCACTACCCACCTCCTTTGAGACAAGGTCTCTTGTTTACTGACATATAGGTCAGTCTAGCTGGCCTGCAAGCTTCTGGGGATTCTCCTGTCTCTATCTCCCATCCTGTAGGATCCCTGGGCTTATGGCAGGACAGATTTCTGGGGCTTCCTCATGGCAAGTGCTTTGCCACAGGGCCGTCTTTCCGAGCCCTGTGCATTTTATGGTTGCTGTGTTATAGTGGGTTACCTACAGATTTTTGTGTTTCCTTTCCCAGAGTGTATGTTCTGCACTTTTTAATCTATTATTTATTTTCTCTTTATCAACTGTATTGTCCTCTGTCTGTTTCTGATCTGCCTTTGGTAGATCCACATATTACAAATATTTTTCTCTCGGCCGATGTTTCCCTTTTCATTTTCTTAATGGAGTCTTTCAGCAAGATTTTCAATTTTATTGAAGTTAATTTTATCATTAAAAACAAAAATGATCACAGGCTAGAGAGATGGCTCAGCAGTTAAGGATGCTTCTTCCCTCTCCTCTGGTGGTCCTGATTTCAGTTTCCAGCACCCAAGTCATGGGAGCTTGCAACTGCATACATATGGTACACATTTATAAACACGTGACCATAAATAAAAATAAAGTCTTCACGAATGAAAATCTTCAAAAATCAAAAGAAAATCATCTGGATCTCAACAGCAAATATATGTATTTATCCATATGTATCCAAATATATCTATCCAGGTATCCTGGTGTGATGGAACATGCCTGGAACACCAACACTGGAGAGGCTGAGGCAGGAGGATTGCCAAGACTTGAAGGCCAGCTTGGGTTAGAGAGCAAATACCTGGTCAACCAGGGGTATCGTAGCAAATCCCTGTCTTATAACCATCAGAAAAGGGTATTTAGTCTTCTCTGTGAGATCTTTACCAAGTCACACAAATATTTATTCTTATGTTTTGAGAAGCTACAGTATATCATTTTATACTCAGGCCTGTGACTCTTCTTAATGAAATCACTGTATGGCATGGGGTAGGGTCATTTTCTAAATGGGTTTTCAATTTTTTTGTAGCAACATTTGTTGGAAATATTTCTCCATTGAGTTACCTTGGTAACTTGAGAAAAAAAAACAGTTGACTTCTTCTGGGGGCGATGTGAGAAATGTCTGCTCACCCCAGACAGACTACCAAAGTGAGATCAAAGTAAGGATACTACCAGTGTCCAATTTGGTAAATGTGGTGTTTGAGTAGGTATGGCCCCCATAAAGTCATGTGTTTGGATGCTTGGCCACAGGGAGTGGCACTGTTAGGAGGTGTGACCTTGTAGACACATTCCTCAGGGTGGACCAACCTAAGGACCAATAAGTTTAAAAGTCACACTGTTCTGCCAATCACATTGTGCCTAGTGGCTGTTGCTCTATTCTACCCCTGAAAACTGTATAAAAACTGGCCGACCAGGCCATCTGGGGTCATCACTTCTCCTTTGGATGCAGGATGACCCCAGCACATTGGAACAATAAGCTCCTCTTGCTTTTGCATTGATCTCCGACTCTGCATGGTTCACTCTGGGGGGCCGGGGGTCCTCTGGTAGCTAAGGCTCATCAGAGTCTTATAGTTACATATGCCCAAGCTACACCCAGTGTGACACATGGTCTCCTTCTTCTGCCTGTGGGTCAAGATGTAGAACTCTCAGCTCCTTCTCCAGCACCAGGTCAGTCTGTATGCTACCATGCTTCCTACCATGATGATAATGGACTAAACCATGAAACTGTAAGCCAGCCCCAAGTAAATGGTTTCCTTTATAAGACTTGCCATGGTCATGGTGTCTCTTCACAGCAATGAAACCCTAACTAAGATGGCAAACCAATGAGTTTTATTGGGGTTACTTACAGGAACAGAAATGACTCAAAGACAGCTGTATCAACAAAGCCCACCTCAGGATGGGTGACAGCTCACAGAAGCTGGGAGCCTGGAGTTATTGCATAACTTCCAGGCAGCTCAACAGGTTGGAGACAGTCTGTTTTAGGCAGCTTGCCTGGTCAAAGCATACCTCTCAGTAGGCCTTACTGCTTATATAAGCCTGGAGAGGGAGGGATCAAGTACATCTACTCAGTTTCAGGAAATTCCTGAAATTTCTGAGTTGTTTGCATCCTGACTCTTAAGCAGCCTCCTTTAGGATATTATTAATCTTCCCTCCAAGATGAACTAATTCATCTCAGAGGATGTTGCTGCCCATTAGGACTGGGAAGACAGCTCAGCAGGCAATGTGAAGACAGGAGTTCAGACTTCCAACACCCACCTAAAATGCTGATGGCGCATGATGGCCCATGTGCTGTCATCCCAGCACATGGGAGGCAGTGGTGGGATCCCTGGAGCAAGCAGGCTAGCTAGATTATTCCTGGGTTCAATCCTGGGTTCAACAGAGAACCCTGCCTTGATTTATAAGGTGGTGAGTGATCAAGGAAGACAGCAGACATCAACCTCTGACCTCCACACACAGGTACACACACATGTATGTTCATCCCACACCCATGCAAATATACATACGTCTTATAAACACAAGTACATGCACATACAAAAATCAAGGAACCAGGCATGTAGGAGTCTATTTCTGGGCTCAACATTATTTTAAAAATCTGTTCATTTGAGTCCTCTGATGTCCCTTTCCAAAACTATTTTGGTATTCTGTGCCCTTTACATTTCGAGAATGGCTTTTGCACACAGGAGCTCATAGCAGCTGTGGTTACCTGCATAAGACTTGCACAAGATCAAGCCAGTTAAAAATTCCAGCAATGGGAGGGGAGGGGAGGGGATGCCCAGGCCCCACCCCTAGTTGAGGGACATTTGACAGTTGATAGCTGTTGGGGGAGGGAGAGTCTCTTTTCTCTGGGAATGTGGCCCCCAGAAGGCTCCCCATGCTCTTGTGGATGACTCTCCACACATGGGTATATGATCCATGCTAGTACGACTCAGTGAGTTACATAAAAAGAGAGGACATGAAATCAGGAGGGAGATGTATTAGAGGTGCTATGGGGAGTTGAAGATGATCAAGGTGCACTGGAGACATGTGTAAAACTTTCCAAAAATAAATAAAAAAGCATCATGTGTTGTACTATTCCATTTATTATCTTCAATGGCTAGGACAGGAGAGTTTTGCCTAAAGCTTGCTGGATGGCTGCTCTGAAGGTCTTTTAGGATATGGAGTGCTCTTTCATGTGAATGTAGCCAATAAGACTCTGTCCTCATAATGAAGTGTTCCTTCATTTTAATTCAGTTTGTGCAGTGAAAACGAATTTGCTGTGTTGATTGCTCCTAATTTAAACCATGACTTGATTAAAATAGGAAACACGGGGCACACTAGAGATTATACAGAGGTGATAGATGCTTTAAATTCCATCCAAGTCAAGATCCTTATCAGAGATTTAATTAAAAACTTATGTGTAAGGGTGTGTGCCTGTGTGGATTTATATGCACCACATGCATGCAGCGCCTTTAGAGGCCAGAAGAGGGCGCTGGACTTTTTTATGGAACTAGAATTACAGGTGGTGCGAATCATGTGTGTGCTGGGAACTGAACCTGGGTCTTCTGCAAGAACAGTAAGAGATCTTAATTTTTTGAGATAGATCTAGCTTCATAGCCTAGGCTGGACTGAAGCTTGCTTGTCAGTGCAGATTGGTTTTGAATTCATAATCCTCCTGCCTCAGCCTCCTGGCACTGGGATTTAAGCACAGATCAACACATTTGGCTTCTTGATGTGGTTATTTTAAACAGAACATCCTGCAGTTGTTTTGATGGGGATTATGATATACAGATCAATATAGAGAAAAAGTACGTCTTTGACTGGAGTGTTGTCCAGTTCGTGAACATGGCACACTGCTCCATTAATTAGCTCTTCTTTGATTTTTTTTCAGCTGTGTTAAATGTTATTAAAGAGTGAACAGCTTGGCAAAATCTTTTGCTAGATTCACGACCAAGTAATTTGCATTTCTGAATGCTATCGTTAATAGGGTTAGTTCTTATTTTATTTTCCAATTTTCGTTTTACTTTTAAGATATAGAAATCCAGGTGTGGTGGCTCACACCGTTAAACCCAGCACTTGGAGGCAGAGGCAGGCTAATATCAATGTGCTTGAGGCCAGCCTCATCTACATGGTGAATTCTAGGATGGCTAGAACCATGCAGAGAGGTCCTATCTCAAAAAAAAAACCACACACACACACACACACACACTCAGATAACCATTTAATTACTGGCATATATTGGTCCATTTTCTTCCATTTAAAAAGTAATGTAGGCATGTGGATTTAGAGGCCAGAGGGCAAGTTAGACTGTCATCTCTTAGGAAGTGTCCTGTCCTGTTTATATTTTTGAGATGAAGTCTTTCACTGGCCCTTCCAAGTAGGCTAGGCTGCCTGGCCAGCAGGCTTTTTGCCCCCTCCCCTAACACTAGGGTTATAGTCACACACCATAACACCAGGTTTTTATGTGGATGCTAGGGATTTGAACTCAGATCCTCCTGCTTGCCTGCATCTCCCCCATCAGGTCCTCCCTTATTTTCTTATTAATCTTGGGAGAGGTTTGTCACTTCTTATTGATCTTCAAAAATATTTGAAATTTGAGATTTGTTAAATTTCTTTCAGGTCTTACCCTTTCCTAGTTCACCACACCTTCTCTGTGCTTTTAAATTAATTGTGCACACTTTGGCCTCAAGGTGTTTGTTTTCAAACCCTTCTTTTCGAACAAAGACATTTACAAAGACATTTAAAGGTATAAATCTCCTTACAGCCACTGCCTTGAAGGCATCCTGTAGGTCTGTGAATATGAGTTTATTGAAGTACAAATTGGGTGCAATAAAGCTCACTAACTCAAAGAATGAAATCCATTCAGTTTTGACTGTTTTACCCACATGACCAGCAATCCTCCTGTCTCCAACCACTGCCTGCCTGCCTCCTTCCCTCTCTTCCTCCCTCCTCCCTTCCTCCTTCTTTCTCTTCCTTTGTCTCTCCATCCATCCATTTATCAACTCACCTACCCATCCATCCATCATTCATCCAACCATCCACCCTCCCACCCATCCATCCATCCACCTGCCCACCTACCCATCCATCCACCCATCAATCCATCCATCATCCATCCATCGATCATCCATTCATCCATTATCCATCCATCCATCCACCCACCCACCCATCCACCCATCTATCCACCCACCCATCCATCCACCCATCCATCCATCATCCATCCATCCACCCACCCACCCATCCATCCACCCATCCATCATCTATCCATCCATCCACCCATCCACCCTCCCTTCTACTCATCCATCTACCCAGCCACCCTCCCACCCATCCATCCATTCACCCACCCACCTACCCATCCTTCCATCATCCATACAAACATCCATCCACCTGCCCACCTACCCATCCATCCACCCATCTATCCATCCATCCACCCACCCATCCACCCATCCACCCACCCATCCATCCATCCATCCACCCATCCATTATTCATCCATCCATCCACCCACCCACCTATCCATCCTCCCACCTACCCATCCACCCATCCATTCATCCATCCATCCATCCATCCACCCACCCATCCACCCACCCACCCATCCATCCATCCACCCATCCATCCACCCATTCAGTGTGTGCAGCTGTGCACACATGTACCATGGCACACATGTGAAGAACTGACAACCCGTGGGAGTCAGTGCCCTCCCTCCACTGTTGGTTTTGAATGCTGCCGTCACCTTTACCCACTGAGCCATCACTCTGGCCCCACTGACTTCCTTTCTATCACTAGAGCTTTGCCCTCCATAGAATTTCATGTCAGTCTCATCATATAGCATCTGTTTGCATCCTGCTCCTTCTGCTCTGCAGAATCCTTTTGATGGACACCCATGCTTCCTGTGTACCACAGTTTGTTCATGTTGCTAGGCAGAATTCCCTCATGCTGCCTTTGCTCATCCATTGCTCTGTTGATGGACGTTGGGGTTGTGTCTAGTTTAGTGCTGTTATAAGTGAAGCTGCTACAGACATTCCTGTGAAGTCTTTGAGTGGACATGCGAGTTTACTTCTAGATAAATACACAGGAGTTTCTGGGTCGCCTGGTAAATGTATATTTACTTTCCCAGAAAACTTTACAAGGTGACTGTATAATTTTGTATTCTTAGAGTCAATCTGTTTTCTGCTATTCCATCTTGGTCAGATGTAGAACCATTATTTAGATTTGAGCAGTCAGTTTTATTTTAAAGAAATTGAAAATGGAGATTTTCTTTTTTCTTTTCTTTCTTCTTCTTCTTCTTCTTTTTTTTTTTTTTTAAAGATAGAGTCTCTCATTTTGTAACCCAAGTAAGTCTGGATTTACTATATAGCCCAGGCTGGCCACGAACTTAAGGCAACCCTTCTGAGATTTATAGAAGTAAGCCATCATGCCATACCTGAGAGAATGTGTTATTTATAAACTTGCCGTTAGCCATTTCTGACCATCACCTCTCCTTAAAGTGAATTCAGACTTTCATTGGCTTGCACTTCTCTGTGCTGGGAAACTTCCTGCTCCGGCCTCTGTGAGCTGACCTGCTGTGGGGAAGCTATCTTATGTCTGAAAAGGTCTGTATTCAGACCTTTTATAAAATATCCCTTAGTTAGAAGTATTTTCTTCATGCATTTTAATTAAAACATTATTGTTAGTACAGTGCATGTACATATGTGTACAAGGGTGAATGTCATAGTGTGTGAATGTGTGTGGGGCCATGACACAATGGGTGTGTTAGAGAGAGAGAGAGAGAGAGAGAGAGAGAGAGAGAGAGACAGACAGACAGACAGACAGACAGAGACAGACAGACAGAGAGAGACAAAGAGAGAGGAAGAGAAAGAAAGAGAGAGAGAGAGAGAGGAGAGAGAGAGAGAGAGAGAGAGAGAGAAAGAGAGAAAGAGAGAGAAACAGACAGACAGAGAGAGAGGAAGAGAGAGAGAGAGAGAGAGAGAGAGAGAGAGAGAGAGAGAGAGAGAGAGGAGGCAGGACATTTGCTTATTATTTTATGTGTGTGAGTGTTTCACTCGCATGCATGTCTGTGGACCACATGCATACCTGGTACCTGAGAAGGCCAGAAAAGGCCATCAGTCTCCTGGAAGAGCTATAGGTGGTTGTAAGTTGCCCAGTGTGGGCGCTGGGAATTGAACTCTAGTCCCTACAAGAACAGTACTGTTAAACCGTATCGTCAGCCCCCTTTCACAGTATTGCTGTTAGACTGACTCTCCTACTGAACACGGAAGTCACCAGCTGCTCAGACTGGGTAGCCAGCCAGCTTCAGGCATCTGGCTACTTCACCTCCCCGTACTAAGATTACAGATGTGCTGGGGATAGAACCCTGGTCCTTGCACTGTGCGGCAAGCACCTTCCAACCAAGCCAGCTCCCTTGCCTCCTACTTTTGGAGACTTTTGTTGTTGTTAGCTGCTGAACATTGTGAAATTGTGCTGCAAAGTTCCTTCATGGTTTTGTTGTGAGCCCAATGAAGTTAATTGAATAAATTTGATCCCCATGAGACTTGCATTTAGTCTTTGTGAAGACATCCCGAGCGTCATTTAATCTGTTTGTTCAGTCTAATCGCAAAAATCAATATTTTTCTGAGGCATCTATTTGCAACTCTGTATATTATGAAGCCCTGTCATTCTGGTGGCTGGAAAGAACATCTTGAGGAAGGTTCTTTGTCTTCTGCGAGCTTCTGCTGCTTTAATAGGTTTTACCCTGTTCTTGGTGTGTGTCTGTATGCTGTCTCTTCGTGTGCTGCAGATGCCTATGTGTTGCAAGTGTGTGTATATCTATATGTGTGTATGTGTGTTGCAGGTGTGTGTGTGTGGTGTAGGTGTGTGTTTGTGTATCTGTATGTGTGTATCTGTGTGTGTGTGTCTGTCTCTGTGTGTCTCTCTGTGTGTGTATATCTGTATGTGTGTATTTGTGTGTGTTGAAGGTGTGTGTGTGGTGCAGGTAGTGTTTATCTGTATGTATATGTGTATTTGTGTGTATGTGTGGTGCAGGTATGTGTTTATCTGTATGTATATGTGTATTTGTGTGTATGTGTGGTGCAGGTATGTGCATGTGGTGTAGGTGTGTGTTTGTGTATCTGTGTATTTGTGTGTGTTGAAGATGTGTATATGTGTGGTGCAGGTATATGTTTATCTGTATGTGTGGTACAGGTTAGTGTGTGGTGTAGGTGTGTGTTTGTGTTTCTGCATGTGTGTATGTGTATTTGTGTGTCTGTCTTTGTGTATCTCTGTGTTGCAGGTTCGTGTGTATGGGATGCCAGAGGCTGACATCCAGTGTCCTCCTCAGTGGCTCTCCACTATATTTTTTGAGACATGTTCTTTTGCTGAAACTGTAGCTTACTGATTGGCCAGAGTGGACTGACCAGCAAGCCTCAGAGATCTGCTTATTTCTGCCTCTCACTGCCATTCCCCAGGACCTGGGTTACAGGTAGATTCTGCTAGACCTGGATTTATATGGACGCTGGGGATTGAACTCGTGTCCTCATGCTTGCATGCCAATCACTTTACTGATTAAGCCCTCTCCTCGGCCTCTCGATTATGTTTTAGAGGTAGCTTTTAAAAATTATGTATCTATTTATTTATTATGTGCCATTCCTTAAAAATAAAAAATATATATTTGTGTGTGTCTGTATGTATCTGTATCATGGCTTGCACATGGTGATCAGAGGACCACTTGCTGGACCACTTGTCGGAGCTCATTCTGTCACCCCATCATGTGATGCCCAGAGACAGAACTCCTACCATCAGGCTCAACTGCATCTGTGTTTTCCTGCTGAGCCATTTCACTGGCCTGAGTTGCAGGTTTTTTTTTTTTTTTTTAATCTCTCCCTCCATGAATATCAATATTTGACCAAAGATTCAGGGTGAACTTCTCACAGACCTCTGCTTCATCCTCCCCTCTCTTCCCATTTCTTTTCTGCCCAATGTTTGTGTCCCCAGTTTCAGCCGCACAGACTCTACAGAGTCCAACGTGCCTTTTCTTGTCTCAGACACATCCTTTGCTCTGTTAGATTCCTTGATTCCTCTGCTGTGGTTTGCAGACAGTCTTGGCAGTGCGCAGTGGGGCCATAGCTTGTTTGTTTCTTTATAGCAGAATCACTGTTATATCCTCTCTGTTGCCCAGTGTCTAAGAACAGTTTCCCTTATGTTTTGTCGTATTTCCTAGGTGATTACTGTAAGGCAGCAAGGCAAAACCAAATACACTTTACACTAACAGAATCTGATACCGCTAGCTGCCAGGACATGAAGGAATTTCTCTCTACTAATGCCAACCCTGTCTCCAGTAGACATTAGATGAGCATCCTGTAATCCAATTCAGTCTGATGCTATCTATCGGTAACAACAGATCCCACAGGCTGAGGGCTCAGCAGCCTCACTTGAAGACAGGTTGTGACCTGTGCTTCTCTCACAAGAACTTGAGATCAGAGATCTCCTGGTCCCTGCCTTTAAGTTTGACTGATTTGCTAGAGTGTCCCACAGAACCTTGGAAAGTACATCACTTTGTTTGCCAGTGTATGACAAGGGAGGCAAATGAAAAGCCATATGGAAGAGATGCAGAGGGGCAAGCACGTGGGAGGAGCTGTGAGCATCCATGCTGTCTCTGGGCTTCCCACCCTCCAGGCATCTGTGTTCAGCAGTCTGGAATCTCACTGGACCGAGTCCTTCCGGATTTTCATTACACAGGCATGGCTGCATCCAACATTAGCCACTGCTGGTTTGCTAAACTTTCCCCATATCTCCTCCCCAGAAGTAGGACTTGAAGCTACACTCTTCTGATCCATGGTAGGTTCCCCTGGCAACCCCTTCCTGAGGCTACCCAGGAGCTAGCAAAAGTCATCTCATTAGAACAAAGGGTCTGCCTGTCACTGGGACTTTCCAAGGGATTTGGGAGCTGGACTCGGGTGACTTTCCTACCACTCACAGAATGACAAGTGTGCCAGGAGCCACAGCCAGCACAGATGTTAGAACACAACATTCCCCAGATTCCTTTATCTACAAGACTTTTAGGGACTCTGTGCCAGGAATCTGGGGCAGAGACAAACATCTGTCTGTCTGTCAGTCTATCCACGTATCTATCTGCTTTATTTTGAGACAGGGTCTTACTACATAGCTCTAGACGGATCTGGAACTTTCTATGTTGACCTGGCTTTAAACTCAAAAAGGTCCACCCACCTGTGCTTCCTGAGTGTTGAACATGTGCATCATCATGCCTGGCTATCATTGTTGTAAAACACTGGATAATTCTGTCTGTCTGTCTGTCTGTCTGTCTGTCTGTCTGTCTGTCTCTGTATGTATGCATCTGTCTCTGCTCTCCTTGTCTGTCTCTCTGTCTATGGGTGTGTATGTGTCTGTCTCTGTCTCTCTGTGTGTATGTGTCTGTGTCTGTCTCTCTGTCTGAGGATATGTCTGCCTCTGTCTGTTTGTCTGTCTCTGTGTGTGTATGTATGTGTGTCTGCCTCTGTCTCTCTGTCTTTCTGTGTGTGTGGGAGGCACATGGAGGCCAGAGGAGGATGCTGGGTAACTTCTATGGCTCTCTGCCTTACTTCCTTGAGACCGAGTCTCTCACTGACCCGAAAGCTTGTCTTTTCTACCAGCCTATTTGGCTAGTGAGTTCCTGGAATCCACCTGTCCCCTCTCCTATTAACTGGAGTTGGAGGCACATGTGGCTTTTACAAGGGCTCTGGAGATTTGAACTCAGATCCTCATCTTTACATAGCAAGTACTCTTATCCATGAAGCCACCTCTACAGCCCCCGGGCAATTCTTACAACATTTAATTCTCTGTATACAGAGAGTCTGTCCCACAGATTTTGATATATTTTTTTTTATCATCATCTAACTCATGTTTTCCTTTTCCCTCCTATTGAGAAGTGTTCTGCTAATTTATAAATATTTGGGAGGTATCTAGATGCCAATGTAGATATTTCTAATTCATCAGAAAGCGTACTGCGATAGTTCAGTGACTGAAATCTATCAAAACCCATGCTGAAGAAGATAATCCATTTTGGTGGCGGATTCATGAGAGCTTGGGAAGGATGTACGTTCTACAGTCGTCGGACGGAACGCTACAAACATCAATTAGGTTAAATTGATTGACAGGGTTATTCAGAACTCCTTTATATGTGTTCATTTTAAAAAAAGATCTTTTATCAATTATTCAGAGAGAGGCTTTGCAGCCTCTCGCTATGATTACGGGTCTATTTCTTTATGCGTGTCAGTGCGTTTTCTTCTTAATATCTTTTGACAGCCTGTTATGGGGTGCATGCATTTTGAGGTTACTGCATTTCCTTGATATATAGATCAATCTATCCTCACTGAATGTTCCTTCTTATGTCTGGTAATACTTTCCGTCTTTTAATTTGCTCATGTCATGTATATATAGGCACCTGGTCTTTCTAATGGATATACTTCATATAATGTAGCTTTTTCAATACTTTCAATATAGCTGTGTTTTAGATTTAAGGCATCTAATTTTTTTTTTTAAATTAGTTTTAGTTTTTTTTGAGAATTGTATAAAATGTATTTTGATCATATCCACTTCCCGGGTCCCCAAGTTCCTCCCAGATCTACTATTTCTTCCCTACCTACCCAACTCTATATTCTCTTTAAAAATATGATTTTTTTATTTTATAGGTTTGAGTAATTTGCCTGCATGTACAGACAGCACATGTGTGCAGTACCTTTAGAGGACTGAAGAGGACGTCAGATCCTCTACAACTGGAGTTACAAGTGGTTGTGTGCTGTTATGTGGGTGCTGGGAACCAAACCTGGGTCCTCTGCAAGAGCAGTAAGAACCAGTAAAAACCATTAACCACTAAGTCCTTTCTCCAGCCCCACAGTCTCTTAGTTTAAAATTTTTAGTTCATTTATATTTAATGTAATTGTTGAAATGGTTGCTTTTGACCTATTGTGTTGTTGTTATTGTTATACACTAGAGAGCTACAGATTTAGTTTTAGGGACAACAGATACTTATTATCTTGTGGTCTTTGTGGGTGAAGAAGCTGGGCATGGCCTAATTGCTTTAGGATCTCTCACAAGGCTGTAATTAAGGTACTTTCCAGGTCTTGATTAGGGGAATAATTAATTTCCAAAGTCACTGTGTGGCTGGTAGAATCCAGTGCTTTGCTGGACAGTGGCTCAGTTTCCTGTTGGCTGTTGGTCCTTGCTGTCTTCAGTTTCTAGGACTCATAAATAGCTCATTTCAGCAAGTCAGAAGAGGACAGACTTGTAGGTCTGGAGCAATGGTTCAGCTGGTAAGGTGCCCGCTGTGCCCCTTACCTGCTGTGCCCCTTAGTTTGATCCCCAGCACCCACATTAAGAGCTGGGTATGGTGGTTATATGGACTTATAATCCCAGTGCTGGGGAGGCAGAGACAGGCAGATGCCTAGAGTTCCCTGGCCGGCCAGCCTAGACAAATTGGTGAGCCCTGGGTCTCAACGAGAGGTCCTGTCTCATAAAATAGAAAGGATAGGACCTAAAGATACCTGAGGTTGACCTCTGACCTCCACTCGCATGTGGGCACGCATACACACACACACACACACACACACACACACACAACACACACACACTTTAAAGAAGGAAAGATTGTCCTAATGAGATGGAAGTTACAATTTCCTGAAATATAATTGAGGAAGGGGCATCTAATCACCCTTCCCATATTCTATCGACTTAAAGTCAAGTCATAGGTCTTGTCTATACTCAAAGGACTTTCTAATTCAAGGCATGTACAGAATGTGGGGGCTGCTGGGGTTCACCTTAAAGTCTCTTTGCAATACGTACCATTTTTCCTTGTCTCACTTGTCCTATGGTCTTTTCTTGCTTTTTTTGGTTTAAAAAGTCAGGACTATGGATGTAGCTCAGAGGTAGAATACTTGCTTAGCATGCTTATAGCCCTGGGGTCTATCCCTGTATTAACAACAACAAACAAAGTCAATTTAAAACCTGTTTTGTTTTTCATTTTTGTAAAGACAGGGTCTTGCTCTATAGCTCTGGCTAGCCTAGAACTCTCTATGTAGATCAGGCTGGCCTCAAACTCACAGAGTTCTACCTGCCTCTGCTTCCCAAGTGTGGGCTTAAAGGGATATGCCACCACACTTGACCTGAATTGTTTTAAAAAATCAATTATCCAATCAATTAAGTGTATGTGTATGTGTGCATGCTGTGGTGAGAGAGAGAATGTGTATGCGTGCGTGTGCGTGTGCACATGTGTGTGCATGTGTATGGTGTATGTGCATGTGCGCCCGTGTGTATGGTGTGTGCATGTGTGTGCCTGTGTGTGCATGTGTGTGGTGTGTGTGTGTGCATGTGTGTGGTGTGTGTGTGTGCATGTGTGTGGTGTGTGTGTGTGTGTGCCTCTCTTGTTTCTGCTTTCATGTAGCATACTCCAGGCTAGCCTATGAGCTTCTGGCTGAGTCCTGTGTCTCTGCCTCCCATCTCACCCTCAGGAGTTCAGGGATGACGGATGCTCCCCACTGTATCCAGCCTTGTTTTTTTAACAGGGTAGAACACGGGTTGTCATGCTTGAGTGACAAGCACTTTTACCTGCTGAGCTATCTCCCCCCAAGCCCCTAAGTTGCTTTTCATCTCTTTTCCCTTGTATGCTACATCTCTTTGTATTTTGTATTTCTTTGTATTTTTATAAATGCTTGCTCTCTGTGTCCTTAATTTATCACAGCATGCTTAGACGACGTTGCAGGGTTTAACCTGAAATGTAAGAACCTTGCAACAGGAAACGTCTACCTGTTTCTTTGTTCTTCGGTTACTACGCTTTTTACAACCACAGATGTAATACAAATCAACAGTGAGCTACTTACCTTTCAACAAATCGGTCTTTTGGAATGTGTTTTGAGGGAGCAGCTGGGGAAATGGCTTCCCGTTGTTGGCAGAGCTTGTCTGAGTTAACATCTGTCCGTGGAGTTTCGGCTTTAAAATCTGATGACTCAGGGGCTTAGGAGAGGGCTCAGTTGGTAAAACGTCTGCTGCATAAACATGAGTGTGCCTTTGGATTCTTGGTACCTGCAGGAAAAGCCAAACATGGCAGCATGCATAGGTGATCCCAGAGTCTGGGAAGTGGAGGCAGGAGGATGCCTGGGATTTTCTGATCAGCTGGTCTAGCTGAATCAGGGAGCTCCAGGTTCACTGAGACACCGTCTTAAAAAACAAGGGAGGGGAGCTAGAGAAGACAGTGTCAACCTCTGGTCTCCACCGGCATGAGCACATATATACAGGTGCACCCCTGAATACATACACACACACACACACACACACACACACACACACACACACACACACACACACTGATGATATTCTGGTTAGTTTTGTCAACTTGACTTAAACTTGAATCACCTGAGAAGAAGGAGCCTCAGCTGAAGAATTGCCTCCATCAGATTGGCCTGTGGGTGTGTCTATGCCTCCATCAGATTGGCCTATGGGTGTGTCTGGGACATTTTCCTGATTGATATGGGAGGGCCCAGTGCACTGTGGGCAATGCTGCCCCTTGGTGGGAGGTCCTGGGATCTGTAAGAAAACAGACAGAGTAAACCCAGGGCGAGCAAGGTAGAAAGCATGCCGAAAGCACTCCATGGCCATCGCTTCAGCCCTTGTCTTGCGTCTCTACCTTGGTTTTCCCTATGATGGCCTGTGATGAGAAAGCATAAGTGGAAATCAACTCTTTCTTTTCAAATTGGTTTCGGTCAGTATTTTATCACAGTAGCAGAAAGCAAATTAGGACATAAGCTATCTTCCTCCAGGAGGGGGAGAGGTCATGGAAAGTAGAAGAAGGATAATAGAGCCAAAAGAATCTCCCAGGGCAAGGCTCAACTGTTTCAGACATTCCTGCCTTACAGGTGACTTGGGATGGCTTAGGAGTCAGCAGGAGGGGACATGGGCTCCAAAGGTTCCAGCTTCATCTCGGCTTTCTGCTCTGTTGTTGGGTCTATTTCTCATCTGGCCGGAGCCTCAATTTTCCAAGCCATTGAGTAGGCATATAGAAAGTACTTCTTAAGTTCGTGAGGATTAAATGATCTGGTGCCTGAGAAGCCACTGGCCTGCTGCCTGGCAGACCCTAAGTATGTAAGTGGGAGCAATTTGAAGCTGCTTTTCCACGGGCCTCAGGAGATCCAAAGTATCTGGATGGAGCTGCCTGCATCTGAAACGAGAGTCAGTCTTGCTTTCATTGAGGTGGGGTTTTGGCCTCCTCTTGGTGATCAGGGGTCTTTGGCTTATGACAGACACCAAGTATGTACCTGGACCAGCCAGGAGGAAGAAGGTTTTTCCTTATGGAAAGATGGGTTCAGTCAAACCTTAGGCTGGAGAGAAGTGCTGGGGTCCTGGCCAGGCTAGGCCATCTGTGCTGTCAGATCACAGACCCAGTAGGTTGCAGATCCAAGGTTATCTACTTTTCTTAGAATTTTTCTTTGAAAAAAAAAAAAATCTTCACAGAGTCACTTTAAGGAAGGACAATGTTTCCCCAGCTGTGTAGAGTTAACAGGAGCATAGCAGTCAGTTTCAGAGATGGTGGCCAACATTTTCCACTTCCTGGTATCACACCCTTGTGTAGGCTTTCCCAAAAAGAATATGGCGTACCTGTAGAAAAGATGACGTGTGGCTTCCGAAGGCATCACAAAGTATCTTCTCACAGGGGGAGAAGACAGTTGCCATTCCTGCCAGCGCTGTGGAAAAGCTGACATGGAGTAGAACTGACACCTCCAGGTGACAATCAGTCTCAAGTGAAGATGCCATCTTGGAAGCAGGTTCCCAGGTGAGGCGCATGCCTGACCCTCACAAGCAATGCCTGGTGCTTTTAGCTGTAGTTTGGGGGTATTATTTTTTTTAATAATATTTTGGGGTACTTAAATAATATTAATTAATTTAAAAATTAATTGTTTAATTAATGAATGAATTAATTTTATAGTATGAGTGTATAAATGTGCACCACTTGCATGCAGATACCTATGGAGGCCAGAAGAGGGCATCAGATCCCTTGTGGCTGGAGTTACAGGTGGTTGTGAGCCACCTGATATGTGCCGGGAACATGATTTGAATCCTCTGGAAGAGCAGCAAGTTCTCTTAATAGCCTAGCCAGTTCTCTAGCCCCTTTCCCAAGGATGATTCTGTTTAAATAGAATATCTAACTCATTATAGGTGGTCTATCCAAGAAAAAAAAATACCAAAAACCAAAAACTAAAAGAAATCATGTTTATACAAGCTTAATATTTTTAGTATTGTGTTATGTGTATATGTGTGCATATTTCTCTCTCTCTCCCTCTCTGTGTGTGTGTGTGTGTGTGTGTGTGTGTGTACGCATAGGAAGGCCACAGTACATGTGCACAAGTCAGAGGAAAACTCTTTACTCTTACCTTGTTGAGCGGAGTCTCTGTTGTTTGCCACTGTATGATCCTGGCTGACGGCTGGCTTCTGAATATCGGCTTGTCATCTGTCATCTTCCTGTAGTGTGCTGGGGTTACAGATAAACACCGTGCTTGTCTTGATGTAGATTCTGGGGATAATGTTCTCACCCTTGCCTGCAAGTGTTTCTCTAACTGATCTATCTCTTTAGCCCCTTATCCCCATTTTAAATTAAAGCTATCAGGCTTTGGGCTGGGGTAATGGCTTAGTTGGCCGAGTGCTTGCTGTCCAAGTCTGAGGAACTGAGTTTTATCACGAGCACCTATGTAAAAAAAACTGTGGATGCCGGAGAGATGACTCAGCCATTGTGAGCATTGATGGCTTTCCCAGAGGACCAGTGTTAAGAGTCCCAGCACCAGATCCAGTTCCAGGGAATCCAACGCCCTCTTCTGGCCACTGGGGGCACTGCACAATGTGATACACAGTTAAACATACATGTAGCCAAAATAATGCCAACACATAAGATAAAAATTAAAAAAATCATCACCGCTAACAAAAAGCTGAGCACGGTGGTTCATACTTATAATCTTACTGCTGAGGAGGTGGAGACAGTGGCTCCTTGGGGCTGGCTGGTAGACAGCCTAGCACTCAGCAAATGAGAGACCATGTCTCAGAAAGCAAGCAAACAAAAGAGCCCTCCCCCACACACCCCAAAGTGGACAGTGACCAAGGAGCAGTCCCTGAAGTGCTCTTAAGCTCCGAGCCATGTCTCCGGCCCCCATGCTCAGTTTTCTTATGTGAGAACTAAGGAGAAAGTCAGTTCTTCAGCACCTCTGACCTCTACACTTGTACAAATGTGTGCACACCTGTACGTACACACATGAACATTCACAAACACACTTGCGCACACTAGAATAAATACATCTAGTATGTGTCTTTTTTTTCCCTCAGATAAACTAATTGATTGATTTTTGTTATTATTGAACTCTTATTCTTCTCATATATTCCATTCTGACTGAAGTTTCTCTTCACTTCACAGGTTCCAGTCCCTCCCTCCACCTCACCTCTCCCCCAGACAACTTCTCCTCTGTTTCCCTTAAAGAAAAATAATAAGAGCAGGCTACTCAGGGATATCCCCTCAACATGGCCTAACAAGATACAATAGACTAGGCACGAGCCCTCATATCACAGCTGGATGTGGCAACCCAGGAGGAGGAAAAGGGGTTCAAGCGCAGGCAAAAGAGTCAGAGACACCCCCACTCCCACTGTTGGGAGTTCTACAAGAACACCGAGCTACACAAACACAACATATATGCAGAGGACCTAGCTCACACCCACACAGAGTCAATGTTTGTCACTTCAGTCTCTGCGAGCCTGTATGAGCTCTGCTTAACTGATTCTGTGAGCTGTGTTCTCCTGGTGTCCTCCACCCTTCTGGCTCCTACAGTCCCTCCTCCCCCTCTTCTGTGGTGCTCCCCTAGATTAGCATATTTCTTTATGGTGAGTCTCCAAGACCCACTAATAAGCTCCGGTGTTTTGAGTATCCAAGGGGGTGATGTATGTTGACACTTTACAAAATTCATGTGACCACAGGCCCCTGTTCTCTATGTCCACCCTCTCCCTGGGAATAGGTTTTGGGGAAGCATGCTTTTGGGGGTGGAGTGGGTTACCATAGGAGGGAGAGGAACTGAGGCATGAAAATGTGATGCCAAGCCCCAGTCTCCTCATCTACAAAAGGAGAGTTTGTTTTGATGTTAGAACTTTATTAACAGTGTCACTGATTTGACACACACAGACACACAAACACACATATAAACACACACACAGTCACACACAGACACAAACACACACAGATACACAAACACAGACCCAGACACACAAACACACATATAGACACAGACACAGTCACACACACAGACATAGACATACACACAAACACACACACATAGACATACAGACACACAGAGACAGACACAAACACACAGACACAAACACATAAATACAGATTACAAACATTCACACACATAAACACACAGACACAGACATACACACACAGACACACACACACACTGTATATGATGGGGGTCAAAGGACAACTCTCTGTTCTCACCTTCCACCTTGTGGGTCCCGGGGATCAAACCCAGGTTTTTAGGCTTAGCCGCAAGCCTCTGAGTCACCCTTCAGGCTCCCTGTGCTGTGAGACCCAGCTCATTTGCACATACTCTCTTGCAGCCCGGTCACTCTTCAGCCAATTAGATGCAAAACACAAGGCAGATTAATCAAGGTATACAGAAGTTATAGGTATGCTAATGTGTTATGTTAATGACGGATGAGAGCAGGCAATTGGAGGTGGCAGAGGGGAGCACAGTTGTGAAGAAATCTAGGTTCTTAGAGAAAATATTGCATTCAAAGAGCCTAAGAATGATTAATGGGGCCTCTGGAATTACAAAGAGCAGCCAGGAGAAACCACTGGGAACAGAAATCGCTCAGGGGAAGTGACCTTCAAGAGGCCATAGGACAGGTCAGGGAGGCTTTCTGTGTGCCAACAGGTGACCCCAAGGAGTTCCGGCGTGGTCTATGGTCACAGTAGTGGGACCTGGGTGTGTCCCTCTGTCACCTTCTCTTTGTACAGGGCTTGTGTTCTTTGACAGCTCACACTATGGGCAGTGGCTGAAGGGACCTGCTTTGCAGAACAGAGAGAGATGCAGTGGAGAGCTGTATCTTGAAGGGGCTCCATTTACTGAATCTGGTTGCCTGGTTCCACAGGCGTTATACAGGAGAAAAGTATCAGAGAAGTCCTCCGTTTCCTTGGGGTGTGGGAAGCCAGCATGTACTAGGCCTTTTCATCAACATCGAAAACTTGAAAGAGGGCTGGGGTTAGGTACCTTCCTGGGATATGCTTGGTTTCTTGCACAAAACTTCAGCTTGGTTCCAGAGCCTTTGCTGGGGCACTGGCATTGTCTCCTCCTGTGGACCAATGTGACTGACGTTCCAGGCATGGTTGATCGGAATTGGGATGACGGATGGGGCTTATGGCTCCTGCAAAGGTTGGTTCCCAAACCATATGCAGTGGGTTGGTGGTGGAGGCTGCCTCGTGACCCTTCCATTCCCCTTAGCTTCTTTTCTGCTCACTTGCTGGTACCTCTCCTCCACGGACACCCTTCTCCAGACTCTCTGCCCAGGGAACGGGCTCTAGAATCCTTGAGCTTTTTGCGCTCACTCCTTTGATGAATGAGTGGGCTGGCACTTCCTGACTCTGCTCCGCCCTCTGCATTCGTTACTTTTCTTATTGGCACGACCACATGCCCGACAAGAAGCAACTTAAAGGAGGTGGGGTTATTTTGACTGACAATTTAAGAAAGGATCAAGTCCATTATGAAAAGGAAGGCATAGGGAGAGAGAGAGAGAGAGAGAGCATGAGGTGGCTGGTCACATGATAACTACAGACAGGAAGCAGAGAGTGAACTGGAAGTGGGGCTGGGCTATAACGATCTCAAGGCTCGCCCATAGCAATCCACTTCCTCCAATAAGGCTCCACCTTGTAAACCTTCCACAACTTTCCACAAACAGCAGCACCACTAACTAGCCCGGAACCGAGTGTTAGCCCGGATGTTTCATATTTGAAGTTCTCAACCTGTGGGTCAGGATCGCTCTGGGGGTCACATATCAGATACCGTGCATATCAGATACTTACATTATGATTCACAGCAGTATCAACATTACAGTTATGAAGAAGCAAAAAAATAATTTTAACGTTGGGGGTTACCATAACATGAGGAACTGTATTTTGAGAACCACTGCTCTAGAATCATGAAAACTCTCAGATGCAGGGAAGGGAGTGGCTGGGGCCGGGAGTAGCTAGGTTACTGTGCGTGGCATCCTGCTGTGGAGTTCCTTCTGCCTTGCTCTGGCCTCGGAAGAGCAGGACCTCACCCTCTGTGCTGATGGGCTGGGCTTTCTTGTGAAAAGCCGTCAGCAAGCTCTTTCCAGCCCAGAGCCTTTAAGATTATCCTTGCAGGCCAGGTGCAGTTGATACACACCTATAACGTCAGCACTCAGGAGGTTCCTACCTGCTCCTGCTCTTGGTGGCCTACTGGGCCTGAGACCAGCGCCTGTTGCGCCATGGAGACCAGTAAAAGCCAGTGGTGCAAGAAGGAGCTTTGGAGAGGATGGAGCGAGGTCTGCTGTACGCATAGGCCGCAAGCCTGTGTGTGGGCAGTGTGGATGACGTAACACGGAGCCGCACAGTTAAAGCTGTGCAGTATAGACATAGATTCAGGGGGGCTTCCTTCAGAATGGCACCTTGGTATTTGAGGAAACAGCAGGAGGCAGGGCCGTTGGCATTTTCTTCCCCGGAAACAGGTTATAAAACGTAAGGAGAGCTTTCTGACTTCCCGTGGAGGTAAGTCTGAAAAGACCTTGGAGTGAGAGGTGACCTCCCTGTGCCTGGAACATCTCTGAAGACTCGGCTGCCAAATGAGATGCCAATACATGGGCCTTGCCAAGTCCTCCAGTTTCTGACGAGCAGATTATGATTTGTAATTTAAATCAATCTGCATGTGTATGTATAAGGCATAGATGTATGTATGCATATTCGTGTGTGTGTGTGTGTGTGTGTGTGTGTAAGCCTGAAGCTGACAACAGGTGTGTCATCTTAATTTGGTTTTATTGTTGTGATAAATGCCATTCTGTTGTTGTGATAAATGCCATGTCCACATGCAACTTGGGGGTGGCCGTGGGAGTGGGTGTGGAATGGGTGTCTGGGATTATTTCATTTTACACTGCTCAGTCACAGTCCATCACTGAAGGACTTCAGGGTAGTAACTAAATACAGAAACCTGGAGGCAGGAATTGAAGCAGAGAGCACGGAGGGACAATCCTTACTGGTTCTCCATGGCTTGCTCAGCCTGCTTTTTTTTTTTAAATTGATTATTTTATTTGTTTGCATGTCAAATGTTGTCCCCCTTCCCAGTCTCCCCTCCGTAATCCCCCATCCCATTCCCCTCCCCTTTGTCTCTAAGATAGTGCTTCCTCATCCACCCACTCCTGTCTCATTCCTCTAGCATCCCCCTTCTTTGGGGCAAGAAGCCTCCACAGGACCAAGTACCTCCCCTCCCACTGATGTCAGATAAGGCAATCCTCTGTTATGTATGTAGCAGGAGCCATGGACCCACCCTTGTATACTCTTTGGTTGGTGGTTAAGTTCCTGGGAGCTCTGAGTGGTCCAGTTAGTTGATATTGTTGTTCTTCCTATGGGGTTGCCATCCCCTTCAGCTCCTTCAGTCCTTCCCCTAACTCTTCCATTGGGATCCCGGGCTCAGTTGAATTGGTTGGCTGTGAGTATCTGCATCTGTCTTAGTCAGGTGCTGGCAGAGCCTCTCAGAGGACAGCTATACCAGGCTCCTGTCTGTAAGCTTATCTTGGCATCAGCAATAGTGTCGGGGTTTGATATCTGGATGGGATGGATCCCAAGATGAGGGGTCTCTGGATGGCCTTTCCTGCAGTCTCTGCTCCATTTTTTTGTCCCTGTATTTCCTTTAGACAGGAACAATTCTGGGTTAAAAATTTTTAGATGGGTGGGTGGCCACTTCCCTCACCTGGGGGTCATGCCTATCTATTGCAGGTGATCTCTTCAGGTTCTGTCTCCCTTTTATTGGGTATTGCAGCTGACGTCATCCTCATTGGGTCCTACGAGCCTCTCACATCCCTGACATCTGGGACTTTCTAGTGGTTCCCCAAGTTCCCTTCCCCCCACTGCTACATATTTCTGTTTATTCTTCTGGCCCTCTGGACTTCTCTCCTGTCTCTTCCCATATCTGAACCTGCCTCCTTTTTCCCATCCCCCTTCCCTCTCCCACTCAGGACCCTCCCTCCCTCTACCTCCCATGATTATTTTGTTCCCCCTTGTAAGTGGGATTGAAGAATCCATACTTGGATCTTCCTTCTTGTTAAGCTTCATATGGTCTGTAAATTGTATAGTGAGTATTCTAAGCTTTAGGCTAATATCCTCTTATCAGCGAGTATATACCATGTATATGTCCTTTTGGGTCCGAGTTATCTCATTCAGGGTGACAGTTTCTAGTTCCAGCCATTTGCCTGCAAATTCTGTGAAGTCATTGTTTTTAATAGCTCAGTAGTACTCCATTGTGTAAATGTACCACATTTTCTGTATCCATTCTTCCGTTGAGGGACATCTGGGTTGTTTCCAGCTTCTGGCTATTATAAATAAGGCTGCTATGAACATAGTGGAGCATATGTCCTCGTTATATGTTGGAGCATCTTTTGGATATATGCCCAGGAGTAGTATAGCTGGGTCCTCAGGTAGTACTATGTCCAATTTTCTGAGGATCCGCCAGACTGATTTCCAGAGTGGTTGTACCAGCTTGCAATCCCAACAGCAATGGAGGAGTGCTCCTCTTTCTCCACATTCTCGAAAGTATCTGCTGTCACCTGAGTTTTTGATCTTAGACATTCTGACTGGTGTAAAGTGGAATCTCAGGGTCATTTGATTTGCATTTCCCTGATAACTAAAGATACTGAACATTTCTTTAGGTGATTCTCAGCCATTCGAGATCCCTCAGTTGAGAATTCTCTGTTTAGCTCTGTGCTCCATTGTTTTCAGTTGGGTTATTTGGGGTTTTTTGGAGGTTAGCTTCTTGAGTTCTTTATATATTTTGGATGTTAGCCCTCTATTGGATGTGGCGTTGGTGAAGTTTTTTCCCAATCTGTGGGTTGTCAATTTGTCTTATTGACTGTCTTTTGCCTTACAGAAGCTTTTCAGTTTCATGAGGTCCCATTTATCAATTGTTGATCTTAGAGCCTGAGTCATTGGAGTTCTGTTTAGGAAATTTCCCCCTGTGCCAGTGAGTTCGAGGCTCTTTCCCACTTTCTCTTCTATTTGATTCAGTGTATCTGGTTTTATGTTGAGGTCCTTGATCCACTTGGTCTTAAGCTTTGTGCAAGGTGATAGATCTATTTTCATTTTTCTACATACTGACTGTCAGTTGGACCAGCACTATTTATTAAAGACGCTTTCTTTTTTCCATTGTGTATTTTTGGCTTTGTTGAAGATCAAGTGTCCATAAGTGTTTGGGTTCATTTCTGGATCTTCAATTCTATTCCATTGGTCTTCCTGCCTGTCTCTGTACCAATACCATGACTTTTTAAAAATCACTATTGCTCTGTAGTACAGCTTGAGGTCAGGGATGGTGATTCCCCCAGAAGTTCTTTTATTGTTAAGAATTGTTCTTGTTATCCTGGGTGTTTTGTTTTTCTATATGAAATTGAGAATTGCTCTTTCCATGTCTGTGAAGAACTGTGTTGTAATCTCAATAGGGATTGTGTTGAATCTGTAGATTGCTTTTGGTAGGATGGTCATTTTTACTATGTTAATCCTACCAATCCATAAGCATGGGAGATCTTTCCATCTTCTGAGGTCTTTTTCAATTTCTTTTCTTCAGGGGTTTGAAGTTTTTATTGTACAGAACTTTCACTTGCTTGGTAAGAGTTATATTAAGATATTTTATACTATTTTGCATCAGCCTGCTTTCTTATACAACCTGGGACTACCCGCCTGTGGGTGGCAGTGCTCTAATGGGCTGGGTCTCCCCACATTAATCCTTAGTAGAGAAAAACGCCCCATAGATTTGCCTACAGGCCAATTTGGATGGAGCTATCTTCTAAGTGGAGGTTCCCCCTTCCCAAATGGTCCAGAGCTCACCAATTCCTACTACTCTATCTGGTTAGTTTGCCCAGGGATCTCCTAGCCTCTGCATCGTGAGTAAATGTTCTCCTGGTGTTTTTCACATGTGGTCTGAGGATTCGAACTCTGATCAGCCCAGCAACATGGCTGCTCTGGCAAGGAATCACATCCAAAGATATGATCTGGTTTCACCTTGTTAATCTGTCTTGTTATAGAGGCTTCGAGTGTGAATTTAGGATGGGTGAGCAAAAGATAATTTTCTTTTCCTCATGGTAAGTTGGGTTATGTATTTTTAGCACACACACGCACTCACCCCAGCCAAGCCAGTGTCATGTAATCCCATTTAGAGATGGGAAACAGGAGGGTGATATCAAGCTTGCTTTTTGAGACAGAGCCTCCCTAGGTAGCCCAGGCTGACCTTGACTGAACTCATATTTTTATTCTGCCTTGACCAGCATGAGTGCTGGGATTACAGGCGTGCGCTACTGCACCTGGCTGATTAAAGTCAACTTTATGAGCTGTTCATTGGCCAGGCAAAACCCCCAATCTTAGCAACCCCAGCTCCAGGCTTTCTCTGCTCCCCCAAAGCTCAAAGAGCTTGGGCCTAGATCAGCCAAGCAGCAAGTTCAAGGTAGGAGAGGGAGGGAGGAGCCGGCTGGGAAACCTTGAAGCCAGGAGGCAGGTGGGGTGGGGGAGGCAGCTCACTCCTAAGTTCTCTTCCGCAGGGCCCACCGGCCTGGCTCATTTTGGGTGGGTAGCTACATTTTTACCAAATGAGCTTTTTAATTGCTTGATTTACTTATCTCATCTTCGGATCTGCTGATATACTCCGCTGCCTTTTAATTGCTTGAAAAAGTTGAGCAGTTTTTCATGTTTTAAGGAGTGCTGAATTGTATAATTAAAACACTAACAGTGTAAATCAACAGTGCAGAAGAAAGACAGCAGAGAATTAAGCAAGTGTGTTGGCATAATAATAAAATCAAGTCAGCACGAAGAAGGCCTGTTATGGAAGAGACGCTAAGTATGGGCAGGCCCTGCGGGACAAAAGGGATGGTTCACAGCATATTAGACTGAGTCCTCCAGCCCCGAAGGAAAGTAGAGAATTAGACAGACTGCAGGTTGCTGGAAGTCTACATAGCTCAGGCACCATAGCAGGGCAAAGCTCTAACATGGAAATGACCCCCGATAGGGCGTGGCTCCAGGTGGCTGGGTCTCTGTACACCTGGGAAGATTACCCAGGTGTTAGAGTCCAATTTCAGGACCTCTGATGGCTGCTTCTCCTGCCTGTAAAGGAGGAGATGGGAGGGTTCTGTCTGGGGTTCTTATACAGGACTATCTCTTTTCTTAAATAGACTCCGGGTCTTCCCTCTCCCACATACGTCCCCATACTGATTAGGGTGGCCAGGGATTGTTGTTCTCAAGTATAACTGCCTTGAAGCTGGTGTCAGCCTCAGCCCACCCACACTGACAAGTCTCAGGCTGCAGACTTATTATTTAATATTTACAACACCCTGTTCCTGCCCCTGGTGATGGATGATTCCCATGTCGGGATCAATATGGCTCTCACAGCATTTACATATTTATATTATTAATAAGCAATAAGTCACCCAGGCAACTCTGCCCTGCCGGGCTTCCAGTGAATTCCTCGAAGATGGCTAACCTTGTCCTTTGTCCCTGGTACCAGCCCTTATGTTTGGGCTGGGAGGGGACGGAACAGAGGGCAGGCACATGAGGACAGAGTCTAGACATTGCACTGGTAATCTCTGCCCTCAGTCTGACAGTCTGGCTCCACTGCGTGCTCCACTGTGGAGGAGGCCCCTTTCTGTGTCCTCTATCACTAAGCTAGTGTCCTTGATGCAACCTTGCCCTCTGTATCCCTATGCCCTCCGTGGCAGACCCCCTTCAGCATGTGGCTAGGCATGGAGACATCTCTAGCTGTCCCCACTCCCTCTGCCAGGAGATTCTGTGTCTTACCTTCCTGTTGAGAACCTTCTGGAACCACTGCCTCCCTGCCACCTACCACTCATTACAACCATATCCTCCATTAGGTTGTAGTGTCCCACCTGATGTCACATCTTCTCAGTCCATCCTTCTCTTCCCATCATTCCAATAGCCACACTCGAAGACATACATGATGCATGCATATACATATGTACACACATTGTCATGACTTACCTTTTGGCTTATTCTGTTCTGTGTACCTAGAGTACTCGTCCATGTGTCTCCCTCAGTATAAAACCCATCTCCTTCCAGGTCAGCCCATCTCACCTGTCTCATGAAGCAACTATTAAGGGTCTTGCCTTTCAACATTCCCCACATGTTTTAAAGTTTAAAAGTACATTTATTTGTTTGCATATGTGTGTGTGTGTGTGTGTGTGTGTGTGTGTGTGTAGGTGCACATGCTATGCTATGTCATACTCGTGGAAATTATCGGATAATTTCCAGGAGTCAATTCTCTCCTTCCTGCATGTAGGTCCAAGGTTATCAAATTCAGGTCATCAACCTATACCTGCTCAGCTGTCTCACTGCCCCCCTGCCCCATCCATGAATTTTGTTGTTTACTTAATAAATATTTCTTAAGTCCTTCTTGTGTGTCAGGGCCCTGGACTCTCTCCTTGGGTTTTAACTCCACAAAGCCCACTCAGGTTATAATGCAACAAAACCTGTTGGAATCTCCAACAAAAACCCTTGGAATCTCCAAGAGTCTCTGAATCTAGATGAACAAGTTACCAAAGAAGCTTACAAAAGGAAGTTAACACAGAATGGAGATTGGGGTCTGGCGGGGAGGAAGATGAAATGGAAACTTCTGGTTTCTTTGGAAAGTTAGTTATGCCAAATGACGGCTTGCTGGGGCACACAGGTGAACGGATGTTTTTCTGAAACAGACACAGGTGAAAGGATATTTTGCTATAGCGAACACATGAAAGGAATATAAATGTGACCCCACAGACAGTGAGAGCTCCAGCTTTGGTTCACATTGTTGTGCCTCGCTGGTCACTAGTCTTCACTGAAGACATGAATGTATTGGTTCGCCTTACATTGCCTTGTTGAGCTTTGCTTGTGGTGATGTCATAGACAGAAACTCGCCAAAGAACTTCTTGTGAGATTCCTGTGGCTTCTTGCAGACTCAGGCAGGTTGGAGAGCCATATGGTTTCTTCTGGATTGAACTGCCCTTGCTGATTCGTGTGTGGTATCTTCTGAGTGGACTGGACTGCAGTGGCTGATTCATGTTTGGTGTTTGCTAGTAGACTGGACTGAGCACAACAAAGATTGGAATTGCCCCAAAGAACTTTTCTAAACAGGTCCACTTCCCCATATCCTAATAATCTTTCTTTTCCACTACCTCTGGTGGGTGGTGGGCTAGAGGGGAGGTTGAATCCTTTTAAAGTAGGTTGTGAAAAATATATGCCGGAGGATGCTACTTGGTCCTTGGCTGTGGTCAGAGGGTTGCTTTGGTCAGGAATGGCAAGGAAGGGCTCGTGAAAGGGGGTGTGCAGGAGAGTATATCAGATTATGGAAACTATGTGTGCAAAAGCCTTGTGGCAGGAGGGAGCATGGGAGGGTGGGGGAAGGGGACAGAAAGATGCTAGTGAGGACTGGGATGAAAAGCACGAGGCAGAGTCAGGGTCTGGCTAGGGCATTGTTTCATATGTGTGTAGGTGTGTGCAGGTACCATGTGTTCATGTGTGTGTACAGGCCCGAATTCAACCTTGAGTGGTATTCTTCTGTTTGGACATGGTCTCCCACTAGGCTGGAACTCACTACGTAGGCTAGGCTGGCTAGCCAGAGAGTCCCAGGTGTCCTCCTGTCTCTGTCTCCCCAGTGCTGGCATCACACTGCAAGCCACCAAGTTCTGGGGAGCGGACTCAGTTCTTCATGCTTCCCAGGAAATCACCTTACCAATGGAGATGCCTCCCCAGCTCAGGAGAAAACTGTAAGCTGAGAGACAATTTGAAAAGCTCGCTTTTGCAATGTGGAGAACGGACAGGCAGGTGGTGGAAGAGACATTAAAGAGGCCACAGCAATGGTCCGTGGAGGCGGCAGTGGAGGGAGGACGTTTGTAGGATGGGAAGCAATGGACCGGTCTGGGTGGTATTTAGGAGCAAAACCATCAGGATTTAGTGACATTTAGGATGTGGAGGACAGAGGGGGAGGCAGGGTGGCCACCGATGATTCATGGCCCTAGATAAAGCCACTTATGGAGCTGAGGGAGCAGAAGGCCACACTGAGGATGGTGTGTGTGTGTGTGTGTGTGTGTGTGTAAGGTGAGGGTCTTTGAAGCATTCAGGAGGAGACTGCAGTCTCATGGCATATGCTGATATGTGTGTATATATATATACACACACACACACACATGCATACACTCCACAGGGTAGAAATGAATGAAAGAGGAGAGAAAAGTGACTAGGGTAGAGCACCTATGCTCTCTTCTTCCTTTAACTCTTCCTTAGGCGGCAATAGGCGCTCCCTCTGTGATGTCTGAATAAATCAAGCAATAGGCGCTCCCTCTGTGATGTCTGAATAAATCACTGTCCATTCTACCGCCTACAGATTCACGTCAGTTTTACTCTCCAACTGGAGAATGGCTGTTTTTGGTTTATTACCCATACTCCTCTGCAGCAATACTAGTGTAACTTGCCAGGAGAAGAGGCCCCTTTCTATCGAAGGCACTAACTGTCAGATCAGTAAGGAGGTGGAGTCTTTCCGGGGTTGGGAACAATTATCCAGAGAGGTTCTGGTTATCTCTTGGTCAGTCTGGAGGTGAGAAGCTGGTGTCTAAAACTAACCATCTCTTCTGTTTGTGGATCTGAAATTTGGGCATCCCATGTCCTCTTCATGTTCTGGGCCCTGGGCTGGGGACTCCTCTTTTAAGAGGACTCATCCGTATGGCTGTAAGTTGGGTCTGGCCATGGGCACACACCAACTAGAACACCATCTTGGAGACAGGAGTTAGTTCCTGTGGCCTTTCCTAGGGAGAGGTTTGTTGAGGTTTTATCTTTTACTGTCTATTATAATGCTGTCTGCTCATAGCCCCTGTAACCCTGTCCCTAAGTTAATTCTGACTGGTGAATAAAGATGCTGACAGCTCATAGCTGGGCAGAAGAGGCATAGGTGGGGTTTAGGTTTTGAGGGCTTGGGGTGAGAGGAGGACCACAGAGGAGGAAGAAGGTATAGGAGAGGAGGAAGGAGAAGCAGCCATAGTTAAGGGTTAAGAGAGCATGGCCTGAGGGCTGCCCAACTGAAGCCCAGATGAAACATCATAAATAGTAACTAATAACTCGGGGTTATGATAGGAAAGTAGATTCTAATAGCATGGAGTTAGAAATCTGCCCAGCTCTTGTGCTGCTTAAGGCTTATCAAAATATAAAGCCTGTGTGTGGGAACTCAATAACCAATGGGCCAGGATTTAAATATTTAATACAACGGAGGTTTGAGACTCTCAACATCTGGCAATCATCTTCTCTAGTCTCTCTCCACCATTCCCACGTTCTACCTGTGTGTGTGTGTGTGTGTGTGTGTGTGTGTGTGTGTGTGTGGTGTGTGCATGTGTATGCATGTGCACGTGGAGACCAAAGGTCAATATTTTCCTCAATGGATTCCTCTCTACCTTCCTTTTTTGATACAGAGTCATTGACCTTGGAGCTCACCAATAGTCTCGCCAGCTAACCAGTGCGTCCAGGGTTCCATCTTTTTCTGGTCCACCCCAGCACTGGGTTATAGACACATCATGGCTTTTATGCAGATGCTGGAGATCCAAATTCAGGTCCTCAGGCTTGGAATAACGAGCACTTTTACCGACCGAGCCATCTCTGTAGCTCCTTCTCTGTTTGGTGGGTGGTGCTGGGACTGGAACCCAGGGCCTTGTGCATAGTCAGCAGGTGTTCTACTGAGCCCTATTCAGCTCTCCTTTCTCATTGGCCTCTACAGCAATCATCGGGGTGGGCCTACCCCCTCACTCCATCTTGCGGCTTGCCTGTGTCTGCCTCCACATCCCTGCCAGCCCCTTATTATTGGTTTATCATCTTTCCCCGCAGGCACGGGTCTGCTTTCTCTATGATGTCTTCCCTGTGGATGTTTACCCAGACAGCAGTTATTTATTTAGCTTCCCATACCCTCCCTTCTCCAGAAGAGATATAAAGCAGACATAAAGAATGCATAAGATATAAGGAAGCTGACCTAAATGAAATGTTTGGTCAAAGAAGAGAGGAGATGAGCCCGAGCCAAAGTAATGCTACAAATACGCATGGCGGTGGGATGGGACACCAAGTCAGGCTTCGTTCTGTTTTCCAATAATGAAGGTGAGTGAGTCACACAGCGTGGGTTACAGAGTCAAGAGAATGTAAAGGACCAGAGTTAGACCCAGCAGGAGAAGTGAACATTGAACAGCTCCAGACCAGAGGAAACGGAGCAAACGCCACTTCCTTCATCTCCCCAACCCCTGGTTCTCTATCTGGGGTCATTGTGTCTCCAGTGGTGAAGGCTAGAAATATCTGTGACAATTAAATGTCTGGGACAGTGGTACTGGCACCCAGAGGGTAGAGGCTCCCTATGGTGCACAGATGGCCCTGATAACATAGCTGACTCCAAATGTGATGAGCACCTTGATGGACAAGGCCCATGCTACCCTCCCTTCGGGCTGGCGACATGGTACCGCCTTTGATGCAAGTCACTTAGGTCAAGTGTAAGTAAGCCCCATTGGAAAAGTTGGGCGTGCTCAATCAAGTGCAGTCTGTCTCTGCAATTCTTGCCTGGGAGGGATAGAAAGGCCAGGTCTGAGTCTCCACCCATCATGTGTCCCAGCCCAGCTTGAGTCTACAGAGCATGCAGAGTGGCCATTGCCTTAGCAGGCTGCTGGGATGGCTCATTTGCAGACCCTGGGGAATTTGGAGAGATAAGAAGAGCTGAGGTTCCTGGAGAAAGCTGAAGAGGAGGTCCTGTCCGATCTCCACATGCTTTCCTAGCCTCAAAGTTCAGTGCATGTTTTCTCCCTAGTAAGAATGGCTCCCTCTTTCACTTAAAAATATCAAGCAATCCATAGGGGAGAGCCTGGAATCCACAAGGAGCCCGATAGATTCCAGTCACGTCCTCTATTCTATGATGCATCATGATGCATGCCCTTTCTCATGAACTGATGGACATGAAGCCCATATACCTGGTGGCCATCAGTCACAGGGACAGACCCTGAAAACCTCATCTTCTTTTCCTTTGTGGTGCCCTGCAAGTTGGTGGCTCCTCCTATCGAAAGTCATGTGTGGGCTAGTGAGATGGCTCAGTGGTTAAGAGCACCAACTGCTCTTCCGGAGGTCCTGAGTTCAATTCCCAGCAACCACATGGTGGCTCACAACCATCTGTAATGGGATCTAGTGCCCCCTTCTGGTGTGTCTGAAGAGAGCAACAGTGTACTCACATACATAAAATAAATAATCTTAAAAAAAAAGTCATGCATATATGAGTCTATCTTTGTCCCCTTCCCACATTCTTGAGACAATGTCTTACTGTGTAGCATTGACTGGTCAGAACTCACTATGTAGATTGGCCTGGAACTCACTATGTAGACCAGGCTGGCCCAGAACTCACTATGTAGACCAGGCTGTCCTGGAACTCACAGAGATCCACCTGCCTCTTGCCTTTCTGGGTGTTGTGATTAACGGCATGCACCTCCAAACTTGTCTATGCCTGTTTTTCAAACCTGGGTTCTGTGAGCACTAAACCAGCAGAGAATCTTGTTCATCTTCTTCTAAGCAACTCTAAGAACTCAGCCGCCATGCTGTACGGAAGTAAAGAGCGACATGAAGAGGCCAGCGTGGTGTGGGTGCTCTGCTTGCTGGCCCCAGCTGAGCTCACAGATGAAGAGGGTGATCACTTCCAGAAAGAAATGAGAAAGCTTTCAGATGCTTCCAGACCTTTCCCGCTTTGAGCCTTTCTAGCCAATACCATGTGGATTGGAGATGAGTTTTCTTCCCAGGCCTGCCCCACACTGAAGGCTCAGGAGGCTTACAAATGAGTGTTGCTGTTTAAGTCCCAGTTTAAGGTGCTTTGTAATGAAGCCATAGGTAACTGAAACACGTTCCTCCACCGTCCCTCCTCCTAGTCAGTCAATAAATACTTTTTAGCACCCGTCATGAGCCCGCCACAACTCTACATGCTGGGAATAGATTGTTGAAAGAGGCAGACAGGAACCCTTACGGAGCTTGTGAGCTAGTGACGGAGACAGAGTAGTGGGAGGTATAAATAACACACTGGTGGTGAGACTGCTCACAAGGAAAGCAATGGCAGGGAGAACAGGAAGTACATAAATAGGGTAGTGGAGGTGGGCCTCTCCCAGCAGGTGGCGTTCCATAAAGAGTTGAAGAAATGGCCTTCAAGCTGGGCTCAGTGGGGCTTGCTGCTAAGCTTGATGACCTGAGTTCGATACCCAGGTTCTGCTGGGTAAAAGGAAGAGAACTGTCTGACCTGTACACACACGGCTTGGCACATGCATCCATACATATATACAATAAAATAAAAATAAATATAATAAAGTGGTTTTGAACAAAGCTGGATGGAGGGGCTGGGATTGTAGCTCAGTTGGAAGGATGCTTGCCTGGTGTGCACAATATCCTAGGTTGGGTCCCAAACATCTCATAAGCTGGGGTTGTGGTAAATGCCTGCAAGCCCAGAATTCAGGAGGCAGAGGCAGGAGGATCTGAAGTTCAAAGTCACCTCAAAAAGATAGAGAGTTTGAGGGTGACCTAGGTTATAGATACTACCTAGTATAGCATAGCATAGCATAGCATAGCATAGCATAGCATAGCATAGCATAGCATAGCATAGCATAGCATAGCGTCCTGTGGTCACCAGATCAAGACTGGCTTAGTGACTCAGTCACTTACACAGAATTCTCACACTTGTGTAGGCCCTCTGTCTTAGTGTTTTAATGCTGTGAACAGACACCATGACCAAAGCAACTCTTTTAAGGACAACATTTAATTGGGGCTGGCTTACAGGTTCAGAGGTTCAGTCTATTGTCATCAAGGTGGGAGCATGGCAGCATTCAGGCAGGCATTGGTGCAGGAGGAGCAGAGAGTTCTACATCTTCATCTGAAGGCTGCTAGCAGAATACTGACTTCTAGGCAGCTAGGATGAGGGTCTTAAAGTCCACGCCCACAGTGATGCACTTACTCCAACAAGGCCACATTTTCTAATAGTGCCACTCCCTGGGCTAAGCATATATAAACCATCACACCCTCCCACACTGGACCAGTCAGCCAGAGTGACCAATGACTGATAGAAGTGATATCATGCTATTATAGAGATTAGACTGTAAAAGACAAGACTTGCCTGTGATTCTAGCCTTCAGAGGGCTGAGGCAGGAGGGTTATGAGTTCAAGGCCAGCCTGGGCTACAAGGTCAGCCAAGTTAGTGTGACATCACCTCAAAACAATAGTGGCCACAGACAGCAACTCTCATCTCATTTGCTGTTCTTGCTTCCTTCCTTAGATTCTTTGCTTCCGGGATGTCTAACACTATCTATGGTGAGGCCTATATGGTAGAAACAGAAGCTTCTAGTCAATAGCTTCATGAGTGGGGGCTGGAGAGATGGCTTAGTGGTTAAGAGCACCAACTGTTCTTCCAAAGGTCCTGAGTTCAATTCCTAGCAACCACATGGTGGCTCACAACCATCTGTAAAGAGATCTAATGCTCTCTTCTGGTGTGTCTGGAAACAGCTACAGTGTACTCATAAATAAAATAAATCTTAAAAAAAAAATAGCTTCATGTGTGGGTTTTTTGGGGATCTGATGCTTTGGTCCCAGTCTAGCCTTCATATGACTAAAGCTTCATGGAAGACAGATATGGACCAGGGCTACCCAGCTGGGCCCCTCCTGGATCCCTGGCCCTCAGAAACAGTGTGAAATCATCAGTATCACTTGGGCCACTTGTTACACAGCATCAGATAGCAGATACACATCCGAATTAAACATCCACGAGGCAATGTCAGATAGGCAACATCAGAACTGGTTAAGGCCGTCATATAAAAGTGCAAGTCATTACTCTGGAGATGGTGTCGGAATGCCACCTGCTGCAGTGATTGCTCTTTAAAAAATATTTGTATTGATTCCTCGAGAATTTCAGTCACATATACACTATAACGATATTATTCACTCCTGATTCCTCCCTCCAACTTTTCTTGGACACCCACCTCCATGTCCTCCTCCCAATTTTTTGTCCTCTTTTTATTAGTATCTCTATATGGCCCATTGAGCCCAGTTAGTGGTGCCCACGTGTGCACGGGTTATTGGCCCATGGGTTGGAATATGGTCAACTCACCAGGGACCACGTCCCTAAAGAGAACTGACTCACCCTCCCCTGGAGACCTTCAACTATTAATAGATCCTCAACTTGCAGTGAGGAGCTATGAATAGCTGACCCCGCCCCCACCCCCATGTTAGAATGTTGACTGGCTTGTTCTTACACAGGTCTTGTGTAGGCAACCACGGATGCTGTGAGTTCATGAGTTCAATGATCTTGTCACCTGAGAGGACTTTGTCTCGCCTGGGTCCTCCCTGGCCTGTGTCTCACCTGAGTCCTCCCTGGCCTGTGTCTTGCCTGAGTCCTCCCTGGGCTGTTCTCGCCTGAGTCCTCCCTGGCCTCTATCTCCTACAATCTTTTCCTCCTCTCTTTCTCCATGTTCCCGGAATCTTGGGGGAGGGTTATGATGTATGTGTCTCACCTATGGCTGAGCACTTCAGAGACACACACTCTCTGTACATGGACCAGTTGTTAATATCACTATTAACCAGAGTCCTCTCCACAAGGACGCTGAGAGTCGCACTAATCTACAGACGCAGAGACACAAATTTAGAAGGCAGTTTGATTCAATGTCCATTGAGCAAAATAACAGCAATAGGTTTTCCCCTATGGCCCATGAATGATATTCTTTTTTTTTTAAAGATGCATTTATTTATTTTATGTATGAGTACTCTATTTGCATGTATACCTACCTGCATGCCAGAAGTGGGCATCAATCCCAGTATAGCTGGTTGGGACCCACTCTGTGGTTGCTGGGAATTGAACTCTGGATCTTTGGAAGAGCAGACGGTGCTCTTAACCACTGAGCCAGCCCCCTGGGTTATATTCTTTCTGTGGAGATGAGGCCTGCTTCCCAGCTCCTCTTCTGAGCTCCACAGTGATCTGCCTTGTCCCACGGTGGCTTTGCTTAGTCCATGTGTCCCCCACTAGGTTCTGAGATAACTTGATCTTTTCTGGATCTGCGTCTGACCCTGGCACAGACCAAAGGTACTTGATAATTAATTGACTTTGGAAAGCAGGAGTGTATCATGAACCCTGTGGATAGAAAAGACCTTTACTGTTTCCCGACTCCATATTGGGTTTGGTGTACTCCCAGCTCCCTTCTTTGGAGCCTCTCAGAGGCTTCATCTATGCCTTTTAATCCTGCCTGGATGCTGTCTTCCTCTGTACCGCTGAGTATCTGCCAGCTGTCTCTTGAGGGACTGCAGCCTCTTTGCCTGGCCGGAAGCACCCTGGCAAGCCCCCTGGCTCCTTCCTTCTCTCTTCTTGGAACTCCTGCGATGCAGCAAGCTTGAAGGACCTGTACCTGGCATCTCTGGGCACAGTCCTCAGCTAAGGGCTTGCAGGATTATTGTCTACCCTGGATGCCATGTTTCAAATCTCTGTTGTTTTCATTGCTGTTAAGAGTTCGCCTGAGTTTGTGGCTGATTGGTCTTGTGTACGGAATCATAGTCGAGTTCATGTGTGCAGTGGTCCTGTCATGTCCAGCAAATATCGTTTTGTTATAAACACCTGTTAGCCCCCACTATCCTCCTCTTTCTCCCTGGGCTGACTTAGTGTCTCTGCCCCAACTGAACTTTGCAGGTCAAACAAGCAACTCAAGTTCAAATCTTTCTTTCAGGGTCTGCTTCTTGGGAAGCCTGACCATGCCCACAGTGGGGCAGAATTTGGATAATCGGAGAAGCAAGGTGCTCTTCAGCTCATAGGACCGCCCAAGGCAGGGCCCTCCTGTCAAGCTCAGGACATGGGGGTGGGGCCAATTCAAAAGCACCGAGTGTGGGGGTGGGGCTGAGTCCCTAGCCCTGTGAGCTGAGCCAATTAGCAGACCTTCTGAAACTGGAGCCAAGTTTGGAGCATTGCTGGGCCTCTCCAAGGCAGCATGGTCTTTGGTCAAGCAGCTTGGCTCTTAGCCTTTAGTTTTGGCTTAGGCTAGCTCTCTTTCTCTCCCCTGCTTGGAAGGGGAAAGAAGGTCAGGAGAGACGTGTGGGTTGCCCACGGTGCAGCTCACGCGCAGTCAGCACCGCAGGGAGAAGCTGAAAGCTTTCTGTACATGAGGAAGCTTTTCACTCCTACACTGAAGGTGTGACTTAAGGGCAGACTTTATGGTCACCCAGCACTGAGGCCCTGTGCTGTCCCTGTAGTGCTTTCCCGGAGGGATTACAGGAGGAGGGGAGACAGTTCAGGCTCTGGAAGCACCCCAACTTCATCCTGAATGTCTTCAGCTCCGGTTTCTTGTTTTGTTTTGTTTGTTGAGACAGGGTTTCTCTGTGTAGTCCAGGCTGTCTGAACTCACTCTGTCGACCAGGCTGGCCTCGAACTCAGAAATCCGCCTGCCTGCCTCCCAAGTGCTGGGATTAAAGGCGTGGGACACCACCGCTCAGTCCTCTTGCTTTGGTGCATGTCTTTTGCATTGTCACCTGGTGTATGGTAGTTGTGTCCTGAAGAACTGTCACTTTGCCTGGTTGGGAGACCCTGGCAAGCCCCAGGCTTCCTTCCTCCACCCCCCTCTCACTCTCTGGTCTTCTTCACCAAGAGGGATGGATTTTAGAGGTTCACTGTAAAAGAGGCTGGCAAAGCCGGGGTCGGGGTCGGGGTGGTGGTGGTAGGTAGCTCAGCCAATAGAGTGGTTGCCTTGCATGCCAAGGACCTGAGTTCGATCCCCAACACAGACTAGGGAAAAAATAAGCTGGAGTGGTAGTGCATGTGTATATTCTCACATCGAGGGAGATAGAGACAGTTGGGTCTCTGGGGCTTGCTAGATAGCCACACTAGCCTATTTGGTGAGTCCAGGCTAGTGGAGGTCCCCTTATGGGGGGGGGGGGTTAGGAGAGGAAGGAGCACTTGAGTAAAGACACTGAGGGTTGTTCTCTGGTCTTCACATGTGAGAGCACCCCTCTCCCCTCCCGTCCCCATATGCCCTAAGCAGGTGGCTTCCACCTGTAACAAGATCTTTTCTTTCTTTCTTTCTTTCTTCCTTTCTTTCTTTCTTTCTTTCTTTCTTTCCTTTCTTTTTTTTTCGAGACAGGGTTTCTCTGTGTAGCCCTGGCTGTCCTGGAACTCACTCTGTAGACCAGGCTGGCCTCGAACTCAGAAATCCACCTGCCTCTGCCTCCCAAATGCTGGGATTAAAGGCATTTTCAACGTATACATTCATTACCTAAACACTTGCTACAGTCCAGGCTGGGCTATCCAAACATCCTCAGAGTTCTCCTTACTGCTTTTGAATCCAAATCTCTAGTTCCTGGCTGCTTGCCCTGTGCCTGCAAGCAGACCCTTGAAGAAACCAGGCTCTCTTGGCTCAGCTGTCGCTCTAAAAGGCAGGGCAGGATGCTTCTCATCTTGTCTACTCTCACAAGTGCCTCCCGCCTTCTCCCACAGGGAGGGAACAGCAGTGGCTTTTGGTTCTCTCCAGACTACCACAAAAGGAGTGGTCTCAGCTGTCTCATATCTTGGTGAATGGCCCCTTCAAGGTTGGTGTCACAGGCACATGGCTTTTGTGGTGGTCTGCTTGGTTTAGTGTCCTTCCGTTGCTATCCTGAAATTATTATTCTTTGTGGTGATTTGAATAAGAATGGCCTTCATAGCTTCATATATTTGAATGCTTAGTCATCAGGGAGTGGCACTGTTTGATAAGGATTAGGAGGTGTGGCCTTGTTGGAGGAAGTATGGGGTCACTAGGGGTGAGCTTTGAGGTTTCAAAATCCCATGCCAAGCCCATCTCTCTCTGGGCAATTGGATCAGGATGTAGCTCTTGGTTACTTCTGCTGGACCATGTCTGCCTGCCACCATGCTCCCCAGTATGATAACGGACTAAACCTCTGAAAGTATAAGCCAGCCCAAAAAAGATTTCTTTTATAAGAGTTGCCTTGGCCATGATGTCTCTTCAAAGATGTAGATCAGTGACTAAGATATTATTTTTTCCCTAAGACAGTCTTACTCTGTTCCCGGCTAGCTTGGAATTCTTTATGTAGACCAGGCTGGCTTCAGACTTGCCATCCTCAGTCCACTGCCTACTGAGAGCTGGGGGTATAAGCAGGAGCCATCATTCCTTTGGTTCACCCTGAAATTCTGTACTCTGAGGTAAGGTCTCATGTAGTCCATGTTGGTATCAGGCTCCGAACTCAGTGACATCACATCTAGGCGACCCCCACATCGTTGCCAAGGCAACCGCCATATACTCCCAGAATCCATCTGGCTACCTCACCACCCATATAAAACAGGCAGAGTCCCCTGACCTCACTCTCCTTTTCCTCCATCTTCTTCTATTTCTCTCTCCCCACCTTTGCCCTATCTCCTGAATAACCCCCCTCCCCCAGGGTTAGTTTCAGGAACTCCCCTAGGACATATGTGATTCTTAACAACACTTCTGGGCAACGGCTTGCATTTACGTTTGTGCTGGGGCACACAGTGACCTGATCTCTCTGTTGGTCAGTGCTGCTTGCTCTCTGCTGAGTCCATTTTACATCAAATCAATGTAGTTAGAAGAAGCCCAGGGACTTGCCCGAGGTCACACATGAGGCAGAACTGAGATTATTTCTCCCCTTTGAGATAGAGTTTCTTTGAGATATAGTCCTGGCTGTCCTCGAACTTGCTATGTAGACAAGGCTGGCCTTGAACTCAGAGATCTACCTATCTTGCCTCCCCAGTGTTGGGATTAAGGACATGCCCCTACCTCCTGGCATACGAGCTGGGATTTGAACCTTCCACCTCCACAACTTCCTTCTTGTCCCAAGAATCAGGATAAAGAGCCGGTGAGGGAAATCTTTGTGTTATTGCATAGACTCTGATTTTTTCTCCTTTGCTATGCCAGTTGCAGCTTCCTTCCTTGGGGCTGGAGTCCTCTCCTCCTGATTCAGCCTGCTGCTCTGATTGTCTTGGCCCAGCCTCCTGCTGTGCTGAGATGGAATGCAGCTGCCTCCCTCCCTGGGGATGGAGAGGACTGGCCTCTCTGTCTCTTTCCTTGCCCGCACCCCTCACCTGCTGCCATTGCCAGAAAGACCCTCAATCCCAGGCTGCGGCTTTAAGGCTCTGGCCCCAGTATGATGGATGAGGAAGGAAAATCTGGACGGGGCTTAATGCTTTTACCGGCTGCCTCTAATTTCATTTTGAAAGGAAGGAGAAGGAAAGGGGCACAGGACGACAGGAGACATTTTCCCTGGTGGAGACAAGCTGCGAATCAAGATAAATGGCCACTCTTCTCCTTTCCTTGCTCTGGCCACCAAGCTTGGGTTTTCTAGAACACAGTCTCCTAGTCACATTCCTGCTAGGTGCCCTAGGGCTAGCCACGGTGGCTGATTGGATGCCCTAGGATTCTGGGGTCGGAAGAGGGTTGCTGTCTTGTCTGCCTTTGGTCCTAGCCTTGCTGGTCAACTCAGACGCTCTGGAGACAGCTGCAGTTTGGGAAGCAGCATAGCGGGTTTCATGGGGGTAGCTTGATTCTACTTTTGAGATCATTTGCTTACTTATTGTATCCCCACAACCACCCACCCCTAGGTTCTGCAGCTACCAGACTGAGCCAAACAAGAGAGGCTTGCTGCCCTGGAGTGTCTATGTCATTTCCTGGCTGGATGACCTGCAGCAAGCTGAGTAACCTCCCATTTTCCTTTTGGGGACTCAGGGGAAAAAAAAATCACATCAGTTCTCAACATACAGGAGAGCGACTGGCGTTTGTGCAGGTCAAGAGGCTTGCCCCAGATGTGACACACAGAAAGGACTCCTAATATACTTGTCGTTGTCAATATTGGCAAGGGTACCACATGGAATGGAGACGAGGAGATTGAAGGAGAATGGCAGTACAAGCTTGTGTCCAGAAGAGAAATACCAAGGAGAGGTGTGATGGGGGCGGGGTAGAGGAGGGAGGGGCGGGGGTGGAGCTGGGCATAAGGAGGCCCCATCCCTGGCAACACTGACTCTCAGCTGCAGGTTCACAGCTCCAGGGGGGACCCCCTGCGCTCCTTCCTCCCTCGTTATTTAAAGTCGGAGGGGTGTGTAAATCAACCAAAATAATTCACGAGCATCATTAGCGACTCCAAGGCGGCATCTTTTACCGGCAGCATTAAATTAAAAACAGCGCAAAACTGCAGCTTTTTAAAACACATCAGCTCTGCTGCCTCCCTCCTGCCTGCTGTAATCCAAAGCTGCCGGGATCTAATGAAATGAAATTAGCATCTCCAATGCCCCTCTGGCTACCAGTGCCTTGAAAAAAACCCATCTCCTTCTGATGCGGAACCCTGAGGAGGCTTTGAGAACCGCAATAGGCCCCTCCCTCCTGTCCCCGCACCCCCCGCCCCCACCCCCGTGTTCTGGGACCACCCACCTGCCCTGTCTATCATTTTTATCCCTGCTGGAAGACCCAGGAGAAGCCGTGGTCTCTGTTTGTTCCTTCCTCCTCTCTGCCTAGACCAGCTAATTGCTGTTTTCTGCGGTGACCACCCACAGAGACCAAGGGGGTCCCAACCCGTTGCTCACATAGGTGGCCACAGTTACCAGGAGTGGCTCCTACAGGCTAGTCTTCCTTTCAAGGCACCCGAGAGGCCACTGTCATCTCTACTCTTCGTTACTGGGGGACAGTTTGTATACTGTAAGATGTCTCTCTTCCACCCCTTCCATGAAGCAATGCCCTCGCCCGCCAGGTCCCCCTCCCCCGCAACAGGCCCCAAGAAAAGACAACTTGCTGCTAGTCAGATGTTCTGGTACCTTTTCCTTGGGGGCCACTCTCTTAACTCTCAATTCTTTCTTCTTCCTTCTTTCTTCCTCCTCCTCCCCCCCTTTCCGTTCGCCCTCCCCTCCTCCCTCCCTTCCCCCTCCACTCCCTTTCCCCTCCCTCTACTCCTCCCTTCTCTTCCTCCTCCTCCTTCACCTGTCGTGTAGTTCAGACTGATCTTCCAACTTGCAATCCTCCTGCTCCAGCTTCCTGAGTAGTGGGATTGCAGGCAGACTTATCATTACACCCGGTTCTGTGACTTTTCTAAAGCAAGGACCTGTGGTTTCCATCTTCCCTTCTCTAGATCCCAGAATTGTATTTGTCTCTCGATGTCACCTCCTGAGGGCGTGCGCACTCGCTTGTGTCTGTGCTTGCACAAATACATGTGCTAACCAGTAAGAAGGGTTTGCAGGTGACTGGTCTCCCCGCACCAGACTGTATGTAATTCCTGTCTTACCCCAGGCATCCCCTGTGGTTGGTAGGAAACAGATTTCTCACTGCTTAGCAAGAAAGAGTTGCAGCTGCTTCTGGAGCCATTTATTCTGCTCCTCCAGGGCGAGCCTCCTGCCCTGCCCGGCAGGTCCCTGCTCTCATGTCTGTGATGTTCTGCTAGTTCTAATAAACCACTCGTGGATAGGGGTGTACTCCGTGGCAGAGCACTTGCCCAGCATATGGGAAGCCCCATGTTTCATCCCCACTCAACACTTTGAGACAAAAACTAAATCCAGAACAAAATAAGTCCCACTTGTAGTGAGAACCACGGTGTGGGGAGCCATCCTATGTCATTATTGTGTGCCTCACTGTTCTGAGGTGGCCTGGCATTGTCTCTTTCCAGAGTCAAACTTGACTCCCACAGAAAGATAATTTTCAGGCAGGGAGCAGGTGGTTTTCCCATCCTCCCTGGACTACACGGTCTCACTGTATAATTCAGGATGTCACATTCTGAATGCTGGGCTACCATGCCTGGCCTAGAACCTGTCATTTTATATTTTAAATTTATTTTATTTTGATATATGGCTATATGTATGGCAATGCACAATGTGCATGCAGTACCCACAGTGGCCAGAAGAGGGCATCAGATCCTTTGGAGCTGGAGTTACAGGTGGTTGCGAACTACCCAGCCTGGGTGCTGGGAACCAGACTCAGGTCCTTAGAAGAGCAGGAAGCCCTTTTAACCATGGAGTCATCCCCCCTCCTAAACTGGTAAAGTGGCTCTTTAATTCCTCCATTCAATTATCCATCTGTGCCCACAGTCTTTGTCCCCCTACCATGTTTGATCTGTCTGTTACTGTTGAGGTAGCTCCGTACAAATGGACCCCCACACCACCTTGCATTACCGTACCCTGAATGTCTGCCTGGGACTCTCTGTAGAGGAGACACAGTGCCCTGCAGGGATGTTGGGAATGGAGGAAGACTTCAGCACCATCAGTGGCATAAGAACCCGGGTGAACAGCTATAGTCTGTGATCTCTCAGCTGGACAGTAAGAGACACAGCCAACTTGCTCTCCAGAGGAGCCCCAGGGGCTGAGCTCGAGAGGGCACCCTTTATTGTCCTTCTCCTTTCTTGGTCCTGCTCCCGCCTCCTCCTGTCAGGTCACCTTCCACGTAACCTACTTGTACCCCTGTCCTTGTGACAGGCTCTGCTTAGGCTAATATGAAAGGCTTGTCTAGGGTACAGAGAAAGACTTCTGTGCCTGTTAGAACATGAGGAGACCCTGAGTTATCTCTGTCAGTGTGGATTCTGTCATCACCCTCAGCTCAGAGGGACCACTGGACAAGGACACAGCACAACACAGTTCCTCCCAGCTACCTCGACAGCTTTTCCAGTTAGGGCAGTGGTTCTCAGCCTCCCTAATGCTGTGACCCTTTAATGCAGCTAGCTGCTTGTGTTGTGGTGACCCCCAACCCTAAAACTGTTTTTGTTGCTACTTCATTACTATAATTTTGCTACTGTTATGAATGATAATGTAAATATCTGATAGGCAGGATATCTGATACGCGGGCCCCCATTGAAAGGGTAGCTTGAGCCCCAAGGGGTCACAACTCACATGTTGAGAACCACTGATCCAGAACCAACTCCTCTCCTCGGTGGCGGGTTCACTGGGGAGGTGGGAGACAGCACTAAGAATAGAGCCCATCTGTCACTAAGGGGAATGTGCTTTCCCATGATGCATCATGGAGCTATCATGAGTTTGGGTTTGGGATGCTGGATTGGCTTTGGAAGATGAGTACCAGCTATGGGAGTCACTGGTTTGGTCAGGAGCACCTGGAAGTATAGAGCCAACCCTAAGGCTGGAGATTCAAAGACTGGAGACTTGACCCAGGTGCTGCCTGGCTCTCCTGCCATATTGACCCTTATATAAGTACTCTTGTATACAGCTGGGTATGCCCCACTCTGTCTAGCACAGGGCTCTGCAGCTGATTGTTCTGAAACCAGCACTGGGTAATTGTGTGTGTGTGTGTGTGTGTGATCAGATCCCGAAATAGAAGCCAGAACATATCCCTGATATCCAGGCCCACCCAGCTCAAGGGTTCTTCTCTTGGAGCGAGGTAGCTGAACTTGTTATTGTCTTCAAGGATGCCGAGTGGAGGTCCTGAGAGAACTATAGTTGAGCTTGGGTGGAGGCCGGATCCCTGTCCAGATTATAAATGGCCTCCACCCTGGTTCTCTAGTTCTCCCAGCCCAGGTCTCTTTCCCCTCCCCCCGCCTGAATCTGCCCAAAGGCTTGAATGTCAGCCATATGTTTCAGATGCTAGATTGCCACACAGTGAGCCAGAAGGGCTTTTTGGGAAAGAGTACTCAGTCAAAGCTGTGTTTATACACACGAGGGCCAGGCGTCTTTTTATTATGCAGAATTATACACTTCTTAACACACAGGCATCAAAAGCCATTTCTCCTTTCCTGGGTGAATCTGCCACATGGGCGGTCAGTCTGAGTCTGGCGCGGGGGTCAGGGGTGGGGGTGGGGTGGCTACCTCTTCTCTTCTTGACTCAGTGCTGAGCCCCGACCATCACAGAGCTGATAGATGTGTGTATAAGGACACTGTAACCGAGATCTTCTTCTCCTGAGAGGACCTGGGTTGCTGAGCCCCGGTGACCCCATTTGGCCTGTTACAGAGCTTAATTGGAAGCCCCAGCTAACTCTGTCTTGTGCCCCAGTCCCAGAATGCTCTCCTTTCATTCTGGAAGGAACATGCTAGACTTTTACCATGAAGCATTTTCTAGAGTCTGTACTCTGGACTGCACAATCCTGACTTTAAAAAATTGACACAGAGAGCCCCTATCCTGGTTGAGCATTTAATAACCATGATAACAGTGGTAACAAATGTCTTTTCTTTAGCCAGGTATGCTCATGGATGTCTGTTGCCCCTTTTATAATCCTGGAAGTTGAGAGCTTGAGCCAGGAGGATAGCCTGGGCTACATCAGTAAAAAGAAAAAGGAAGGGAAGGGGAAGGAGGAAGAAAAGAAGGTAGAGGAGAAGGGAGAGGGAAGAGGAGGAGGAGAAGAGGAAGGAGAGGGAGAGGAGAAAGAAGAGGAAAATAAAGAGGAAGAAGAGGAAAAGGATGAGGAAGAAAAGGAAGAGGAAAGGGAAGAAAGAGGAGGGGGAAGAAGGAGGAAAGAAGAGAAAGGTAACTTTTTTTCTATTTTTTAGCTTAAGCGAGATGAGGAGTGAAGGTTGGGTAACCTGGGTTGGAACAGAGACTCCTCTGTACCAGCCCTGACTGAACTCGTCATTTGGCTCCTCAGTGTGGCCTTGTCCTCATCACTGATGAAATGGGAATAGCATGTGATGTGCCTGGTGCCTTGCTTCTGCCGAGTGACACTTTCCCCTGCGGCCATGATTCCGAAGGGTTCTCTGAGGGTTGAGAAGTGGGTGTCTCCATTGTGGCTTCTACCCCAGTGGACAACATTCTGCCAAAGCTCATCAACTTGTCTTTGAAATGGGGAATGGACGAGCGTTGGGTCTGGAATCAGGGTCTTTCGTTAAGTAAATGGGAAGCCGGGCAGTTAGAGCACCCTGGTGCTTCATCAGCTCTAACGTGAGCCATCATAGACTTGCCCCACAGGCTGGTGAGGAGGAGATTAATGGGGAGAGCTTGAGATAAAGCATACAAGCTGTTTAGTGTGCATGGCGCTCTACGCCACTTCGTGTCCGATTTTATTAGCAGCGGGTGTCCCCGTGAATAGTAGTTTACTATCTAAGAGCATTTTTATGTCCACCACCCCCAGCATCCTCAGAAGCAGCCAGGCCCCACTGAGTCGCAGGAAGTCAAAGGTTTTGCTGGATCTCCCTTGTGGGCTGACGGTGGAGCCCCAACCTCTCCGTTCTTTGGATGGTTGTTAAATTATCATTTTTTTTTCAGAGCTAGACATCTGATCTCTTGAGAATGTTTCGGAGTTTTAAATATTGGAGATACTGGAGTTCTGGAGCATATAAGTCAATTCTCCTCTCCTGTGACAGCCTGCTGCCACAGGAAGTCTTTCTGGGGTCAAAAGGGTAAGAGGTCAAAGGAGTCAGAAAAGCCTATGTTTTCATGGTGCTGGATTTCACCGTAATGTAGGGACTTCCGGGGAGGGGGAGGTCACTTAGGAAACACATTCAGTCCACCAGGCCCACATGCATGGATTCACTTGGGAGAAGGCGGCTGAGGCCAAGCCCGTCTCTGACTGGGGCAGGAAGATGTCTGCGCTGCTAGGTGCGCACATGCCCTGTGTGGATGGTTTCTTTTTGTCCTTCGAGTTTGTCAACTCTGTCAGAACATTGGAAATGCCTCCCTGGAATGTAACAAATCCTGTGGGCTCATGGGGTCAGTAACTTTCCAACCTCAGCCCTTTGATCCTCTCCTCTATAGCAGCAGGGCAAGCCACCTCTTTGTTTCCATCTCCACCTGCTGGAAGGGAAGAGATGCCTAGTGTCTCAGACATAGCTGGGAAGAGCCTGCACACAGAGAGCTGTCCTTGGTAAAGGAACGACTTACCATCTGAAGGGCGCTCCTCCCTCCCCCTGTGATGAAATTAGTTCATAAGCACTGTTCTTGCATTTGCTTCTTCAGGGACACCGGGAGGCCCCCATCTCTTCTCTCTCCTTCCCAACACCCTCAGCCCCTCGAGATTTAGAGTCAGGATGCGATCTTCCCTCTCCATTCCATTACTTTAGCGCCTGAGTTACTGAGCCATTATCCCTTGAAGAGTTCTTCATTCGACCTCAAACAAAATCCAGAGGCACTGCCTGGCAGGAGTCCGCTTGCTGTTCTCTCCATCCATGTAGCCCCTTTATGGGCTGGGCTGCCATTCACAGCTCGCAACCTTGGGCTAGACCTCCACCTGTCTGAGATTTATTTTCCTAATCTGTAAAATCCGGGGGTTGAACTAGATGTCCTGAAGCCTCTCCCATTCTGATTTCCTCCAGCCACTTGCAAACCTCGACATCATAGGGTTTAAGAGGGCTACATCTCTATCCCAAGGTCTGTATGCCTCTTCTAGCTCCCCTCCACAAACCCTGACTACAAAACCAGCCACTCACACAGACATGCAGGGGTTGGGAGATGGACAAAGTTAATAGGAGACAGGAAAGGACAAGCTGAGAGAGATTCTCTCCTTCAGTAAACAGAGTGCTCTGGGAATCGATTCCCTCTGCTCGTGTTTACACCTGGGTCCCTCCCTCCCGCCTCCCCCCATCACCCCCACCCGTGCAAGGGGAAAAGGCATTGTATGGAGATTAGCTATTCTGTAGCGAGGCTTCAATTTGCCCACATGCTTATTATTCCAGGAGCCCAAACACCATTCACACAACTCCATCCTCTTGTCCTTGTTTTTCTTTGCTGTATCTATTTATTTATTTATCTTCTTCTTTAGATAACTGGGGTCTGGGAAGGAGATGGAGTCTCTGCCAGGTGCAGGTTCCGTGTCCTCCGAAGATCTCAGGAGAGGGCATACTTGCTAATAGGTCTCTTCTCTTGGCAAAGCTGTTACCACCTGTTTCTGCAGATGTGATACTCTTGACCAAGGCCACAGCCTTCCCAGCCAGCAGTCTAGGTGGATCCGGAGCACCAGCTAGCCTTCTAAGGGCCCGGGAACCTATGCTTCTCACCTCCCCCCCTGCTTACTCAGGCTCTGGTCTCTGAGTAATGAAGTCAGCCGGGGTGGGGGGAGGCAGAGCAGGTGGCTCTGATAAGGATGAGACAAAATGAATGTGTTTTCAAAGTTTCCCCCAGGCCCCAGCAGCATTCTGCAGAACTGTAATCCTATTTTGTAAATAGATGGAATTGCTTTTTTTTTCCCTTTTAACCCATTGGAGATACAAAGCCAGCTGCGGTTCTCACAGGAGCTCGGCCCCTCCCTTTCCCCTGTTTCTCATTGAAAGCAACCTATCCCTTCGGTCCCAGGGTCCCTGTGTCCCCATGTGCTGATGTGAGGCTTGGGAAAGAGCTGGTCCTACAGTTCAGCCAAGGCTCAAAGCTGTGGTGAACCAAACCTCTCAGGCTAGCTGGGCTGTGAAGCAGGCGAGAACTGGGGTCTCTTTTGACTCCTTCCTTAGTCTCTCCTCTTCTGGGCAGGTGTTGTTTGGACAGCGGATGGGGACAGCCACAAGGGACCCCAGCAAAGTGTCCAGGGATGGCCCCTGATGACCCTTGAGGACTCTCTGGCTGTTTTCCGAGTCAGTGGAACCACAGCGGGACTTTCAGTAGGGTGGCCGTGACCCTGTGTAGCTTTTAGCTGCCTCTGATACTCCCTGCCCCCAGAGGCAGAGATTGGGGAGTCAAGATACAAGAACAAGCATGTGACCACACTGCAGGGATTTGCCTTGGAGAGACAGTGGTGACCATGGTTTGGTAACATATGTCAGGCTCTAAGGACATCATTAGGGAAAATACCTTGAGAACTGTCCTCTGATCGTAATCTCCGTTACCATCTCAGTCAGAGAAGCAGTGCATAGCTACAACAGACCCTCCAGGTCAGGCCTGTTAATTATCTCTCAAAGTGGGAGTTGGGGGGTGAGGTTGGGAGGGAGATTGGAGCAACCCCCAGTTTCCACCCTTTCTGTGGTAACCAGCTGCTTTCATCCACCCATGCTCTTGTGAATAGCACCTCACCTATGGTCCCATCTGTAAGTCTAGCTAACTCATTAGTTGGCCAAGCTAGACTTCATTGGAATCCTGACTTTGCTTGGGCCTTGGCATTTTATGTGGAATAAGAGACATTTGTTTATCTCTCTCCAGGAAAAGTTCAGACACAGCAGAGGGGGTTGCAGAGGGAGAGCCAGAAGGATGAGGGAGATGTGAGATCTCTGTGTTTGAGATCCTTGGAACATAATGAAATCTTAGGCCAATAGCATCCTGAGCACAGAATGGCTGCTTTCGTGACCAGCACGTATTGGAAAGGTCGGCAAGATGAGCACCCACGTCCTGGAGATTCTGATGACGTGTTTATTAAATGATACTTCAATGAAGAAGTAGCTGGGAGGAGATAAAAAAGAAAATGCTAGGATAGCCATAGCATCTATTCCTCCCAAAGGCAGGTGCACAAGGTGAGAAGGCTGGATAAGGCCTGTCCCTCCCCAACAGGGCATCTAGTCAACCTTTGGCTAAATGGGCCCAGGGAGGAGCCGGGAGCAGAGATGTGGTCACAGTGGATAGGGATGAAGCAGTCTTTGTGTTTCTTAAGGCATCCTTTGCAGCCTCCTGTCTCAAATGTGGAGCTTCAGGAAATAGACGTTAATTGTTGATGTCATTTGATGGGGCCGCCCAGTTTGCTAGAGTCTGGCAATCTTCAAGACTAGAATAATAATGGTCTACTGTAGACTGGATGGTTAACTATCCCCTGACAGCTGCCTGCTAAAGGCTTGCTAACCAACCTGTTGGTATGGGGAGGTGGTGCAGCCATTAAAAGGTAGGATATCGTGGGAAGTCTCTAGGTTAGTGGGAATGTGCCCTTGGAGGAGATTGTGGGTCCCGTTTCCTCTTTGCTCCGTGGTTGACAGTATAAACGGTTCTGTTCCATCACACGGTTGTGCCAAGAGAACTTCATCCTCAGGTCCAAACAAAAAAAATACTTGCTTGCGCAGATACTAGAACTTCAAAAATTTTAAGCCAAAACAAACATTTTATAAGCTCCAGTATTTTGTTATAGTGATGTAAAGTCAAGGGACAAAGTGCCAAAGTCCTATTTAGAGAGTTTTGTTTCTTTTAAATTAAAAATGCGTGTGAACGTGGGCACACACATGCCACAGAACACGTGCAGAGCTCAGAGAACAACTCTAGACATTGGTACTTGATTTCCACCTTGTTTTTCCCTGGAGTATACCAGACAAGCTGGTACACAGGCTCCTGTCCCTTATCTCTGCACGGGAGCGCTGGGATTACGGATGCGTGCACTGGCTTTGTCTGGCTCCTTTGTAGATTCTGGGGATTCAAACCCATGTCCTCACGCTTGTATGACAAGTGCTTTTACCCACTGAGCCATCTTTCTAGACCAGTGGTTCTCAACCTTCCTAATGCTGCAGCCCTTTCACCCAGTTCTTCGTGTTGTGGTGACCCCCACCCATAAAATTATTTCCATTGCTACTTCATAACTGTAATTTTGCTACTGTAATGAATGGTAATGTAAAATATCCGACACGCAGGATAGGTGATACTTGACTCTTGCGAAAAGGTTGTTTGAACCCCAAAAGGGCAGCTGCTGTAGAGCCATTGTTTTAATGGGTGGGGCAGAGTCCCATGCTAATGAGGCTAACTTGAAACCGGATATGTAGCAGAGGATGTCCCTCTGCTTATTTTTGCTTTTACCTTCCTAGGGCTGGGATTACAGCCATGTGTTACTGTACTAGTTTACGAAGTCAGTTTCCCGAATGCTAAGCAAGCATCCCACCAACTGAGCTACATCGTCAGGGCCCATAGTTCATGGATAAGGATTATCATCATAGAGAGGATGACTTCTGGTGGACAGACTCATGGCTGGCCTGGATGTCCCTCTTTCCAGACATTGCCTTATACAGAACTAGCCTCCATGCAAACAGCCACCATTTTCATAATAACAGCTGGGTTGGCTTGCCAAAGATCACCACAGCTGGGCTTGTTAGCTGATGTCATTTCTCACAGAAGGAGGAGTAGGGAAGGTCATGGGACTCGCTCCTTAGTGTCCAGCCACTTCTCCTAACCAATTGCATGCAGTTCTGCCCTAATTGAATATGACCTGGAGTCTCAGAGAGGGGCTGGAGTATACAGGCTGGGGAAGACTAGGGGATGTGGATCCATCTCTGTAGCCATGGTGACGCCTTCCAGGAGCGCAACTGCTCCTGTCTGTGGCTCTTCTCCTGTACTCTATAAGTAAGCCCAATAAACTCACTGGTTTCCAGAGAGATCACTGGTGGAGTTGAACTTTGGTTTTTCACTGGAACCTTTGAAAGGAGGGAGTGAGTAGCCATTGTCAAGTGCTCCCCTCTCCTAAACGGAGGAAATTCTCCCAAGATCCTTTGGCAGCACCATATATCCGGGTAGGATGAGCCCACATGGCTGGTGCCTTCTAGGGGCTACTGCTGAGGAGGGGAAGGTACTATATACTTCATGCGGCTGCTGGGCATAGTGTTGGCAAGCTCTTCTCTCAGGCCCCGTTTCCCTCCCTCATCCTTTCTGTGAAGCTGCAGCACTCTGAGCTGGGGTGAGATAGTAGCGGTGAGGACCCAGCGGGAATCACAGTGCTGGAATGGACGGTGGTCGCAGAGTGGGGCCATGGCTTCTAGAGTAAGGAAGGATCGAGAGTGACTAGCTCTGCCTGCCTTGGCGTCCCTGGCAGCCAGCCCCAGGTGAGGGAGAACCTGGGGCTTGGGTGGATTTGTTGAAGGTCATGTCTTTGAAATCCAATTCACCCCTCGTCCAGGACTTGAAATGGTCCATTTGCTGAATTTACTTGCTATCTTTGCTCCTCAGCTTTGTTGACTGGCTCTTGTTCTGTCTTCATAACAGCATTTTAAGGGATTGACCTACAGCTGCTAAGAGGTTCCTTAGGTTGTTGGGCCCAGAGGCCCACCTGGGCTATTCCATGTAATTGGGTTTTATGGACAGACAAGGCAATATGAAGGCACATGCATCATGAGGAGCCTGCCAGCCTACTGGCACCATGGGAAGAACAAGAAGAGAAATACAGCCGTCACCATGGATACAGAATGAGGGTGTCCACATCATGGCAGCTCTGGGAGCCACTCACCCCATATTCAGGATGCTTTCTGGTCCCCACATGCATACACATCCTTATGAGAGCTCTGTAGAATCTACAAGGTGGCACTTGAGTATGAGCCACGAGGACAGAAACTCTGTCTCCTACGGTCTGCACACAGTAGGTGCTTAAGAAGACTGGCAAAAAAAACCATGAGGCAGTGGTGGTAGGCAGAGACAAGACTAGAAACTTGGATTCCTGGTTGTGGCCTAGTGCTTTTTCGTGTGAGGTAGCAGGTTGTTGAAGGCTCCTGTGTCTAGAACCTGAGAATCAGTTGTCATTATCTCATATGTATAGGAAAGGAAGTGAGCAGAGGTGGCCTGAGGCTCATGGCTGTTGTGGCCTCTGGGTGTGAGCCTTCTCTTCATCTCTTATCATTCTCTACTGGCTTTTCTGGTTCCTTCTCCCACCCTGATGGTCCAGAAAGGATAGATGAGTCGGCCTCCCATAGGAAGTATGGAGCCTCTAGTACTGAGAGGGAATGGGTGTGACAGGCTGACAGACATTTGGTTTGATGTTTATTGGTACCTTCTATGTGCCAGGCACATTCTAGACACACTCCCTACCCTGTGTGGATGGCACCATCATGCATCTTTACAGAAAAGATGGCCTGACACAGAGTGGATGCGTGACTTGCCCAAAGCCACCTAGCTAAGCAGAGGTGTCAGATGGGATCCAAAGTGCTTGCTCTAAATCTGTTATCTAGGCTGTAGTTAGAACAGACCATTCCGATGACCTTTTGCATGGTGTGACAGCAGTGTGTGTGTACCACTGACATGTCTCTTGAGATGTTTAACATTTTTTTTTTTTTACGATTTATTATATTCCATATATGGATGTTTTGCCTGCATGCATGTCTGTGAACCATGTCTGTGCCTGGTACCCATGGAGGCTATGGAGGCCAGGAGAGGGCATTGGATCCACTGGGACTGCAGTGACAGATGGTTGAGTGCTACCACGTGGGGACCAAGAAATGATCCTGGATCCTCTGGAAGAACACAGTCTTACTGAGCCATCTCTCTAGCTCCCTTTTGAAGGTCTTTAGGGAAACATTTTCTTCTACTTCCCCTCTCCCTAACTGGATTGTTTTCAGTGATGGCTGTGGTCTGGTTGCTGGGAGTCGCAGCAGCCTCTGCTGGCTGTTATGCACCTCTGTGTCTGGTATCGTCATTTTTTTTTCTTCCTTCTTCAGTTTACCTTGTTCTGCCCCAGCCTTGGCCTTTTGCACAGAAAACTGCTTCACCCCCCCCTTCCTTGGCTCATTCCCCAGCTTTCTAGGGTTGGTTTAAATCTGGAGCTGTCTGGCCACATGGGTTCCAGAGCAATTTGCCTCTCAGGAAGGGCACAGGTAGGGGATAGCTACAGTGACCTTGAATGTACCCTTCCTTTTCCTGCCAACCCTAAGCCCCTCTATCCACCCCCACCCCCACCCAGGAGGCTTTGAGAGACTCCCACAAGCCAGTGTGCTTCTCTCCCACTCGTGGCTACCTCTCCCTGTGAATATCCATCTGCAGCATGACTGCTGGGTTTCTATTCTTTCCTGGAGAAATGGAGCTGGCCCTGCCCCTCGGGGAAGCTGGCACCTCTGAGAGCCCTGATGCCTTCCCCACCAGTCTCCAGATAATGGAAAGTCATTTCTGGTGGGGGGGAGTAGCGTGGGTGGGGATTGAGGGGGACTGTATGCACTCAAGTTGTTGCCTTGTAACTGCAACAAAAGGGAATGTAGGCCAACAGCCCTTGGAGCTCGCTGCTCTTGCTACAGAGAACTGCGCTGGCCAGAAAGCACTCACTAACGGTCTCTTCCTCGTCTCCTTCTAGCTAATGATAAATAATGTGTATTTTTAGTTTGGAATTGAATTTCATCTCTCTGTTGCTGGTGTGTTTCTGGTGGGTTTTTTTTTTTTCTTCCTTTCTCCCTTGGGGCCTGGAAACCAGACATTTGTGCACGGATCGTGCACATTTATTCCTTGCTAGAAATTGACATATGGACTTATTATATCCTACATTCTTATTGTCACCCCCCAAACCATTCACCTGGCTGAGCCAGGTGGAGAACCACCTCTAAGAGAAGGCATCGTGTAGATGGGAGACAAGGGACTGATTGGCCTCTGATATTGATTGCTGTCCCCAACTTGAATATGCCTTGGGTCTATCCAATGTGTGGTGCATTGGGTCTGGGACAAGCCTTTGAGAACCACTGGTCTAAATTCTTCCTATGCAAAACATGGTCCTGGGACCAACAGCCCCAGATGAGCGGGAGTCTGGCCAGGATGGGTATTTGGGCTCAGTCCAGCTCTAAGGAAACCGCATATTTGGGAGGCTGGGGGGGATGGCTCAGTGAGTTGAGACCTGGTGTGTCAGCAGGATCCCTAGCACCCACATAAGAAGCCAAACATGGTGGCGTGCACCTGCAACTCCAGTGCTGGGGTGCAGAGGAGGAAACTGGAGGATTCTGGGAGCTCAGACAAAAGAGGATCCTGGGAGCTTATTGTTTATACAGTCTAGCTGAATCTGTGAGCTCCAGCTTCCAGGGAGAGACTCTGTCTCAGACAAATAATGTGGAGGGGCTGGGGATGGGAGCTCAGTGGGTAAGAGCAGTAGTGGGCAAGTAAGAGGCCCTACGTTCAAATCCCCAGCCCTGTGTAAAGCCAAACATGGTTTTGTGTGCCTTAAATCCCAGCTTCAGAGACAGGCAGATCCTTACCCTAGCTGAAAGGTAAGCTTCAGGTTCAGTGGGACACCTTGTCTCAGGAAATAAGATGGAGAATTATTGAGGAAGACACCTGGCATACTCCTCTGGCCTCACCTCTGCCTGTGTTCTCATAGGTACATATACATGTGTGAGCATATATGCTTTCCCCAACACAAGCAAGGTGGAGAGCCTGAGGAAGATACTTGATGTTGATGCCCAGCCTTGTGTGCATGTCTCTGTCTCTCTCTTACACACATGCACATACAATCACACCCTACACACACATGTACACACACATGTGCACATGTACACACACACACACACACACACACACACCAAGTTTTATACCAAGTTTTTCTAGTGATCTGAATGGATCCTACAGGTTGAGATCCTACACTAGCCCAGTGTTCCCTGCCCCCCAATTTTATCTTCACATTAGGACCATCCAGGGAGCTTTAAACACATCCCTAAGATCACACTGCACCCAGGCCAATTAAGTCAGCATGTCTGCAGCGGGACCCGGGGCATCTGTGCATCTTAAAGTCTCCCCAAGTGATGCCTGAGCAGCTCTTCCGGTTAGAGGAGTTGAGTTGGAAACATGTCTTATGCAGTTCTGACCTTGAGCCCAGGAGGGGCCTCTGTTCTTCCTCCGTGGGCACTCATCCACACCAACTCATTGGTCCAGAGCTCCAGGGTCATTTGTTCACCTGCTCTGGGAGCTGGCTGACTCCGGTTGTGTGTGCACTCTGACTTCAGCTTGGCTGACTGTGGCCGGCGGAGGATAGATGCAGGCAAAATTGGCTGAGCCAGGCACTGCTTTACCCCATTGGCCTAATTAGAGTGAGGCCCACACAGGCCTTCTTCCCACAGTTGTGAAATTCCACGACTTAAGTCCTTTTGAATTAAATCCAGTGTCAACTGCCCAGCAAACCAGCCTTCACTTTCTCTGCCAAACCCATGGCAGACATCATTAATCAATCAGAGCGCTCTTTCTCGGCAACTGAGGTGGAGGCAGAAGGGTTTTCTCTATAGCAGTAGTTCTCAACTTTGGGTCCTGACCCCTTTGAGGGTGGCATTTCAGATATTTACATTAAAATTCATAACAGTAGCAAATGACAGTTATGAAGTAGCAATAAAATAATTTTATGGGTTGGGGGTTATCACGACAGGAGGAACTGTCCTAAGGGGTCCCAGCATTAGGAAGGTCAAGAACCACTGCTCTGTGGTGTCCAGGCAGATTGGATGGACCAGCGGGGGGGGGGGCATAGGAGATGGAGGCAGTTTACCTTTTCAGGGTCAGCATCGGCCTGTCTCCCAGGAAGATGTTCCTGAGGTAAAATTACCAAGCCTCAGGTAATGTCTGCTCCTTAACTGTGCTGAGGTCTGGTCAGTCCTCCGTCGGGGAGAGAGGCAGCTTTTGGTCCATTCTGATAACACAGAGCTTAGGGACCAGGGAGGCCTCACTGGCTCATGCATAAGAGATGCATGCAGTCTGCGGTGGAGGCTCAGACTAAGGCTACTGGTTTACTCAATTACATAATTTTCAGAAAAACCATGGAGACCCAGATCCTGGCTCCCACTTGTCCTGGCCCAGATGGAAGGCAGCCAATGGGATGTGTGTCCAAGAGCAGATGCTCTGGGTCAAAAGATACTAAGTAAACATGTCTTGGAGCATCTTCCAAAGAGTGCAGCCAAGTCAGGGTGAGGCAGAGAGGGGTAGCATGGCATCTTGGACTTAATTGTATTTTGTGACCTGATGCTCTTGCTGCTGAGACTCCCAGCTTGCCTGTCTGTCTGTTTGCTTGTCGGCTTTTCTTCTTTTTGTTCAATTGTCTGATTGTTTTAAAGACAGGGTCTCATATAGTCCAGGCCACCCTCCAACTTACTATGTAGTCCAGGCTGGCCTCGAACTCCCTATCCTTTAGCCTCTACCTCCCAAGAGTGAGGATTACAGGCCTGTGCTAATACACCTGGGAACCTATTCATGTCGGTCTTACATGTCTTTTACCTTCCCCCCATACTACACAAGTTCTAGGAGGTGCTCAACTTCCCCTTTGTACCTGGGAAGATCAAAGAGGGAAGACCCAGGCTGTGAGTGCTTCAGGCACAGTCCAGGGAATTTGAGCAGCTGAGGAAGAGCCCTCACCTGCCTTCCCAGTTTTGTCCCCAGTGGTTGAAAAATGCTCCCGGCCTTTGCTGACATCTAAAGATAGAAATACGTGTGGGACTGGTGGCTTTCATGCTCTGTGTGATGGCTATGCCAGTGGGACTTGGGATCCAGTCACCAGCTGAAGTGTGTGTGTGTGTATGAGTGTGTGTGTATGAGTGTGTGTGCATATACACACAGGATATGCGTACCTGCGTGCTTGTGTACATGTGTGTACATTCTGGAATACCTGTACCTCTGCTCTGCTCAGAACTCCTGTTGGGGTGTGGCTTTCTGTGCGGACAGGGGTCTGTGGTCCATAGCAGAGGAGGGTCAGCTCCAGAAGCAGAAGCAGGCTGCAGTCCTGTGGGGAAAAGGCAGATGTGGAGTAGAGTTTCATTTCTTTTTTTCTTATTTTAGAATATCTGTCTGTCTGTCTATCATATGTATGTAAGTATGTATGTACGTATGTACGCATGTATGTATGTATGTATGTATATATGTATATGTGAGTACATGTTCCATGGCACACATGTGGAGGTCAGAGAACAATTGTGGGAGTTCATTCTTTCCTTTTATCATGTGGCTTGGGGAACTAAACTCAGGTGTCAGGCTTGGTAGCAGACATCTTTACTGTAGAGCCGTCTCTCCATCCCTGGGGCTATCTATTTCTATACCTTTGGTATGGAGCTTAGCAGGGCTTCTCTCCTTCTCACCCAAATGGCCACTTACCCAATAGTAAACTCACTCCAGAGAGGCTGCCATAGCCTGGACTAGCTTTAGTGATGTTCTCGTCTCTCTGTGCTGACCTTCAATGTGCCCCTCTCAAACGTGGAAACCCACAGGCACCCTGGGCCTCTCCCTGATGCTGGCACAGGCGCCTCTTCCACAGAGAACATCACTGACCTTCACACTGACCTCCGCTTCACCCTCCCTCCACCAAAGGAGAGACTTCTGCCCAGCCTCCCTGTCCAGCTCTGCTGGATTAGAGCAGACTTCAAATCTCCGGCATTGAGGGAAGCAATGGTAGGCGCTGGAGAGGCTGCGGGGTACAGAGTTCCATTTCCACAGTTGATGATGCCGAGCAATGAATGGCATACCCACCCGCATCTTCCCATCGCTCACCATCAGCTTGAAGCCCATTGGCCCTTCTTGAGGCCATGCTTTCCCGGCCCCCAGCAGAGCCCACCCTGCCTGGGTAGACTGACTGGCCTCGAGGTATTTATTTTAAGAGGCATTTCACCTGGGGTTGGGATATGCTTGGCTTATTACCCATAAATATCAACTAACAGAAAAGACAGCCTCTGGGAAGAGAAATAGATGCTTGAAAGGGAGACTACAAGCTGTTTTCCTCCCGAGGGAGACAGGGAATGGCTGCTTCGGTGTCTGTTTTTTCCAGTGCAGTCCACAGGGCCCCTCAGCGCCATGGCACTGAGCCATCTAGGGCCTGCAATCACCTAAATCCCATTCGCGATCCAATAGAGCAGACGGAGCCTGTAGGAGGGAGGTGACGAGGGACCTGGGTAAGGAGTGTCTGTTTTCTGGAGCTTCTGGGAGGAGGTGTCAGGAGTAGAGGAAAGGAAGAACATTCCAGGAACGAACAGCATATATGAGGGTTTTGGGATCTGCCTGAGAGGCCCTGCAGGGAAACTGAGGCTGATGGAGATATGTACTGAGGGGCCTACATGAGACCTACCTAAAAAAAGTCGTAACCCCCTTCCCCTACCCCCAGTTATAAAACGATGAAACTCCCTGGGGTGGGACAGGAAAGCCATGCAGCCTTTCAAGATTTTCATGAATCTTGTCACCTAGAAGCCCCTCCCGGCAAACTATGGTCATCAGTCCCCTTCTGGTCATTTGGCTCCGCTCACACGTGTGGCCTGTTTGATCCCCAGACCACGTTCCAAAATTATAGAATCTTGTCAGGGAAAGGGCAGCTCGTCCAACCTTCTGTCCACTGTGACAGTCCCAGCCAGAGCAACTGACAGATGGCAAGTTGCTGATGTATGCTCGCTGTCAGGCCAGGCAACCTACTACCTTCTGGGGCAGCCCTTCACTATGGGGAGGCTCTAATTGTTGAGGAGTTATTTCCTTTTGTTTAGCTAAAATCTGGCACTGTGATGCCCTTGGTTGAAGGCCTGGCCTCTGGACACTGTAAAGTCAATCTGCCTCAATTCCACATGACAGATTCTGTACTGCCAAAGACAGCAGGTCCCCCTGGATTCCCTCTTTCCCTGGCTAGTCACTCCAGTTCCTGAAGAATGTATCGGGAGAAGGGCATCCTGGGTGCCCTGGTAACTTGTTCTCATTCTGCTCACGTCTTGCCTTTAAGTGTCACGCCCAAGTAGTATGATGTTCTCAGAGGCCTTGGAACTAGGATCCAGACCACTGGATTTGAAAGCTCAGTACTGGGTGGGACTCAGCATCCTTGATGGTATCATACATTTTGTCCTGGACCCCAAGAGTCTGGACTTTACCTGTTGGGTTAAGTACAGAAATCTGTACTTTGTATGTTATGTTTGTATATATGTGTTCATGTTTGTGTGCAGGTGCAGGTACATCTGTGTGCACAGGAGGTCATAGGTCAAGAGCAGGTGTTGTGTTCTATTGCTGCCCATATTATTGTTTCAATTTTTAAAATTAAACTGCATTTACTTTGTGTGTGTGTGTGTGTGTGTGTGTGTGTGTGTGTACATGTGCCACAATGCATTTGTAGAGGACAGAGGATAACATGTGGGAGGGAGTTGGTTCTCTACTGCTATGTGGGTTCTAGGGATTGAACTCGGGTCATCAGACTTTGTGGCAAGCACCTTTACCTGCCAGCTATCTTGCCAGCTCAAGTCCAGCCGTTATATAACTTGATCTGTGTCTCAAAGATTGGTCTTGGGATTCTCTCTGCTTGTTGGGCTGGCACCAACTCTAAGTCTGGAGTCAGAAAGCGCACAGCTTTTATGTTTTCCTATGTTCAGTGCCTACTCTATTGAAAGTATATTAGATATCTTACTACTATAATGGAAAAGGTTTGATATACGTCTGTGCCCTGTATGGTTCTTCACAGGCAGGGTGATGTTGGACATGTTCCTGATGCTGCAGCATCATCTCAGGTTTATGTCTCGCAGTGAGAGTAGCAGCTAGCTGACCAACAAAAAGCACATTGCTCTCCCACAGTCTAGAACTATCTAGGGGAAATCGTTGCCCAGCCATGGGCTGTATATCCCACGTCCCTTTGTGCCTACACAGGACCCTACCACTGATTCTCAGCAATGGGATCTGAATGGAGGCAATGGTGGAACCTTCTGAGTCAACGCGGTCAAGCATCACATCGGAGATCCCGCATGAGCTCCGGTCACTCTTGATGCATGTTCTATGGACAGCAGAGCCTTACTTAAGGTGGGGGTGGGGGACCTGGGTCCCTGGGTTACCACTTGATGCAGTGTCCCAGAAGAGCTGATTGAGCATAACATCCCCTTCCGTAGGGTAAGAAATAAACCTCATTGTGTTAAGCCAATAACCTAAATTGGCAATTTAGGGACTGATTGTCAGTATCAATTATCCTAATTATCATATACCACAGGCTCATTGTCCTGTTCCAAATATTGCTCCCGTTTCCCTTCAGGATTAAATTATATTATATGTCAATTAGGCTTCTAGTCTTTACACCGTTACTGAACTAGATTTGCTGGGTGATTTAAGTCTGGCCGAGTCATGCTGGGCTTTGTAAGAGATGGGAAATGCTGGCCCAGAAAGAAGGTTCAGTGGTTAAGGATGACTCCTGCCAAATCTGGTGGCCTGAATTTGATTGCTTGAATCCACAGAGCGAAAGGAGAAAACAGACTCTTGCACGTTGTCCTTTGACCTCCTCCATGGGTGTGTGCCCTACCCTCAACAAATAAAGTTTAATACAAACTAAAAACTAAAGAAGAAAGATGCCATGGGTAGGTCTAGAATGGGTGGTTTCATGGCTGACTGTTCTTCTGCTCATTGGTTCTTATGCTGTTCATTCATTCATCCATTCACCCATTCACCCATTCACTCATTCTCTCTCTCTCTCTCTCTCTCTCTCTCTCTCTCTCTCTTCCTCTCTCTCTCTCTTTCTTTCCTATTTCATCTTTCTAACCAGAGTGTGTGAGATTTACAGGTGGGGTTGGTGTCCTTTTCTTTTGTTCCCTCAATAGACTCAGCAAGTCAGTGGTGATTCTAGTTACTTCTCTTGATGTAGTAAAGTAAATAACAGAGTTACATTTCTCATTGTTGTGACAGATTGCCGAGCAAAAGAAAGGTTTATTCTGGCTCACAGTTTGAGGGGATGGTACAATGGTAGCCATGGGGAGAGCTTGGGGAAGTTGGTCATAATTAATGCATCCACATTCATGAAGCATGGGGTGGGGAGAGAGAAAGAGATGAGAGAGGGAGAGGGACGGGAGAGGGAAAAGAGGAATTAATATAATAATAATAATAATAATAATAATAATAATAATAGGGCAGCAGCAGCTGTTGCTTAGCCCTCCTTCTTCCTTTTTAAAAATTCAGTCCAGAACTTCAGACTGTGACCTGGGGTTGTCCATATTTAGGGTGGATCTTTCCACTTCAGTTAGCCTAATCTAGAAAATCCCTCAGGGGCATGCCCAGAGATTTGGTTCCACAGAGATTCTAAATCTGATCAGGTTGGCAATCAAAATTAACCATCCCAGTGGAAACCCTGCCTATGGCATAGGTGTAGCTATCGCATCTCTCAACAAACCTTTCCCAGTTTAAAACTGGATATGATGTTCTTACCCTGCAGTGTTAAATTTGGGAACCTTATGCTGTAGGCAATTTCCACTCTGCTCAAACAGTCCATACTGGAGGGAGAAGCCCATTAAGGTTAAGGCAACTCTAAAGGGAGACTCCTTAAGACTCAGGAAGTAAACAATTCACAAGTCTCAGGAATTCCATGAAACTGACCAGATGTACAAGGCCCCTCCCTTCTCAAGGTTGTATAAGCAGCAAGAACAGCTGAGTTAGCTCAGACCAGAAGAGCTGCTTGTAAGTTGTGTCATGAGCTCCAGGGTTCCTGTGTTCATGAGTCTATGACTCATGCTGGGGTAGTGTTGCAGCTACCTTTGAATTGTCCATGCTCCTGTAAGTAACCCTAATAAAGTCTTTGGCTCATCAGGTTGGACTTTGATGGTGTTGTTACTCTGACAGACATCTATTCATGTCTCCCCAAGAATAATGCACGTAACATAATACCAGCTACTTTAACAGTAGAAGGACTTGGTTAAATGTGCACAGGGAAACCATAAAGGGTCTTCCATAAAGTTCCCAGGGTAGGTAATGTGGGAAAGAAAGCTGTCAACTGTGGCTGATGGCTAAAAATAGAGTCAACTCTACTGTGAGGTAGAAGATCCATACTCTACTGTGAGGTAGAAGATCCATTCTCATGGTGGCACTTGCCTTTCAGTGCTGTCTAGTGCTTCTTCTGACAGGACCTCAAGGTTAAATGTGCCTTAGCGAGTCCCAGGGGCACCACATCCCAAGGCAGAGTGTGACTAGGTAAGTTTGAGGCTGAGTCAATAAGACTAAGCTGGGGAAACAGCTTAGTCCATAAAGTGCTCGCTGTGCAAGCCTGAGGATCTGAGTTTGAGCCTCAGCACCCACACAAAAAAGACCGGTATAGGCTGGGACTCAGTAGGTAAAGTGCTTGTTGTGAAAATGAAGACTTAGCTCAGCACCCATGTAAAAAATCTGAGTACAAAGGCACATGTCTGTAATCCCAGCACTGGGAGGGTGGAGACAGGTGAATCCCAGAAGCTTGCTGGACAGCCAGCACACACACACACACACCACACACACACACACACACACACACACACAATCAGCACAGTTGTTAGCACAGGTTTGCTGTGGGGCCCTCAAGTCAGTTGTCCTTAGTCCCCAGCTAGTCTGAGTACTGACATGTTGGTAGCACATTGACAGCTGGATGCAGGTTTCCAGGCCCCAGACACACACCAGATACCCCACGAGAATCTGTGCTGCAGACCACACCCACCCCAGGAAGAATCTAATCAAGGAAGATCTTTCAAGGTCAGGTGCACACGGATGCTGGGGTCCAGGGCCAAGATGAGCTAAGTGGGTCTCTCATACGGAGGGGCTTCTGGAGAGGGGCAGCCTCCTCCTGCACCCTTGTAAAAGGGAACCTTTGCTTCTCATGGTTGTAGCTAGAAGCTGGTAATATTCCACTTACCGCTGTGTGACCTTGAGATAGCGAATTACCCTTTCCAAGTCTTGATTTCTTACTTGTGAAATTCCTTGGAGGGTTATTGTGCAGATTAGGGCTTATGCATGTAAAACACAGGGCCCTGCGCACTCAGACTCTGAAGAAGTGGCAGGCATTTTGATTATTGATCAGAAGTGTGTGTGTGTTTAGTATGTGGAGGCCAGGGACAATAATGAATGGTATTCTTCAGGAGAGATCTATCTTGCTTGTTGGGACCTGGGATGAGCTGATTAAGGCTTGCTGGCTAGTGAGCCCCAGGGATCTGCTCCAAGGATCTGCCATTTCTGTCTCTTCAGGTCTGGGATTATTAGCACGTACCACCACATCCAGACTTTTAAGAGTACTGGGAATCGAACTCAAGTCTTTAGGTGTGCACGACAAGCTTATTCCTAACCAAACTATGTCCCCAGGCCCTGCTCTCAGTTCTTTATGGAGATGGCAGGGTCTCCAGAGGCAGAAGCACAGGCACAGAGGGTACATAAATGCCTAGCAGTTTGGAGCTGACTAAAGAGATACTGCCTAGCCATTGGGGGCAGGGGAATGGTGGTGGGGGACATGCCCCATCCTGATGGAGCCCTTGAAAGCCCAGACCAAAGGAAACTGCCCTGTCCAGTGAGGACCAGCCTTCTGGTTCATGGGTACTAGCAGGATGGCCCTGTAGTGGTCCAGAGGAGGCAAATGGAGACGCCCAAGCCCCATGCCTGATTTTGGGGACACTACTGTGCAAGTCTGGATACGAACGAACGAGTGGGTGTAAAGAATGTCAAGCGAGATTCGATTACAATTTTTATTTTGGAAAAACCTTCATCAAAATATGTATATCTAATTAGGACAATTACAGCACAGGAACAAAAAACTGATTAAAAATCAGACACTCCATAAATTATAAGCATTTTCCTCCAGCTGGGGCACATCTCTGGCTGCTGAGCTGCAAGGCCAATCAATGAAACCAGGGCTCTGGGAGCAGGAGTGGGAGGAGGCAACACCCAGGACAGGATGGAGGGATGCTGAGCGCACGCTGGGGGCTCTGACACTGCCCGAATGTAGTTCTCATGCATGGAAGCTGGTTGATCTGCTTGGAGCTGGGGGAGCAGCTGGGGCCTCCCTGAAGAGGCTCTGTCTAGTGGGTGGGGTCTGGCGAGGTGTGGATGTGTCTTTGCTTAGCAAGTGTGTGCATGTGTGTGTGCATACTTGGTAGAGGCAATGTGTCAGATCTTGTATATGCAAACATCTGTGCAAACATCTGTGGTACCAGAAGAGGATGAGAGTGTCTGGACATAAGAGAAATGCATGGCTAAGACTGGAGTCTGAGCCACAGGCAGTGAACAGAGTCTGAGCAGGCAGTCAGCCTGGATTGTATGCCCGAGGCTCTGGTGCCATGCATACACAGAGGACAAAGCCTGGCACATCACGGAGCAAATAGAGAGGTTTTAAGATAGCCTGAGATGGAGCTGGGGACATGGCTTGGAAAATAAAAGCTTACTATGCAGACATGAGGACTTGAGCATGGATCTCTGGCACGCTTGAGCGTGGGTCTCATGGGCAAAGTGAAAAGTTGGGTGCAGTAGCATGCACCTGTGACCCCTGTGCTGGGCAGAGCAGAGTGAGGCAGATCCCTGGGCCTCACAGGCCAGAGGTGAGCCAAAGTGGTGAGCTTGAGGGTCAGTGAGAGACCCTGTCTCAAAAACTAAGGTGGAGAGTGATTGGCAAAGACACTTGCTTTTGATATCTGGGATATACACACACACAAAGACACACACAGACACATACCACAAATACACATACTACATTGACACACTACACATGCCACAGATAAAAAGAAGAGAGAGACCCACAGACACACACACACACACCACATAGACACACCACGCACACCACAGACACAGACACACAGACATAGACACACACACATATACACACACACACACCACATAGACACACCACACACACCACAGACACAGACACACAGACACACACACACACACTCCAAGAAAAGAGGGTGGAGGAGCTGGAGAGTTAAGAGCAGTTGAGAGCACTTGCTGTTCTTGCAGAGAACCAGTTCAGTCCCAGCAACCCTTTGAGGCGTCTCACAATCCACTGGTCAGTCCGGTTCCTGTGGATCGGATGCCCCTGGCCTTTGCAGGCCTACCCACACTCTGTACACATACTGTCCCGCTCCACCACGCCCACGCATATTTAAAAGACGAGGAAAATCTCTGCATAGGTGAAGCCATTTGGCTATTGTGCAGGCGGTGAAATCAGAATGCACAGACTTAACCTGGCCAGTAAGGAACCCAGTTACAGAGGCGATGTGGCCCCTGAACTTAAGCTAGGTGTCTGGCCCCTCTGATCTTCAGTCTTCCCCAGAGTCTGCAAGGCCAGATTTAATTAGCAGGCCAAGCTGATACACTCCTGCTTAGCTGCTTGTCAGAGGAGAAGCATAAATAGAGCTGGGGTGGGGGGTAGGGGAAGAGGATGGAGACTGGGGTGGCAGGGGGTGGGGTGGGTCGGAGTAGACGAAAGGGTTGGGAAGACAGGACGACTTGGGAAGAGAGCGTTGAAAAGCTGGAACACGCGTCCTGTAAACTCTCCCCTGAAGCAGCTGTCTATTCTCCCTCTAAGGAAGGGGTTTATGTCTGAGCTGGATCCAGCTTTGACAGACGAAGCTCGTTTCATCCTCAGCCAATCCCCTGGGAACCCAACTCTGCAGCTTGGTCCCTTGGCTCTTTCTCCCAGCTCAACGCAAATCCCCACAATCTGCCCTCTTGCGGACGAGGCTTCTGGAGTGCACCGGGTATTTGGAAGCGCGGGGGATTACTTCGTGGGCTCCGGTCCTGGAAACCCTGTTCAGGAGGGTGGGAGGGATGAGCAGAGGAGCCTCCAACATGTCCCTGTCACCTCATTCTGCTGCCACCAGCTGACAGTGCTGTATCAAGAGGGGCTCTTGGCCAAGGTGGTGCTGGGAGGAGGGGGAGAGGCAGAATGAGAATGCTGGATGAGGTAGGTAAACTGAGGTTAGCTCCACCAACTATGGTACTCATTTTCCTGAGAGGCTTGTTTGATGTGACCTCTCTGCTGACCTGGGGTTCCTTGTCTGTCAACTAAGATACCTAGAGAAACTTCCAGAAGTTCCTTCGAGCTCAGACTATCTGACCCCAATGTTTCCCATCCTTCTCATTTTTGAGGTCCTGCCTCACTTGTAGTCTCTCCAGAGAAGGGTTAGTGTGGGTACTCAGGTGGATGTGGGTACTCGGGTGGGAGTCAGGAGTGTGCTCCAGCAGGCCCCAGGGGTGTGTGTGTGTGTGGGATAAGAGCTGCTTTGCAGGTGGGCTGGGAGTGCCCCTGGATGCAGCAGCCTACATGTGCACCATTAGAGCTCCCCAGCAGAACTCTTCCCTGATGCACTGAAGCAGGAGACTTCCTCCTATCTCAGCACATGGACGATGTGCTGTGGTGGGCCATTCATCTGACAGGAAGGCTCCAGGGTGCTCTGCTGAGAAGCTGTGGCTTCCTGGAAGGGGACCACCCTCCTCAGGCTCTCTACCAAGCCCATCGAATCCCAGTCACAGAATTCTAGAGCTGAGAGGTGTCAGTAGAGTCACTGTTACTCCCCAAGGGGCATACAGTAACCCCATGGTGGAGCCAGACCTCTGTATTCTTTGTAAAACTACTTATTTTTATTTTTAATTATGTATCTCTGTGTGGGTTTGTGCACGTGAATGTGGCACTCCTGGAGGTCAGAAGAAGGTGCCAGAAAGTGCCAGTTTCCTTGGAACTGGAGTAACAGGTAGTTATGAGCTCTCCAGTGTGGGTGCTGGGAACATATGCAGGCCATATGGAAAAGCAGTGCCTTAGTTTCTTTTCTTTGTTGTGATGAAATGTGATCAAGGCCACTTTTAGAAGAAAGAGTTTATTGAGCTTATAGTCTCAGAGATTAGAGTTGTCCATGACCATCACGGTGGGAGCGTGGCAGCAGGCAGGCAGGCATGGTGCCGGAGCAGTAGCTGGGAGCTCACATCTTGGAGAAAGAGGGGGGGAGGAAGGAAGAGAGAGAGAGTGAGAGGGAGGGAGGGAGAGAGGAAGAGAGAGGGAAGGAGAGAGAGGAAAAAGGAGAGAGAAGGAGAGAGGAAAAGAGAGATGAGAGAGGAAAGAGAGAGGAGAGAGAAGAGAGAGGAAAAGAGAAGAGAGAGAGGAGAGAGGAAGAGAGGGGGGAGAGAAAGGAGAGAGAAGAGAGAGGAAAAGAGAAAGGAGAGAGAGGAGAGAGGAAGAGAGAGGAAAAGAGAAAGAGAGAAGAGAGAGGAAGAGAGGGGATAGAAAGGAGAGAGGAAAAGAGAAAGGAGAGAGAGGAGAGAGGAAGAAAGGAGAGAGAGGAAGAGATAGGAGAAAGGGAGAGGGGGAGGGGGAAGGGGAGAGAGAAAGAGAGAGGGAGAAAGAGAGAGAGAGACAGAGAGAGACAGAGAGAGAGAGAGAGAGAGAAGAGAGAGAGAGAGAGAGAGAGAGAGAGAGGAACAACCTAACTGGGAATAGGCTGGGCCTTTGAAACCCCAAAGCATATCTCCAGTGACACGCATCCAACAAGGCTGCACTTTCTAATTCTTCTCAAAGAGTTCCACCAACTGGGGACCAAGAATTTAAATATATGAGCCTATATCTTTATTAGGCATCTTTTTAAACCACTACAAATAGCAAGTGATCTTAACTTTGAGCCATCTCTACAACTCCCCAGATCCTAACTGTTGTCTCTTCCTGAATGCTTTCTGGAAAACAAATGTGCCATTAACTTTGTGATGCAGAGTACCAATCTTTCTTCCCCCTCCATTTTTTTTTTACCAGAATCATTAAAATTCTCCGAATCTCCCACTTATGGTCCCCTTCACACTGATTCATCAGAGGACGTCAGCACCCACACCCAGCTTGCTCTGTGATCCGAGACTTGGCTAACTGGCTATCTAGCTTTCTATTACTGCAATTACTCCCCACTGCCACATGGTGTCACTGTTGGTGATTGTTCTGGTGCAGTTTAACGGATGAGACCAATGGCAGGGTATGCATAGTCTAAGCCAGTCCAAATGAAAACACCCTGGCATACAGTGTTTCCCTGAGTATGAAAGTTCCAACTCAAAGGAGCTGGGACCTTGAGCCTCTTGGAGGGAATTGATTTGCCACGGCTTGGGCTACTGAGATTTAAAGGATGACCTTGCCAACTGCCACACCCCACTGCCAGAAACTCTAGTGCACAATATTTTAAAATAAATGTGTGCACTTTGCTCAAGCGCAATAAGGATGACCTTTAAAAAGATAGTTATGAATGACCTTTTACACCATCTCCTACCCCATATGCAAAAGACACTCAGTAGAAGCGAAAGCCATTAAGGTGCTCTCTGTACTTTAAGTAACTACTTACCCTCCCCACCTCTTAACTCTGAGACATAATTCTATAGGAATAGCTGTGAATTTGCAAATTGGAACTCTTAGCATCTCAACTTCATACTCGGAAATATTTAATATTAAATATATACCCATTTCTTCCTCTTAAAACATTTATACCGGTCTAGTGGGGATTTCCCCTAGTTTTTATTTATTTCTTGTAGACGAAGGAAGAAGCACAAGCCGTAGCATGCCTCTGGAAGTCAGAGGACAACCTGGGGGAGTTGGTTCTCTCCTTCCACCACGTGGGTCTCAGGGATCACACCCAGGTTGTCAAACTTGGCGGCAAATGCCTTTACCCACGGAGCCATCTCGATGACTCCTTTGTGGATCTTTAAAGACTTCCCTTTTTAAAGAGCCAGACTTTAGGTTGACAGCTAAATTGTGTATAAAATTCAGTTCTCATTATCCGCCCCAACGGCCTCTCTCGCTATTGGTGCCTTTATCCACATTTATTACAGCTGTTCGACTCTCCAAAGTGTGATTTTCCTGACAGCGTAACAGAGTTGACCCAGAAAAGACTCTGCATGGCTGGCTTGGACCACAGTCCACCTCTGAGCTAAGCATTCTGACCAGAGACCACAGCATCATGATGGTGGTCTGTTGATCACACAGACTGTCCTAGTGTCACCTGGGATGTGGTATCAGTCAAGATGCTCTAGAGGATCAGAACTTAATAGAGTGGATCTGTCTCTCTATAAAGGGGATTTATTAGAATGGCTTACAGGCTGTGGTCCAGCTAATCCAACAATGGCTGCCTATGAACAATAGGTCCCAGGATCCAGTGTTGTTCAGTCTGTGAGGCTGGATGTCTCAGCACGTCTTCAGTATATGCCAGAGTCCTGAAGAAGGAGACTCTGATGCCAGTGAAGGAATGGGCTTGCCAGTGAGAACAAGAGCGAGAACAAGCAGGCAAAAGGTGAAAACTTCTTCTTCCTGTCCGTTCATAGGCTGGCAGCAGCTGTGGACCAGATTAAAGGTAGACCTTCCCACCTCAATGACCTGGATTATAAATGTGTCTCCCCACTTCAAAATGATTTAATTAAGAAAAAAAAAGTCCCTTACAGATATGCCTAGACATTTTAATTAATTCCAGATGTGGTCAAGTTGACAACCAAGAAGAGTCATCACAGATACCATTAAGGTTATGTCCGTAAAGGAGTGACCGCTCAGTCACTGTGTCCGAGTCATACACAGTGTCTGAGGAGAACCTGAAAGAGCCTGAAGAAGGGACAGCATGCTAGGCAGACAGAAACACTGTCACTGTGTGCCAAGGATCATGCTAGCATGCTGCACTGGGCCACCTCTCCTGGGTGACCTTTATCATCTATTCTTGAGTGACCTCTGCATCCCAGAGCTCTGAGTGTGTTCTAGTTTCACTTCTGTTGCTGTGACAAATACCCTCACAAAAAAGTGATGGCAGACAGGGGGTGGGGGTGGGGGTGGGGAGTGGTTAACTGGCTTACAATTCCATACTATTGATTATTCGAGGGAAGCCAAGAAACTTAAACCATCATGCCTATGGTCGAGCAGGGGGAGAATAAAACACATGCATCTTTCCTTGCTTGCTACTCAGCTATCCTTCAGTACTTTTATACAGTCCAGGGCTTCAAACTAGGGAATGGCTCCACCCTCAGTAGGTCTGGCTTAATTAACAATCAAGATGATCCCCTACAGACAAAACCACAAACAAAATTGATCTAGATAGTTCTTCAGATGAGACCTCATTACCAGGAGAGTCTCTGCTATGAGAAGTTAATAGTTAAAAATTTCACCATCTTGGGAGGGGGATGTCACCACTGATGCTCATGGTTCCATGCTTGCTACAACCTTACCGTTCAATGTTTCCTTGAGGAAGGCGATTTCTGGGTGCTGTGTGGCCTCCTCCACTGGACGCAGGAGCACATCTCAGAGCTACCTTCATGGTAACCACACTCACTCTGCTTTTTTAACTTGGTGTGGCCAAGAGCCTTCCTTGGGGACCTCAATTCCAGGGTACCTCAGTATGTGAGGGTGCTCTGTATGTGTGTGTGTGTGTGTGTGTGTGTGTGTGTGTGTGTGTGTATTTAGGGGTCTGGGTACCTAACCTTCACCAACATGGGGGTGGCAAGGGATGGAGTGGCCATCTGGCTGTGTGTATTTTCTCCATGTCTGTAGCATCCTGGTTATTATTCTGATGCCAGGCAGAGACAGCTGCATGGGGGAGGAAGCTGACAGGCAGTAGGAGGTCACAGTGGCTGCTGGGGTTGGAAGGTGACCAGATCCTGGCAGGGAGGAGGGAGAGGCTGGAGGGACAGAGAGCCCACTGAGAAGGTGGCTGTGCTCACCCTCCCTCACCCCCTAGCTCCCTTCTTTCTGTCAGCCCAGCTATGTGCTTTGTGCTGTTGCTGGTGTATGCACCAGGCCTCCTCGGGCCCTCCTGTGGGGTGAACCCCCCGCAAAGTTGAATGTTTGAGCTGAACAACCTCTGCTCCGGTCAGCTGTCTGTTCTCACGCACACTTTCTAAGTTCCAGGGCTGACTCCAGAAGGGAGCTTGTCCTCTTTCTGGGCGAGAAGGCCTGTTGGGAGACTGCAGGCCCTGTAAACGCCATCTTGTCCGTGTTCTTCCAGCCCCCAGTGGGAACAGTTCAGTTCCCGGCTTCTGAGTTCTTTCCTCTTCTCTTTGCCTTCTCCAGCCTTTCTTTTCTCCTGCCATTGTAGGTATAAATGGCTCTTTTTTTTTTTTTTTTTGCATCCTCAGGCTCTTAAGGCTGCAACCCTCTATCCTGCTCCAACCCGCTCAGGAGGTCTCCTCTCTCTCTCTGCCACAAGCCGGAGAACTTGAGTGCTGGCTTTCTCTCTGTGTAAAGGAAAGGGGGCCTCTGGACTCCTCTAGATTTCCAGATCCACCCTGGGGATCTCTCAACCTGTTCCCACGTCACCTTTGAGGCAGGGACAGATCTGCTTTCTGGGGATGAACTCATGAGTTAAATATTCCCCATCATCTTTATCCGTTTCCTATGTAAGTATTGTCCTACCTAGGGCTGAGAAGAGAGATCTCTTCTTGAGCTACCCTGAGCAGTCAGACTCATGGGTAATTTCCAGAAAGTTCTCTCCCCGCCCCGAGAAGGCAAAAAGAGGGAATGGTAAGATGGTAAGTGTTGAGAAGAGCTGGGTGAAGCCTCCTTGGTCTTCTCTGTCAACACACCTGCCTTCCTGGAGTACAGACAGCTGTCAGTTTGGAGAGCTTCAGGGGGTGGAGCTGTGTGAGGAAGCCTGGGAGAGATCAGAACAGAACCCGGGCCTTGTTTGGGGTTTGAAATGCCCAAGCTGTTAATTTGAGACTAATCAATGCTAATTTGCACATATCTGACTGCTAGAGCCTGTTATCTGTTTCTTGTCAAGATGTCCCTGGGGCTCCCAGCTCTTTCTCATGGCTGCCCACCGGGCACCTCCTCCCCCCACTCCAAGGCATTGTGGAACCAGCTCGGCAGGGGAGACAGCAGCCGGGCACTCAGGAAGCCTTTGAGCCCACCCCAGCTGGCACCACAGGCTGGAAGAAATTCAGGACTCCGAAGGGAGGAGACAAGGGGTTGGGGGCCTGGCCAACACAGCCCGGGAGGAGGAGAATCAAGCAAAAGTGCAAATTACCCAAAGCCGTGATTAACATTTCTTCCAAATCTGCATGAATATTAAAGCGTAACCCACCCTGGTCCCCACACAATGAATTCTGCATGAATCTTAAGATAAATCGTTTGGATAACTTAGCGGCAGCTGTAGTCCCCTGCCACCAGCTGCTTCCCCAAATCATTTCAAGGCAGGGAAGGGTTGAGGAAAAGGGAATGTTGGTAAGGGCCAGGAGGGGGCTGAGGGGGCCAGGAGGGGGCTGAAAGGGGGTCAGAAGTGGCCCAGGAGAGGAGGGGGGGGCTGAAGGGGCCAGGACGGGGCTGAAAGGGGGTCAGAAGTGGCCCAGGAAAGGGTCAGGAGGGGGCTGAGGGGGCCAGAAGGGGGCTGAAAGGGGGTCAGGAGGGGGTTTAGGTGAGGGGGGCAGGAGGGGGCCAGAAGGAGGTAGGAGGGACTGGAGGGGGCCAGGAGGGGGCCAGGAAGGGAAAGAGGGGGGCAGGAGGGGGCAGGAGGAAGCAATTGTTTAGACACTTTGTACTCAGGCACTGTGGCTAGGCAGGGTATTGTGCTGAAGGTGAGGTGGGTTTCACAAAGCCCGCTGCTCTATGTCACACATTATACAGACAAGGTGAAGAGTGGTCTTCGTCAAGTCTGCAGCTGTCTGTCAATGCTCTAAGGACAAAGAGTGAGTTAGCTGTCTGCCATCTGTTTGCCCTGCAAGGACTTCTTTCTTGTGTCCCTGTTCTGTTGCTGGGTCACTCTCCCTCTTGGAGAAGCAAACCTCCTTGACTGACCCCCAGCTCACACCCATCAACTTGAAGGGTAGGATTCTCAGTCAGGAACAGCTTTGACCTTGCCAAGAGACACTCGGCAGCATCTGGAGAGCCTAGTGGTTAGGGAGTGGTCCTCCTGAGGCTGCTGATGTCGTGGAGTGTCCCACAGGGACTCCTTCACTCTGATAATACCCCAGCCTCTGATATCAGTAGCATGGAGTCTGAGAATGCCTGCCCTGGGGTTGCCCAGCTCCTAGGATGTCCTTGCTTCCCCTGAAGATCTGGTCACCTTCTCCTGTGGTAGAATCAAGTCAGTCAAGGTCCTGGATAAGAGCCAAAGGCAAAGTTTTGAGCTTCAGGGTGGCAACATAATTATTGTGGTTGTCATCAAATCAGGCAAGGCCCTGTGGGAAGCAGATGGTACCCTCCAAGAGTTTTAGCCGGCGACCGTTGTTTATTTTGTGTGTGGTGTATATGCCCACGCCCGTTCAGGTGCCTGTGCAGGTGTCTGCATGTGCTGAGGCCAGAGGATGACATCAGGTGTCCTGTGCCATCACTTATTGCTTTGAGGCAGGAGCTCTCACTGAATCTAGAGCTAGGCTGGCAGCCAGTCAACCCAGCACCGAGTCTCCCTCCGTCTCTCACAGCGCAGGGGTTACAGGCACACATGGGCCATGCCTAGCTTTTTACCATAAGTGCTGGTCCTCAGGCATGCGCAGCAAGTGCCCTTATACACTGAGCTGTCCCTTATCCCAGCCAAGTCAGTTTAATGAAGAGGACATTTGTAGACTTGTGAGTAGAGTTAAGAGACCCAAAGCAGGTGGTGTAGGATCCAAGGCACAACGAAGTGGGAGGCATCCCATCCTTAAGTCTAAAGGGCCAAGGGAAAGGAACAGAGGGACCGGGGCCTGGAGAGAGTCAATGGAACCATAGATTCAGCCGAAATTGCCTCAGCCAGAAACAAAGAAGGCTAGAGCCCTGGACTGGCCATGCCTGATTTAGAACACAGAGAATAACGCTGCCTGGAGGAGAAAGAAAGAATGGTGAGAGGAACTTAGACGACAAGTGGGGAGTAGCTTGCAGAGTCATCAGGACCACCTTGGGAACCCCAGGAGCCGCGGAGGAGATCAGTTAATACACGAAGCAGCAGGAAAAAAAAAATCCCGATCACAACCATGAGAGGGTTAGTACAAAACGCCTTTTGGAAAATTCTAGACTCTCTTTTCTTGAGAGAAGGTTAAAACATTAGGATTCACTTGGGAGCCAATCTCAGAGAGAGCTTCAGGAAGCCAATGGCATGCTGGGATTCAATTTACAAAAACACAGTTGAAGCGCCAATTTACAGCCAGAGACCTTCCCCTCGTCTAGAGAGAATTGTTTGTAGACCCGAGTGTTCAAAGAGGCAAAAACCAGCCCGGCATGTTGCAAGACTGCATGTGGACCCAGGGGTCAGGTCCCTGGGAGATTGGGGGAGGGGAATCCACCAGCTTGATTGGATGGATGTGGTGGGTGTGAGAGGAAGAGGGATTATTAGGGGGCCAAGCTTCATGCTCTAACAGCTGGACAGATGTTAGGGCTGCGTCTTCACATAGGGAGAATGGGAGGGATCTTGGAATTGGGTTCAGCTGGGTGCCATTGCCCATGTCAAGGTGGATGATCATTTCTTGGGCTTGCTGGAGGCTGAGCAGTGTCCTGAAGCTATAAGCCTTTCTCTTCTCTGGTCACAGGTAGGATCAGGGCCCTTGGAGACCCGTCTGGGGTACCTGAAGGAGGGTAGTGTGAATGGGTCTCCCAGAGGCCACTGGACCTGAGGACTTGCCTCCTGTTTCTGGTTTTAAGAAGCATCTTAACAAGAAGTAGACAAACAGGAGTGCTTTTCAGCTCAGCAGGGCCATAGGGGAGTGAATTAAAATCCCATTATAAAAACACCGAGGAGGCTGCTGGCAGCCTTGTGCATGATCATTCCAGAACAATCCGCACACACTGCCTAACGCCTTGCTGTGACTTGGGCCTCAGTGGTGGACTTGGAAGACTTCCAGTCAGCCAGGGTCTGCCACCCAGGAGTCTGTAACCTTCACCTCTTTCGTGTTCTTGTGAGCCTCCCTTTCTCCATGATTGGCTGGGGCCAGCCTCTGAGGGGATACATCTGAACCTTTTGACCTTGGCTCTGCCTAGCCAGGCAGTGGCAGGGAGGACGGCTCAGTGGGTGGGATCAGAGCAGTTAGGACCTTTGACCTTGGGTGTCTCCCTGCAAGGAAGTGGGCAGCAGTGGTGACCAGCGGGCCTCTGCAGTCTCTTAAGCATCTCCTCCCTACCTTCAGCCCTAGGGGCTACTGGCTTCTGGCTTCCTTTTCTTGCTTGGCCTTCCTTGCCTGTCTTCCTCAATCCCTGGGTCCTCCAGTTTTGTTTCAGGGTCATCAATGGTCATGTAAAACTTTCTACCAAAACCCTGACTCTCCACCCGTCACAGGGCTGAAGTCATTGCTGAACGCAATGGCTGATGGGAAGGTGAGGAAGGCAGGACCAGGTCCCTAGGAAGCTTGGCTGTGTGCACCAGTGGATAGGAGCCTCTAGAGCTTGGTGTTTTCCCAGATCTGTCACTTAATAACTCGCTCTGTAGCTATGGGAAATTTACTTCAGTGTCTTCGTTTTCCCCTCAGAAGATGATGATGATGATAGTGATGATTGTGGTGGTGATGATGGTGGTGTTGATGATGAGATGATAATGATTGTGGTGGTGGTGATGATGGTGGTGGTGGGGATGGTGATGATGGTGATGATGATGGTGGTGGTGATGAGATGATAATGATTCTGGTGGTGGTGATGAGGATGACGCTGATAGCACAGGACTGTTAGAGTCGGTATGATTTCAAACAAGCAAATTCATGCAAAATTTTAAATTGGCACAGCATGGGCCATCAGAAATATTAGCTGTTATTTTTTATTATAGTACCAAAAGGAAATTTACTTTTTCCCCCACACCACAGCAAAGGCCTACTCAGCAACCAACCTCCCTCCACTTTTAAATAATGTGGTTGTGATACAGTGTCTCCCGTGGGTAGAGGGTCCCTGAAGCCCTGTCTATTTTTGGGGAGGTCCAGACTGCCCAGCTCCTAGCGTAGCATGTGCCTTTCCAAGAGTGTCAGCGAGGACATAGAAATGATTTCCTTGTTTGCAAATGCTAGGCCCGTCGAGGACCAGGCCCTCTGAGCCTTGGGGATGGTATGATGAGCTCATGATGACGCCCATTTTGCAGTGGTCATTGACCTACAATTGGAACAAGCCCCAGATCTAGAGTGAACTGGTTTAGGACAGCCATGTGGAAGGAAGGCAAGTACCAATGGCTTGAGATTTGTGGATATTAGAAGAGTTTAGGAGGGTCTCATGTGACCAGTTTGATGTTACCCATATCCTGTCTATGGAGCTACTTTAAAAGAGTGGGCTGGGCTTGGCGAGATTTTTGAGATGAGGTCTTCCCTTTCTTCAGAGGATCTATCTGTGGGTTTTGTTTTGTCTTTTTTTAATATTTAAGACTTATTTATTTTATGTATGTGAGTACATTGTCGTTCTCCTCAGACACACCAGAAGAGAGCATTGGATCCAATTACAGATGGTTGTGGTTGCTGGGAATTGAACTCAGGACCTCTGGAAGAGCAGTCAGTGCTCTTAACTGCTGAACCACATCTCCAGTCCCTATCTGTGGGTTTAAACTGATACCATGACAACCGTTGTTGCCACTGTCCCGTATCACCCCTGTCACTACCATCCACATCGCTACAATGTTCTACTGCCACCAGCACCAGCTTCACCTTTATCACTACCATTCCATCGCTACACTCCCTTACTGCTACCAAAAGTACAATCACCGCCACTGAGTCACCCTTATCAAGAGCCACATCCCTACAATGTCCTACTGCCACACCCACCACCACCATCACTATAGCCTCCAAAACTGCCACTACAATTTTCACTAGCATCATCACCATCATTTCAACCGCCACCACTGCCATGACGACCACCATCACTGCCACCACGATCAATTTTATCACTACAACTTCTACCACCATTGCTACTGCCACCGTCAGGGCCTCCTCTGTTGCTATCGTCGCCATCACCGCACCTCCACCACCATCACCGCTGTCTTAGGGTTTTACTGCTGTGAACAGACACCATGACCAAGGCAAGTCTTATAAGGACAACATTTAATTGGGGCTGGCTTACAGGTTCAGAGGTTCAGTCCATTATCATCAAGGCAAGAACATGGCAGCATCCAGGCAGGCATGGCGCAGGAGGAGCTGAGAGTTCTACATCTTCATCTGAAGGCTATTAGCAGAATACTGGTCTCTAGGCAGCTAGGATTAGGGTACTAAAGCCCACATTCACAGTGACACACCTATTCCAATAGAGCCACACCTACTCTAACAAGGCCACACCTACTCTAACAAGGCCACACCTACTCTAACAAGGCCACACCTACTCTAACAAGGCCACACCTACTCTTACAAGGCCACACCTATTCTAACAAGACTACACCTACTCTAACAAGGCCACACCTACTCTAAAAAGACCACACCTCCACCAACAAGGCCACACCTCCCAATAGTGCTACTCCCTGGCCAAGCATATACAAACCATCACAACCTCCATCACTGCTGTCATTACAACCTCCACCATAGACACTACCACCATCCCCATCACTACCATCTCCATCACTGCTACCACCCCACCATCACCTTCACCCTTCCCACTGCCGTCTCTATCACTGTGACCTCTGCTAATGCTTCCTACACCTAGCATTGCCCTCACCTCAACCTCTACAACAGTATTCAACACCATTACATCACATCCTCTACCACTGCCACTGCCATCACCACCACCATCGCCACCATCACCACCACCACCATCACCACCATCCTCACCACCACTATCGCTACCACCACTACCCCATCACCATTTCCATCTCAGAGTCGGCAAACACAGCTCCTCCCATTTGGTCCTCATCTTTCTTGGCCAGAAGTCCTTGACAGTCTTCTTTCTTAGCTTCTTTGTTCTGAGGCAAAGAAAACGATTCTTCCCTTCTCCCCAGGACGGGAGCAGAGGGCACAGTGAGCCTCAGAAGTGAGATGCACAGCAGACCTGCCTGAATCAAGCAGTCTTGGATTTTCATCCCTCTGCTGTACTTCCACGCACGCCTCACCCTGCGTGATGTGGGCATGGACCCCGGAGAGAGGGGAACCTCGCTGTGGAAGTTCTCTGCTCCTGTTTCTGTGTCTCTCAGTGGGGAGAAGAAGGCTGACCTCATGAGACCATTCTGTGAAGGCTGAGAAGAAGGTAATGTCAATAAACACTTGCAGCAGACTGTTAGGGCTCAGTCAGTGATGCTTGCTCATACTTCATTTACCCCAGTTCTCTCTCTCCCTAGTCACCTTGCACCTTTCCTCAACCCCAGTGAGGGAAACCAGACCAGTTAATAGGATGTGAGCTTGTGATGTCCACAGCCTAGACCCCAAACCACAGTTCACAAGACATAAGTAACACTTTCCAATAATGTCCCCCGCCCCAACCTCACATGCCAGTAACGTGAGTCTCCCAAGATCATCTTCTCTTCTGTCCCCTCTGTATACGTTATTCACCAGTCCATGGCATGCTGCCCTAAAATTTAGAGGTTTAAACCAGTGCACACACTGTTATCTCAGAGAGATATAAGCCCAGCAGCCCAGCCAAGTCATCTCCTTTGCCTCAGGAGTCTCACAGGGCTGCGTGTTGGGGCCAGACTCTATGCTCATGTGGTTTCTGGAAGGCCTCAGCACTGATGGGGCTGTTGACTATGGTCTGTTCTCAATTCTTTGGGACAAGGGCTTCTCCACAGGGCAGTGCACAGCAGGGCAGCTTGCTTCATTAAGGGAGCAGGTCAGAGGTCAAGTGCTTTGTGGTTTGCTTGTGAGAGTGACATTCCATCCCCTTTACCACATCTATTAATTAGAAGGAAGTCATGGCCACCCACACTCAAAGGAAGGGATCACAGGGCAGCAAGAACGGTAGGCTGGAGGTGGGAGCACACTAGGATCCATTGAGAGCTGGCTACTGTATACACTTTGACCCTAGGGAGCTGCCTACTGTATACACTTTGACCTTGGGTCTTAAGGAAAGCAAATGTGAGCGTCTTGATCTTTCTCTAACAGTCGATGCTGTTAGCCGCTGTTCAGTGATTTTTAGGGCGGCATTGTCCAGAACAGCTGGAGAATAGAAATAGTTCATGCATCCAGCAACTGACACAAGACCATGAAGACACAGGGTATCCATACTGGTAATGACCAATAGTCAAAAGAGGTACTGATAGGCTTCATGTAGACGAATCTTGACAACGTGATGCTAAATAAAAGAAGCTGATTTCAATGAGCCACAGATTGTAGGGTCTCATTAATAGAAATGTCCATAATAGGCAAATCTATAGATGTGGAAAACAGATTAATGATTTCCAGGAGCTGGGGTGGGGGGACAATAGAGGGAGGCAGGCGGGTTAACTGGTGCCTCTGATATGCAAAAGGGTCTATTCTCTAGCACCTATGAATAAAGACTTGACTTTATTATTTATTCAATTTTTTTTTGAGACAATCTCACTCTGAATCCCAGGCTGGCCTTGAGGGTCACAAAGTAGCTCAGGTTAGTCTCAGACTTGTGGCAACCCTCTTGTCTCAGCCTCTCAAATCCTTGCAGATGTAGCTAAGTTAAGGATTTCAAGATGAGGTCCTTCTGGATTCAGGGCGAACCCTAAACCCAATGACATGGGTGTCTTTCACTACCTGTGGTTCTGGGATTAAACTCAGGGCCTTGACTTGCCCAGGGAGCATTCTGCTGAATTTCCACTCTTTCTATCTGTCTCTGTCTCTCTTTCCCTCTTTCTTTCTTTCCTTCTTTCTCATTTTCTCCTCTTTCTCTCTCCTCTCTCTTTCTCTCCCGCCTCTCTCTCCTCTCTCTCTTCTCTCTTTCTCTCTCCTCTCTTTCTCTCTCTCTCTCCTGACCCATCCCTCTCCAGAATTGTTGGAGGACCAATATTTATTATTTTAAGTCCAAATCTGTGGAACTCTCTGGCATCCCCCAAGAACAGCCCAAGGGTGACTCCTTAGGATGCAGGAAGAGACTGACTGAACTGGTAGCCCAAAATCATCTGCATCATGCACTTGAAATGGCAAATTATAGGAGACTCTGATGTTATCTCGATAAAACTATTTCCAAAAGCAGTCCTGGGATTTGTGCATATTCCCAGAAGGCAAGGCAGGGCAAGGTGGGACGATCAATCTCTGGGTAGTGCCACACACAGCTAAGCTGATGCCCGTGGACAGTGGGGCTCATGACAGGGCATGGGTGATGGGAACCTCTGGTCCTTCTGCTTTTCCTGCCCCCCCCCCCATTTTCTCATGCATATTCTTGCTGCCTCTGTGGGGTTTTGGATTTTCTCTTCCCACTCCTCTATTGTCTCTGACCAGCTTCCCCTATCCCATTCATCATCCCCTGTGTTCTCTTCCGTCACCCCCTCCACACACTAACCCCCCAGGGGTGGGTTCCATTTCCACACTCCCTCGGATGTTAGGGGAATTGAATGCATGGCAAAATATTTCTGAGGTCTAAATTACACCGACCCTGGAAGGCTGAACTTGCGGTATAATCCAGGTTATGAATTGTAAATCAGACGCCATGCAAAATACTCTCAAAAAAATTCAATAAGCTGCTTTTGCTCCCAGCCCAGGAAGGCAGGGCCTGGGGAGGTAGAGGGAAGCAGGCTGTGGTTGGAGGAAAGGGAGACAGAGGGCAGCCAGGCTGTCTTTGGTTCTGCATAGCCAAGCCTTCTCAGGGCCAGGAGCCATTCACCCTCCCAAGGGAGGAGCCAAGACATCTCCATGGCCTTTGTGTGACATGCCCTTTAAGATGTAACCCAGGCTTGCAAATAAATACGATGTAGCTACCAGCCTGCCTAGAGAGGCTGTGCCAGTCCCCTGAGATGGGAAGTTATCCCTCTTTGAATCTAGTCATTTTTTGTAGGGGTCTCATCTCTATAGCACCAAGAAAGTGTGCCATGTGATTTTTTAAAAAATTAGACTTATTCACTTTATTGTATGTGTGGGTTTTTTGGCTGCATGCATGCATGTGCAACCACAGATGCTTAGTGCCTGCAGAGGTCAGAAGAGGGTATTAGATCTTCTGAAACTGCCATGTGGGTTGGTTCCAGGCCCTCTGCAAGAGCAGCATGTTCTCCTAACCACTGAACCATCTCTCCAGCCCTGCCGTAGGACCTTTTGATCCTTCAGAACCCGTGTATAAAAGCCCGGCACATCAACCTGTGCCTGTAATCCCAACGTCGGAATAGGTTGAGACAGGAGAATTCTTGGGGCTCACTTGCCCATCACTCCACCCCAACTGGTAAGCTTCAGGTTCAGTGAGAGACTGTCTTAAAAAACAAGACAGCAATCGAGAACAACACCCACCGATGAGGTCTGGCTCTGCATATGAACATGCATGCAGGCACTCAGGCACACAGGCATGCAGACACGCACACAAGCACACAGGCGCATGCATGCAGGCACGCATCCACATATGCAGAAGGTAAATTCACAAGGTCTGGTATTCTCGCCAGTCCTTTGATCTTGTGGTCAGTAAAGAGAGTCTTTGGAAATCTCTCCCCTCAGTCAAAGACTGATGGGAGGCGAGAAGTCATTGGGGACCAACTTTCCTGCTTGTACTTGGCCACTGAATGTCCATCATATCTATACAAAGGCCTCTGACTCATTCCCAATCCGCTGAGGCCCACCTGTTGGGCAGCATATTCTTGACTGGGACTACAGGGCTAAGAGGTGAGACCCTTTCCCGGAGTAGGTCCGGTGGTGATGTGTTGGCTCCTCCATCCCTGCCTTCCAGGTGCTCAGAAAGTCCATGTCCTGGTCCACATTGTGCTAGCTTTGGGGGAGCATCCAAGGGCAGCCCTATGTGGTGGTAGCCATGTAGCTGGCATGGAGAAGGGCAAGGGAGAGTAGAGCTGCCTCTGCTGGTAGTTGCTGCAGCCCGGGGCTGTGGAAGCTTAAGTGTTCCTAGCCTATTAATAGTCATGGTGAAGAGGGTGGGAAGTTTCCTCTGGAGGGACTCAGTCCTTCAATTAAAAAGCAGAATCTCAGGGGTTGGAGATTTAGCTCAGTGATAGAGCACTTGCCTAGCAGGTGCAAGGCCCTAGGTTTGTCCTTGGCTCTGATGGAAAAAAACAACAAAATAACAAAAGCCAGATTTTCGCATGCCTCTAATGAGAATACCATGAAGCAACGGGGCTCCAGCTGTACCCTGAAGGACCAGCCTCATCAGAGGGCTTGGTTGGGAAGAGCTTGGAGCTCCTCTCTCTCTCTCTCTCTCTCTCTCTCCCTCTCCCTCCCTCCTTTCTTGGATCTTTCCTCCACTGTTTTTCTACCCTGGAAATACTTGGATAAATGAAGAATCTTGAGCCCTTTTTAGAAGCCCCAGGGCACAGGTAGCAGGGTTCAGTACTAGCTGGGGCCCCTTAGCAACTGTAGCAGGCAGACCCTGAGCTGGGGCTTCTTTGGTTACCACATCAGGAGGTCATACCCTGGTGTAACACCCCTCTGAAAATGGGCTAGCTTAGTGATTTGCTTCTAACCCACAAGGCCTACAAGGTGACACCGTGTCACGTCTATAACTAGGCTATATCAGCTTACAACTTCTGCCTTGTTGGTAGTTTCTAGAGCCTTCCCAGCTTTCTTATTACAGATTTCAATTATATTGATTTCCAATTTTTTTCTCTCACGTGTTTGTGTGTGTGTGTGTTCGAATATGTGCACGTCTGGTCACGTGCACATTCATGCACATGTGTTTGGGGCCCAGTGATGATGTCAGGAGTCTGAAATCTTCAGCAATCTCTCTGTACTCCGCTTGCTGAGATAGGGTCTAGCAGTCGATCCCAGAGCTCATTGCTCAGCGAGTTCAGCTTATCGGCCTGCCTCGGGACCCCTTTGTTTCTGTCTTCAGGCGTTGGAGTTACAGGTGGGCTGTTGGGCCCATCTGGGATTTACACAGCTTCTGGGATGCACACTTCAGTCCTCGTGCACACCGATCATGTGGTAAGTGCTGTAGCCACTGATCATCCTCATTCCTGCTTGTAGGCTTTGATGAGTTTAATAGACTACCATGAAAAATCCAAGTGAACAAGAACCTCTTCTGTCCAACAGCCCTCAAGGACTGAATTCTGCCATCAACCATGTTGAGTTGGAAGAGACCCTATCTCCTGATCTGCAGCCTGTGAGACACCCAGAGACAGGACCCAGCGGAGCCATGCCTAGACTTCTGAGAAGAACGGTGCTTCCCACTTGCCAGGCTTGGGGGGTTGATTTGTTCCTCAGTGGTGGGTAATGAACACCGCAAATTATGGAAAGTTCCGGTTTTCCACCGAACATCTGCAGGAAGGTTCCAATCAAGACTGCAGAGAGGATTGGCAGAGCAGGTGCCTGCAGGTGTGCCAGGCACCCAGGAAGCCAGCGAGAGCAGCCTTGTTACTAATTTACATCACACTGGTGATAATGGCTGGTCGGGGCCTCAGCGTTTAGGACCCTGTCTGGGCTTGCCTTTAATGTGCACACAGTCATTTAGCTCACTCTGTGTCCAGCGCCGCCCCAGCTGCATTCAGAATACCAACAAGGTTGCACATAGTGCCTCGGTAATAACGTCCCTTACCTTGGTAGAGGTATTTATGATGCACAAAACTCACTTTAGTGGTAATTGTTCAACAGGCAGAACAGAGGCAGGCCCTTCCATTTTCTCCTTTATCTGGGGTATGTCTCCGGGGAGAATAGAACCCATTTTCCCATCCCTTGTATGTCCTGTGTAGACCTTGAGAAGAGACTGAAACTTAGAGATGGAAGGTCTTTTAAAAAGGCAAAGTGAAGTCTTGTAACATGAAAGTAGCCATAGAAAATCTATAATCCAGTAGCGTTCAGCATCTCCGACAGTGCCTCAAAGCCGACTCATTGACTCATTAACTCAGCTGCCCTCAACCTCTGCTCTTCCCACTCTCCTGAGCTCTGTCTCTTTGGATCTGCATGCTCTGGACAGTGCCTGTAACTGGAGCATTTTATATATATATATGTGTGTGTGTGTGTGATATATAGTACACAGATTATATATATATAATATATATGATATAGAATGTATGTGTGTTGTGTGCCCACATTTGTGTGTGTGCGAAAACATTGAGTGTCTTCCTCAATTGCTCTTCAGACCTTGTTTGTGTGTGTGGACACATGCATGCAAAAAGTATGTGTGTGTGACTGTGTAGTATATGCTCTGTATGCATGTGTGTGATTATGTAGTATATGCACTGTATGCATGTGTGTGATTATGTAGTATATGCACTGTATGCATGTGTGTGATTATGTAGTATATGCACTGTATGCATGTGTGTGATTATGTAGTATATGCACTGTATGCATGTGTGTGATTATGTAGCATATGCACTGTATGCATGTGTGTGATTATGTAGTATATGCACTGTATGCATGTGTGTGATTATGTAGTATATGCACTGTATGCATGTGTGTGTGACTGTGTAGTATATGCACTGTATGCATGTGTGTGATTATGTAGTATATGCACTGTGTGCATGTGTGTGATTATGTAGCATATGCACTGTATGCATGTGTGTGATTATGTAGTATATGCACTGTATGCATGTGTGTGTGACTGTGTAGTATATGCACTGTGTGCATGTGTGTGATTATGTAGTATATGCACTGTGTGCATGTGTGTGATTATGTAGCATATGCACTGTATGCATGTGTGTGATTATGTAGTATATGCACTGTGTGCATGTGTGTGTGACTGTGTAGTATATACAGTGTGTGCATGTGTGTGATTATGTAGTATATGCTCTGTATGCATGTGTGTGATTATGTAGTATATGCACTGTGTGCATGTGTGTGTGATTATGTAGTATATGCACTGTGTGCATGTGTGTGTGACTGTGTAGTATATACAGTGTGTGCATGTGTGTGATTATGTAGTATATGCACTGTATGCATGTGTGTGATTATGTAGCATATGCACTGTATGCATGTGTGTGATTATGTAGTATATGCACTGTGTGCATGTGTGTGTGACTGTGTAGTATATACAGTGTGTGCATGTGTGTGATTATGTAGTATATGCTCTGTATGCATGTGTGTGATTATGTAGTATATGCACTGTGTGCATGTGTGTGTGATTATGTAGTATATGCACTGTGTGCATGTGTGTGTGACTGTGTAGTATATACAGTGTGTGCATGTGTGTGATTATGTAGTATATGCACTGTATGCATGTGTGTGATTATGTAGAATATGCACTGTATGCATGTGTGTGATTATGTAGTATATGCACTGTGTGCATGTGTGTGTGATTATGTAGTATATGCACTGTGTGCATGTGTGTGATTATGTAGCATATGCACTGTGTGCATGTGTGTGATTATGTAGTATATGCACTGTGTGCATGTGTGTGTGACTGTGTAGTATATACAGTGTGTGCATGTGTGTGATTATGTAGTATATGCACTGTGTGCATGTGTGTGTGACTGTGTAGTATATACAGTGTGTGCATGTGTGTGATTATGTAGTATATGCACTGTATGCATGTGTGTGATTATGTAGTATATGCACTGTATGCATGTGTGTGATTATGTAGCATATGCACTGTATGCATGTGTGTGACTGTGTAGTATATGCACTGTATGCATGTGTGTGATTATGTAGTATATGCACTGTATGCATGTGTGTGATTATGTAGTATATGCACTGTATGCATGTGTGTGATTATGTAGTATATGCACTGTATGCATATGTGTGTGACTGTGTAATATATGCACTGTGTGTATGTGTGCATATTTGTGAGCCAGAGGCTGACTTAAAGCATCTTCTATGGTTCTCCACCTTATTTTTTGAGACAGACTATCTCTCCATAAATCTAGAGCACAAACCTACAGCTAGGCTGTCCGGCCAGCAAGCTCCCAGGATCCACTGCCTACGCCCTCCAGCACTGGGGTTATAGAGTCCACCCTCAGTTTTTTGTCTTTTGTTTTCTCATGGATGGTAGGGGTTCATATTCAGGTACTTCTGTTACTGAAGCGTTTCCCTATCCTACCACCCTGTGGTTGAGACAAGGTCTCTCACCAGAACCAGTAGCACGCTGTTTTGGCTAGACCAGCTAGCCAGCAAGGCTCCCGGATGCATCTGCCTCTGCCTCACCAGTGCTGAGATTAAGTGACTGACTGACTATACACAAGTTCAGGGATTGGACTCAGCTCCTTATGCTTTTTGTGGCAAGCTGTTTGTCAACTCTCCCCGTAGCCTTAGAGACACTTGATTGTTATAGTTGGTTTGTTCCTGGTATCTAGTGGAGAGAGGCCAAGGGATGGTGCTGTCCTGGCTGGTTTTGTGTGTCAATTTGACACAAGCTAGAGGAGAGAGAGAGAGAGAGAGAGAGAGAGAGAGAGAGAGAGAGAGAGAGAAAGAAAGACCTCAGTTGGAGAAATGCTCCCGTGAGATCTAGCTGTAAGGCATTTTCTCAATAGTGATCAGTGGGGGCCGGCCCTGCCCATTGTGGGTGGTGTCATCCCTGGGCTGATAGTCCTGGGTTCTATAAGAAAGCAAGCTGAGCAAGCCCTGGGAAGCAAGCCAGTAAACGGCATCCCATCCCCGAATGACCTCTGCATCAGCTCCTGCCTCCAGGTCCTAGCCCTGCTTGAGTTCCTGGCCCGACTTCCTTCAGTGATAGGGTATGGAAGTGTGAGCAGAATAAACCTTTTTATTTTTTTTGTCTTTTACCACAGCAATAGAAACCCTAGCCAGGACAACATCCTATAGGGCCTGGACCACAAAAACCTGCCTCAGTGTGAATGTTCCTAGTGCCATGTGGAAGAACCTAGCTTCTCTTCTGGTCTCTCCTCCATCTCTGGGGCCCCCATCATCTACTTCATCCTAACTGCTTGTCTCCCTTCCTACAGCTGCTCTCTGCTGCCCCCACCTGGCACAGCTTTCCTAGCCTTCGCGTGACATGAGCAGACAGGGGTCAGGAAAGCCTTCTGACTTACACTATAACCTGTAGGAGAGTCTCCTACAGGCTTCTCTCCATCCCCTGCCGGCTGCTTCCTCCTATGAGGGTATCTCCAGTTCCTGCTTCCTCTGCTTTATACTGGGCCCCAAAAGGACAGCATTGCTGCCGTTTGGTCCCACGTACTCCTGGCAGGGACCTGCCCAAGAAACATGTCTGTAGGAGTCCTGCTTCGCCACACCAACCACAGCTGATCCAATTTTTCTTAATTAGTACATTTAATTATTAGTAACATTTCACTTAAGTAGAATTAATTACCCCATCAGCAGCCCTGGCCAACCCTTCCCACGTGAGCTTTTATTACTATTCCCATACTGAGGCCAGGTGCCTCCCCCATCCCCGTCTCTCTGATGGAACTGGCTCCCAGCAAGAGCTCCTGGGAATGAAATCCCCCACTTCTTGCACCTGTGGAGGACTCCAGCCAAAGCATTCAATCAAGCCAGAAATTATGGGCAGCTGGGGTGAGCATGGGACAAGGAGAGGGCTGCTGCCCAAGGTGATTAGCATCTTATTCCCCTAGGCTGAATGAACCCAATTCATGGACAGCTTCTGTCTCTGGGCTGTGTGTTTCAGAACAGATGTTCAGTCAGGCATTGCAGTGGGGAGAGAGGCAATGGACTCCAGCCTGCTTTTCTCAGTTGTCTGCTTTAAGGTGGCCCCAGGGAGGAGGACTGAGGGTTAGAGGTACCAGTCCCTGAGCAGTCAGTGTGTTTGGGTTTCCTAGGGGTGCACACCATTGGATTTGGGTAAGCCACACCTAGGAGCCTCCTTGGAGGTCAGGAAATGGTAGAGACTTCAATACCAAGTCAACGTGATTATGCCTGAGGAGAGGGGCTCCTTCAGTCAGTCAGTGAACCTCTTTAAACCCTGTCCTAAATGATCTCAGCCTGAGCCTCAGGAGAGGCTGAAGTGGGACTGCCGGTGCTGAGCTGGGAGGATGTGTTTCACACCTGCCTTTTGGATGGCGCTGGTCAGACTGGCTGGCTGTTTCCATCTCATCCAATCACCCAACAGTCCTTGACCTTGGACAGGTCATTCTCTGAGCCTCGGCTTACTCAGCTGGAAAATGGCTAATGGCTATTTCATTGGGCTGCAGTCAACAGGGTCTTGATTGGCAGGATGATAAAGGCCCCGAGTGGCCCAGGATCAAAGCAGTCTGTTTAATTTTAATTAGCCCCAGCTTGTCTTACTTACTTACTGATTGAGTGACACTTGAGACTGAAGGAGTTTCACACTCTACCACTGGCTTGAATCTTCACCTTTTCTGGAAAAAAAAATAAAGCATTTTTTTTTTTTTTTTGAGAGACAAGACCTCAGTAAACTGCTCAGGCTGGTCTTGAACTCGCTTGGTAGCCCAGATTAGTCTCACCCTTGTGATCTTCCTGCATTAGCTTCCTGAGACACCGAGATTACAAGTATGTACTATCCAGGCTAAAACATTTTGTGTGACTACAAAACCTTTTCAGATCTGTAGAAGCATTCCCTGGGACACACTGACGATTCCAAGGAATTACCTAGGGAGACCCAGAACTCTCTGTGATTCTACCCAGGGCTCACTGCCCCATCCCTCTTGGTCAGTTTTGTAGAATGTTGATCACAAATGGGTGAAGCTGCTCCACACCTCAGAACACCTCAGCCCTAATTTTATGTCTGTGTCAACTCAACATCTACCTTTGGAGGGTCAAGTCAGAGTCCAGTGTGGCATTCTGAGAATTCCAAGTGTTAGTTTCAAAATTGGCCTTCCCACCGGTGTGAGTATTGAGTGATGGATCATTGTGAGTCCTTAGTGGGACAACAGCAGATGAAAACTCCACGGTACTGACAAGGCAGAAGCCATAAGGACTCCCCCATAATCCATGGTACTGTTTTGGCAAAGCAGAAACTAAGAGGAGTCTGTTATAATCCATGATAACTGACCAAGCAAGACGGAAGCCAGAAGGTCAGCCCCCAGCCACCTGCCATGATGGAGTGGAACTGGTTATGGCTTCAGTGTTGAAACATCAAACCCACATTCTAACGTATTCAGAGTGATTCTCAGATGATTCGATTACCCTCACTAATTCCATCTGGGAGATGTCTGCAACTATTTCCTCCCTGTTCCCTCGTGTGATTCTGTATAAAGTCCATCCCTCCAGATGTTGTACTGGAAGGTGCTTGTCTTGGGGAAATGCTCAGGTATGACTTCTTGTTGATATCTCTGTCCCCTCTTCCACCCCTGCCACTACTTCAGCTGGCACAGGTATTGTGAACAGGACTGTGATGGTTTGTATATGCTTGGCCAGGGAGTGGCACTCTTAGGAGGTGTAGCCTTGTTGGAGTAGGTATGTCACCGTGGGTGTGGGCTTTAAGACCCTCACCCTAGGTGCCTGGAAGTCAGTCTTCCATTAGCAGCCTTCAGAGGAAGATGTAGAACTCTCAGCTCCTCTTGCACCATGTCTGCTTGGATGCTGCCATGTTCCTGCCTTGATGATAATGGACTGAACCTCTGACCTGTAAGCCAGCCCAAGTAAATGTTGTTCTTATAATGTCTGTTTACAGCAGTAAAACCCTAATTAAGACAAGGACCAAAGCCCAAATATCACAACAATGTTGAGCACGAGCATTATTATGCGCTGTGACAAATTTGATGAGTTCATATGTGCCTAGGGGAGCAGCCTAAGTAGCTGAATAATGTGAGAATATTTTCTGTGACAGTCACTATCCCTTCAGTTGAACCATCTCTGCAGATCTGACATTTTAAGTTTTCTTTTGGGCTGCATCGACTGTATTTATGCTTGTGTGCAGTGCATACAGTGGCAAGAGAGGCTGGCAGTGTCAACGGGCCAGGTCCAATGGTACTGAAGAAGGGGACAGGTCCACCTGCACGAGACCCCAGCTAGGTGGGAGCTGGTGCCCTGCATAGTGCTCAGCTGCTGGTTGTGAGAGGCTCCACATGGCTATACATTTCAAGCTAAGCAAAAGCTGACAGGGGCCTGGTGTCAACCCTGAAAGCCCTGGCCTCCGGGATTGCCAGTCACTCAGTTCTGGTCAAAAGCAGAGGCCAGATGCACGTGTGCCTGGGTTATGTGTGAGTGTGTGTGTAGGTGGTATGTGTGGTGTGTGTGTGGGGTGTATGTGTGTGTTTGTGGTATGTGTGGTGTGTGTGTGTGTAAATGTGTGTGTGAATGTATACACAAACATGAAGAGATCAAGAGATTGTCATTGGGTGTCTTCTCTCTGTTTTAGTTCTCTTATTGAGCCCAATATGGCTGAACAAGCCCTGGGACTCTCCTATCTCTGACTCTCCAACAGTGAGATTTCAAATGTGCTCAGCCATGCCTGGCTTTTTACATATGTGCTGGGAATCCAAACTCAATATCTCATGAAAGCACTTTACCAATAGAGTCATCTCTCTAGCTCTCAGGTGGCTTAAGGACATCTCTCCAGGCCTTGGGTAACTTCTTAAGGTCCTCTCAGGATTGAGGCAAAGCCATTAGCTTGGTTGTTGATCCTGTCATTTGCTAAGGGGTGGTGATAGGTCAGCAACCCTGACAAAGCCCCTTAGCATCTTTTGTGGCTGTTTACCCATTTGTAGAATGGAGCTGATGGTACCAGCCTGTATTGGGTTCCAGTGGAGGCTGGACAGTCTTTCCTGGGCTTTGTATGTGTTAATGTCCCTAGGCCTCCTTTTGACCCAGAAGTGCCTGTTCCGTAATAGTCCCACTTGTCTAGATAAACTGAGATGAAAGTGTACATTTTAGGTCTGGTGAGGGTTTGTAAGTCAAGATTCTGAGGGGGAAAAAGTTGTGGAAGTATTGGCTTTGGTAGCTAGAGGCAATGCTAAGGATAGTTGAGGAATACAAGGGAGAGAGGACCTTCTAGAGTCTTCTATATCTAGACTCTAGAACCTTTTAAGGGCTCCATACCTGTAAAGGCTCAGCCCGACTGCCATTTCACTCCATGAATCATCTCAGCTTTGCTGTGCCGGCTGGTTATAAGGCAGAGCTTCATGGACTGGCTCTGGAATCTACATCTGGCTTTGCCTCCCACTCTCAGTGTCACCAGATGTGTTCCTCAGCTTCTTCACCTGCTGGATGGAGCGGCGATCATGCCTTCCTCACAGGCAGATGAATGTGTTTCAAGCGCTTGAAGGAGGGCCTGAGGGATTCAGTACTCAGCAAAGCTGGTCTTAGAGTCTCGACAGGACCGGGATGCTACCATGGTCTGATCACATCCTCTGAACTAACTTCTTTTTTCTTAGCTCACAAATCAATCCCCAATCAGAATTTTGATTGCTGTATCCCCACACCCACTGCCTTTGCCAACACTCTCATGATAACTAAGCTATGCCTCCGATAATATAGCATTAACCCATTCCTGAGGAAGGAGTCCCCAGGCGTCTCCTTCAAAGCTCTGCCTCTTAATACTCTCAACATGCAAATCTGGGGACTATGTTTGCAACCCACACACTTTAGGGGTGGTCGTTGGACTGTAGCACATATGTATAGAAATCTGGATCGAACCAAAGCACCAGTGGGTGTCACAGAAGGAGAACAGGGTGTGGAGAGGGCAGGCTGACTGGTTGTGGCCTTTTAATGCCTTTGAGATATTTTATGATTGTGTAAGACAGACATACCCAATAACAATGCAGAACATTCTAGTCCATAGACATGCAAATAAATTCCATCCTGGGATTGCATTGATTTTGGTCTTTCTGAGGAATAGGCCAGGTTAGTCTGTTCTTGGTCTCAAGCCCATTTTTCTGTTATCTCTGTAAATGGATCTTTCCCAGATTTGTTACACTGGTTATAACATCTGCCTGGTTCTCTCATTAATATGAACTCAAAAGAGCCCTTTAGCATGACTTCAAGTCTGAGAGTCCTGATCTTACCTATCTTGGAAAATGATTCTTTAATATTTCCAACGATAAGAAAGTTTTCCAAACAGACCAAAGCACAGCGTCACAGTCCAGTGTCCTAGTGGTTGGAGCCCTATACACTTGTCAGTTTTCCTATCTATAAAATGGAAATAATAGTACCAGGCAGATGCTGGGAGAATCTCCCAGTGGTATCTGACAAACCTCTTGCCCTGGGGAGGAACAGGCTGGAAGGGTATAGGTCAAGTGGGCTGTTCCACCAGATAGAAGAACTGGTAAGGCCGAGTGAGCCCAGACCTGGGAATCTCAGAGACTTGAGATCGGCGGGAGACAAGCTGCTCTCTGTCCTTGAAGTGGAAACTTCTAGTTTCTTTGGGAAGTCAGTTATATCAAGTGACGTTTGGCTGGGGCACACAGGTGAAAGGATGTCTTGCTAAAGCAGACATGTGGAAGAATGTTTTCCTGAAGCAGACACAGGTGAAAGGATGTTTTGCTCTAGCGGACACGTGAAAGGACCTGTGAGGGAGGAGTATAAATACGAACCCACAGACAGTGGGAGACGAGCACTGAGCATTGGTGTGGTTTGCTTTACCTCCCTATTCTTTGCTAATGACATGACCTGCATATATTGGTTCCTTGTACATAGCATTGTTGAACTCAGCTTGTGATAATGCTGACATTGAGAGACACTCACCCAAGACCTGCTTTGAGGTTCCTGCGGAAGCTTGCTGCTTCCGTGGCCTTGCCTCAGGCCAGTTGGTGAGCCTGGCAGATTCTTCAGGATTGAAGTACAGCTGTTGGTTTGTGTGTGGTGTCTGCCTGCCCAGAGGACTGGTCTCAGCTGCTGAGTCATAATTGGTGTTTGCTATGGAACTGAACTGCTGACAAAGAAGATGGAGCTCGCTCCCAAAGAACTATTGCTGAACAGGTCCACTTCCCCCGTATTCTAATAACTTTTCTCTTCCACTATCTCTGATGGGTGGTGGGCAAGAGGAGAGGTTGAACGTTTATTAAAAGTGGCTGCAAAAAATTTATGCCTACAGAACCTGCTCGGGAACATGTAACCATGACATTCCACTGAGAGGACCATGAGCAGACTGTCATGTCAGGAAACACCTGGAGTCCTTTCCCATGCAGATAGACCATCACTAACATCTCTGAGCCTATAGGAAACCCTCACCCCTAAATCCCACCCCACACCCCAGCATTTACATAGTCTCTGTCCACATGGAGTAAAGCACACAAGTTATTTCACCAAGGATGATCTGAGAGTGGCTGTTTTCAGTGACCTTTAACACTTGGGGAAAAGTTTCTCTCTCTCCCTTTCTCTCTCTCTCTCTCTCTGTCTCTCTCTTTCTCTCTCTCTCTCTCGCATTCATCACTGGACCTTGGACCCACCTGCTCCCCAAACTGCCTCTGCTGCTGTCGCTGGTCCTGGTGCTACCCCAATAGGTGACAAGAGACCCAGGACCTCGGCTACCTTCCCTGCACAGGATTCCCAAATCTCCTTGCTTCTTTTCTAAGAGTTGCAACACTCCGGGCATTTCCAGCTGGACCAGAGCCCAATGGAACTTATTCATCAGCTTCATCGCCAGATGACAGGAGGGAGGTAGGTGATCCTGGCCCATTGAGAGTAGTAGGAGTGCAAAGCCTTCTGGACCAGGGGCATTAGGGAAGCGGTAGAGCGTTGGGTGTACTGGGTCAGGGCTTTGCTGATTGCGCAATTCAGAACACCCAAGTTGTGATAAGTGCAGGTACACAGCGAGTTTGGGGTGATGGGCGTCCCAGGTGTCTCTGGGTTGCCAGCTAACTGGCCTTGAAAGAGCCTCCTCAGTCAAGTACATGGGGACCTGGAGTTAGCTGTTCCTGGAAGAAGGACTAGAATGTTCTTGTGACTCACTGGATTTTGGAGAGAGGATGGGTGTTGGTTTGACTCATAAAAAGGCTCAGCTGCAGAAGGAAGAGCGGAAGCAGGGTGTGAAGCTTCAGGCTGGCTTCCTGTTTAGTACAAGTGAGTGTCCCTGCCTGTCACTTAGGAGACCAGGGTTTGATTTTTCCAATGAGGAGGATGTCTTTTGATGGGGAACTTGGGAGGCAGATGCAAGTAGATACTTGTGATTTTGAGGTCAACTTGGTCTGTTTATTGTCCTAGGTCATACTGAGACCCTGTCTCAAAACCCAAACAAAACAAACTAATAAACAAAAGTGATTGGGCCTGACAGCATGTTGTCACCTCGGGGAAGGGGCTTGGATCCACTGCTTCTTGGGGATTTATCTGCAGATAATGATTGACGGGAGAGATATTTTCTTGAGTGGTCTAGCCGTTGGCAAGGTATACATGGCCCTGTAAACACACTTCCACCCAGGCCACTGAAAGCAATACTAACAAACCCCATGGGATCATAAAAGCCACATGAAAACTGAAGGGGGACTGGTCAGGGCGGGAGAGAGGGCCCAGGGTTTAAGAACACTAGCCCCACGATCATGAGGATTCGAGTTTGGATCCCAGCATGCAGCTAACAAGTTGGGTGTCCAACATGCACCTGCAAACCAGGCTCCAAGGGAGGCAGAGAAAGGATTGCTAGGGTTTGCTGGCGTCCAACCTAGCTGAGAAAACTCAAGCCCAGGCTCAGGGAGAGAGAGAGAGAGAAAGAGAGAGAAAGAGAGAGAGAGAGAGAGAGAGAGAGAGAGAGAGAGAGAGAGAGAGAGAGAGAGAGATTCAAAAGACTAGGGAGAGTGGCAGAGAACACCTGACACCCACCCCAGGCCTCCACATACGTGTGCGGGCTTGTGCACGTATGTATTCCATGTATTCACACAAATAGGTACATACACATATAAATACATACTTATAAAAGGAGGACTGATTGGGGAAAGGAAGGAGATTGGCAAGAGCGGAACAAGGTAGGAGGGGGGAAGGGAGAGAATGTTCAGACTACACTATGTACACACCGGAAAATGTCAGGATGAAGCCCATCATTATGTGTAATTAAGACATGCTAATAGAGGACTAGAGATTAGTGAAATGACCTTGAAATAAGTTTGACAGCTCACCGATTCATCGAGGATCAACAAGAAAATATCGTTCCAAGCTATTGGTGGGGGTAGGGTGGCATGGGGGCATCTTACTATGTTTCTTTATCTTTCTGTTGATTTATTTTATTTTTTGAGTGTCAAGAAAGAGAAAGATAAAGGGCAGCTGGATGAGGAAGCAGAGGTCTTACAAATGGTTGTCTTTAATCTTTTATAGCAGCTGGCCTTGAACTCGGGCAGACCAACCTCACAAGAGTTCATGCCCTGTTGCAGCTGAGAGACAGACAGAACGTCATCAAATACCATTTCCTTCTGTGTTTTAGTGAGAAAGGGGGTGAGGGGAAACCCAACAAGCAGCAGAAAATGACTTCATGGTTTTCTAATAGGATGAAGGAAGGAAGGAGAGAGAAAACCAGTTTGAGCCACACTTGTGGCATGCTTTCCCAGGATCCCAGCTCAAAGCAACGGAAAGAGCAAAGCCAAATTTCATCAAAAGGAAAGGCCTGTCTGGGCTTCTGCAAAATGGGGTGGGTGTCCCCAGTGATGCTCAGAGGGAAGAAGCAGGAAGGAGCCACTGGAGATATACCACTGTTCTGAGCTGGTGGACATTGATTTTGAAATAGAAAAAAACAAAAACAAAACCAAAAACCAACAAGTTTGACATCACTAGTTTTTATCATCTCCTCAAGACATTCTTGTGTGCTGGCTGAAAACCTCTTACCTGCCATCTCTACAGCTAGATCTGGCCCTCAGACATCGTCCATGTGGCTGGATGGGGCCTTTGGACCCATCTGTAGGCAGTATCCCAAGGCAGACAGCATAGCTGCTCCCAACACCCTGGTCTGCCTCTCCCCAGGGATCTCAGTGTGCCTGTCCCAGGAGCAGGCTAGGACACTAAGCACCCCTGAAACTTGGGGCATGTGCATGGTCACAGAGGACTTGCTTGCTGGAGAATGCAGGGATGCTACTGGACTTGTGTCTGCAGGGGAGCTGTTTCTTCTGGTCCCTTTGTTTGGGAGGATCCCTTTCTGGGAAATCCCTGCCTGGGTCCCTCCATGCTGGGGTATGTGGTGTGGCCTTGGAGTCTGTGTGATCTCTCTTCCTCATCTGTGACATGCAGCTTATGATAGCACCTGCCTCACATGTGTGAATGAAAGAGCTCGAACACAGAGCTTGGAGCATGGCCTGAGGCCTGGAGATAAAGCCCGTAGGCCTTGCTTCAGCTCCAGGATGAGACTGTCTTAGGGTATATGAAGAACAGGGCTGTCCAGGCTGCACCAAGCTTAGTATACCATGGTGATCTCAGAGGCCACACTGCATCCAAGGCCAGGCTAGGCAGGCTGGCCACCACTGTCTTAATCACTTTAGGTGTCATTGTGAAAGATCAACTCAAAAAAAAAAAAGAGCAATTTACTGAGGTTCACAGTTTGAGAGGGTACAGTTTATTATAGTGGAGGGATGAGGGAAACATGGCGGTGGGTGGCTCCATGGCGGGGGATGGGGTGGGGGAAGCAGATGACAGCTCCTTGTTACATGAGGCTGAGCAGGAAGCATGGAGCCTATAACAGGGGATGGCTATAACTAGTAACCCCTCCCCTCACAGCGCCTTATCCTGCCAGTCTCATGTCCCAACTGGGGACCAAGAGTTCAAACACATGGGGAGACATTTCACATTCAGGTCATAGCTGGAATACTGCTGGATGCCTGTGTAGAAGGGAAGAGGAAAAGAGGGAGGGAGGGAGAGAGGGAGGAAGGGAGGGAGGGAGAGAGAAGGAAGGAAGGAGGGAGGGAGGAAAGGAAGGGGAAGAAGGGAGGGAAGAGAGAGGGGGAGGGAAGGGAGAGGAGGAAGAGAAGGAGGAGGGGGGAGAGAGGGAAGGAGGGGAGAAAGAGGGAGGGAGGAGGAAGAGGAGAATGTAGGGGCCAGATATGCTTTAGGCTTCTTGAGCCTGCTTGGCTCATAGCTGGCTTTGAAGTGTCCCCCAAGGACCAGCCGCCCCACAGGCTGGCCTGTGCACGTGGAGGAGAGGGGACGATGGGCTCACTTGCTCCTCACACCTCAAAGCCTCGTCTTGAGTGCCGGAGCGAAAGGCCCTTGGGCTTGCTTCCAGGCTGGGGCTGGAACTCACATCCCGGGAAAAGGTTGGAACCGAGGCGAAGCACCATCATTTCCCATTTCTGCTGTCATATCAAAGCCGTTTTGTTGGTATATAGTCCAAGAATGTTTTTTAATCTCCCAAACGATAGCTCCTCTAAATGTTCCTGCCGTTGTAAATTATATTGTGATTCCCAAGCCAATTTTTTTTTCTTTTTCTTCTTTTTAAAGAGTCAATTGGAAAATTCCCCTGAGGGATCTCCACTATGGCATTCAGTCAGCACACCCTGCATCTCAGTGGTGAAGCCTAGCCCTGTTTGTCTTTCCCCCTCCAAATGTCCTGAAGGGCCATCTGCTTCATTCCCTTCTTTGCATGACTAGAACACTGCTGTCATTAGCAGTCTGGGCCCTTAATGTCCTCTGCCCTGCTCCTCCCCTTCAGGCTCCTCCCACTTCAGGCTCCTCCCACTTCAGGAGCCGCCTGAATCCCGCAGATCCCTTGTGCCATCAGGGTCCTGATCTCCCGCCACTGAGCGGGTATCTGGGTTCATCAGCCTTCGCCCCGGCAACCTGTTGGCTGCACTAATTGCCCTGTATCTCTTGCCGCATCTCCCGGCCTCCTCAGCTAATGAGTCATGCTTGCACGGCCATTTGTTTGTGCTGGCTTCAGACAGACTAATGCCTTTAATGGCATATAATCATTTTTCAGAAGTCATTTGATGCCCCTAATCATCTCAGTAATATGCCGCGATGGAACGCATAATGACATTTGGAACAGGACAAATGGCAGCGTGGTTCGTGCTTCCCCCCGCCCCGCCTCTAATCTATATTTTACCACGCTCTCTCACCTGCTAATGCCATCAAGGGCTGCTAACAAACAACCATCTTAAGGATTTCCCTCCCTTTAAGGTTTTCAAGGGCTGTGGAGGTACCAGATAAAAGTATATTCTGCTGGCACCTCCCCTGGGCAGGCAAGAGTTGAAAGAGAGCTGCCTCCTCTCTGGCAAATGCCTGCCTGGGACTCCTTTCATGCGGGGAGGCTGCAAGTGTCCAAGAGGATGAGAAGGAGGGAAGGCAGGAAGGGAGCCAGAAAAAGAATCTTCAAGAATTCCCAACTGGGAAGGTTTGCAGCCAATCCCTATTGCTGAAAGTTCCAAGGAGAAGTGGGCTTTGTCAAAGCTAGGAGTGGCCTTGGGGGACTTGTCAGGGAGCAGGTCAGAGTCCCACTATAGTGTTCTAAGACAGTTGTAGCTGTAGGCTCAAGGGAAATTGTATATAAAACAAGTGGCATAAGCTTCTGCCCCGAGCCTCTACAGACCAGGGTGTTTGACTCAGCTGTCCCATCTCACTAACATGGGACACTTGAGCAGTTGGAACGGCTCAAAGTTTCTGCTTGGGTGTTTGTCCCAAGTTGGTTTGGTTCGGTTTAGCTGCTAAGCAAATACAACCAACACTCCTGACTGGCTTCAGTCTGAGACAGCTTCCTGTTGTCAGGACCCCACCCCCCTCACCGAGTTTACTGTTCCTTATTCCTAATCTTCAGTCATTTCGTGGGTTTAAATGAAGTGACATTTTACCCTAATGCTCCCTGGAGACTGAATGCTAATAAAACGCAGCAATTACAATAAATAGTAATGACAGAGGGCAGCTGGACACTGCTTCAAGAGGCCAGGGGACAGCAGTGGACTGGACCCATGATAGCCATCTCTCCTGTGGGTGCGGTGAAGAGCCTGTTTTCATTTTCAAGGTTTCGTTCATGAGCTTTCTGGAGGACTCCGTTCTGGCTTTCTCCTCCACCCCTGCACTTTCTCTTGGACCTTCTCACTGGGGCATTGGTATCTTCTACCCCCATAGTTGAACCTTCCCAACCACTGGGCTAACCACAGTATAAAGTACAAGATACAGAATTGCAAGAGCTGCTAAGGACCTGGAATGGGTAGACAGAGACCAAGGAGATAGGATAGAGGAATGGCTGTAGATATCCGGGGGTTATGGGTCTCAGCCCTGTCTGTCACTTAGTAAGCATACAACTTTGGGCAATGAACCACCTCGGAGATCTGTGTGTGTTCATTTGTAAAAGGTTATTAGCGACACTTTTTTTTTTTTTTTTTTTTGGTGGGATCACTGTGAAGATTAAATAAAGTAATTCACATGAAGTGCTGAACACAAAGGCAGCCCTCATGCAACATTGATTATTGACATTGCTGCTCCCGGGCAGTGAGTTCCTGCTGGACATAAGAGAGTCCTTGGCAGGGAACAAGGAGTGGACGGGTGGGGAGGAACTGCAGGGTAAGGCGGGAGTAGCCGGTGGGGGGTCCTAGTGGAGTTCTTCTCCCAATGGGCTCTGCGTTTCAGGCTACCCTCACTCCCTGCTGCCTTTCCATCAGCACGACACGCACACAGATGTGGCCCAAACCCATCTGTTAGCGAATGGCAAAGCCCCCAGCGTCCTTGCCGCTGTTTAATAATTTAGTGTAAGCTGCTGGGTGAGGCTGACCGGAGCACTGACATCCATGTTAATAAAGTCCTTTCTACTCCTCCTCAAGCTCAGGGTGAGGACTGTGGGCCGCAGAATCCTGGTGGGAATGGTATGTGGGGGTGCAGGAAGCCATGGATACAGATGCAAGCCTGGTGTAGGTAGAGCAGCTCAAACATGCAGACAGATCAGACTCCAGGACCAGGCAGCTGTGAACTCTGAGCCTCCAAGATAGGAGACTTCTCCAGGGCATCAAGAGAGAGATGCCCATCCTTGGTGTCTTAGTTAGGGTTTTACTGCTGTGAGCAGACACCATGACCAAGGCAAGTCTTATAAATTTAATTGGTGCAGGCTTACAGGTTCAGAGGTTCAATCCATTGTCATCAAGGCGGGAGCATGGCAGCATCCAGGTAGGCATAGTGCAGGAGGAGCTGAGAGTTCTACATCTTCATCTGAAGGCTGTTAGAAGGCTACTGACTTCCAGGCAGCTAGGATGAGGGTCTTAAAGCCACAGTGACACATCTACTCCAACAAGGCCACACCCACTTGAACAGAGCCACACTCTCTAATAGTGCCATTCCCTGGGTCAAGCGTATACAATCACACTTGGCTTCCAAATCAGGTTATAGCATGCTCCTTTCTAAACTAGTGCAGCACTGGGGGCCTTCTGATATCTCTGACATTAAGGAAAGGTCTACAGCCACCCTAGAGGAACAACAAGTACCCTTGGGGACAGAGTGTGGTTGTTTGAATGGGATTGCCCCTCTTCAATAGGCTCATGTATTTGAACATTTATCCTCAGTTTCTGGCACACTTTGCAGGGGCGTTGTGGAAATTTTAATGGGGAAATCTTTTCAGAGGAAGCATCTCACTAGAGGATGGGCTTTGGGGGTTTATAGCCTGGTCCCACGACCTTCTTTCTTTCTACCTGCTTGCTGTGTCGGGGTGAAAATGTAGTCGTCCAGCCTCCTGCTCCTGTTACCCTGCCATGCCTGCTCCAACGTCATGGATTCTATCCCTCTGTAGCTGTAAGCCAAAACAAACTTTTTCTTCCTTACCTTGCTTTTGGTCATGGTATTTTATCACAGCAACAGAAGGTAACAAATACACAGGGTGATGCTGTCTTACAGGGAAGAAACTGTTCCCAAGAAGAATATAGGGTTTGGGTCCACCAATTCCTGATCCAGTCTTACCCCTGTTCTGTGAGACTGCCATCTTTTCTCTCCTAACAAACAAAAGAAAACAAAACAAAACAAAACAAAAAAAGCAGCAGATACTGACTGTCCTGGTTAGTTTTATGTCAACTTGACATAAACTAGAGTTATTGGAAAGGAAGGAACTTTGGCTGGTGAGATGGCTCAGCAGCTAAGAGCACTGGCTGCTCTTCCAGAGGTAATGAGTTCAATTCCCAGCATCCACATTGTGGCTCACAACCATCTGTAATGGGATCTGATGCCCTCTTCAGGCAGGTGGATATATATGCAGCAGAGCACTTATACATTAAATAAATAAATAATAATAATAAAAAAGATCCAGCTGTAGGGGCTGGAGAGATGGCTCAGCAGTTAAGAGCACTGACTGCTCTTCCAGAGGTCCTTTGGGTCTGATGCCCTCTTCTGGTGTTTCTGAAGACAGTGGGAGGGCACTTACACAAAACAAACAAATCTCTTTTTGAAAATCTGGCTCCAGTGCATTTTCTTAATTAAAGATCATTGTGGGCGGGGCCACCCCGGGATGATAGTCTGAGGTTCTATAAGAAAGCAGGCTGAGCAAGCCATTAGGAGCGAGCCAGTAAGCAGCATCCTCTGTGGCCTCTGCATCAGCTCCTGCCTCCAGGTTCCTGCCCTGCTTGAGTTCCTAACCACACTGCTTTTGAGGACGAACTGTTATACAGAACTGTGAATAGAATAAACTCTTTCCCCCATGTTGATTTTGGTCATGGTGTTTCATCACAGCAACAAAAACCCTAAGACTTAGGACTTTTCCCTTCCCTTCCTCTTTCCCTTTCTCCTTCCCTTCTGTGTACATCACTCAAACATTTCTTATTCACCCAAGTGTTTTGCTAGCAGTAGAGAGAAACAAATGCCATTTGAGTTCTTGCCAGAGAAGCTTCTAGAAAGTTCAGTAGATGCCTCTATTTGGGACTCCTATGAGAGGAAGTTCCAAGTACCCTTCATTCACATAGAGATTCTCTTCTTGTGCTCCAGGCCAAGAAAGCTAACCCACCCTTACACAGAGCCTCAGGACACAAGTCTGGAGACTTCACATCCTCCAGACTCCTCCATATTTACCCCCAACTTTGTGTCCTCATAGACTCTTCAGTGTGGGGCCACCCAGTGAAGGTTGACCTACCAGAAACCAAGCCCTTTAAAGAAAACTGATTCTCCCTCATAAGTTGTCAACTGTCCACATCTCCCCAGTTAAGGTAAGAGATCACGGACCCCTTCCCCATCTGTGCTAGAATGTTGACTGGCTTGCTCTTGTACAGATCTTACACAGGCATCCACGGCTCCCATGGGTTCATGAGTACAGAGTTCCCATCAGGATCAGAAGACACTGCTTTGCTCTGGTCCTCCTCGGCTTCTGGGTCTTCCAATCTTTCCACCCCATCTTCTGTGGAAATTATATTTTAATTAGAAGAGATAGGAGGGGAATTATGACTCCAGAAGAGTGAAAAAAAAAATCCCAGAATCTCTCTGGTTGTGGAAGACTCACCGGCCTCTATGTCCTGACCTCAGCCACCCCCTTAGCTCAGAAGGCCACAGTGCTTTGTCAGCTCCTGAGGATAGTAAGGAACTCAGGACAGCTCTAGTCTAGGATGAATGCTTCCCTGGGGACAGATCTCCAAAGTGTAACATCTACACCTTCGTGCCTGAGTGCTGGCTAATGGACCTTTGTGATTCATGCTCTGGAAATAACTCACGGTCATAGGACGATTGGGTTAAAAAAGCTGGGGAGGTAGAGGTGAATGACAGGCGACTCTGGGATCAGGGAGAGCTGTGGAGCTGGGGGGTGGAAGCCTGACCTGATGGATGGCTGCAGTCAAATGGCAAAACCAAGGGCATAAAATTGCCTCCTGTGGTAGGTCAGCCTCGGTTCCAGCAGGCAGCAAAGGTCTAGTTAGCGCCTCTGTCATTAAGCAATATAGACACAGGTAATTTGCTTCACTCTCGGATGCGAAGTTAAATGACTCGCCATTATCTTATTAATGAAATCAGGGCTTGAGAATGAAGCTCTCTTGGCATTCTGCCACTGCAGCACTTTCTAGAAGGGTCAGACGGTCATGGACCCTGCAGATTACTTCCTGGAGACTTTCTTCTTCCATCCTTGGAACTCCCATGCTTGCTACAGGCCCTCCCTGGACCACTAGTGTTCTGAGCCCAGGGACAGAAACTCAGAGTCCCTTCAGCTCACAAAAGGTCTTCTCAATGAGAGTCTCCGATGGGCTCTCAGGATCCATGGGTAGGTTCTGAATGGTTGATCTCTGCAGCCTGAATAGACAGGTTGAGTCAGAGTCAAGCTTTGAGATTGGTCCATAAGAGGAGGAGACACATTTAATGGCCACCTCCTGGTGGATTCACCTTGCTCTATTCTCCAGTACATTTCCCACTCTGGTCCCATTGTGCTCTTGAATCTAGAGCTGAGCCCAGGGTCTTGGGAAAGGGGTGTGTCCACCTGCAAGTAAGACATAGTCAGGCAATAGTGACTTAACTTCTATGTCCTCAAGAACCTGGAGCAAGTGGTCTGGGCATTGGCAGCCCCCTGGCAGTTTTGAGTATTCCATTTTCATCAAAGGTGGTGCGATCTGCCAGGAGACTCTCCTTCCCAGCCATGTTCATAGACGTCAAGAGCAACCTCTTGCCCTGTCTCCTTCATTTGATTGTATTTGGGTGATGGGGATCATCTCAGGGCCTTGAGAACATGGGGTACACATTTCACCACTGAGCCATACCCCCAAGTATCCCCTCTCTGTGTTAAATCAAGCAAGGCAATCTTTTCCATGGACTTCCAACGGATTCTCTTGGGCCCTTGTGATGGTTAGTGTTAATTGTTAACCTGACAGAATCTGGAATCAGTCACCTGTGAGATGAGTATCTGGCCAGGTGTGTGTGGGTGCCATCTTGATTGTATCAATTAATAGGGACAGATACTTACTGTGGATGGTACCAGTCCTGGGCAGGGGACCCTGGACTCTATTTATCCTTTGCCGGTTCTTGATTATGGATGTGGTGGGACCAGCTTCATCAAGCTGATACCACCTGATTTCCTATGGAAGATCGTTAGCACTTCACTTGAGATCGTACAATTGAGTAGCGGCTGGGTCAGTGTTCCCTAACTCCCCTCAGAGGCAACTGGGGATCCTGCATTGGAGCCGGCTCCACTTCTCTGGAGTTCAAAAGTCAGTTAAGGAAGAAGTTTGTAGTTAGACAAGCTGAGTCTCCCTCATCTAAAAATGCCTGGAGATGGAGTGTTTTGTACTTGAACATTTTTTTTTTCAGAATACTTGTATTTGCATAATGAGATATCTTGGGGATGAGACCCCCAAAACTAACCATGAAATTTATTTATGTTTCCTATAAATCTTATGCATATAGCCCGAAGGTAATTTTATACAATATGCTTAGTGATTTTGTGCATGAAGTAAAGTTTCATGGTGTGGAATTTTCCACTTGTGCATTTGCAAAGTTCGTGGTTTGGGAGCATTTGGAATGCTGGATCTTGATGTTTAGAATGCTCAGCTTGTGTGATATAAAAGACCTCAGCATCCCTGTAAACCAGTGTTCCCAAGAAACCAGCCACACAAGAGCCCCCAGAATACTTGTTCTTTCTACTGTGGTTGCAGTTAAGTGTTCTGTGGTATGGTCTGACTGTAAAGTGTCCCTCATAGCCTCCTGTACCAGGGACTTAGCTGCCAGCTAATAGCTTCCTCCCTTGGAGGAAGTGACAGGATGCTGAGGGCTCTAACCTCATTCCTTGATGGATCTTGAACATGATGGAATCATCTGGAAGTGGTTGGAAAGGTAGGAGGCAGTTGGAGGAAGTGGGTCATGGGGATGGGTGTGTCCTTGGGGCTATATTTTTGCCCTGATTCCCTTTCCTTTGCTTCCCATTCACCAATACATGAAGCACATGGAGCTTGAAGGATGGCTCAGTGGTTAGGGCACTTATTGCTCCTCCCAAGGGCCTAACATTGGTTCCCAGCACTCACATCAAGAGGCTCACAACCACCCGTAACGTCAGCTCTAGAATCTGAAACCCTCTTCTGGCTTTTTCAGGTATCATACACATGTGACCTACACTGTCTCTCACACATATACATGTTAAAATACCTTTTAAAAGTGACATGAAAGAAATGACAACTTCTACTACATGTTCCTGTATACCGTGATGTTCTGCCCAAGGGTATGGGGTCCAGTGATGACCAACTGGACTCTCTCAAACTGGGAGCCCAAATAAGTCCTTGAGACTGGTGAGGTGGCTGGTGGGTAGAGGTACACGCTGCCCCCCGTGACCTCAGTTTGACCCCTGGAGCCTGCATGATGGAAAGAGAGAACTGGCTCTCCCAAGCTTCCTCCAACCCTGACATGTGTGCACTGACACACTGCAATCCACAAATACGTGTTAAAAAAATCAAAAGGGAAACATTTCTTCCTTTGAGTTGTTTCTATGAGGTTGTTGTGATTGGTTTTTGTGGTTTGTGGTTTGAGTGTGTGTGTGTGTGTGTGTGTGTCTTGCACTGATAACACCAGTAACAAATACAGCCCAAGATGTTTCCCACATCAAGGATTGTCTTCTCTCCTGGGAGTGTGCCTGTGTTCAGTCGCTTTGAATTGAAGTGTTTCTGTGATGTGAATGCCCTGTGCTTTTTCTCCTTAGTCAACTGGCTGTTCACACACGCGTGCGCGCGCGCACACACACACACACACACACACACACACACACACTACTCTTGATACACAATCAAGGCTAGCCTCCAACTCTCACAATTTTATTTTACGTGTGTGTGTGTGTGTGTGTGTGTGTGTGTAGGTCAAAAGACAGTGGGGGTGGGGGGCTGGTTCTCTTTTCCACGGATGGAACTCAGCCTGGAAGGCTTGGAAGCCAGCACTTGAGTCCACTGAGAAATCCTGCTGATTCCTAGCCTTAAACTCTTATTTTTCTTTTTGAGATAGGCTCTCACTGTGTAGCTCTGGTGGTCCTAGAACTCACTAGGCAGACCAGGCTGATCCTGCACTCACAGAGATCCACCTGTGAGTTCTGCCTCCCAAGTACTGGGACTCAAGGCGTGGGCCAACACACCCAGCTTAGCCGCAGACTCTTGCTCCACCTCGGCCTCCTGAGTGTTGGGATTACAACAACTTTTAAAACAGAACAAAACTTCTCCCCTACCCTACTCACTTTATTGATTTGAAAGATTAAAAACAAACAAAACAAGAAACGAGATGCCTGTAACTAGAACTATTACATTTTTCATTCTATTTAATGCCAAGAGCTATGGACTGAAGGCCCGGTATCTCTTCTCCTCCCTCCCTGCCTGGGTGATAAAGTCCCAGGGGACTTGCTTCCACCATCAGAAGGCCCTTCCTCTCATGCATCTGTCTTTTGCTTTACCAAAGGGAATGGATCTGAACACAGATGCTACCTGGAATTCCTGATGGGAGATGTGGGCACCCTGGAGCCACAGTGGACCTCTGAGATGCCCCCGGCATTACTCTTTTGCCAAGGGTGCCTTGTTGCTTCTGGCTGCTGGCTGCATTGCAGACTCTCTTTGCTCAGAGCACTGTCAGGCTGACAATCACTCCCAGAAACCTGGGACTGAGGCCAGGCAGACCAGTCCACTGCTTTTGGACAGGTCTGGAGTGCTCAACAATGTTTCCTTGGCCTCAAAAGCTGCTCTCCATACTGTTTCCTTCAGCTCTTGAAGACTGCTCTGGTTCCGATAAGCTATGCCTGATTTGGAAGGTAAAAAAGCAAGAAACAAAGCGTAGGAAACCAGAACATTCGTTTCACACTGCTACACCAGAGTCCTGAAGGTTCCTTCTCACCGCTCTTTGGGTGATGGAGGGGGGCGGGGCTTCCCCAAGACTGTCAGGTGGGATCACAGAGGTCTCCATGGTCAACCTTATAGGCCAGCACCATCCACCACACATGACGGCAAAGAATGAGCTGCTCAAGACCTCCACTTGGAGTGGCTTTGAGGGAGGAAAGGGAAGCAGGTGGCGTGAGAGAGGAAAGGAAGAAAAGAAAGGAAGGAAATGAATGTAAAAGAAGCAAAAAAGGAAGAGAAGAGAAAAGAGAGGAAGAGACAGGAAGGGAAAGGAGAGGCAGGAAGGGAGGGAGGGACATAGGCTTGCTCTGCCATCTTCTGCACATCCATTGGAAGAATGAATCTTTGCTTCCGTTTGTAGAGGATGGCGGCAGAGTCTTGAGAGAGGTTAGCAACTGCTCCGAGGTCCCACAGCTGGTCAGAAGAGGAGTTGGTGTGCTCAGAGGTATCTGCATTAGCTATGACACCCTAGGGTCCCAGCGAGGACCACTTAAGAGAGCCCAGGATTCCCAGTGTGCTTCAGTCTCTGCTCAGTGCAGCTGCCCTCAGTTCCTCCTCCCTCACCCCCACACCGTGCAGATCTGGCTTGGCTGGGATATGTAGATTACATGATGCACCTCTCCTGGCCTTGAAGATCTGGCAGAGATACAGTGACATACAAGGATGGCTATATGCATTGGATGGTGCTGGCTGGACACCACTGAACCAGAGTGCCCTGGGAGCCAGGTAGCAGCTCTCTGGTTGTCTGCAGGGCTGGTCTTTGCAGCTGCCCCTATGCACAAGCTTTTCTAGCTCTTTCCTGAATGTCCTGCTCCATGTTCCTCCTTCTGTGAAAGGTTGGCTGTTCCCAGGGCAGAGGCAATATCTCAGAGTCCAAGACTGAGCACCTAGATATGGCCCAATCTCTAAGGACAGTGGTTTTAATGTCCTCTTTCTCTCCTACCTCCAAGTCTCAGGAGAGTCTACTCTCTTGGTGGAGCTAGCAAGTCATACGTTAGGTGTCATTGTATGACTCACTCCAGCTCCACGTTTCTGTCCACCCATGAGTCATCTCTGAGATGCTACCAACTCTCTGTGGAAAAGTTGGTGAGCAGCCAGCTGTGCTGTCACTGTGTTATCTTGTGCTACTAAAGAGAGGTGCATCATGGCACTAGGTTTACTGCAAAGATCAGGGCTTCTGCGCCTAGAGAGCAGGCAGGCTGAGTGGGGGAAGAGAGCAGGCAAGCTGGGTCGGGGGAGGAGAGAGCAGGCAGGCTGGGTGGGGGAAGAGAGCAGGCAAGCTGGGTGGGGGGAGGAGAGAGCAGGCAGACCGGGTGGAGGGGTGATTTGGGGTGGCTTTGGAGAGCAGGCAGAAGAGAGCACAAAGACTCATAGCTCATGGACAACATCTTGTTGGGATTTACAGACTGTCCTACTTTACTATGTGTGTGTGCTTGCATTCGTGCACCACACGTGTTTGGAGGTCAGATTAAGAACCTCAAGTGTTGAACTGGTGTGCTTTCTGTTGCTATGATAAAACACATGACCTAAGCAACTTCTAGAGCGAAGAGTTTATTTTGGCTCTTGATTTCCGAGGAGGAGCCCCTAATGACAAAGAAACATAGCGCTCATGTTTCAGGGTAAGCAGTTCATGGCCTAGAAGTCAACGTAGCAGGCTTGAAGCCTAAGGCCACATTGTGTCTACAGCCTTTTTCCTTTTTTTTTGATATTTTTCGAGACAGGGTTTCTCTGTGTAGTCCTGGTTGTCCTGGAACTCACTCTGTAGACCAGGCTGGCCTTGAACTCAGAAATCCACCTGCCTCTGCCTCCCAAGTGCTGGGATTAAAGGCGTGCGCCACCACCGCCTGACAGCTTTCTTCCTTTTATGTAGTCCAAGACCCAGCCCTAGGTGATCTTAGAATGGTGGCCCTTTCCTCTAGGGTGAGTCTTCTTGCTCGGATTAACCCGTTCATGACAGTCCCTTGAAGGCATAGCCAGAGGCTAAACTAATCTAGACACTCTCACAGGCATATCTAAAAACTTGTGTGATTCTCCTTCCTGTCTAATTGAGAAACATTATTGACCAACATGCATACCTAATGGCAAAGTTTCACTTATAAAACTAGGCCAAGCAAGTTCAACAGTAAAATAAGAGTAAAAACCAATGAACCTAATAATATATTTTGATAAGTTATTTGAACATGGCCTCTCTTAGTCAAAAGACTTTACCATGCTCTACAAAACCCACTTCTTGGGATGCCATGCATATTACAGTGCCTGTGACGTAAAGTGACGGGGCTCGCATTGTGGGGTAGCAGTAGGCTTCTGTGTAAGGTTTACTTGAACACAGCACAGGAATGCAGATACACTGCACAGTGCATCAACATAACAGGCGAGATGGCTGCTCAGTGATGACGGGAGGGTACCATATACAGTGTGGATACCCTGCAAAAGGCATGACTCATGTGGCAGGCAGGATGGAGTAGGTCAGGGAGGGCTTTAACCGTGTCAGTCAGACAGCACACAATTTCAGATTTATAAAGGGGATCTTTCTGGAAGGTTCCATTTTATATATCTTTTTTAAAAAGTGTTTTCTTAAATCAATTTATTTTTATTTTATGTGTATGAGTGTTTTTGCCTTCATGTATTTTTGTGTTCTGTGTGCTTGCCTCGTGGCTGTGGAGGCCAGAAGAGGGTATTGGATTCCCTGACTCTGGAGTTAACAGATCACTGTGAGCTACCATGAGGGTGCTGGGAACCGAAACTGGGTCCTCTGAAAGAGTTATATGTGCTATTAAGCACCTCTCCAGGCCCCCGATTTCGTATCTATTGACCAGGGTTGTCTGTGGGTACCTAACACCTCAGCAAGTGACATCATGCAAGAGAGGGGCTACTGTGCCAGGCTTCCTCTTTGAGAGCACACAATCCCATATTCAAAGCATGCTCTTTACTTTCGTGGAGCAGTTCCCGGGGACCTGGCAGGTCCACTGGCACCAGAAGAAGATCCAAAATAGGACACACAGGAAGGATCCAATTCTGCCTGTATCTCTGTCTGCAAAGGTTAGGGAATGCAGCTTAGGGGAGATCAGAGCTGGCCCTTAAGTGGCTCTTTGCTCTCGCCACCTCAGCCCTGCTGCCTTCACCCTGGTTGATAAGCAGTGTGGTATCAGGGTTTGACTTGGCTCCATGGTGCTGGTTTTATAAAAGGCCTCTCACTCACTCGCAGCTATTCAGATTTCAGAAATAAACACTCCGCACCGCTGATCAGAGCGCCCGGAGTCAACAGAGCCGGTGACATCTTAAGAAATGCACCCAGTACTTAAGGCTTTCATCTTAATTATACATGTTCAAATCATAGACAGATTTTCTCCTTCTGGTCCTGAATATCAGAGCTGCCAAATCCAATTGAATCATCTTCTTTTAAATGCATTTTTTTTTGCAGCGTGTGTTTCGCCGTTTTCCCTATTTCCATTGTAAACGAGCACCGGAATTGTGCTGAGGGCCCTTTTCTTACAGGCTGTATTATTCAACCAGCAAATGAAGAAAGGAAAATGCTGATTGCAAAAGAATTAAAAAATGGTCCCAGGCAGCCTCAGGCTTCGGCTAGGGCCAGATGCAGCCAGGTCCAGGACTAGCTCTGCTGGAGCGTGTCTGTCCCTCATCTCCTAGGAAGGGATGGATGGAAAAGATGCTTCTTTTGGGAGGGCATGTCTCTTCAGGGATGGTCTTCCAGGCCTGGGCAGGAAGGAGAGCCTTGGAAGTCTGCAGACTGGTCCTGCATCTCAATCGTCATCACAGATGCCACACACTTTATTTTGTCATGTCTTGGTTTGAACCATCTTGGGGACTTATCTCCTGGAATCCCTCCAGGGAATGCTTTTGTTGTCACTGACTGCGCTGACATTTGGTGCCTCTGTCTTCAGAGCAGCTCATTGCTTCTGTCTTCCTGGGTAAGGAGATGGCTGGCGATGGGGTCTCAGACTTCAGATGGGGACAGCAGCTGGCAGCAGAGATGCAGTCTAGGAGCCCAGTGCCTGTAATCCTTCTGATTGTCCTTTTGTGTCTTGCTTCCTGTCCCGTCCCTGCTCTGGAACTCTCCAGCACACGCTCGAGTCTTAGCATTGACTTCGAGCTTCTCGTTTCTCACCAGTTTTACTGTTGTTGATTTCACTGAAGGCCAAAGCCTGGTGCCGTGTCTGAGCCCAGGTCTTTGGACCCATTTTACAGTGGGGAGAAAAGTGCCTTTGGTTCAGACCAGGCTCTGGGGTCCAGTTGTAGCATAGAGCAGTTGAGTTGTGTCTCTGTGGTGGTGGTTAATATTGATTAAGTTGACTGGATTTAGAATCACACATGAGACAAGCTTCTGTGAGGTATTGCCTTCGAGGGCTTATCTAGATTAGATTAACTGAGGTGAGAGATTCAGTCTAAATATGTGTGGCACCCTGTCATAGGCTGGGGTCATATACTGCATAAAAAGGAGAGCATGAGTTATGGTGGTTTGAATAGGAATGGCCCCCATAGATTCATGAGTTTGAATGCTTGGCCAAAGGAGTGGCACTATTAGGAGGTATGGTGTCCTTGGAGAAATTATGTCACCTTGAGTGTGAGCTTTGAGGTCTCCTATATTCAAGCTTCATCCAGTGCTGTGCACTCTTTTTGCTGCCTATGGATCAAGCTGTATAATCCTTGGCTCCTCCAGCACCATGTCTGCTTTGGTGCTGCCATGCTTACTGCCATGATGATAATGAACTAAACCTCTGACTGTAAGCCAGCCCCAATTAAGTGTTTTCCTTTACAAGAGCTGCCTTGGGCATGGTGTCTGTTCACAGCAGTACAGTCCAACTAAGTCATGGGTTGAGCACCAGCATTCATCTCTCTTAGCCTCTGACTTGCAGATGTCACGTGACCAGCTTCCTTATGATCGTGCCACCATGCCTTTCCTGCCGTGAGAGACAGTGTCCTTCTGAACTGTAAGATGGAATAAGCCCTTCCTCTCCTAGATTGATTGTTGTTAAGAATTCTATTTCAGCAAGGAAAGTAACCAGTAGGATCTTCCTTGGCATCTTACAACCTTCCCCTGTCATCATAACATCTGGTTCCTCAAGGTGCTCATCTGCAAGGTGGAGATGTCAATAATGCTTGTTACAGGTGTGTAGTAAGGCTCCAATGTACCATGTCCATAAGGAGCCAGGACACAGCTGTCTCCAGCACTGTTGGATGCTTCCCTTTCTCCTGGACTCCCACCCCCACCACTACCACCTGCAGGAATTTGCCAGCTGGTATCTGCAGCTCAAAAACTTAGGGAAGCTGATACCCCAGGGATAGATAGGGGTTGGCAGGTGTTGTAGTTTCATTTCTGTTGCTATGATAAAATGCCCTGTTAACAAGTAACTTAGAATAGGAAGGACCTATTTTCTCTCGAGACTCCAGGTTAAAGTTCATCACTTTGGGGAAATCACAGAGGACAGAGCTTGAGACAGATGGCCACATCATATCCATGCAGGAGCAGAGAGAAACGAATGCACACATACTCAACTTGCTTGCTTGTGCCCAGCTCGATCTCGCCACTCTTACATAGTTCAGGAGCCCCTGCCTAGGGAATGGTGCCTCCTACAGTGGGCTGAGTCTTCTCCCACCAATTAACTGAAGACAGTTACCAACAGATTTATCCACAGGCTATTTAAATGCAAACGACCCACCATTAAGACTCTTTTGCTGGGTCTTTTGCTCTAGATTGGGTCAAGTTGACAAATAAAGCTAACCATCAGAGTGGGTACATATGTCTCCTATTGTCTTTCTGAGAGATGAGCCTCTTGGGCTCCCTAGAGGAATGGAGGCTGGTTGTCTACAGCAGTGAGTTGGCTTTTCTACCTCACTCTTTGTACTTCTGGGTGCCTGTTTATTGGCCTTGTAAGTGCTTTCTCTCTCTCTCTCCCCCTCTCTTTCCCACCTACCTGCCTGTCTACAGCACCCATTTTACAACAGTGAGACTCTGAGACTTTAATGAACTGGTAAACTATTATGTATGGGAGCTTAGCCAGCTGCATACCTCCAGCTGTTTAACCTCCATTTGTCAGCACCATGGACATATCCTTCCTTGTGGATGAGCCAAAGGTTGCCAGTTCCTCAGGCTACCGAGTCACCAGGCCACTTTCCCCCAGCTAAGCTCATGCCAGCCAGGACTGGGGCCTTTCCAGGCTGCCGCTGGACACCTTTCACTACATTGTTAAAAAACAGTTTGGATTTTGGGATTTCTCCAGCTAATGAGGTAGACACAGACGGTCACAATGAAAAGGTGACTGAGCTTGAAGACTATAGTTTCTGAAGTGTCAGTGACTTTCACCCCATTCCCATCAGAAGGCTGTAGCAGAGGCCTGCACTTGGCAGGTTCAATGTGTCTGTCAAGGGGTTGAATGCACAAGTCCCAGATGAGCAGACAGCACCCTGTAAAACACCCCAAGAGCTCACCCAGCAGCAGCAGACGGGGTCATGTTTGTAGAGGTCAGTTTATAGTGAAGACACACAGTTGTACGCTTAAAATGTGTGTTTTGAAAATTCCTTCCCTGGGAACCGGTGAATCCGTGTGAGCTTATTTGCAGAGCACCGGCGAGAGGTTAATGACAGAGCACAGGTGAGCTCGAAGCGGCCACATTGAAAAGCCGTCAGCAGCATGGATGTTTTCTCCATAGCTACGTAGATGGAGTCCTTTCCCATTAATCTTCCCCAGCACGCACACACACACACATATATATTCATATACATGTATGTGTGTATATATGCATATACATCATATACATACACATCATATACATACACATCATATACATCATATACATATACATATATATATACATACACATCTTCCTGAGACCCTCGGGACCAAATGTAATTAAGGCAGAACTGCATTACAAAGGCTGGGAGGAGCTGCTGGAGTCTCAGGTGAGGGTTCAGTGACCCTGCTCACCCATCCCTTCTGAGTGCTGACGGATCCTTTAGAGCAGGCGAGGTTGAGCTGATGAAGATGGTGGCCTTTTGCGCAGAGGAGTGAGTTCTACAACAAAGCGGAAACCAAGCCTTCACCTTTCTCTTGTGGTCTATCTGCCTCTCTTGGTCTCTCATATTGCATTCTTGACTGTATGTTTTTTTGGGGGGGAGGGGGAGGGGTTGTTTGTTTTGTTTTGTTAGCAAGAGACCGCGTGAGAGGCTAGTGCAAACTTCGGGGGTGCTTGGGGAAGGTGGGACACACATATCCTGACCCTATGTCATCATTGCTGATGGGAGAGGAAAGAAGGCTGCCGAGACTCATCCCAGGGAGCTAAGAACTCAAGAGGGGTCAACACATGGAGCGGGGGGGGGGGGCTCCTTGTGAACACTCTGGGTCCTCTTCCTCCCTTCAGGCTCTCAGAGTCTCACAAAGTGGGTCTTGGCAGCATGCCACGGGCCTCCTCTGCTTCAGGAGCTGGGAGTAGAGCCCAAGTCGCTCTGGCTACCTGTTGACAGTTGGTGTTTCTTTGCATATACAAGATTTGCTGGGTTGTTACTATTGGCATCAGTCCCCCATTCTGTGGTCAGGCAGCCCTCTGAACCCAAGACTATTTATCCTCACTACGCCCTGCCCCCAGTCTGGGCTCTGACATCCAAGCCCTGGTCCCCTAGGTAGGACATTCACTGCAGCAAGCTCCTTGTGTCTGCAGTGTGTGGAGATGAATAGATAAAGGAGCTAATAAGACAGAGTGCTAATTAATTGCAGTGAGCTCGGTAGCTTTGCCTTTCTTTTTTTTTTTTTTTAATGCTGAGAGGAAAAGGCATTTACACTGTTCTCTCTTCTACCAGCTCTCTTCTGCAATTATTTCAACTGCTGCAGAAAATGTTCAGATTGCTAATAATTATTAAATCTGATCACCATTAGCCTCCAAGCTCCAAGTAGCATGCTCAGCATCTTCTCGGCTCTCGACCTCCACAGCCGAGTTCAGGTAAAGAGAAGCCACAAACCATTCTCCCAAGGGAACTTTGTCTGTACCCACTTGTACCTCTTGCCGATGGCCTTTTCCAGCTACGTATGGCCGTTTCTCAAGTTTGCCAACTTTGCATATTTGAAGGTGACTATTGGGCACACCATGTTCCTGGTGTGTTCAAAATGGGTACTAGAGGAACCTGGCCCTGTCATTGTGGTGGGAGGGAGAGAACAGAATCAAAGAGGATTGCTATATCTTGTCAGACCAGCTATGTCTGCTTGCAAAAGATCATCATAGCTGGACTCCTTAACCGCTGAATCTCAGAGGAGAGGGAAGGATGGAAGAAGGTCACTGGATCTTACCTGAGTATCCAGCCACCCCTTCCAACCAGCCGTATCAGCTCTGCTCTAACTGAGAGTGGCCTTGGGAGGGGTCAGGGCTTATAGGTTGGGGAAAGTCCATGGACGGTTGGGTGGCCTCCGTCTATGCCATCATGGGAAGTTGTCATCCATGTTGGGTGAGACTTTCCAGTGTGGCTACTTGCTCCTCACCCATGCTATGTAAGTAAGCACAATACATTTGTTAAGTCTTTGGGGGAATTTTGGTCTATCATTGGAACTTTGGTCTATCCCCTGCCCCAAGAGAGACATTCTCAGAATATCTGTTTCTAGTTTAGTTAGGGACCTGCAGGTTGCAGCCGGTGCATTCACAGAGTTAACGGATGAGAGTTTAGGGAAGGACTGTTTTGGAGAGATAGGAAGGTGGTACCACATGTGCTATGAACTTGGTGCCTTCACATCTCTCTGGCACACACAGGGAAGGCACCATTTTCTGGACAGCTGGGTGGTGACTCCATTGCCTTGCCTCTAGCTTCTTGCCTTCTATCCCCAGGCCTCTGGGATGAACAGCGAGAGAGCTTTCAATCTCCGACAAATGGCAGGCCCTCCATCCACCTAGGTTATCAGCTCGTACACCCTTGCCAACACTCTACTGCTACCTTAATCACTCCAGGGCAAGATGGACAGAGACAGGAGGGATTTGAACTCATGTCTCAGAAACCCCTGGTAGCTCAAACTATCCAGCTTATCTCAACTCCCCTGTCTTCCTCACTCCTTACTGGGAAATCACAACAAAGGTTCCTGTCCCCAGGTGTCCTTTTCCTTTTGCTATGGCTGACCCTACACGAGTCCCTCTCCCTCTTCCTCTCCCCTTTTCTCCATCCCCCCACTCAATATTTTCAGGCAAACTATACTACCTCTTGAGTGGTTGTTGTCCTTACTCCCAAATAAGGCATATAAGGTGATAGAACTGGATTAGAGAGATGTCTCAGTGGGTAAGAGCACTTGCTCGATAGCCATGAAGACCCGAGTTCAAATCCCAGGAACCCATGTAAAAAGCTGGATGTGGCTATGCACACCTTAACCTTAGTACTGGTGTGTCTGTGGTAGGGGAGAGGATATGGAGACACAAGGATTGTAGGGCACGGTAGCCACCAGTCTGGTTTATTGAGAGACCCTACCTCAAAGGAATAAAGTGGAGAGTGGTGGAGGGGGACATGGCATCTTTCTCTGGACTTCACAAGTAGACATCGCCATGTATATACATGTGTACACATGTGAATAACACACACACATACACACACATACACACACACACACACATACACACACACGCACACACACACAGAGGATGGAAGGAATGGAGCACACAAGGAATGAGAGACATCTGGAGAGGAGCCAGGATGTCATGGTCACCTCCAGCCTGAGCTAAAGAGGAGGGTAAAAGGGTCCAGCTGGAGCTAAGTCTGGGAGATGCCAGAAAGAGTGGTCCTAAGTAGGACAGAGGGCCGCTGGTAAACTTCAGCTCTTTAGAAAGAGTGGGAACAGGTACCTTCTCCCCACCTCCCATATGCAGCTGCATCCCCAGACACCATAGGATGCCTCCTGAGTCCCTGTGCAGGCAGTGGTGGGGTGGTGGGGGTGCAGAAAACTGATTGGTAAGGACTGGAGTTGAGTTGAACCTTGTGGAATCACAAAGCAACACTTCTTGGTTGTGGAATGTTTCCTGGGGAGACATGAACCAACATCTGCTAGCCCCAGAATGGAGTCGATATCAGATCAAAGAATGGTTCCCCCAAGTCTAACTTGGTGAGCCCATGAGCTTACTGGAGTTACCTACATGCCCATGGGGGACTCAACAGCAGCCACTCCCCTGTCCTTCTCAGCGGGGCTGATGACCCATGAGAGCTGCATCTCTGGAACGCTCTTTTCGACCTGCATGTAGCCCCGCCAGAGTCTCCTTTCCCTATCTACAGTCACTGCTTATATCGTCTTGGCAAGGAGTCTTGCAAACCAGGTAACTCTCAGAGCTTCTGGGACTTTCTAGGTATCCTTGGTTTTCCGAGTCTTAAGAGCTTCCTTCTCCTATCATCTGAGGAGATGACATTTTGACTCAGAGAACATGGCTACACCACATGGGTGAATGGCCTCGTGTCTTAGAAATGGGTAGGGTGGCTCAGAGGAGACCCCGTGTTTTACTTTTCTTGTTACTGTGATAAAACCTCCAACAAGAGCAGCATAGGGAAGGGAAGGTTTCCTCTGGCTCGCAGTCTGAGAGTGGGACTGTCACAGCAGGGAGTCATGATGATGTGGGTGTGAGGCAGCTGGTCACATTGCATCTGCAAGAGACAAAGGCTGGTGCCCAGCTCACGGTCTCCTCTTTCTTCAGCCCGTGGATGGAGCCACCCGCAGTCAAGGTGGGTCTTCCTTCCTCAATGAACCCAACCAGAGATTCTCTCACAGATCTCCTCGGAGCTTTGTCTCCTAGATGATTCTAGAACATGTCAGGTTGATAATAGCAATCGCTATGCCATACTACAGAGAACCTCCATTTTGACACTTGAGGAAGCTACAGATAGCCAGATGTGAGTGGGCCAGGCAGTGTCTGTCATACCTGTGCTGCATACAGAAACCCCCCAGGAGTCTCATTACAATGCAGATTATTTTATTTATTTATTTATTTATTTATTTATTTATTTATTTATTTATTTATTTATTCAGTGTGTGAGTGTGTGTGTGTGGTATGTGTACATGTGTGTACCTGTGAGTGTGTGCAGATGTGCTCGCCTCTGCCTTCCTACACGGAGGCCAGAATTCCATGCCAAATGTCTTCATCTATGAATCTGCTCTAAGGGACTTAAGGGACTGTCCAGGCAGCCAGCTGTTTCTCCAAAATGTATAATTTTGGAGGCTAGGTCCTTGTGCTTCCTATATATTCAGGTGAGAATTTGTTCTTGGATCTCTGGAGGGGTTGAAGACTAGTTATAGTCTCATAATCAAACTTAAGTTGTTTAGCATTTGAGGAAGATGATGAAGATTTCAGAGGATGGTTTTCAGATGATAATGCAGGTTAAAAATCAGAACAAAATTCAGGTATAGAATTGTAAACTCTTTAAGTTAGGATAGATGTTAGAATAATGTACCTAAATTGACAAAATTGATGGACTGGATGTTATTAGTGTATATCATACCTTATAGTTTACATAACTGTTAGAACTATGTTCAGTGTATATCTGAGAGAAAATGCCTTTTAATAGACAAAAAGGGTTAGATACTGTGGATTGGTTCTAATGCTGTTTATGTTAATTCAGCTCCCAAAATTACATGAGAATTCACAGGTCTGTATGGGAGACATTGATGGTCCCTGCCCCTCAGCTAGTTCTAATTGGTAAATAAAGTGGCCGGCGGGCAGCCAATGGCTGGGCAGGGAGACAGAGGCAGGACTTTTAGATTACCCAGGCAAGGGACCAGGAGAGGAAGGAGGGTTAGAATCACCATGATGAGGAAGCAGAAAGAACACACTACAATATGTAAGAATCAGGGTAGAATGGCCCCAGGGGCCACTCTCCTGATTGAATCTGCTGTAGCAGAGATGGAATATAGATTATATATAGATTATAGAGAATAATTAATAATTCAGGAATATGGGGGGGAGTGTGCTAGCCATAGAAGGTTTGGAAGTGTCCAGCCATTGAGCCATTAAGGCATATTAAAATAGAAGGCTCTGTGTGTGTATGTGTGTGTGTGAGAGATTCATTCGTGAATCTGAAACCTTTGGGTGGATGTAAAGGAGGCACACGCTCCCAGCTGGGAAGTACAGTCTGGATTTCCCTGTACCACTACATCCACCTTACTTTTTGAGATAGGGTCTCTAAGTGAATCTAGAGCTCACAGTTTGGGCCAGGCTGGCCCCTAGGAGCCATCCTGTCACGTTCTCCACAACCCCAATCCCCTGCACGGAGGTTATAGGCACACAGTGCATTGCCTGGATTTTATGTGAGTGCTGGGGATTTGAACTCAGGGATCTGAACTCATGCTTGCTCAGCAAGCAGTACACCCCCTGAACTATTTCCCGAGGATGCAGATTCTGACTCAGCAGTCTGGGTTGGCTGGAGATGCCACATACCCTGTCCCAGGGGCGCCAAGTACCTGGTTTACCACACTGAGTTGGGCCTTTCTTCGGCTCTTTTCCAGTGCCACTTGTCAGGTCTGGGCTGCTCAGACTGCCCCTACCACATGTTATCTCTGACCAGTTCTTCTAGCCGATTTCCATCTGCGTACTGCTCCAAAGCGCCTTTGACGTCCATCTTTTCTCTCTCCACCACAGGTGAGGGGCCGTGAAAGCGGTTTACCATCTGGCCAGAAATCAACTTTCCCAAGGAACCTGACCTAGGAAAGCTTTCAAATAAAAGTTTAATTGGCTGCAATTAACACAAACAAATTGGTCTGCCGCGGCCGCAATGATCAGTTCTCCCCTCTAAAGTCCAACTCTCCCTTTGCCAGAGAAAGTCCTAGGAAGAAGGACTTTTGAATCGTATGTAGTCCCTGCCCAGCTTTGGTGGGAGCCTGGCTGCTCTCTCCTTTATGGCTAAGAGCCAGGGCTGCAGAAGAGATCTTTCTGGAGCCTGGACTACCTGCCAGCACAGGACTGAGGTGGGCCTCCACCTTCCTTTGTCCTCTCTCCACAGAGGCATCAGTGAGAGGCAGAGACTTGGCAGGGTGTGCTGGCAAAGCTGGGTTTCAGTTTGTGTCTGACTCTGAAATCAGTGCATGGCTTCAGATAGGACTTGGGGGAGAGAGATAAAGAATGGATTATTACTCTTGGGGACTATTTAAGTGCCTGGGGTAGGTCATGCTAATAGCTTAGTAACATCAATTAGCAAGATAGATACTATTTTAATGTGTGTGTGTGTGTGTGTATGTGTGTGTGTGTGTGTTTGGGAGGGAACATGTGAGCCACAGCACCCCTGTGGAGGTCAGGGGAGAACCCCTTTCTTCTCCCCTCCTCTGCCCTCCCTCTCCTATCCTACCTCCCCTGTCCTCTGCTTCCCTCTCCTGCCCTCCTAGGCCCTCCCCTCCCCTCTGCCCTCCCCTCCTCTTCCTCACTCCCCTTTCCTCCCCTCTTCTCCCTTTCCCTCCTCTCTGCCCTCCCTTCCCCTACTCTTCCTTCCCCTCCCCTTCTTTTCCCCCTCTCCTCTTCCCTTCCCTTCCCCTCCCCTGTCTTCCCCTCCTCTCCCTTCTTCTCCCCTCCCCTCCTCTGTCCTCTCCTCCTCCCTCCCCTACCCTCCTTTCTTTCCTCTGCCCGTCCTGTCCTTCCTCTCCCCTGTCCCTTCTCGTCTGTCTCACCTTTTCATTCTTCCTCAAAGCTGGTTAAGATGCAGTGACCTCCCGTTGTTGATTCTGAGACGTGGCCTCCTTAGTGCCTCAGATGCATGCTGCCAGCCAGGGTGCTGCTTAAGTTAGGTCTTGGGGTGCTCACAGTGGGTGGGCCAGAGCCCAGTTATTCTGTGATGCCCCTTTATAGTGGGAAGTGTAGTCTTTCATCTTTTGAGTGATGTCATTCCTCTAGCCCTGGGGAGTCAGGAAGTGAAGATTCAGGGCAGCCCTGTCTTCCAGCTTAGCACATCATGCAGGCAAGAGATGGCAGAGGCCACGGGGTCTGGGTTTACAATGCTGAGGGCACTGAGTGAGCGGAAACCAGCATGCATCCCTCCATCCTCAGGGTCACCTGACCTCCCTCGTTCTCTCTGTCTGTACAGTGAATGTCCTTTTAAGATCTCTAGGCCCTTGCAGAGTAACAGTTTGAAGACCTTCAAGCTGGACCCAGGGAAGTTCTTCCAGGATAGAGACTTGTTCCTGCTGACTGAAGAGGAAAGGACAACTGGCCCAGTGTCCCAGAAGCAGTGTGAAGATCACTCAGGCAACATTCCTGAAGTAAAAACTGCCATTGTTTCTTCTCCAGACTTCCTCTCCAACCATGGGCTTTATGATGGGGTAGAGAGGTTCCCTTATCCAGACCAAGACTCCTGGATTCCATCCTTCCTGCTTTGCCCTCCTCCTTGGGTCTCCCAGACCCAGGGTGGTACCTCTCCTCTGCCTCCTCCTTCAGCAAATCAATTTGAGCAGTGAAAAGAACAAGGCCATTGCAGTTAACACCACTCTGCCTGAGAGTCGCTGGGTCTCCGCTATTCATCATTCCTAATTAATTAAAAAGTAATTACTTATGGATCCGACTTTCATTATTTACACCCCCCAGGCTGCGAGGATATTACTTTCCCCTGTCCCTCTGGTTTCCTAAGCTGCACCAGTGCCAGTGATTGCTCTGCCAAGCGCGGTGAGGTCCAAGTACATGTGGGTAGCCTTGTCAGGGCATCGGCAGCACCCACAACGGGTCACACAGGCTGTGAGGGAACTGTAGAACCTTCTGGAAGTTCAGGAAGGAACTTTGAGGCGATGAAGGTGCTCTGGTCAGCACAACATGGCAGCTTAGCCCTCTTGAGATGGGAGCTGTGTGTGTGTGTGTGTTAAGCACGTGTGTGCACATGCATTTGAAGCCAGAGGACAACTTCCAAGTGTCATTTCTCTGAAATGCCAGCCATCTTGTTTTGAGACTCCGTTTTTCACGGTCCTGGAGCTCACCAAGTAGACCAGGCTGGCTGGGCAGTGAGCCCTAGGGATCCTCTCTCTCTCTGCTTCCTCAGCGCTGAGATTGTATGTGCACGCCACCGCTCCCAACAGTTTTATGTGGAATCTGGGGATTGGAGCCAGTCTTATGCTCGCCAACCAAGCACTTTCCTGACTAATCCACCCCTCCCCTAGCTTTCGATCTGTATCTTACAATCTCCACTCCCAGGCTTCCGGAGTGCTTCACATATGATAAGTAATGCTGGCATATACAGAGGCAAAGCTGGCTGTGATTGTGCGTGCTACACAGTGTGCCGTCACTGTGTCCCTGTTCAGCTTCCCATCTTCCCCACCAATGGCTTTCTTGGCCACACACTTCCTTGCTCAAGGCTCTATTTGTGTCCCCTTGGGGTCTATAAGTGACTCTAGGCTAATGATTCCTGGTCACTACCTGCTCTCCCCTCTTCTTGCCCTGTAATAAAGTTGCCGCATATAAGGGCATTTGACATCCGAGGCCTCCTTCACTCTCTGGAGCGTGAGCACACTTGGTAAGTGGTTTCCTTGGGCTTCCTGTCCTCAGCTCTAAGAGCACACTCTCATTCTCAGAGTGGTTGGCGAGGAATCGATGTTGGCAGACCTTCAGTTAATTGCAGTTATTATTGCCAGAGGAGGGGGCCTGGGGCAGGTCGATGGTTTCTTACATCGGTGGCCAGAGCATTTTGAGCAGAGCTGGGGATCCAACCAGGAAGCAGCTGAGGGAAGGGTGGGCTGCTATGGATTCTCTGGTCCAGGAGCAGTAAATGCCCTGAGCAGCAGGCGTGGGGCGTGGGGGTGCGAGAAATCCTCAAGTACTACATTCTGTTCTCCTGAAGTCCCATACTTGGGTGCTGGGAAACTGGGGGTGGAGTTTGCAGTGTCTCTGATCATCAGTGGCCACAGGGACTCGCAAGGGGGCCGTCCTGCTGTGCTCTCTCTGTGACACATCAGGGAGGTAGCAGCTGTACCTGCCTGTCCACAGCAAACGTGTCTTAGCATTCCACTCAGTGTGCATTAGACACGAGCAAGTAGACCGAAGAGGCCATGCTGGAGCTGGGGACACAGAGCCTGGGAAGGAGTGGGGGGAGGAGGCAGAAGGGGATGATGGGAGGAGGAGGGATAAACTGTCAAATCACTCCAGGAGATCTGACAGCTCACACTGTGGATCCGGGAGGGGCTCTGTGCTCCGAGAAGCGCCTCAGCCCCCCCAGAAAGCTGAGTCTGCATATTCAAATGGAATGATGCCACAGTCATCCTGGCAGGGCCAGGGCTCCTCTGCCAACTCCTGTCAAACTTCTAGGCTTTGCACCACAGGCCTTACCTGTCACCCACAGCAGATGCTCTCTCCCCGTGCTTCTGTAAACGGGGCTCGTCTCCCCTCCCATGAGCCTGTGTGGTCTTGGTTTCCTTCCCCAATCACACTGGACAGTGATGTATTGGGGTATTAATTGTTGTGCTCCTCCTATTGCTGGGGAAAGATCAGAATGTCCAGAGCTATTTGGTTGGGCTTTCTGTATTCCCACTCTCTCATCCCAGTAGTAGCCTTTGTGTTTACTGTAGCCACTTATTCAGATCACTGTAGAAGCTGTGAGACCCCCTCTCCCCTCCCCTGACCTCTGGGGTAGCCTCAGTTCACCAAGGACAGAATGCTCATGCCCAGAGGGTGGGAAACAACACTGAGACTTCTCAGGAGGAGTTAAAAAAAAAAAAGAAAGGACAACATCGTTGGTCAGAATGAGAAATTGGGGCCTTCTGAGCTCTGCAGCCATTAAGCATAAGGTGTCCTGTGGGAGTGGGTCGTGGGATGTGGGGCTTGGGGACTGTGGGTTCGGGAACCAAGACTTCACGCCTCAGCAGAGCCCAAGACTTAACTTCGGACTCATTCTGGGAAGCTGCTGGATGGGACCAGGATAGACCATAGATTTCCCCAGAAGTTTTACTTCAGAAGAATAACTGTCTCTTTCCTATGACCCTGGGCGAATAAGGGAGTCTAACATGGAACAAAATCGTGTTTTCTTGCTGTTCTCATGGGATAGGGCTTGGACTTGGTTTGAATTCCACTTAAGTAAAATAAAGCCAGGTTCCGTTTCTCATACCCTCAAGATGGTAACTGCAGATTTATTCACTGTAGAGCAATGGGGTGGGGCCCAGCAGGAAGACTTCATTAAACCAATGGCTTTGCTGTTTCAGGTTCTTCCCTCCGAACTTCATCTCGTCCCATCTTGTCTGGTCAGTGGGTGTGGTAAAGGGACAGGGCAGGAGTGTGGCAGTTTCTGGTTATGGTGAAGTGTCTAGGACCCTGTGTGGACATGCGTGTGTGCCTAGCACGTGCAGTTCTCCTAGTTAGTTAGCTTCACGAAGTTGTCAACTTGACGCAGTACAGTGTTATCGGAGTGAGTCTCAGCCCGGGCATTGCCTGGGTCAGATTGGCCTGTGGAGCGTTTCCTTGATAGCTAATTGACATAGGAGGACTCAGCCCACTGTGACGAGCCTTGGCTGTATAGGAAAGCTAGCTGAGCAAGCTGGAGGGAGAAAGCCAAAAGCAGCTTTCATCCATGGTACCTGTCTCTGCTTCTGCTTCAGTTCCTGTCCTGACTTCCCTCAACAGACTGTGACTTGGAAAACTAGGCTGAAATGAACCGTTCCCTCCTTGACCTGCCTTTAGTCATGGTGTTTACCACAGCAACAGAAAGAAAGTAGGGTGCCTTCCCCAAACCCTAGCCATCCTGGGCTACCCAGCTCTCCCTTCCAATACTGCTCTAGGATGGCCTTTAGTAAACCTCCCTTAATTCAGGGACTGGACACAGGCAGGGGTAGCCTAAGAGCCAGGGTCACACAGGCTTTCTAACGAGCCCCTTTAAATGATGCGGGGTGTAGCATCTGATGTCCCTGCCTCCCAGGTGACACTGGCTTCTTTCACTACTTCACCTCAGGAAATCCAATGTGTTAACATTTCCCACTATGAGTGTTCCTCAGAACCCCTAAAGGAAGCTGGCTGTACCACACTTCTATAAACCTCTCTGCAAACAGTGTGGTCCCAGGGGAAATAGACTGTATTCTTTTTCCCACAGTCCACCTCCCATCACCCCGTCTCCTGCCTCTTCCCAGCATCCCTTGCCCTCTATCACTAAAGACTCGCCTAACCTTGAAATGCTTGCAGATCTCCCATGGTCCTCTGTGTCCTTCCAATCAGACTCCTGTTGGATCATCTGATGGAGTCCTAACCGGTTTGCACAGGTCCCTGGCTCCACCACAGCATCTGGTGTGCTAAGAGAAGCCAGACAGTCTCTGGCAATGAACATGGCGAGATGCTGCTTGGTCAAAGGCAATCAGAGGAGCCAAGATGCGGGCAGATGCAGTACTCTGTACTCTCAGAGGAAGGGAAAGTCTAGAAATGGGTTGCTCTCTTGCGACCCAGAGATGTGGATGGGCATCTCTGCCTGCCTAGGATCTTTATGAAGGAAACGAGACGGACACAGTCTCAAGATTCTTGACGTTTAGCAATTTAGGCAGAAGGGGTCGGTGGCCTGCAAATTAGCTGAAGATCGACAGTAAGCAGGAGAGGAGGGCAGAGTTCATTCTGCATGCATTTAGGAATCCTCGATTAGCAGTAGCTTTATAAATTGCCAAGGTTGAAGGTTTCTATGCCAGGTTAATGGAGTGAGGCAGAGGGCTTAGGGCTTCAGTAGAAGATATGGAAGAGTCTCACTAGGCTTGTTGGTAGACAAAATATTTATCCTCTTTCCCTAACTCAGGTATTGAAGCCTCCATACCCCTAGCATGATGGCATTTAGAGATGAGGCATATTAGTTACTTTTTCCAGTTCTGCAACAGACTGCAACTTAAGGAAAAAGAAGGGTCGCTTTTGGCTCACAGTTTGAGAGTGCGGTCCATCATGGTGAGGAACACACGGCTCTAGAAACACAAGGCAGATGGTTACATTGTATCCACAGTCAGGAGCCGGGAGAGATGAATTCTGGTGCCAGTTTGCTTTCTTGTTTTCATTAAGCCCATAGGACAGCGTCTCCCACATTCAAATTTGGTCTTTTCATCTCAGATAAACCTATCTGGAAACACCTTCATAGGCATTCCCCAAGGCGTGTCTCCTAGGTGATTCTAACTTGACAGTGATGTCTAACCATCACAGGAAGTGACTAGGATGTGATGAGGTTATGAGGGTAGAGCTTGTGTGGTGGGACTTGTGTCTTAGTGAGGCGACATGCTGGAGGATTTTCTGGTTTCTCTGCCATGTGAAGACACATAGAGAAAGTAGCTGTTTTAGAGGCAGGAAATATGCCCTCAGCCTCTGGCCCCGGCCCTGGCCTTGGCCCTGGCCCCAGTTCCAGCATTACGTTCTGCTGTGTCTTATTACACAGCCTGAGCTGATTCTCATACTGACCCACCCCATCTGTACTAAATACACATTGTGAGCTGAGTTGGGTTCCTCAAAACTTGTACATTGAAATCTTCACCCCTTTGGACCTGAGAATGTAACTGTATTTGGAGATACAGTTTTGACAGGCGTTACCCAATTCAGATGCGGTTATCAGAGAGGGCCCTCATACAACAGGACTAGCATCCTTAGAAGATACCGGGATGTGACTACCCAAGGGAAGGCCATGTGAAGAGCCAGGGAGATGACAGCTCAGTGTAAATTGAGACAGACGCTGGCTCGTCGTAGGTAGTGAGAGAAAGACCCACAGTAAATCACGCTAATCACAGAGGTTATGGTGACAACAGACATTGAGGTTAAAGTGAAAGTTGGGGTTGGAATAGCAAATCTGGGAATTCTGAGGAAGATAAATAAGAGACAGCTACTCTGGGTAGGTAAGAGGAAACACAGAAGCAAGGTCAGCATCCTCAGGTCAGGTGATTCCCTGAGTAATGTGCACAAGGTCTGCCTTTTCATGGGTTCAGCATGTAACACAGGAGATTGAGGTGAGCCCAGCAGGCTCAATTGTGGGAAGGATGGCTTCTCACAGGAAGCTCGTACCACATGGCTCAGAACAGAGCGCACACTGACCGCCTTGTAGCCGAGGAGTTAAATGTGAGGCAATCCGTATTCACATCTTGGAAGCTGTGACAGGAGTTAGCTTCATGCTGACACTACAAGCTAGCCACACACACGTGAGAACAGAGAGAGCGTAGTTTGATCAGCAGCAAGCAAGACAACCGAAAGATTGGCCGTGGCAAGGCAGGCCGGGGCGTGATGGCTAACGGACAGTTGAAGTCAGCAGCTATCAGAGGAAGTCAGAGGTGGACAGAGGAGAGTGTCAATCACCCTCAGCTAGGTGGGCAGTGTGTGCACAGAGTGTGCTCATCTCCCTGGTTGGTCCAGGGAGGACCTGGCTGGTGGCATAGGTGTGGATCCTCTAGTGGCTTGGATCAAGCCAGAGAAGGAAGCAGTCTCAGCAGAAATCATCTTGGTCTTTGTTCAGTTTCTGTCCTAAGTTCTACAAAAAGCATTTCTTCCCTTGGGAACCCTTCCCACATGTGGGAGTTTCCTTCACCTTTTCTCAGTTTCTCTTCATAAAGCTTTTAAAAATATATATGTCGCTAATCCTCATGCCTGTCCTTGTTTTGAATTTTATCAGTATTAGTGAACTCAAGAGCCACTGACCCAAGTTGACTTAAAAAATATTTATTCAGTGTGTGTGTGTGTGTGTGTGTGTGTGTGTGTGTGATGGTGTTTTACCACCATGAAAGAAAAGTAACGTTTATGCAGGGCCCACTGGAAGAGCAGCAAGTGCTCTAACCACTAGACTACCAGGCTCAGGCTGACTTTTGGTGACTGTTGAGATTCTGGCACCGGAAGTCTCTGAGTTGTGCCCATCTAGGCTGAAAAGGTCCCCATTATTTCAAAAATACATCAAACCAAGGAGAAACACCTTAACAGAACATGACCATGCTTCTCTCTGACCGCAGCCTCCAGCCTCCAGCCTCCAGCCTCCAGCCTGCAGCCTGCAGCCTCCAGCCTCCAACCTCCAGCCTGCAGCCTCCAGCCTGCAGCCTCCAGCCTGCAGCCTCCAGCCTCCAGCCTGCAGAATTGGAACACAGGCCCATGCCTCTCTGCAGCTGGACAAGTTGACAGACTCCTCTTTCTTGCAGTCTCCATGCAGGAAAGGTTTCCTTGCATGGTGAGCCATGGCAGGAGGTGTTTCTTGCCCCCACATCCATTGTCATTTTTTCTGAAAGGAGTCCCCCATTCTCATGTGGAACCCTTCCCAAAGCAAGCCTGTAGTTCTGCCGAATGGTCCCATCCTTCTATTTCCTACCAGGCTAAGCCAGTGATGAGTGACTTTCACCTTCCTGTTGCTGAGGTTGGGTTCAAGATAGGATAACCAACAAGTCCAGGGACCAGGAAGATGGCTCAGAGGGTCAGGTGCCTGCTACCAAGCCTGACGACCTAAGGAGAGAACCTACCCCGGAATGTTGCCTTCTGACTTTCTCCCCCTTACTCTGGCACATATGAATTAAAAAAAAAACAAAGAAAAAACTTCAAAATACTGCAATTCTGGTCCTTAGACATAGGACCAACTTCCTGTGTAACTAGAACCTGATGCCAGGCTAGGGGCCAATGCTGGGGTCTACCTCTGGGCTCTGTGCCTACTAGGCAAGCATTTCATCATCTGAGCTACATCTCCAGTGCCGTATGTCTTCCCTTCCCTTCATTACCCCCTCTTGTCCCCTTCCATTTAAATTGTTTTCTCCACTCATATGCTTCTCTCTTTTTACTTTTGTGTCATATTTAATATACATATATATAGATTATACATATAATCTCTATATATAATCTAGATTCCACATATTAAAGAAGACGTGACATCTGTCTTCTTCCCATGTCTGGCTTTCTTCACTTAACTTGATGATCTTCAGTTCCATCCATTTTCCTGTAAATGACATAATTCCATCTGCAATTTTCCATTCTTAACCCGAAGAGACCCAGGGACATGCTCAGTCAACTCCCAGGTCCCCTACTCTAGCCCTACCGTGCTCTGAGGTGCCTGTAGAATTAGGGGAAGAGACAAAGATAAAAAATACAACTGAGCACCTCCCCACAGAGCAAAATAAAGAGCCAAGGCAGGAAGGAAGCCAGAAGACTAAATATAGCCAGGGAGTGAATCTTGGAACCCAATGAGGTGGGAGAGAAAGCCTGGGGTGCCAGCAGTGTGGGAATGAGGGGAAACGAGGGAACTTGGCTCTAGGGGATGAATGGAATCACCATTGATAGTTTTTTGAGAGATTCTAAACAAGATTTTTCATCGAATTTCACTTATTCTTGGTCAACAAAGTACAGAGTGACATTTGCTCATAACTTTCCAGATCCTAGGCTGCACGCCTTCCTGCTGGGCCACAAGAAGAAAGTTTTGCTTATGTGCCAGGCGCTGGGTCCTTCACATGGCTTCCTCCCAGTAATCCTACCAGGGCTGCAGGATGCAGGATGCTGTCAGGTCAGGTACCCAAGGTTTGCAGAGGACATGGCTAACGTAGGAGGGGATAGCATCTGAGCCCCCCCACCCCCATGTGTGTATGTGTGTAGTGTGTGCATGCATGTGCGTATATACACGTGGGTGTCAGAGGCTAACCTTCAGGTTCCAATCCTTGCCCTTTCACTTTGCTTAAGACAGGGTCTCTTTCCTGCTGTGTAAGCCAGACTAGCTGGACTGCAAGCATCTGGATAATCCCCTGCTTCTACTTTCCACTTCACACAGGTAGGTGAAAGATTTCAGATGCTTGAACCAGTGTATGCAGGTTATTCTGGGTTCTGGGGACTGGAACTCAGGTCACCATAATTGTGCAGTAACACTATCCACAGAACCATTGCTCTAGCCCCATCCCCCTTTTTTTTCCTTACAGCAATAAAAGAAAAAGAAGCGATGGATTTGAGAGTGAGCAATGAAAGGTGGTTTATAGGAAAGGGTGGAGGGAGAAAGCAGAAAGGAGGAAATGATGTAATTATATTATAGGATATATATATATATGAATGATAATTCAAGAATTCAGATGCTGCATGGAGAACACTTCAGGGAAAGGTTGCTTCAGTAGCTCACTGATTTCTCCGAAGAACCCGTAGTTTTCCCATCCAGGCCCTTGAAGCCTGCCCATCTCCCTGCCTCCAAGGGGCAAACACTTTTCTTACAGTGATAATTTTGTATCGTCGCCGTCTGCTTTCAGCTCATCTGCCGCCGTAGCACCCAGCATTCTGACTTCCCTGTGGTTTTCTCTGTACCTTTCCCCTGGTTCTATTTCTGGTCTTATTCATCCCCCTCCCTGCCCTGCCCCACTCTACTCCCACCCCCATCCCCACCCGCAACCCATCCCCACGCTTTCGTCTCTTTTAAGGGGAAAAACCTCCTTTTATGAATACAGACGGTAAACGTGAGGCTGGCTCACAGGAGAAACGATGAGAGCCATCCATAGACGCTCGAAGAAGAAAATTCCCTAGCATCTAGACACGCCCACCACACAAGTGGTGATTGACACTTGTCTGTCACAGACAGGACCACACCCAGCTTGTCCATGCCTCGGAGTGATTTGCAGACCTGGAACTGACAGAAACTGTGCAGGGAGGAACCTGTATTGGTTACAACCCTGTGACCTCAGCAACTTAACGGAAGAGGGGTTTCTACTGGCTGACGGTTTGAGATGATACGGATCACGATGGTGGGGAAGGCATGGGGGTCTCTCTGCACGGTGGTGGGGTACATGTAACTGGTAATGAAAGAACTTGTTCTGGCTCCGTCCTACTAAAAGACCCCAGGCTACAAATAAGTTCCACTCCCCAGCCACCTACTTCCTCCATCTGGGATTTACCTCCTAAAAATCCTATAACTTCCCCAAATGGAATCACCAGCTGCGGACTGAGTGTTCCAGTGCACAAGCCCGTGGGGGACATTTTACATTTATACCTTAGCAGAGCCCTCGGCTGGGCTGGAGTTGCTTGCTACTTGGGTTCGGTGCCTAGAGGCAACTCTGCCTGGCTTAGTGCCCTTCCTATGGGGACCCTCCAGAGAGGAAAAGTCTTTATTTCCTGTGCAAAGTGGCCTCCGAGTGAGAGATCAAACTTTCGAGAGAGCCGAAAAGCAATTAACTTCACTCAAAGAGAAGGATATTGTTTTGTGCCACTAGACAGCTTTTTTTTTTCCCCTAGAAAAATTACGCCCTCAAAATCAACATTTGATTTAGTCTTTGTTCGTTTTAAGAATGCTGTGAGGATATGCCCAGGCAACATGGGACCCTGTTTAAAAAAAATGATGTAGCTGAAACAATTTGAAGGCTGGATACAGCTTTGCATTTGTTCCTCTGGAAAGCCTGTACCAATTTACACCTCAGAGCAACAGAGAAGGAAGGCAGGAAGGCCCCGCTCTTCCCAGGCATAGCAATATTGGGAGTTAGAATTTTAAAACATTTGCTTGATGGGGCACCTATTGCTTTGTTATACATTTGTTTGCAGCAAAGCTACATAGTTTCTCATATTGTTACTATTAATCTCCTGGGTTTCCTTTGGTGTTTCTCATTGTTTCTGTCTATTCTTGACTCATTACTTTGTGGTAGCTCTTTACATACTGTGGCCCATGTGCCCATGATCGTAGTCCCTCTACAGCTGAATAGGTAAGCAGAGGTGGCTATAACAGGGTCAGGCATGATGGTGCATACCTGTAACCTGAAGAGTGAGGCAGGAAGATCTCGAGCTTGGGGCCAGTCTGCTATACTTGATGTTCTGATGGCTTTCAGAGTTGCTATGATGAAATTCTCTGACTAAAGCAACTTAAGGGGTGTAGGGAGATGGTTTAGCAAATGACGCGCGGAGGATGGGACTTCCTTGTCCAGCTCCCATGTTGAGCAGCTCACAATCACCTCTAACTCTAGCTTTGGGTGATCTGATGCCCTCTTCTGGTTTCCCAGAGAAACTGCGCTCATAAGCACACACATGTATACGCCTCCTCCTCCTCCTCCTCCTCCTCCTCCTCCTCCTCCTCCTCCTCCTCCCTCTCCCTCCTTTCCCTCTCCTCCTTCTTCTCCTCCCTCTTCCTCTCCCTCCTCCTTCTTCTTGTTTTGCCTCCTCCTCCTCCTCCTCCTCCTCCTCCTCCTCCTCCTCCTCCTCTAGCAACTTAAAGTAGCATTTATTTTGGTTCGCTGCAAGGGCTCGTTTAATCACAGTGAGGATCAAGGCGGCAGGGGTATTAGGTGGCTGCTCACCCCGCATCTACAGTCAAGGGGCAGATTTATCCAATCCAGAACCCCAGCTCAGAGGATGGTACTGGTCTCCTTTAGGGTGAACTAAGCTAGATAATCCCTCACAGGCATGTCCAAGAGACTTGTCTCATGGGTGGTTCTAGAGCCTGTCAACTTGGCCATCAATATTAATCATCACACTTAGTGAGACCCTGCCTCAAACACACACACACACACACACACACACACACACACACGCATACACACACACACAAGGCTATGAAAGCTGCCATAACACAGAGATCTGGATTCCTTGACTGACTCTGTAAACCCCACTGGGTTCCTGAATTCTACACTTCCAACACCAGCCCGTTTATCTACCCTTTCCCATCCCGGTTTTGGGGCAGCCTGTCGGCATCATCCATATGTTGCCAACACTCACGTGTATAATGGGAGACAATTTCAAACTGCACAAGATGCAGAATTTGCTGAGGTTGATCAAAGCCATTATGGAGAGTGACTGGACTCCCACGTGTGGAGCTCGGCAAGTGGGGACAGCTCAGCGTCTGCAGCCAGTTAACAATTACTGGAGAGAAAATCTCCAGGGCTGATGAGATGACAGATACTTCAAAAGAGAGATATTTGGGGTTTCAGAGGACGAAGACAGGCTATTGGGAAAATTGATGATGCCTTCATACACACACACACACACACATTTTTTTAAATGTCCTGTTCAGGATTGCAATGCAAAATCAGACATGAAATCAAGCCTGCGTTGTATAGCGCCACCAGACAATCTTGTCAGAGAAATTAGGCCCCTTGAATCAACATTTCATTCTTTATTCATTCGAAGAATTAAAAAAAAGGAGCTGCATTCACAGCCCTCTTTTGTCAAACGGAAGCAAAAGCAAACTGTTTCGTAGTTTGGCGTTTCTTTTAAAATATAAAATCACAATCAAGCCTCATACGTCTCCATCTTCTACACAGACCTGCTGTGTAACCTTTCTCTAATCCTCATTTCCCTTGGCTAATGAGGATGCTCAGTCTTTATTCTGGTCTGTGTGTGTGTGTGTGTGTGTGTGTGTGTGTGTGTGAGAGAGAGAGAGAGAGAGAGAGAGAGAGAGAGAGAGAGAGAGGGAGAGAGAGAGAAAACTTCTTCTGTCCACAGCTCAAGGGGCTCTCTTAAGCCCCAATTCTAACCCTGGAGGTCATGAGGAGACACGTTGCCCAGTCAGTGTCCTGGTGTCTAGTGGAACGTGCAGGGTGCTTGGGGTCACAGAAGCATCTCAGCTAGAGGCCAGATAGTTTGCCATGACAACCAGCCATGAGTCTGTCAGAGGCCTTGGCGGTGCAGGCTCCCATCAATTGGTGGCTCAGCTCCTGCTGGGTCTGGCTCTGCAGCCAGCCAAGGCGAACCACGGCTCCTGTTCTCCCTGGGCAGCCTGTGAGGAACTTTTAAAAGCCTGGACCAAAGTATGAAAATAGGTTTTGGAGAAAGAGCTTCTAAGTATATGAATGGCGTCCTTGCTGTAGTTCGGGGCTAGACCTACTACCCCCAGTTAAGGGTGAATTCACACGGCCAGCTGAAATCTGGAGACCACCTTGAGCCTCTGCTGGTCCCATTTCCTTTTCTGCCCCACCCACATGGCCCCAGAGTTTTAGAAGCTGTTTTCTTTTTTCCTGACCTCCTCCCACTATTCCTTCTGAGGGAGGCTGCTTCTTAAAACTCTAACTCAGCCTTCCGTGGGCATTAGCTTCATTGTTGTAAAGAACGGGGGGGGGGGGGGGCAAAGCTCAAGTTTAATCTTTAACAGGTGTTCTGGCTCCGGTTCCATTGGCTTATCATCTGCTTCGTCCCGCGGAACCGTTTAACAATTCTGTGGGCCTGTATCCACCTGTTCTCTGTCTTCGTCACTTTCTGTTGCCTTTGAGCCCTTTTCAAATCTATTTACGCTTTGATTTCCTCACCTAGTTTGAAATTCATCTGGGATGCCTTTCTGCACTCAGGGTGAGGTGTGCCATATTTAGTCATGGCTGCTGTGGAGTTAGGTGGAAACAGGCCCATGGACCCAAGAAGGCATTTCCATAAGTCTCTCTCACACACACTCATCCCTTACAGGTTAGCCTGGTCTAGTTCACATTGTCTGACCATGCTGTGGCTACAATCAGGGCACACCACCACCCACTGCAGAAGGTGGCCTTTCTGACCGAGGTGGAAGGCAGCACGGAGCAATGGACACACTCACAAATATTTAGAAGGTAATTTGACAGGAACACAGGGTCTGTTTAGTAAAACAACAGCAGTAGCTTCCCCTTAAGGACTTGTGACCTACTTTTATGTCACGGTAATAAAGTGCCTGAATGATGCAATTTAATTGGGGAAAGATTAATTTTGACTCACAGTTTCAAAGGGGCTCAGTCCATCATAGGGAGGGAGGCATAAACTATCTGGAGTGTGAGTCACAGGCTTTTCACACCATGGCTAACCAGGAAGCAGAGACTAGACCAGAACCAGGGCTGGCCCACCCTTAGTGACCTGTGTCTGCCAGCTAGGCCTTATCCCCAGAAATCCCACAGCCTCTAAAGCATTGGCATCATCTGAGGTACTAGCTTATAAGGGCCATTCCAGATTCAAACTATGGTGGGACAGTCAGCTATCAATGGCCTGGTGGGGTGCGGCAGGACTCCATTCAAACCAGAACAAAGATGGAAGACTGAGTCCTGTACATCCAGGCCTGTGGACAGGTAGTAGGCCAGCATAGAACATAAGCTAACCAGGTGTGAATGCCTGTGGACATGTGTGCACACATGCTACACACACACACACACACACACACACACATACACACACACTCACATGGTTATATAGGCAATGATGAGATGACACCTTTCCAGGAATAAAAAAAAAATCTAGTAATAGAGGCAGCTAGTCTGTCAGTGCCCTTTTGGAGGGCTCAGAGCTGTTTGAGCCCTTATGGGGCAGTCTGAATGTTGGGGGAGGGTCAGCATTGATAACTTTCTCCAAAGAGGCCACCATCATAACCTTCCTTCCCAGCTGTGATCAGCTGCCTCTTGCCTCCTCTCCTCTCTGCCATTTATTAAGGACAGGGCAGGAGAGAGAAATGCTGTAAAATCCAATTAACTGCAGCTTCAAAAGGCAGGCTCTCCATGTGGCTCCTGCCTCTCACCACTGCAAACAACAGTGGGGCTGGTTGCCAGGCTGGCTTCCCACAGGCAGGTGAAGGGGAGGAGGCCGCTGGGAGCATCCCAAGAGCCCAGGAGGCAAAAAGGCCTGGAGTCAAGGTTGTTCCGTTCCTATCAAAGTAGGGGCAGGACCAGAAAGGGTGGGATGCACCCTGTACAGCGCCGCCCTTTGGATCCTCCTCTTTCCCTCCCCTCTATTCTGACCACAACAAGGACTCTCTAGAGGATCACACTAGTACTCTCTGGCCTCCAATCAAGGCCAATCTGGGGTTTGTGAACTCCGCCCCAAATCCATCTTTGGCAGCAGTCGGAGGCGGGGCTTCGTTGTAGGCAGATGTTATTGTTCTCGAGTGGAGATGGGGGATGCCAGGACTCGTGCAGATGGGTGGGAGTGAAGAGGGAGCCTGGGGACTGTGAGCCGGATCAACGCAGATGGTGCCAGTCGCACGCGATTGCAGCGGCGGCAGACAATTTTGATAAAGCACGATGCAAACCTTCCGCAGCCCGGAGCGTTTCCGATGGCTTCTGAGCGCTCCCATCCCTGACTGTTTCCTCTCACTAGGAGTCATGGAATCCTCCAGAACTAGGCCCTTGACATATGGGGGACCTCTTTCTGAGCTCTGCCCATCCTCACACCTAGCGCTCTACCTTTGCTCTCTGAGCTTCAGCAGGGCCTCCTTTAGGGTCCCTTTATTGTCACCTCCACAACCTCAGGGCGAGCCTGCACCCTCTGCACTGCTCCTTCCAATCCTTCTCTCCTTTACTGCCAATGGTTACAAACACATCCACAGAGTCTATGCCACTGGTATTTGTATTTTTGTGTTGCTAGATCAAAACAACTGGCAGAAGAACATCTGAGAGGGAGGAACAGCTTCTCTGGAGTCACAGTGTCACAAGGGTTAGTCTGTTAAGGACAGAAGGGTATACTGGACAGCCATGAAGCAGAGAGCATGAGCCACAAAGTGGCCAGAGATAATATCCCCTTTAAGTCCCGTACCCAGTGACTTACTTCCTCTAGCTGGGCCCCACCTCCCAATGTTCCAGAACCTTCCAAAGCAGTACCACTAGCTGCTGTCCAAAACATGAGCCCGTGGGATCACATTTCATATGTAAATCATTGCACGGACACCCTCTTCCTTTCCTTAATTCTGGGTGAACTGGAGGCCTCATTTCTGAAAGGTGTTGGGTTTGGGACTCAAAGGGGACACTGAGGCGATTGTCCCTTTAGATAAGAGATTTATTAGGAGAATGATTAATACCATAGATAGACAGTCAGACAGCTTGGTATAGACTCTGGGAATTCAGGCCCATGTGTAGAATGGGAGTCCTTTCTTATTAGTTTCAGAAGGGGGAGGTTTTAAGCCACGTGATCGATGAGTAGCCTGGTGCTACTCTCTAAGAGGCTGCACTACCCAGAGGCTGCCATGTGTAAGGGAACTCAAATGGCAGCTCATGGCCTCATGTTCCATGAAAGAGCTGAGCTGTGGTTCCAGGCGAAATCATCTGTCGGGAGGAACATCCTACCAGGAGATTCTAGCCTCCAGCACTGAGGCATCTCAGACGCTGGATACTCCTAGAAGAATCTCCAAGACCCTACCCTGTCTTGCTATAGGCAGCCCAGATTCCCACAGAGTCTGTGTGCTGGTTAATATTTTTTCCCATGTATGGTGACACAAATGTAGACATATTTGGGAAGAGGGAATCTCAACTGAGGACTTACCTCGATCAAATTGGCTTGTTGACTCATCTGTGGGGGGTATTTTCTTGTTGGCAAACCTGTGAGGGCATTGTCTTAATTGATGACACACATGGCAGAGCCAATTCCACTGAAAATGGGGCCACCCCTGAGCTCGTGGTCCTGGATAGTATATATATATATACACACACACACACATTCATATATATTATGTATATATATTATGTATATATATATATAATGTATATATATGAATATGTAATTGAGTGTGAGCCTGGGCCAGCCAGCAAGCAGTGTTCTCGAAGTTTTTGCTTCAGTTCCTGCCTCCTGGTTCCTGCCCTGACTTCCCTCAGCGATAGGCTGTAGTATGGAAGTGTAAGTCAAATAAACCCCGTCCTCACAAAGCTGCTTTAGGTCATGGTATTTATCGGAGCAACAGAGAAGCCAAGCCAGAACACCCTAAGTATTACCAAATGGCCATTTTAAGCCACCAAGTTTGGGAGTAGTTTGCTGCCCAGCAGTGGTAAAGGACTCCATCTACCTTTGTATCCTCTGAAGGGTAACATACAGACACTTTAGTATCTTGCACTGCTGTCCTCCTGACCCATCTCTTTCTAGGGAACAGCAGATGTCAGGGAGGGTGGATCTCTGAAGGGAGCCATCATGGGATGGCCAGCTAAGAACACAGAATGACAAGTTAAATTGGAATTTCAGACAATAATTTTTCATCACTTTGTCCCATTGGGATATACTTATGTTAAACAAGATATTTGTCTTGGATATCCAGATGTTTTTGTGAGATGCTCATTTTGATTTGAAACTTCTAGAAAAAGTCCTATGTCCAGGTAGGCTAGATTGCTCTGTCTAAGCGGCCACAGCCAGTGTTGCTGTGTAGCACTGACTTTCCTGAGACAGAATACTGGAACGGCGACATGAAAGAGGAAGGGTCTATCTGGGCTCATGGTTTGAGGGGATACGATCCATCCATCAGGGGCCTGATAGAGAATGGCTCTATGGTGATAGGAGCTTGTAGCAGCTGATGCGATGTTACATGATGCTGACCAGGAAACAGGGTGGTTGGCCTGGCATCCAGCTGGCTATATTTGTTTCTCCTGCCTCTATGGTCCTGTGTCTGCCAGCTAGGCCACATGTTGCAAAGGACCCAACCTCCCCAAATGGCCTCATCGTCTGGGAACTGAGTTCAAACACGTGCAGAAATTGTAACACCCCCAGTGTCTTAGTTAGGGTTATTTTGTTTTGTTTTTTTTTAAAGATTTATTTATTTATTATGTATACAGCGTTCTGCCTGCATGTATGCCTGCAGGCCAGAAGAGAGCACTAGATCTCATTATAGATGGTTATGAGCCACCGTGTGGTTACTGGGAATTTAACTCAGGATCTCTGAAAGAGCAGACAGTGGTCTTAACCTTTGAGCCATCTCTCCAGCCCTTAGTTAGGGTTTTATTGCTGTAAAGAGATATCATGACCACAGCGACTCTTATAAAGGAAAAGACTTCCTTGGGGCTGGTTTATGGTTTCAGAGGTTTAGTCCATTATCATCACGGTGAGAGGCCTGGCAGTGTGCAGGCAGGCATGGTGATGGAGAAGGAGCTGAAAGTCTACATCCAGAACTGCAGGCAGCAGAAGGAGACTGTGAGCCAATGAGGTCACACCTACTCTAACAAGGCCACACCCACTCCAAGGAGGCTACACCTCCTAACAGTGTACTTCCTATGGGCCAATGAGGGGCATCTTCTTTTAAAGCACCACACCTAGCGACATTGTGTACAAACTGCAGGACCGTGCTAAACCGGAATGGGTGATGGCTCCTCTTTCCGCCTTCGGGCCACGCCTGCTGCTGAGGAAGCCAGCCCTTTGTCGTAGGACAGTAGAGCTGGTTCCAGGGGGCATCGGGAGCTCTCGGCCTTTGTCTACACTTGGGACAGAGATGCTCAGATTGCTGGCTGTAGGGTGCAGGGAAGGCTATGCCTAGAGATTGGATATTCAGGTTGTCTGTGGGAGTCTCAACGGTGGCTCCAGCCATGAGCAGAAACTAGCTTGGCCTGAGGTACGGCTGCTTCTACTCTGTTTGGAGAAAAGTAGAGCTGCCCGTCTGGACCTTCACCTCTTCATTATCTCCATCAGAATGTACTTTGGAGCCCGTCTCCGGGCCCGGAGCCCGTCTCTTCTGAGACACCTGATTTCCTTGGCTCTTGTCAGAAGCAGGAGGGCGAGAGAGGTTCTTTTCCTTTTCCAGCCAGCCAGCCCTTTCTTCTACGATTCCGGCTCATTATCCGGTAATGAAACCCAGCTTACTCTCAATTTCAGAGTCTTCTAAATAACCATGGCTGGAAGAGTCTCCAGTCTCGCCCTCCATCCCATAGTCCTTACATTTTGTCTCTTAGTCCCAGCTCATTAGCTTGGCAATTACTATGAGCTGTCTGTCTCTCCCTCACCCTGCATACCCTACTCTGGGGTTGCGTCCCAGGACTGGAGGAGGAGGAGGAGGAGGACGGAGAGGAAAGAGGAGGAAAAGGAAAAAGAAGGAGAGGGAGGAGGGGGGAGGAAAGGAGGAGGACAGAGAAGAAAGAGGAGGAAAAGGAAAAAGAAGGAGAGGGAGGAGGAGGAGGAAAGGAGGAGGAAGAGGAGGAGGAAGAGGAGGAGGAAGAGAGGAGGAGGAGGAGGGCTAGCCAGGGTTGTGTGGCTAGGCACTCCTGTTAGCACCATCATGAGAGGTATGGGCCATTCATTCATTCATTCATTCAGCAGATACTGATGGAGTCCCTAGGTCAGGTACCATCCCGTAGCTGGGACTCAGCAATACCTTGGGAAGTCAATGACAAAAATAAAACAATGGAAAAATTGTCAGACACAGAGCCACCTCTCCTGATACAGAGGAGAGGCATTGGTTGGGGAAGGGGGTTGGGTGGATAGTCAGAGCTACTTTGGACTGGGGGGGTCCTAAGATCTCAAAATTTGGAGATTGTCTTCTGTTTCCCCTCCTTTCCTTCAACTCACACTTTCTTCCTCCCTTTCCCACTCCCTTCCTTTTTCCTTCATCCTTCCTCCTCTCCCTCCTTTCTCTCTCTCCATCTTTACTTCTTCCTTTTTTCTCTCTCTCTCCCTCCCTTCTCTCCCTTTCTTTTCTCTTTCTCTCCCTTCTCTTGGTTGCTTTTTTGTTTCTTTTTTCCCCGTTTGGTGTTGTACCATAGGCTTTATTTTACCCAATACATTTGATTTTGGGGGTGTGAGTTGGGGAGTACGCTCTGGCTTGCCTCACTACTTCACAGTTCCGCATGGAATTCTCTCAGTTCAGCTCAGGCCCCTCAGAGCTGGGCAGCCCTGTTCCTCTTGGCCTCACAGGAGGCTACACTCCAGGGGCCAATCACTCCACTAGGGGAAGAAGCCTGTTCCCCCCTCCCTACAGGCTCACTCTCTGGCACTCTGCCAGCCTCCCTTCCCTCTATCATGTCACTTGAGGCTGCCTTCGGAGTTTGGGAAACAATCTCTCTGTGTGATCTGCCCACCCTCTCTTCCTGCCAGTACAAATCATTTGGCAGCACAAACACTGTTGTTTGTGATTGTTCACGAGCTCCTTCCCATCAAGTGAGATTTCTTTATTTATTTACTTATTTAAAAAAAAAAAAAAAAAAAAAGAAAAGGAAAGAAAGAAACGCAACATATCAGAGTGGGTTCTCTGTCTTTCTTCTGTCTGAAGAATTTGAGGATCTTTGATAAGAAGCTCTGACAGCCAGCGAGCCGAGGAGGCAGCTTTCAGCGAGGTCTAGTACATACCCTCTCAAATCAGGAGCTGGTTGAGGATGGGCATCTGAGGAAGGGCTTGCCCCCCTCCTATGCTGCTGCCCTGGGCTGCATGCAAAGCTGGGCTCAGCTAAGCTCACTCGAGTGGCGTTGAAACGGATCCAACACTTCGCCATCTGGCCCTGGTTGTAAACATGTGTACACAAAGTGAGTGTCACTTGAGCTAATTCGCGGGGCGGCTGCTTTGTGCTTTCCTCTGCTAGAGTTGGGAGAGTAGAGTGGTGGCCCCTGAGGACCTGAGAGTAGCTATCTGCACCAGCCAGGGGGATTAGCATCCCGCTACAAAGTTCTGAATGTCAGCCAGATAGCAGGTACCCATCTTGGGGCTGCTGGCAACCTCAATCCAGCTATCTGCCCATGGCTGTTCCCTCAGCGGGCATATCCCTGTCCAGATTCCTCCATGTTAGGAATTATTGGAAGGTTTTGGGGTTTGGGATTCTGGGGGAGACTGAGGCAGGTTATCATTTATTAGAATTGCTAGTAACACCATAGAGCAGTGGTTCCCAACCTTCTTAATGCTGCTGCCCGTTAATACAGTTCCTCATGTGGTGGTGGTGACCCCCAACCATAAAATTACATTCGTTGCTACTTCATAACTGTAATTTTGCTACTGCTATGAGTAGTGACATAAATGGTTTTGGAGATGGAGGCTTGCCAAAGGGGTCATGACCCACAGGTTTACAACCACCGTCATAAGCAAACAGACAGGACAGATAGACAGCAGCATGGCAGAAGCTCCCAGGAGCTCTCAGGCTCAGGAGGCCTAGTTGTGTGTGTGTGTGGGGGGGGGGTCTCCTTCTTATGGAGGGTGGAGGTTTCATGTCACGTGGTTGGTTCGAGATTCACAATAAGAACCTACAGCCATGTGGTATTCCCAATTCCTGGGTGGCAGGAAGAAGGGAGGGAATTCTAGGGGAGGAATGTGTGACTCTGAATATGTGGGTAAGGAGGGACACATGTAGTTAAGAGGTGTCCATTATATAGTTGAGGACATGTGTCACCACCTGTAGCCTGATGTCTAGGAGTCTGTCCGTCAACTTGTGCTCTGTAAACTTCCCCGGGTGAAGCGAGAACGGGATCAGTGATTCTCTTGGGAATGGGCATCTGGCGAGTCTGTTATGGGGTTGGAGACTCATTGACAGTCCCTCACAGGAGTCTTACCCTTCCTTGTAGCAGGCACCTATGGCTTCCTCAGCCAATAGTGTTAAGCCTCACGGTTAGCACTGAATTAGAAGAAGCCAGCAGCGGCTTCGTATCTGGCCAGCTGCCTTTCTGCTCTCTTCAGCATCTATTTCCTTGGCTTTGGCTGAGTGGACAGAAGAGCAGAAGCTCGTCCTTCTGGGCTGGAGGGACAATCGAATATGTCCCCTCTGTCCCTTTGGAGAAGAGATGTGAGATTCAGAATAAGACCTTACTTACATCATCCTAAGCCTTGGTTTACCCTCTTTCAAATGGAGTCACCAGCCTTGATGATCCAGGGACACCTCCCTGGCCCCCATGTGAGGAGATGCATGTTACAAGATGATCAGAACACGACCCTTGCTTGGGACAGACAAATGCTGCAGAGTGCTGGGTCCATCCGAGGGGGGGCGGGATAGCCTTGGTGGTAAACTAGAACACACTCACACATACTGTGCACCTGCCTCTTCTGTACCTCAGCTTTGTCCTTCCTGCACCCAGAAGCCTGTTTTGGGTTTTGCTAGTTTACACCTGGTTCTTGAAACTTTGCTCCAGGAAGTGCTACATGATGGAGCTTCTCCCCAGCAGGATGGGGGAACCAGGCCTACCTGTCTAAGTCGGGTGGACTCTTGTCCCTTCCTTGCTCAGCTTCCTGTCCCTTCAATCACGTCCGTCCCCTCAATTCCTTCCTCCTTCACTCCTCAAAAACAGCTGATTTAGTTTTCTATCCGTGTGAAGGAAAAATTTTCCCCAGCAGCCCCAGGGACACACAAAGAGGGAGGACGCTAATTAGCTGCTGCCTTTTTCTCCAGCAGGAAGAGCAGAAATCAGCAGGGGATGAGCACTGAATCCTGAGGTCCAGGAGACTGCACCCCTGCCACTCCAGGAACCAACCAGGGACCATAGGCAGCCTGTGCTCTCTGCATCCAGTGCCTGGGGTATATAGTATGCTGGCAGGATTCTGGTGCAACCAGCTAGGCAATGGCACAGGTAGGGTTGTAGCAGGGCCAAGCCTACTACAGCTGGCATCCTGCAAGAGGTTAAAAGTGGAAACCAGAGAGGTAGGTTCCATTGGAGCAAGGCCCTTCCTCCCTCTCAGGGACAGAAGAGTGGACCAGAGCTGAGATGCTTTGGGGAAAGAAGCAGGGAGGAGACAGGGCTGAGAGCCTGCCCCCCCTCCAAAGAAAAGGAATAGACACTCAATGATTCAGACATAGGGAGCCAACATGAGACCATTCCATTGTGTGACACCTCCCCACACCAGATACCTAATAACCCTGGACAGAAAGCAGCAAGAAAAGCCCTTAATCCAGATTCTATTTGCCTTGCTAATTTAGGTGTGTATGAGTGTGTACTCGTGTTTTCCTGCAGGGTGAATGTTTATAAAATCTTAATTAGGTTGTGCATGTTGGAACAGAAATGGAAATATGTCTCCCCAAACCCCTGTAATGGTCTCACTTCCCCAGGGGACATTAAAGCTTCATACACAATATTCTGTGAGTAGGGAGAAATCCTAATGGCCTCTGATGATGGGCTTGGGGGAGGAGGGGAGGAGGCTCAGCTCAATCACAGATGGATGGCTGATAGCTTACTTTCGTTTTCTTTCTTCTTTTTTTTTTTAAAATCCAAACCTCACATTGGACTCAGAGCAGCTATTTATAACCTGTCAGGAGAGGCTGGCATTTGACTATCAAACTCATATTGAATCAATTTTTAATAACCTTTAATATGACAGGTCAGAAGGGGCAGAGGGAATGTTCAGATTGGCACATATACTAGGCGATCATGTACTTCTTGAAATGGACCAAAGGGACCCCGAGAACACTGTGTCAGGGAGAGTCCCCCAGGATCTTTCCTGTCTCTCTATCTCTGCCCACGGTTTGAACCCCACTCCTTAGACCATGGTACTCACAATGCCATTTGTCTCCAGTTCATGTTCTGGGAATCATACTTGGGGGAGGACAAGAAGGACAGGTCTGCAGGAGAGCGGAGGCTTCCGTCAGCTTTGATGACATCCTTGCGGGATTCAGTCGGCCACTTCTCAGGAGTGGAGTCTTAGTGCACGTTCTAAACATTTTCAAGAGGGTTAGTTTAGTTCCTGCCTTCCCTTTGAGGACAGAGCTCAGATGTATCTGATGATGTTAGCAGAAACTGGGCAGATAGAGCAGGGACCCAAAGCAGGATGTGAGATTATGACTGAAGCTCAGAAGAGGTACCGGACACCTCATGGTGGGCAGACAATTAGCTCATCCCCTTCCCCATATCTCACCCTAGTTTCTGCTATGTCTCTAAAATGCCCTAGACAGTCAGCTTGAAGGAAACCCATTTCCTGAGACCCATGATGCCCTATAGGAGCTCTGCCTGGTCCCTCTTTTAAGCTTCCATCTATGGGTATACAGCATATGCCTCTCTAAAATGCACACTCTTTGGTATATGAGTTGTTTAAGGGTTTTATTACTTATGTGTCCGTGTACGAGTGTATACTTATACATAGGCATGCAGATGACCAAGGAAGCCAGAATTTCATATGTAACTTCATATCCTCTGAAGTTACAGGCAGTTGTGAAACACCTTACATGGCACTGGGAACTGAACCCAGGTCCCCTGGAAGAGCAGCAAGCACTTGTAACTGCTGGGCCATCTCTCCAGCTCCTGGGAATTTTATTCTTCAAATCCTGGAGACAAAAGACCCAAAACCAAAACTGGTTGGGAGCAACTTTGGAAACTGTTGAGTTTATGGGGACCGTAGCTCTACTGAGCCAAGTCTAATTGAGGCTAAAAGAAGACCTCCTTCAGGCTCAAAGACACTCCAAATTTCTGATATCACAACAGCCAGGCAAAATGGCCTTAGAGTCACCTTTGTCCACTTAGCTTTCCTCGGGGTTTAAGTTAACCACTCAGACCTCTCTATACCTGCAGCTAATGGCAACCGTTGAGAGCCCCTGTCACACAGCTGGGGTGTCGTCCTCAAGGTAAGGGGTGTCAACGCTTGCCAGTCTTCCCTGTCTCACAGTCAGTTAGTCAGTCAGTGTGCTCTCCACAGGGATAGTCCTCAAACACGTCTGATTTGTACTGACATCTGTGGGAATGAAGAGTAAGATTGTCGCCGGAGCTTCTGCGCATCTATGCACTTCCTGGGTGAGGCCGAGGAACTGAGGGCACAATTGGAGTATCTGGGGTCAACAGTTGAGAGTAGAGATCTTGGAACCGAAGCTCTGGGCATTATTAAGTTTACTTAATAAATAAGCATGGGCGAGGGATTATGGGTAGGACCACTGGGGATCCGAAAGTAGCCACACTGGGAGGTCTGCATCTAGCCTGGATAATCACTCCCCCATGCCTGCATAGACAGAACCCCTTTCAGTTAACGTCCATAGCCTATATATTCTGGTGCCTTCCACCTTCCCAGATCTCAAGGCCACGAGCATTTAAGGCAGAATTACGTACAAATGGCTGGGAGGAGCCGCTGGACTTTGTCAGGTTAAGGGCTAGTGTCTCTGCCCGCTTTTCTTATGAGGGAATGTCAACATGCTACAGGCCCAACCATGATTGACTCGTGTAAGCAGCTGTAGCTCATTTGATAAAGATGGACGCTGTGTTGCTTGGAGGGCTATCTCAATCTCTGATTTGGTAGGTGTGGGATGGGAAGGGACCTTGCAGGGATCACATGCTTGCAGTTGCTAATGCCTACCTGGAGGTGGCGCTGTGAGGATGAGTTGGACATGGAAGCAAGCTAGAAAAGCAGGACCGGCTGCCACAGAGCCTCTTGGCATGCAGGTTACTCTAGGCGTGCTTCGGGGTCCAGAGCAGGAGGAACTGAGCTGTGGAGATCTGGGTCAGATGCAGATTCACGGAGAGGAAAGGGGTTCTCCAGATGGGGGACCTTTCTGTGTAAGGCTGTGTCTTAGAGTTTCTATTGTTGTGACCAAACACTGACCAAAAGCAAGTTGGGGAGGAGAAGGTTAATCTCAGCTTAGAACTGTCAGGTCACACTCTGTTGCTGAGGAAGTCAGGACAGGAACTCAACCAGGGCAGGAACCTGAAGGCAGGAGTTGATGTAGAAGCCATGATGTGTGTGTGTGTGAGTGTGTGTGTATGTGTGTAAATGTGTGTTTGTGTGTAAGTGTAAATGTGTGTGTGTGTAAGTGTGTATGTGTGTAAGTGTATAAGTGTTTGTATATGTGTGTGCATGTATATGTGTGTGCATGTGTGTGTATATGTGTAAGTGTGTATGTGTGTAAGTGTATAAGTGTTTGCATATGTGTGTGTATGTGTGTAAATGTGTGTGTGTAAGTGTGTATGTGTGTAAGTGTATAAGTGTTTGTGTATGTGTGTGTATGTGTGTGCATGTATATGTGTGTGCATGTGTGTGTATATGTGTAAGTGTGTAAGTGTGTATGTGTGTAAGTGTATAAATATTTGTGTGTGTGTGTATGTGTGTAAATGTATATGTGTGTAAGTGTATGTTTGTGTATGTGTGTGTATGTGTATGTGTGCGTATGTATATGTGTGTGTATGTGTATGTGTGCGTATGTATATGTGTGTGTATGTGTGTAAGTGTATAAGTGTTTGTGTATGTGTGTATGTATATGTGTGTGTATGTGTGTTAGTGTGTATATGTGTAAGTGTATAAGTGTTTGTGTATGTGTATATGTGTGTGTGTGTGTGCATGTATGTGTGTCTGTGTGTGTATGTGTGTGTGTTCATTTGCGTGTGTGTGTGTGTCTGTGTGTGTGATGCTTACTGGCTTGCTCCTCATGGCTTACTCAGCCTGCTTTGTCACAGTACTGAGGACCACCCACCAACCACGGGTGGGCACCACTTCCAGTGAGCTGGGCCCTCCCACCTCAATCATCTGTCAAGGGAGAGCACCACAGGCTTGCCCACAGGCCAATCTTGTGGGGTCGTTTTTCTCAATTGGGGTTTCTGCTTCCAAAATGACTCTAGCTTGTGTCAAATTGAAGTAAAAACTAGACTTCCCAGGCTGCCAAAGTTGACAAAGACAAGAATAGCGAGATCAAACTGTTTCTTCCCAGTCCTTCCTCCCCTTGGAGGATTACAAAGGGGAGCGATGCCCATCTTCTGCCAGAAAAGAATACACGTTCTCACAATACCTGCAAAGTGTCCGCAGAGACCTCACTTAATTGGCTTGAGGTGGGGGCTCAGATAGTAGCTTTCTTCCTTCTTTGTATGCAGTATGGTGGGTTGAGCCTAGGCCTACATACTTGCTGGGCAAGCGCTCCACCCCTCAGTCACACTCCCAGCCCTCCAGTTTTTGAGATAGCACTTTGCTTCACAACTGGCCTTGAACTGGTACTTTTTCTGCCTCAGTCTTCCAAGTGCTGGGATGCTAGTTGTCCCACCATGCTCCCCCACCCCAGCGAAGCTCCTCCAAAGACAGTTGAGCACCACTGACCTAAACTCAAACCTATCAGCATTCTCCCAGTGGTAATGGGAAGCTGGGGGAAGGACTGGCCTTGCCCTGATTCCTCACATCCCCAGTATGTAGCTAAACATGCTCCTCACATCCCCAGTACAGAGAGACTCTGAGCACCACACACTCCATTCAAGAGCAGGGCGACCTACTTTCTCTGCCTGTGGCTTCTGTCGCACGCGGGGCCTCTTGGGATGGAGGGGCAGATGGAAATGCCAGAGTGTCTGTGTTGATGCTGCGTTTGGGTGTCACCCAAGCTCTTGTTTCCCTGTCAGATTCCGGATGTGGCATTTAGATAGTAAACTGCTGCCACCAGACATTTACTGAGGAGATCAAAGTATCCGGCAGCATCCAGAGACGTCCTGGGGTTTGGTTGCCAAGAGCTGGCAGTTCTGGGCGTGGGGCAGCACGAGGCTGCCACAGGCACTGTTTGGGCTTGAAGACAGACTGTGAGGGGGGTGGATGAGATGCACATGGGGGATTCTGAGTTCCCTAGGGGACCTTCGTCAGCTCAGTGCTGCCTCTCCCTGCTACAGAGGACATTTTGGTACAGGCCTGTGTATGCCCAAGCTTATTCATGGTATCTTTGACTGATAGTTGCTGCTTCCGGCGCCATCTCTCCAGGTCTTTCAGTGTACAGTGGGTCACAGCAGAGGGCAGGTGTTGCAGAAAGTGGCCTTTATCAAGCAAAACAGAAGCACCTTTCTCAGATCAGCTGTGCCTGCCAGAGGTCGTCATGACCTGGCTTGTTGACTGTTGGCATTCCTTCAGGAAGGAAGGGGTGGGAAGGGTCGCTGGGTGCCCACTTCAGGCATCTGCATGTGATTCTACCTTAATTCCACATAGCCTCAGGATCCAGGAGGTGCCAGGATACATAGACTTTGTGGAGATTAAGTGAGAAAGACTCCATTTACACAGCTGGCTATACGGAAGCCATCATCCATGCTGGGTAAAGACTTTCCAGTATGGTTATTTTGGGGCGCGGGGGGGGGGAGATCCCTCATGTTTCAGCAGGTAGCACCTCTCCCATGCTCTGTAAGTAAGCCTAATAAAATCATTGGTTGAAATTTTGGTTAAATCGCATTTTGGTTTGGCACGGAGGCCTTATGAGGAGGGGTTAGATACTGTGTAAGTCTCCCCAGGAATTCTCACAACAGGACAGTCAGTCCTAAATTCTTCTCACCCAGCTCCTCCATGGAGCGTACCTACCTGGGTTGAATGACTCAGGGTCTGACTCTTCTCTTTCTGCCCTTTAAGGAAAACCAGAGAGGCTGGGTCCATTCTTTAATGTGACCCAGGTGTGTGTGTGTGGGGGGGGGGACTGGACAACTGCCCAGCCTTCTGACTTAGGTTGTGCATGTCCTTAGTTGTCCCTAGTGTGTCTGCTGGAGCTGGTGATCTACAGGCAGGAACAGGAACAGGAATCCCACAAGGTGTGTTGGCCTTGGGCACAAACCCAAGCCCAGGTATCCTGGGAAATGTCCTCACACTCTGCAAATCCTCAGCAGCTGCCCACTGTCACCGGTTTTTATTAACCTTTCCTACATACAGCAAAGAACATCGCCTGTCTCTGCAAGAGCTCTCAAGAATGTCAATTATTTAGCGTGTTCCCCCTAACCCCCGCCCCAGGAGGGGCTGTTATTAACATCTCCCTGGTTGGATTTTTGGAGAGAACAGTTTGTCTCATTTTGAGAAGGGTGTTTGAGAGGTGACTCCCCCCAACTCCCATACACACAGGGTCCATTGGAGCTCAGGGTTTGGCCAAGGCGACTCCTGCTCAGCCTTCAGTTCTTCCCACTATTAAGGAGAAAATGAAGAGTCTTCTTATACCCTCCATACCCCCGCGCCCCAGCTCATGAACTTGAGAGACCTTCATCATTCCCTGAGGATTCCTGTACCCTGGAAGTTCGGTGTTAGGCAGTTTGTTGTATTTCTGGCTTTCTGAGATGCACTCCCCCTCTCTAGCTGAGAGAGGTAGGGGGGACAGGGGTGATGTTATAAAGAAGGCTGTCTTGGGCACATGTGGAGAGGTCTGGGTGGGACTGGAGGGTGGGGGAGGGGTGGGAGAAGGGAAAACGGAAACGTCTTTAGAGCAAATGGGCAGGTATCCACGGATGTCTGCATCTCCTTTCAGTTTGTCCCTAGGAATCCACAGGTGTGCCCATGCCTGTGTCCCCAACAGGCTGAGACCAGACACACTGGACTCAAAGATGGGAAGCAGGTAGAGGGATTTGTGGCGATAAGACTCTCACCCCTGTTGGAAATGAAGTCATACATGCTGCTCGGGCAGGAGGGATTATCCCAGATGTCTCTGCCAGTCCCGAAGCTTTGGTTTCTTGGGATAAAGAACAATAGAGAGGATTGCCCCATCGTCTCCACTTCTGGAAATATCTCCATGAAGCATTCTTTTGCTTGTCTTTCAGGGCAAGCCAGCGAGCTCCCATGGTGGTGTGAACATACTGAATATATCCCCATTCCTTAACTTTCCTTGTCAGCTCTATTTCCCTTTGTCACTCCAACCCGCCACCACCCCATCCTGGCCAGGTGCAGGCCCTCACCTTCCCCAGAGCCAGTCAGAGGGCCTCCATAGTCCATATCTTCCAAGAGTCAGGTCAAAAACCACACCCTCCACATTGCCTATCCATCTTCTTTCTTGAATCACCCCCGCCCAACCCTTTACATCCATCCCCTGGAAAGAAGTAATCTCTCTCCTTGGGATTCTTGGAACACTCTCTCTGCTCCATCATGGTCCTCATCAATTTCCCATCCTCATCCTGTTTTCCCACCTGCGTCCCTTATATCATCTCCGACTTGGCAAGCTCCTTCACGACAGGAGTCATAGCTCACTCGTCTTTATGGTTGCACTGCACCCAGCGCTGCGAATGCTGACTGAATGATAAGAAACCCAACGTGGTGACATTTGGGGGATTCACATCATTGTGCGAAGGTCATTCGTCTTTGCCTCACTGTTGAAGTTGGGAGCATCTTTTGGGGAGTGGCAAAGGGAAGAGATTTCGTCTTCTGAGTTGTCAATCCATCAACAGCCTTTCCAGGTCAGTTACTATGTGATGTTGTTAGGTACCAAGGAGGCAACACACAGGTCAGGGACCAGCCAGTTGTCTCTTTCCGCCTCCCAGCTCCTTTCTAGTGAACTGAAAACTCCCCGCTCTGCAATCCAGCCAAACTGCTGAAGAATCCTATGCTGCGGCCATCTTGGATCTCACAGTCTATCTTCCCGCACTGCTCTTGACCTTCCCAGACTTCCTTCCTCACCATCCTGCCCTTAGTCAGACGCATCCCTTTCCATTCATTGTTGCCTAGTTCTCTACCGCTCGGCCTATCCTCTGCCCTCTTTGTCACATAACCAACTTTAGTATTTACAAACATCAAAAATTAAGGCCACATGTCTCTTCTGAGCAGTCTTTCAGGATTTATTTGGTAAAACTGACTGCTTCAGGAGAAGGAAGATCTTGCATGCATCAGCTATTCACTTTGTAGTACACTCTTTGTCTTAGGATAAAAGTCTATCCCACTAGAGTGTGGTTGTGGGAGCCTCGGCTCACTGGTTTAAATAACTAAGTGCCTTTCTCTTTTACCCAACACTTGTGAGGCGATTGTCTGAGGGCTTAAGTCTCTTTGTTTATTGTGTCTCCTTGGAAACCAAGTGCTTCTACCATGTTGTTCTGCCCTGTCCTAGGCACTGTGTTTAAAGGCCTAGCTAGAGCTGAGTTTAGAAGGTCAAGTCAACTTGGTAGAAAGAGAAAGAGCAAGGAAAGTATCCTCACTCGTGTGTGTGTGTGTGTGTGTGTGTGTGTGTGTGTGTGTGTGTGTGATGGTTTGAATATGCTTGGCCTATGGAGTGGCACTGTTTGGAGGTGTGGCTTTGTTGGAGGTGTGTCACTGTGGGCATGGGCTTTAAGACCTCATTCTAGCTTCCACCCGCAGTCTTCAGATGAAGATGTAGAACTCTCAGCTCTGCCTGCACCATGACTGCCTGGATGCTGCCATGCTCCCACCTTGATGATAATGGACTGAACCTCTGAACCTGTAAGCCAGCTCCAATTAAATGTTGTCCTTATAAGAGTTGCCTTGGTCATGAGGGGAAGGCAGATTCAGTACACAACATCTAGTAAAAGGCCAATTAGTAAGACAATTTGACTTATCCTTCTGAAATCTGGAACTAATGTAGACCTCCAATCTATGGAAGTATTGAAATAAGAGTGATGTGTGTGTGTGTATGTGTGTGTGTATGTGTGTGTGTGTGTGTAGTTATTAGATTTGTAGGAATTATTATGGCAGCCATGGAAAGCTATGGAGTCCCTATACAGCATCTTAGGTCATGGCTGTGTTTTCCAATTTGGAGGTGGCCCAAAGTGGCTGGCCTGGGGTGGTTCAGGCTGCATTGCAGGATGGCATGTTAGTATGTCCACTCTACTCTTGCATGTTTACATACCTGGTTGCAGTTTGAATATGAATGGCTCCCATAGGCTCCTGTATTCAAAAGCTTGATTCACAGTTGTGAAATTGTTTGGGAAGGATTAGAAGGTATGACTTTGTTGGAAAAGGTTTCAAAAGCCCACACCATTCCCCATTAGCTCTCCTTCTGCCTCATGCTTGTGCATCAGATGGAAGTTCTCGGCTACTGCTTCAGTGCCTGCCTGCTGCCTGCCTGCCTGCCTGCCTGCCTGCTGCCTGCCTGCTGTCTGCCTGCTGCCTGCCTGCCTGCCTGCTGCCTGCCTGCTGTCTGCCTGCTGCCTGCCTGCCTGCCTGCTGCCTGCCTGCTTTCATGCTCCCTGCCATGGTGATCATGGACTCTGACCTTCTGGACCCATGAATCCCCAAATTAAATGCTTTTTTTTTTTGTTGTTTTGTTTTTTAAATAAATTTCCTTGGCTGTGGTGTTTTGTCACAGCAATAGAAAGTAACTAAGACATTTGGAGTGCTAATCAGCCATCAATGGCAGAGGTTCAAGGCCACTTCAAGCCTCAAGAACACATGCAAAGTCTTTTCTGCATCATGGAGCCACGTATACTATTGGCCCAAATGAGCCATGCGTAGTGAGTGGGAGTGACATTTGCAAAGAACTAGGATGTCCCGTTCTCTGTTAAAGGAAAGATCTGGAAAACGGAGACCTACAATCTACTCTGCATATTCCCCACCGATGATTTAATATGACCCCCACCCCAATCCCACTGTGCTCTCCCAACCCTCACCTTCAAACGTGCAACCCACCTGCTTCTTGTGTTTCGATTCCCCTGTGTCCCCCACATTGGAACGTAAGTTCCACACCAGTGGAAAGTTGTGTCTAGACCAGATCTGGCACATAACAGGCAGTCAGTATGCATTCCTTGAATGGTCTAAATCTGATCCCACTACCCACGTCTGCATCACGGGCTGTGATTCATTCTGTGTAGGAAAAGCAGCCGCTATCCCAGCTCGGGGAGATGGACTGAGAAACCTCATCACATTGCAAAAACAAACCAATTTCCGGCTCTGATTTGGAACCTCTGATGAGCCCAAAGAGTTGGAGATGTTCTAAAAATAACTGTCACAAAGCTTCGCTGTGACAACACCGTTTCTCCCCCTCCGGCTGTCCGATGGAGGGGTCCGGGCCTAATAAATTCAAACAACAGGGCATGCCAATCCCCAGAGACTTCACTCCTGGGGCTAAGATAATAATCCCAGGGTTTTGGCAGGCTTTTCTGGATCACACTCAGCTTCTCTTGCGAGAATGAAAGGACAGGCCGTCCCTGCCAAATGGAACCACCTTGGAGAAGTTGGCTGGGCTGCAAGTGCCATCCTCTGCAGTCAGCAACTGGCAAGTTCAACCAGTGTCTGTGGGGTGCCAGGCACAGCCTCTGTTAACCCTTTCACCGCCCTGCAGAGTGGACACCACTCTGCTCGCCACCGTAGATGGGAAGTAAATTCGCTTTCCTGACATCACAGGCACGGGAGATACTACAAAGCTTCAAGGTCAAGCCCGTGATTCAGGTTGGTCCTCTTTCTACCAGGTCAAATGGGTGGAAGGTTCTAGAATTACTGAAACTGGGTTTGGCCATGGGGAGAATGGGACAATGTTGGGACAATGTGTGTGTGTGTGTGTGTGTGTGTGTGTGTGCCTATATGTGTGTATGTATGTGTGTATGTGTGTGTGCCTATATGTGTGTGCATGTGTGTGCATGTGTGTGTGTGCATGTGTGTGCGTGTGTGTGTATGTGTCCTGGCTTACTGAGTTTCTCAGTCCCAGGAGTCCTGGGATCTGAAGAGAAAGGCAAAGTGGTGGTGTCACTGCAGTCAGATGTATGAGAAGCAGGGACAGACATCATTTAAGTCTTGACTAGAATCGAGTAGAATCACAGCCCCATGGACCCAGGAGTCTTCCCATCATCCTTACCACCACCACTATGTATTATCAATGATATTAATTATTTATCAGTAGTAGTTATAACCATCACCACCACAGCTAGATCATTAATATTTACCAACAATTAATAGCATTAATATTTATTAGTATTAATATTAATCTCCATTAATAAGGTGTAGAAATACCTGTCAATTTATCAATAAATATTAATAGTATAATATTTATTATAATAATGAATAGTTATCACAATTGCTATCCACCAGGCATTAACAAATCTAGTCTAGGGCTTAGGGAGAGGACTCAGATCAGTTCAAATCCTAAACACCCATATCAACAAGCTGGTGATGTGGTCAGCATCTGAGCATTCAGCACTGGGAAGGCAGGGACAAGAGGATTCCTAGGGCTGAGAGCCAGCCAAGATGGCTGGAGTGATGAGATCCGGGTTAAATGAGAGACCCTGCCTCTAAAACCAATATAAACTGGAGAACGATTGAAAAAGATTCCCAGTGTTGACCTGGCCTTCACAATACATGCACACATGCGCACAAACACACACACACACACACACACACACACACACACACACACGAGCACGCGCGCATGCACGCACATGTACACATACACTTTGTACACACACAGAAGAAAGTCTTAAGAAATTATCAATCTTAAAAAAAATCTCATGTGCCTGCGTGTGTCCGCGTGGGAGTTTATGTGCACTGTGTACATGCAAGTGTCCATGGGAGCTAGAGGGCACGAGATCCCTGCAACTGGAGTTACACATGGTGGGAAGCAGCCTCATGTGGGTGTTTGAAACTGAGCCTTGCTCCTCCGGGAGAGCAGTAAGCACTCTTAATTGCGGAGCCACCTCTGTAGCACTCCGAAGGGGGGAAATTAAAAGTGAAAAATAAAACCTACTACAGGTGTTAGAATAATACATTTGACAAAGAAGGAAACTGAGGCACAGCTTAGGTTCCTGGGTAAGCATAGCCTTTACTAAGCAGTGAAGCTGGGGAGGGCTTGGCTGGCCAATATGAGGGCCTAACCTTATGTTTACTTTCCATAATATCCGAGAGAAAGCTGATTCTGGGCTTCTATTTGAAATGTTATATTTATTGAGTATTCTGGCATAGCTCATTGAGAGCAAGGGAGGATTGGAAGGGCATGGTGCCAGGGGACCCAGGATCAGAGGGGTGCCGACCCCTCAGAGATTGAAGTGGGGGATGGCACCAGCAGATGTATTAAAATGCAAATTTCTGCCTTGCTTGCTGGTTTATCATCTGACTCGTTATACAATTTGCCAGTTATAGAAGAAAAATTACCATAATGGGGCCCTAGGGAATGGTTGTAAAAAGGAGACCAAACGTTACTTATCAGCCGTTCCACTACAATTATCTTCTGCGTTTGTTCTCTTCCTCCTCGGAAACATGAAACCATCATGTGCCAGGGATCAGGCGCTGCCTGGGCAGAGAGAGTAGAGCGGCTGTATCTGTGATCTGCTTTCCCTCTCTACTCCCTGCCCCCTGCCGCCCCCACCTCCACTCCAGTCCTGCCCAGTGGCGGCTACCTTCCCTCAGCAGTGGTCTCCACCAGGGTAGGATCGCTTCCGATCAGAAAGGAGGTATAAGTTCTGGGTGAAGTTTTGAGTCTTTTCAGGCCTAGAGTTTCCAGGGCATCATCTTTCAGACCCTTGATTGGAGGTAGGACAACTGAGTATCTTTCTCGACTCATTAGGTGCTGGACAGGTTTACTCAGGACCCAGGTAGGCAACAGGTAGGCAGGCTTCTGCAAAAGTGTACAGTTGCTGTGCCAAGCATCCTCATTCTAATTTCACTCCTGCCTTGACGAGCCTCACTCCCAGGATAGCTCTCTATCCTGTATCTGCCAGCCTTCGTCTCTCTTGGGGCTCCTTGCAACTCCATTCTCTCAGTGTCTAGCCTTGTACTTGGAACATAATAAGCAGGAAATAAATATTTGATGAATGAATGAAAGCGTGTCTGCGAGCCCGCGCCCGTGTGTTTCCAGGTTATTCCAAAGTTGTCATCCCCACAGGCTGACTTCTTTTTAGGTCCAGCCAAGTCTTCTCTAAGCCCCAAGGCCTCTGACGATTCCTCAGGCTTCTAGAGCCTGCATATTCAAACAGGCAGGGGAGCGGATAACTGCGCCCAGCCAGCTGTCTGTGCATATTGCTTAGATACTTACACTTTCTCAGACCTTAGGCGGCTCTGTCATTCTCTGAGAATTCCTTTTGTCTTAGTTCCTGGGCTCCTCATTTCTCTGCCGTGGTGTGAAAGGTAAACCCTCATTGCCTCTGAGTTAAATTTGCAAAGCATGAATCCGAAGCCACTCACCAAGCGCTCAGCCTCACACATAGCGGGGATCTCTCTGATTCCTGGCTTCTCGAGCTCTCTGCAGGAGAGAGGGTGCAGGCGAGACTGCTGCTTACACAAAACTTCTTTGATATTATTATCCTCCCGCTGTAGGAGCCCTGAAGCAGGGGCACTGGATGGATCGTTTGACCTCTGGTTCCGCACTCCCATTGGTGTTTAGGATCTGGTAGAGCAAGCCACCCCAGGAAAGCTCCCAGGAACCCAGAATGTTATTCCTTCATCTAAACCTTTTGGCTCAGGGAGCAAGTGTCTTCCAGGCACATGAAGTTTCTTTCTTAAGAGGGAGGTGAGGGCATGAAGTGGGAAGTCTCACAGCCCCTTAGAGAAGGGGTCAGAATACCGCAGCTGGGGATTCGGCTGGCTCATTGAGTAAGAGCGTAGCATTCACGAAGCTCTGGGTTTGATCTCTAAACTGGGCAGAGTGGTACGTGCCTGCAATCCCAGCACTTGGCGGGTAGAAGGAGGAGGATCAGGAATTCAAGGTCATCCTTGATTACATAGCAAGTCTGAGGTCAGCCTAGGTTACATGAGATCATGTTTCATTGTGTGTGTGTGTGTGTGCGTTTAAATAATAATACTAAAGCCCAAGGGCCAAAAAACCTGCTCTCTGTGTTTGCCTGTGAGCTCAGACGACCTTCAGTTTTTCAAATGATGGGGGCAAAACTCTTAGGGAATATCAATCCATGTATGTGCCACTGCTATCAAATTCATATGCAAATAAAGTTTTTATTGTAACACAGCCATGCACATTCATGTGTGTTTGGGGCGGGTGTGCAGAACTTCACAGCTGTGGCAAAGACTCAGGTCCTCTGAGATTTACCACTGTGAGGACTTCTGTTGAACATGACTATAATCGGCTCTGTCTGCTTCCCAGTGTGCACTGGAGCAAGCAGGGCATCCTGGGAAATATCCTTGCTTTTGAGGTCGGTTTTCTCTTACCTGAACTCCTCCTTTTGAAAATGAAAAGAGAAGCTCTGAAAGTTTGGCCAGACGTAGTTAAGGAAGGCCTAGGACCCAGGTTTTCTCTGTGTGTGTGTGTGAATGTGTGTGAAAGCATGTGAATGTGTCTGTGAGTGTGTATGTGTGAGTGTGTTTATGTGTGTATGTGAGTGTGTGAGTATGTGTGAGTGTATGTGTGTGAGTGTGTGAATGTGTGTGAGTGAGTGTATATGTGAGTGTGTGTGTAGTGAGTGTGTGTGTGTATGTGTGTGTGAGTATGTGTGTGTATGTGTGTGAGTGTGTGTTAATGTGTGTGAGAGTGTGTGAGTTTGTGTGTGAGTATGTGTGTGTGTGTGTGTGGTGAGTGTGTGTATGTGTGTGTGAGTGTGCGTGAGAGTGTATGTGGGTGTGTATGTGAGTATGTGAATGTGAGTGTGTGTAAATGTGTATGTGAGTATGTGTGTGAATATGTATGTGAGTGTGTGTGTGTGAGAGAGTGTGTGTTATGCTCAGATCTGTTGGTGTCTGAAAGCCAAGGCTAATAGTCAGCAGAAAGCCCAGCTTCTACTAGAACAAAAAGAACAAAAAATGATGGTCCTTTTATTGTTCTTTAGCCTCAGCCCAGCAGAGGGGAGGCAAGCTAGCTGTGAAGAGCTTCTGCATTAATTCTTGAAATCACAAGAAAAATTTGCGTGCGTGCGTGCGTGCGTGTGTGTGTGTGTGTGTGTGTGTGTGTGTGGTGTATTCATGTTTTAAAGCCACTCTCCATAGATCATGCATGGAGTATTACTCCTTACCAAACTGACACACTCCATCTATACCTCAAGTCCCTGCCCCTCCCAAGCTCTGCCCACTGGGTTCTTTTGATCCCGGTGCCATAGGCTTAGGCTTTGGGATCAAGAATAGGCACAGTGTGTCTAGAAGGGTGTAGACGTGTGCTACTGTGACCAAATAAAGGGGATTTAAGCAGAGCTGCCAGCCCTATGGCCTGGTCCTTCTCATGATGGGGCCACTCTGTGACTGTGGGATACTGATTGACAGCTCTGCCCTCCCTCAGATGCTCGTAGCACCCACTCCTCCCAGGTATGACAAAAAAAAAAAAGTCTCCACACAAAGGTACACGGGTGAGGGATAAATTGACCCTGATGGATTTACCTTCTTTCGAATGCAAGACTTGCCTCCACGGCTCCCTAGGCTGGCCTCCAGCCCTTGACCTTGGTGTGTTCCATCCCGCATTAGCCTGCCTGTGCGCAGACTCCTGGGGTGTGCTAAGGCATGTTGACGAGCTGATTAAGGGATCCATATGGCGGAGGGTGAAGGGTCTGACGTGGAGGAGGCACGTGCTACTGTGGGATTCTGACAGCCCACAGTGTGGAATGTCACAGTCCTGGGCCAGGTGGGCTTCCTGGGGAGGACACAGGAGGTGACCTCGCTTATTCAAAATTAGGAGCTTGACATCAGTGATGGATTTATGCTCTTCAACCTTCAGGTGCTCTGACTACGTAATCAATTCTCCTGCGTCCGAGTGCTTCACTCTAAGTTGTTGACTCTGTAATGTGTGTGTTTATCTTTCTTTCCCCCCTGGGCTGGGCACTCTCCCGGGCAAGGGGTGTGGACGGTCAGACTTCGACCCTTAAACCAAACAAAAATAGGAGAAGAGGCAAGAAATATTGGGCAACATTAGTTGTGTGAGAAAAGATTTGGAATATTGTGTTCGGGCCTGGGGAGCCGGTTCTGTGGGTCTGAGTGCTTGCTATGCAAATCTGAGGACCTGAGTTCAAATCCCCAGCAACCTTGTAGTATGCCAGGTGTGGCTGTGCGCGTCTGTATCCCTCACACCAGGGGTACAAACAGGCAGGTGTGTGTGGGGGGTTGCTGGCCACTTGCCAGCGAGAAACCCTAGTTTCAGTGAGAGACCCTTAGAACAGCAATAGAGGAGGAGGCCCAGAGCAAGGAGAAAGTTGAAAGCTGAAACCTCACTCAAATCTCCATCCAAGGCTCTGCTGTTGGCATTGGGGGAAGCCAAAGCTGTGACAGTGTTCTATAATCTCTCCATGGAGCTCAAGTAGGGCAGCTCAAGGAGTCAGATGCAGGCTGTGTGAGGAAAATCTCTTCCCTAGTCCTCCCCATAGGGGCCTCTCACTAGGGAACTACTGAGCTTGGCCCTCCAGGCTATGGCTAGGTGTTGTGAGCGACTGTCCTCTGAGGCAAGCAACCATGCGGAAGGTTCAGTTCACCCTCTTGCAAAAGGATCATCCCAGCTGGGTCTGCAGACTGTTTATGTCCCTTCGTGGAAAGAGAGTCTCGAACCCCTCCTCCGAGTATCTAGCTTCTCCCTTCCACCAGTTGTGCCCAACTCTGCTCTAACTGCTTGTGGCCTTGGAAAGGGGCTAAAATATAGAGAGGGGATTAGGGTAGGGAGGACTCCATCTATGCAGCTAGGGTGCATCCCATTGCTGCTGGGCATAAAGGCTTTCTAGGTGTGGCCTATTGGGAAGGAGGAGCCCCCACATTCCTGTGAGGAACCCCTTACCTATGCTTTGTGAGAGAGCACAGTAAACTCACTGGCTCCCTAGAGAGAACTTTGGGGAAATCATCCCTTTGTCTGTTACTGGGAGATGAGATAGACATTGCTTAGAGGTCCCTAACTCTAGGTCTATATAATGCTTGTGGGTCCCTTCTCCGGCTTTGTGCAGCTCTGGATGGGGTCTCTAAGAACATTCCAGGACAGTAGGTGGCCTTTCTTAGGGAGCTGTTTCCTTGCTCCCACTGGATGCTGCTGTCATGTCCCGAAGTTTGAGCAGTGGGTGACCTGGCTATGAGGTTGTGCTAGGGGCAGATAGGTTTTTAATGATCAAGGAGGCTGGCCTATGGACTCTGTCTTCATGGCTTCCCCTTAGCCAATACTCGCCCTCCCAAGAATCCAATTCTACTTAGGCTGTAGATTTTAACAAAAGATTTTCTTCTCACTTGAAATTATTAAAAACAATGCCCTTCAAGATTAAGTCTACCTCTTAGTCAACCATCATTCCTGGGGTTGCCGTCGAATGCTCTAAGCAAACCAAGCAGCAGGCAGAAATAGGAGAGAGGACCAAGAAAACATAAGACTAAGGGCGTGAGGCTGAGGAGATGGCACAACATAAGGACGTGAATTTGAATTTCCAAGACTCACATAAAAGCCAGGGACTGTGGCACAAGTCTACCACCCCAGTCCTGGGAGAAGGAGACAGGTAGATCCCTAGGGGTTCACCAGTCACTCAGTCTAGTGGAATCCACGAGCTCCATGTACAGTGAGAGCTTGTCTCAAAAGGTGGGGAGCAGTTGAGAAAGACTGATGCCAACCTTTGGCTTCCACGTTCACATGCACACTGGCACACATACGTGTGCATATGCACACTGGCACACATGTGTATATGCACACTGGCACACATGTGCATATGTACACTGGCACACATGTGCATATGTACACTGGCACACATGTGCATATGCACACTGGCACACATGTGCATATGCACACTGGCACACATGTGCATATGCACACTGGCACACATGTGCATATGTACACTGGCACACATGTACATGTGCATATGTACACTGGCACACATGTACATATGTACACTGGCACACATATGCATATGTACACTGGCATACATGTACATATGTACACTGGCACACATGTACATATGTACACTGGTACACACACGTGCATACATACACTGGCACACACACACGCACACACACACACACGTGCATACCCATAGGGTATACATACATTCACTCCCTACCTACACAAAGATGGTCAGAGGTTTCTGGCTTCTGGAAGCTTCTGGTGTCTGGTGGTGAGGCTGTGAGCTGTAGCTGTGTTTATACTTACAAGACTATAGAATTAAGAAGGGCATTAGCATGGGAAAACAGAGAGTCATTCTACTTAGGGATCCAGGGTGGCTTCCTGGCGGAAGTGTCAATTTGAAGTACAAGGTTCTGGGAGTCATGAAGGGAGAGAACAGATGGGGAGCTGACCCTTCACTAAAGGTGATGGAAGGAAAGGACTCTAGGTTCGTAGCACTTCAGTCAGGGTCCCTCCTAAGTGGGTCTTCTGGCCTCAGCTAGGTACCGCCATTTCTGTTTTTTTTTTTGGCTTTTCGAGACAGGGTTTCTCTGTGTAGCCCTGGTTGTCCTGGAACTCACTCTCTAGACCAGGCTGGCCTCGAACTCAGAAATCCGCCTGCCTCTGCCTCCCAAGTGCTGGGATTAAAGGCGTGCGCCACCACCACCCGGCCATTTCTGTTCTAATTCCCAGGCAGGAGGCTTTGGAGCACCTCAACCTCGCTCTGCTTAGGAGCTCAGCATTTGGGATGGTTTCCTCTGGGCAGGGCCTATGTTCAGCTTTGCATTTAAAAATCTAGCTTACAGGCAACTTACTTCGGTAAATAAAATTTCCAGCCCAGCAGCTTGCCTTCCTCCAGTAAGCCTTTGTTTCAGACAAGGGCGCCCCAGTGGGAAGTCAGACACAAACCGAAGCCAGAAGGCAGGGGCTGGGCTGGGGAGTGCTGCTGGCCTGATTGGGGGGGGGGTGGGAATGTCAGGACCTGGTGGAGTCTCTACTGTTTGGTACTTGCCTGGGCTCTCTCAGGGTCTATGGGGTGAGGGGGTGTAACAAAAACTCGAGAACTGCCTCTCCACCATGCTCAAACATAGATGGCTATAGAAGATTCCAGGCCAGGTCTACCCCACCTGCTGTTAAGACTTTTAGTATCCGTTCCCACTGTAGAATTTTGACATCAACTATTCGATCCTGGGCAGCTAATTTGCTTTTTCATTGTCTCGCTGATAATCTAACTTTAAACTCAGTTCTTGCACTTAGCACCTTGCATGTATGAGCCATTATCTTCATTGTACAGAAGAGGGTACTGAGGCCCAGAGCAGGACAGAGAGAGTCCTAGAGGGCATCAGCACTGATGAACAGGGCGCCTGGAAAGTCCCTAGCTCAACCCTGCTGGAAGCCTTCCAGTTTCAGCTCGGCAGAGGTAAGCCCTTAAACAGTGGTGATCTGTGTGAGTTATATTGCCTCTGGGCTACCTGTCTCATCCCTCTTTCCACTAGGTATTCTCAAAGAGCCTCAGCAGAGGTGGGAGCCCAGAGCCACTTGTCCATCCTGGGAGGATTCCAGTGAGGCTGGGGGTGGGGTAGCAGAAGGACCAGTCTGTATAGGGGAAATTTCCTGCCTCCCGGTCCAGTTCAGATTAGAGCCCATTTACATCTTAAAACCCAGCTTAGAAAAACCACAATCCATCAGCCAGCGATGGTGTAAATTGCTTTGCTAAATATATTTCTGGGTACATGGTAAGTAAAAATATCATGAATTTAATAAGCCTTGGAATTCACATTTTTCCAATCCTAATTAAGTTTCTCCTCCACATCGGACGTGCTCCTTGAGTCGAGTCGGTAAGGTTGGGAGGGGAAAGGCAGCTGAGGCTGGCTGAGCCTGACTGGGTACCCCACAGCCAACTATGCATTTCCTTCTCCGCCAGCCAGCTGTGTATGGCTCTGTGGTCAGTCAGTCTCCCGACTCACCAAGTCTCCTGATTCTCAGGAAAGACCACTGCCCTTCCTAAGTCATCTCCAAGGGCCAGGATTTGAATCCAGCTGTTTTTTTTTCTCTCTTTCTCTCTGGCTTCTGATGAATGCACAAAGTGGCACCTCTGGTCCCAGCTTGGCTCTCCACACTTTGGTCATTCTGGACCATTAGTCCCTTGACATCTAAATTGTATGCCATCCACTCCCCTGTATTCCCACCATGCACACTCACACACTAGCTATAGGCACCATACCCCATGACAAAGACTCATGGGTGCTCTTGGCAGGATGTAGGGTGGCATCTGACACTGTGATGGTTAATATTATCTGCCAGCTTGGTTGGACCACAGTGCCCATGTTTTTGGTCACATATCATTCTGGATGTTTCTGTGGAGAATTTTAAAAGATATATTTTTATATGTGTGTGTGTGTGTGTGTGTGTGTGTGTGTGTGTGTGTGTACAAGTGGAAACCAGAAGAGATCATTGCATTCCTTGGAGCTGGAGTTGTAGGTGTCTGTGAAATGCCTGGCTTGTTCTGTGGATTTGAACTCTGGTCCTCTCATAACTGCAGCAAATAGTTCTGAGCCGACATATGGGTGCTAGGAAGCAAAGCCAGGTTCCTTTGCAAGAGCAGGCGTGCTTTTTAACCTCTGAGGCATCTCTCCAGCTCTAGGTGTCTCTTGACTTGTCTTGTCTTGTCTCCCCTCCTCCTCTTTTTCTTTCTCCTCCTCCTCTTAAATGAGATTAATCCCAGAAAAACTTCTGCTTCTGTAAAATTCGGAGCATTCATTTTTCTCTGCTCACTTTTATCCTCTGCCAATCAGTCTTGCCTGGGTTATCCAAGTCTTAGGATGGGGTAGGAGGTCTGCACTGGTTCCTGCTTTTGACTCAACAAAGCGGCGAAGCTTGTGCAATCAGAGGAAAGCTAGCTAAGACAAAGACTGGCCTCCCCAGAGCAAGGAGCTCTTTCCCATTCAGGGCCTTTGCATTGAAACTCCGTCTTCCTCATCTCCAGTCTGCCAGCTCTTCCCTCCAAGTTTTGTGAGCCAGTTCCTTGGAACAATCTCTGCTAGCCTACCCGGAGGGAGTCACATCCTCTTGCTGAGCCCCAGTGGAGCGCAGCCATGCTGAAGCACAAGTCCGGGCCTTCTGCCTGTGTGGGAATCCCATGCATCCATGGGAAACAGGAACTGCCTTCATCGCTCTCAGAGGAGGACACCGGAGTTCCCAGAGCTGGACTGACTTTCCTCAGTGTCTTGGCAGAGAGGTGGGAAGCCTGGAATGGGTCAGGAGAGCGCTCGATCCCATCTGGGAAGTATGGCATCTCAGAGAGACAACTTTTCTTCACTCGATGATGAAGGAATCCTTAAACCCCCTGTGGTGGTTTGAATATACTTGGCCCAGGGAGTGTCACTATTAGGAAGAGTGGCCTTGTTGGAATAGGTGTGGCCTTGTTGGAGGGAGTGTGTCACTGAGAAGGTGGGCTTTCAGACCCTCCTCCTGGCTGCCTGGAAGACAGTCCATTCCTGGCTGCCTTTGGATCAAGATGCAGACTCTCGGCTCCTTCTCCAGGACCATGTCTGCCTTCATGCTGCCGTACTTCCTGCCATGATGACACTGGACTGAAACTCTGAATCTGTAAGCCAGTCCCAATTAAATGCTTGCATTCATGAGAGCTGCCTTGGTCATGGTGTCTCTTCACAGCAATGGAAACCCTAACTAAGACTCCTGTAGGATCTTTAGAAGGGTGAACAGGATGCAATCTGGAGGGAATTTGAACATGGAAACTACTAGGAGAGAGGTAGAGTGGGAACTAACCCTGGAGTGTTTATTGGCTGCTGGTCCAGAATGCCCAGTCTGACTGTCTGCTTTCCCGATTGGTTCCCAGAAAGGATGGGCCCTTCCGGGTTGCCCCAGAGTTCTTATCTCATTTCTGGGAGGTTGTGTAGGAGAGGGATAGAATCTGTCCTTTGTTGCCCGTGGGGATGCGGATGTACAACTGGGCACAGAACATTAGCTGCACATTACAGAGTTATGTTCTGTATCATGACCTATTCCCAGGAGCCTGGAGTTCCAGGGATCAGTGGGCATGCAGCCCGCAGGGAAGGGCAAACCTAGAGGCCTCAGAAGCATCCCTTGATGGGCTTGAGGTAGCTGAGTGCCACCTGGGGACCGCCAATCCCAGCAAACCACCTGTTCTAGGTCCTCCCCCAGATCCCTCTCTTTACTTCATGAAAGACACAGGATAAGCAGGGCTCCAGAAGGGCCACAGCATGTTCTCTTAGGGACATTTAGCTTCAGAAGCTAGCTACTAAGGCAACATAGGTCCAGTCCTTAGGATCCATCTAGTCACCCTGGATCCATGTAGACACCCCCACCCCCCAATCACCCTTACCTCAAGCAACTTGTATGTCCTTTGTTCTCCCTCTATCTCTTCCTCTCCTCCTCTAGCATCCTGCCACCACCTGCTGTGACTCCAGGTTTCCCTTTCCAAGTGTCCTCAGAGCATCCCTGGAAGAGGTGAGGTGCTCTTATCATGACTTGTCAACCACAATCTGCGTCGTGGTCCTGGCTGTCTCCCCAAGTCATTGGCTGCTTTCTTGTTGCTACAGCACAAAAGTCAACAAAGAAACTTAGGAAAGGAAGGTACACTAAGCTTCATCATGACTGGAAAGCCATGGTGGCAGAGGCTTGAGTCAGCTGATTGTAGCCTGCCCTCAGTCAGGAAGCAGAGAAAGATGAACGCTAGTCCAGCCCACTCTTTCCTTTTTATTCAGTCTGGGATTCCAGCCCTTGGAGCAGTGCTGCCCGAATTCATGGTGGGTCCTCCCATCTTATTCTAGAAATTCCCTTACAGACCTGCCTAGAGGCCTGTCCCTTCAAGGATTCTGTCAGGTTGGCTATCAAGATTAACTGTCAGATCCTAGTCAGTCCCCATCTCCGTCCCTGGTGGATGTGTGGGACCTTGATTTGTCTGTAGTTGCTGGCTGCATAGATTAGCCAGCATCCCTCCAACTTCTAAACTTGGTGTTCAGGGAAAGCGAATTCCTTAGGATCCCCAAGTTCCCTTGTGGAGCACAACTGCCTTCTACTCCTGGAGCTGGCTGTTCCTGGTCCCTCCTTTACATGGCTGGCTCTAGGTTGGAGGGGAGAGTGAGGAGGATGGAATGCTATTCTGTAAGTTTCTGCTAATCTGGATATTTTGGGAGTAGCACCGGGTTGCTGACCTAGGCAATAGTGGGGACAGCGGCCTGTGTATCTTCCAGCCTGGTGGGAGCCACACCCCTAAGTGTGGACATCCTCATGGATTGAACCCCTGCAACCTCTGCAGGAAGGTGTTCAAGGTCTTTCAACAGCGTGAGGCAGTCCTGGGTCTTGACAGCTTCAAATCCACAGCCATTATCTGGACTCCAAGCAATGAGACACTGGAGGAGATGCAGACAGTGGCTTCATTTCTGAGTTACCAGTGCATCATTTTTCAAACGTGGGTTTTTTTTTTTTTTTTTTCAACAAGGAGTTTCTTGTAATCCAGGACAGCCACAACTATGTGCTTTAAACCTCTGATTTACCTGCCTCCACCTCTCCAGGGCAAGGATTACAGGTGCGAGCCACTATACCAGATTTATGCAGTGCTGGGAGTTGATCCTATGCCAGGCAAGCACTGTTCCAGCTGAGACACATCTCCAGCTCCTCTTTTAGTTTAATATACACAGCTACACATCTGTGCTCATACAGAGGCGCTCATGAGGCCAAGGCCAGGGCCAGGACAAGGTCAGACTACACCATTCCCCTTCTTTCATCCCATACCACTTCCCCCCAGTTGCTTCCCTGGTGGCTTGGTGAGCCTCTGGGATCCCTGACAGATCCCTGTCTCGTCAACATGGGGAGGATCTTCCTTCTTGACGGTCCCACTGTTTCCCTGTACGTCTCGTGTATGAGTCATGGAGTGAGGAAAGAGAGCATGGTCCAGCATCCCAGGCCTCTGCCTACAGTCCTGGTTCTTCATGGTGACTACACAGTGACGTCTCTAGGTCAAGCCTAGATCTCTTCTCTTCTTCTCTCTACCTAAGCAGTAGCTGAGGAACAGACAGTCCCTGACACACCAGGGGCACAAGCATTGGTCCCGTGTGTGCGTGGGGCTGCTCCTTCCAGACTTCATAAGCTCTGTGTGCTCGGGGGGAGGCTGCAGCCACCAGGCCTGGGCTGAGGCATGTGATCCTCCAGCAGGTATATTTTTAGCTTTCTCATTAACCGAGTGCTTTCAAATTAGCCTTCTATTAACCTCAAAGGAAAATGAAAGTGTGTTTTTTTTTTTCTTCCCAGAGTGAGTCTCTCCTGCAGAATATCAAGGTTTCCATGATTAACGTTTCATGCGCCTCGAAGCCCTAATGAAGTTGGATTCTCTAATATCTAACTTGATGGAATAATTGGTCCATGGTCTCTGCCATGGCAGGGGAGGCTGCCAATTGAGAAGGGGCCTTCTCTTTCCCATCACAGAGTCCTTTGTCCCAGTAGCCTCTTTTCTCCCCCAATAGAGCCCTCCACACTGATAGACCCTCGTTCTGGAAGGCTTTGAGCAGCTGGAACTCCCTCCCCTGTCCTAGCTTAGGTACCATTTATTCCCTTCCCAAATGGGTCACTCCAGACTGATAGTTGGCCATTACTGCTTTTGCAAGCACAGTCTGTTCCCTGGGCTGCACACCTGGGTCACACAGGAGCCTCTTGACTTTGACAATGTCCTTTGAAGTGGGCTTAGCACTTGGACTTGGGATTCCAGCTGGAGAGGGGAATAAATAGCCTTGCAATTTCCAGGGGTGGCAGGCAATGGATCCGATGAGATTAATTCAGTCTCGACTGACCACCTGAGAGAAAGGAGTGACCTGTCCTGCTAGGACCACCTGCACGGCACCAGAGAAATCACCAGAGGGGATTTCAGATGGAAATGGGTGTCTGCCAGTAGAAGGAGCAGGCAGCTGGTCCCTGTCACCCAAGGAGATGGCGGGGCTATTCTGGAGGACTCAATTTCTTGTCCATTGTTATAACCCAATGGTCCTCAACCTTCCTAATGCTGTGGCCCTTTAATACAGTTCCTCATATTGTGGTAATCCTCAGGCATAAAATTATTTTTGTTGCTACTTTATAACTGTAATTTTGCTACTATTCTGAATAATAATGTAAATATTTGTGTTTTCTGATGGTCTTAGGTGACCCCTGTGAAGGAGTCATTTGACCCCTAATGAGGTCTCGGCCCACCGCTTGAGAACCACCGCTCTAGCCTGTTCTTGGATACATCATTCATTGGTCTAGCCTGACCTTGAATCACTTGTTTACTGGTCCAGCCTAGTCTTGGATCATTTATACATTTATCTAGATTTCCTTAGATCATTCATTCTTTGGGCTAGTCTAGCCTTGTGTCATTCATCTATTGGTCTAGCTTGTCCTTGGATCATTCATCCTGTGGTCTAAACTATCCTCAAGTAATTCATCCATTGGCACAGTATGTCTTTGAATCATTCATTAATTGGCCTAGCCTATCATTCATTGGATAATTTGTTCACTGGTTTAGTCTATTCTTAGATCAATCATCCATTGCTCTAGCCTGTTCTTGGATCATTTGTCCATTGTTCTAGCCTGTCCTGAAGTCATTCATCCATTGGTCCATCCTGCTCTTATGCCACTCATCCATTGCTTCATTCTGCCTTTGGGTTATTAGGCCATTGATCTATTGTTTCTGTGAGTCCCACTTCCTCCTCGCCCTGTTTCTAGCCATCTCCTTTGTCCTTGAGTCCTTAGCACTGATACCTTTGCCACCACACCATCTTGGTCTTTCTCCACTGTAGTGACAATTTTGTAGTTTCGGTTTCTTTAAAAACCACAGAAATATTATAAAAAATATCTTTTTGTTTTAATCCCAGGTGTAGGATATGAGGCTGCTTGAGATTGTCTGCAGCAGCTGACTATGATTTGCCCTGTGCTCTAGCAGGGGCGGGATTTTGTCAGCTGCAGATAGTTTCTGCAATTGTGTGACAGTTGGAATGCCGGGGACTCTTGAGAAGTATATAAATGCTAGGGCCTTGAGAGGTGGGGTTGTTGTTGTTGTTGTGTTGCTGCTGTTGTTGGTTGGTTGCTGTTGTTTACAGTTTGTTAAGTAGCTGTGAACAGAGAAGAAAGAAGAAGAAATTAAATATCCTGATGCCAAAGATCAAACTCCCCAAGAAACTTGATGCCCCTAATCAGCAGGAAGTAGTCTAATGATAACATCACCCCTATTATTTTACTCTCCTATCTAGTGTTAGGGGGTTGAAAGGGTAGAAAAGGGGTGTAGAAGGGTGGAAGAAGGAAGAAGCCACAATGTAGACAAAGATTACACTCTGTATTTTCTTAAGTTATTGTAGCAAAACCTGGGCTGGAGGCCGCTCAGCCAGGGGCCTCTTCTGGATACTCTCAGCTTCTGGGATACTCTCAGCTTCTTACCACTATGCCAACTTCCTGTGTGAACAGTTCAGTGAAGAAATTGATATTTCATGCTGATCATACCCCTTGGTATGATCATGCTTCCACGTGAGGAGGGTTCTCTCTAGGGATCCCCATCCAAACTCCTTTGTAATCCCAGTGAAGAGTCCAGTCTATCAAATGGCTTGCTTAATCTCCTAGGGATGTGGCTCGATTCCTAGAGGCCAGAGGAACACACCAGGCAGTGATGCAAATATCTAACTACACCACAGAATCCCTTGTACCAGGTGACCCACACCAGCTCAGGTTCAGCTCCAGCCCAATGCACCCAAGTGCCGTCCTAGATAAAGCCCTCGGCCACTTCGGAACTGAAATGTCAAAGTGCCAACTTGTCCCTTCTCCACCAACTTTCTTTCTTCTACCCAGCTGATATTGCCACCAGTAGCTCTCCCACCATGTCAGGACCCTCCTGAGTGTCTCCATCCCCCAAGTCCTGGCAACAGCCTTCTGCTCAGCCCTGTCCTGTGCTCCTGGACTCGTATGGTGACTCAGGAGCCTATCACCTTGGACCCCTGATTCATCTGTGCAAAGCTTAATCCCCAGTCTACTTCCCTGTTCACAAGCAGAATGCTCACTCTCAGATGTGCTTCCGATTGTGTGCTTCCCTGCTAACACCGGCAGTGACTCCACAGAACCTGTGGTTGCTCTCCAGTTCCTGGGATGACTCAGAGGTGCCAGGAGTCAGGACTAGGCATTTTCTCTCCTATTATTCCAGGTTACTGTCCCCGATGCTCACCCATATTCATCAAGGCCCAACAAGCTACTATTCCCTCAACATCCCTCACTACTTCACACCTCTATGCTTTACACATGCTGTTGCCCAGGACTGGTGTGCTTCCTTCCTGGTCCAACCAGTGAGCTCCTACCCATCCTACAAAACCTCTTCCCTCCTTTCCTCCTCGGAGAGGCTACTCTAGCTGAGAAGTTTTTTATTATGTGTCGTGGAATCCCTTCATATTCTCTCCACCTCACTGTGCTCTGCATCCAGGCTTTATGGCAACATGAGCCCAGGAAAAACGGGGTGTATGTGTGTGTGTGTGTGTGTGCCTGTGTGTGTGTGCGTGAGCATTCACACACATGCCTGTGGAGGCTACAGGACAACCTCTGGTGCTGTTTCTCAGGATACCATCCACCTGCTTTTGAGACAAGGCCTCTCACATGGCCCCAGATACAATTCCATTAGTCTGACTAGTCAGTGAGCCCCAGAGATCCTTCTCTAGCTAGCATTAGAAGCATGCATCACTAAATCTTTCATTTTGTTGTTTTCCCCAAGCTTCTGTGGCAAGCATCTCCTCAGCCTTCCCTGGGTCTCTTCCATACTGTCTTTTGTCATGTTGATCAGGTCTGTCATGGTCCTGGGCTTTGCAGAGGAGCAGGGCTGAGAGTGGTCTGCAGTCAGGACAGCCGTCTCTGGAGCGCTGGCTGTGGTGGCTGGCTCTGCCTCCATAGACCAGAGCCCAGCCCTTTCCTCAGCTCCCTCCCCAGGGACCTCCTCTTAGCTATCCTCTGCAGCCTCTGTGCTGGGAGAAGAAAAAAAGAACCTTTCATTGTAAGTGACAGTCACCCTTAGTTCCTGTCCCTGCATGCTGGCACTCTGTATCCTAGGAAGCTGAAGGGAGCCACCCTGAAGTCAACTGCTCTTCCTCTGCCTACCTGCCCCCTGCCAGCTCTTACCTCTGGCACCATTAGTCACCCAGGGAAGAAGGCAGGAATCCAGGCCAGGCTCATTTGGAAAAAGCCTCAAATGCAAAAAAGTGTCTTCTTAAATCCAGGTAGGGGGTAATTAACCACATTTCAAAAGAATTCTTCTGTTTCAAAAGGCTCCATGGCAGGGAGCCCACAATTAGCCTGCTCCCCTGGAGCCCTGACATTGCTGGGCCGCCAGGCTGGGCAGCGTCCCCTCCTCTCCTGCCCATACCACCAGCTTGTTTTCCTTCCTAGGAGTTAAAGATGATTCTTTCTCTCATTTTCTTTTGACTTTAATAATCTTTACCATATCTTCTCTCAGAGGGAGGATGGCTGGCCTGACCCAAGGTTACTCATTTCACAAACATAGGGAATGGAGGTTTGCGGGAACAGCGGAGTATGGGGAGGACAGGACCTGATGGGGAGGGGTAGGCTAGAAAGTCCTCCTATCCCAGAAGCCCCAGTAATCTTCCTTCTGAAGAGAATCTTTAATGTATTCTGGAGGCAATGAAACCAGCTAAGACACCTCCCCCCCCCGCCCCCCCCCGGCTTTCTAAGCAGCAGTGTATAGCCATGTCCACTCATGGGATGTGGAAGGCCATGTCCAGAGAATGGTTGGGCAGGTAGCTCCCAGGACAGCAGGCACTGCTAGGAGGCATACTGTGCTTCTTAGATACCCTTCCCATTGTCTTTCTCCTTGCTGCTTGGAAGGAAATGACAGGTAGTCTGGCAGTCATCTTGGACCAAGTTGGGGCTTTGTGTTGGAAGTCCAGGCTAGGTTTGTCAAAACAAAACAAACACATAGCATCTGAATATTGGTCTCTGTGGACTTGCTTAACCAGTGATGTAGCCTTGCACTTCTGTGAGGGTAAGAAAGAAGCTGCCATCCTGGGTAAGTCACTTCGATGGTTTGTATATGCTCGGCCCAGGGAGTGGCACTATTAGAAGGTGTGTCCTTGTTGGAGTAGGTGTGTCACTGTGGCTGTGGGCTTAAGACCCTCACCCTAGCTGCCTGGAAGTCAGTTTTCCACTAGCAGCCTTCAGATGAAGATGTAGAACTCTCAGCTCCTCCTGCACCATGCCTGCCTGGATGCTGCCATGTTCCTGACTTGATTATGGACTGTACCTCTGAACCTATAAGCCAGCCCCAATTAAATGTGGCCTTATAAGAGTTGCCTTGGTCATGGTGTCTGTTCACAGCAGTAAGACCCTATGTAAGACAGTCCCCATCAGTTTGTTGCGCTGAGCCTGACCCTGGCTAACAAATTTCATGATGCTCATCTTCTGGACAAGCCACACTTACAGTCTGGAGGCAAATGGGAAAGAGTCGGGGTTTGTGTCTTGGTATGATCATCCCTAAATCTTGTGTCTGTCACCCTCTATCCCATGTTTTCCTTGCGGATCAGTTAGTAACCTGACAGCAGTTGAGGGACAACTCTTAAGAGGTGTGTGGGCGGGTGGTCTAGGACTCTAGTAGGCCACATCACTCAGCCCGAAGAACAGGGGTATACCAACCCCCACTACCAAAAGGCAAAGGTCATTGCCTTTACTAGATTGGCTCTCCTCAAGGCCACACCCACTTACCTAGGCTCCTCCTTCCTTCCTAATTTGGTTAGCTACTTCCTTTCTTTTGTTTTTAAAAAGAACATTTTTTTTTTCTTTAGTATATTTTTAATGTTCTGAGAGTTTCAGACATGCCTTCTGTCTTTCCATGGGTACTGTGTTTATATCATTTCTACTCCTCTCTGTCCTTGTACTTCTCTTGCACACCCTCCAACTGCTTCTCAAATCTTCTTTAACTATCGTCTTACACACACCCGAGAGCATGCCCGCTCACCCCCCCCCCCTGCTGAGTGCATTTACTGTTGCCTACATGTGTGCATTCAGGCAGGCATGGTGCAGGAGGAGCAGGGAACTCTACATCTCCATCTGAAGGCTGTTAGCAGAATACAGACTTCCAGGCAGCTAGGATGAGGGTCTTAAAGCCCACACCCACAGTGCCACGCCTACTCCAACAAAGCCACACCTCCAAATAGTGCCACTCCCTGGGCAGAGCATAGACAAATCATTGCAGATTAGGAACCAATAGGTTATCCAATATCAAATGCTTGGCCCTAAACACACACGTGTAGGCAGTGCAACATGGCTCTGAGCAGGTCTTGGTGGTATTGCAGTTTCCTGCTTCCCTGGTCTTCCCAGATGAACACCTCCATCCGTTTCCGCATCAATATCTGTGGGTTTGGTTTTGGGCCCTGACAAAGCAGCCTGTGGTTTATAATCTATTCATTTATGTGAGTAGATATCCCCATGCCTGATCTCTTATTCCATGACCTTTTTTCCTTAGCTCCCTGGGGGAGGGGCTCCAGAGAGGTTAACATTTACCTCCCAGTGGTAGCAAATGATCTCTCCTCTCCCTCTTCTGGGGACTTCCAATCCCTGGGCTGGGAAACTCTTCTGAGTTTCACTTTCGTAGGTTGTTGGTAAAAGCCAGGAATGAGACTCTGGAAGCTGGCTGCTTCCTTGTGGCTGGGTTCACAGCAAATGCTTCCGGTGAGACAGCAGATACAGCTCAGTGGGTTGAGTGCTCCTTGCACTGGTGTGAGAACCAGGGTTTAGATTCCCAGCATCCATGTAAAAAGCCAGGAGTAGTAGCTTGTGCCTACCTTTCCTGGTGCTGGTGAGACACAGGCACGAGGATCCCAGGACCTTGCTGGGGATTCAGCCAGTCTGACTTGATCAGAGAAGGGTGCGGAGAAGAGTGGGAGGGAAGGGAACACATAATCTTAGTTTTCTTCACAAAGGGGTAGGTTTTTAAAGTTAAGATGCTGTCAAGAGGCTGGTGACATGACTTAGTTATGGTTATTTGCCACCAAGCCTGACAACTTGAGTTTGATTCCTGGGACCAACACAGTGGAAGAAAAGAACCAACTCCCCACTTATTCTCTGACCTCCACTGCATCACACACACACACACACACACACACACACACACACATTCATGCATACTCACACACACATTCAAACATACTAATACATTCACACACTTATACACATGCTCACACACACATTCATGCACACTCACACACACATTCAAACATACTTATACATTCACACACTTACACACATGCTCACACACACATATGCTGGATGATAAGAATGTCCTACCACACACACACACACACACTCAAACACAACACACACAAACACTCACACACATAAACACACACATACACACACTCAAACACACTTTTACACTCACACAAACTTATACATTCACACACTCATTCACACACACTCACACACACAAACACACTCACACACAAACACACACACACTCACACACACACTTACATACACACACATATGCTGTATGATAAGAATGTCCTACCATATACACATACACACTCTCTCTCGCACACACACACTATGTATATGTATATGTGTATGTGTGTGTGTGTGTGTGTGTGTATATGTATATGGGAGGGGCTGAGGCAGAAGGATTGCAAGTTGTAGGCTGCCTAGGACCTAGAGTGAGACCCTATGTTAAAAAAAAAAAAACAAAAAAGAAAGAAAAGAAATAAACGATAAACCCAAAACCCACTTAGCAGGAAGGAATGGACCCTGGAGATCCTCTGGTGACCCTACTGTCTTCCCTGGAGATCCTCTGGTGACCCTACTGTCTTCCCTGGAGATCCTCTGGTGACTTTACTGTCTTCCCTGGAGATCCTCTGGTGACCCTACTGTCTTCCCTGGAGATCCTCTGGTGACCCTACTGTCTTCCCTGGAGATCCTCTGGTGACTTTACTGTCTTCCCTGGAGATCCTCTGGTGACTATACCCTCTTGCAGGTGGGGAAACTAAGGCTCAGGGAGAGGATGAGCCAGAGCCCAGTTTACACAACTGTCTGGGGCAGAGCTGGGATAGGAAAATGAAATGTCCCACCTCTCAGGCCACTCTTCCGTGCGTGCCTTACGATGAGTCCCAGGCAGCCTGTGGTCTGTCTGTTTGGAGCCGGAGGAGATATGCACAGCATTGCCCCTCCCCCTGCTCTTCTGGGACTTGAAGAACACCAGGCGCTTTCTCTGGAATTGTCATGGCCCCAAGAATTCTATGACTTTTCTCTAAGAATGTGCTTTTTCAGACTTGACCTTTAAGGATTCATCCAGCTGCACAATTCTTCCGTGGGCTCCTGGCCCAGGCTTGGTTCCTGACAGGCTAGCGACCTAAGCTTTTGTGATTGTGCCTGGTGGACAGAGAGAGAGCTGGTTCTGGAATTGGGGGTGGATTTCCCCCTAGGTGGTTGAACTCTCTCTCAGCAGAGGATTTGCAAAGGAGATTTGGCAGGGCCTGGAGTCCAGGGTTGGACCATGTGTGAATAAATGCTTTTCTTTCATGCTATTTCCTATGGATCCACATACATGAGTCCTGAACAGAACAGCCAAGAAGAAAGGAACGAAGTAGACCTGACAGGAGACTTTCCGTCGGAGGTGGGGAGGGGGGAAATGAGTTAGGCTTTTCCTGCAGACTCGGGGCATTCCATGGGCTAAAGGGCTGTAGGAAGTACCCCCCCACACACACTCTTTTATATCCTACCTTGGTCAGTAAGCAAACTTCAGTGGGTACTGAGAGATTCTGGAGGACATCATCAGAAAGGGACTCTCATAGCAGGAGGTGGTGGTAGCAGTCGGGGTGTCTCATGCTGTTGCCCTGGAAGCAGATTTTTCTGGGAGATGATTTCAGGAATCACAGGGAAGGGGTGGGGTCGATGAGGCTGTAAGCAGAGCTAGCCCATTCTGAGCCTGTTCATAAGCTATCTCTGCTCCTCTGTACTTTTGCAGCTGGTGGGGGTCAGAGATGTGTGTGCCTGGTTCTAGATTGTTCCATCCGAGGAGCAAGGAGCTGTGAGGGTTGATCGCGATGCCTCCAGGGAGAAACTCTTGTTTATAGAGAGTTCTCTGGCTGAGTGCTAGGTATTTGCAGCTAGCAGCTGGGGACATAGGTGGGAATGGTCAAAGCCAAGGCTGTGTGCACAGGGCACCCTCAGCTGCAGCAGGAGCAACCCCTTCTGGGAGGGAGAGCATAGAGGAAAGGGGAAGGGTGCAGGGCACAGCAGGTCTGGTTTCCTGGGTGTGAGAAAAGTCTCAGAAAACAAAGGAGCATGAGGGTTATGCACCCCACACCAGGGAAATCGACCCCCAGTAGGGACCTGAGACCCCTGGTGGGCCAAGGTAGATGACATGGACTGTACACAGGGAAGGCATACTCTATGCAGCTTCGGGGGTTAGATTTGAATAACACAATTCCACATCTGGGGAGTTTATCCATGGGGTCACTGAAATCTTACCCCACCCTTCCTATCTCTTTTTTCCTTCCCCTTTCTCCTTACCCCCTTTTCCTTTCCCTTCTCTCTCCTCCCTCCTTCCCTTCCTCCTCTCCTTCCTCCCCTCCTTTCTCCCTCCTTGTTCCCTTTCCTCCTCCCCTTTCTTCTTCCCTTCCTCCTTCCTCCCCTCCCTCCTCCCTCTTCATTTCCCTACTTATGTCTTCTTATTCTAATTAATGTTGTGACTCCATTTTTCATTCCCTGCCACATTTATGTTATCTGGGGCGCTGCTCAAGACATCTTTACTACCAGTGAGGGACAACCTAGAAGCCACCATCTCCAGGACAGAGGCAGATGTAGTCAGGGTCCACCTTGGCTGCTGCAGGATGGTCTCCAGAGCACTCTGTGCCATCTGTGGGCACAGGGTGGGACACTCTGCAGTCCCAGGAGCAGGTAAGCCAGTGTGAGCGAAGACACCCATCTCCACGATAGCATCCCCATAGATTCCAGAGCTTCTGGCACAGTGTGTGATTCCAGACATGTAGCATGAGCAAGAAAATGGCGGCTTTTAGCTCATTCTTGTGATTTCCACAGCCCAGTGTGGTCCCCCTTGAGGCGCTCAGGAGGAAGGACCTTTCCTATCCAGCAACCAGCATGAGCTGGTTCGTGGTGCTGCAGTGCCCGGAAGTTCAGTCTAGGCTCTCGACTGCCAGGTGAGGCAGGTAAGAGGGTGGCGAAGCTCAGTTTTCCAAGGACAAGTGAGCCAGCACAGAGGAGAGGGCACTCAAGGTTCCCCGTAGCTCCGCACTCAGCTAAAAACAGAAAGGAGAGAGGTTGGTCTTTCTTGAGTTCTTTCACTACATGACATTTTTTTTTGTTGTTGTTGTTGTTGCTGCTATTGTTTGAAAATAAGTCTCTGGGACTGGAGAGACAGAACAAACTGGATTGTTCGGCCCTTTACCACTTTGGAGCTAAGAATAACAACAAAGGCTTGGCTGACTTCGGTGTTCTTTGTGAACCTCAATAACACAGGGGAAAAAAAAAAACAAATCAAGAAAACTTGGGGAAGTTGCTGGCATCCACGTGCGCCAACACGCGTGCACGAGTGAGAGCTCGCGAGCTGTCCAGACTATTTTGTGTGCGCCAGTGCTCGCAGGCATCTTGGTGAGAGCAAAAAACGTAAGTAAACCGATCGAAGCCAGTGTGAAAGCAGTCATGGTAGCTTATGGTCCTCTCTGGTTATCTAGACCGTGTGGACTGTGCCTTCATCCCAGCCCAGAGCAAAGATGTGGCATTCCTCCGCCATAGAGGTGAGGCTCTGGCTTTCTTCTCCTTTTGTGAGTCCCAAGATTCAGGGTTGGAGTAGATAAAAGTGAAGAGGAAACCTGTAGCTGAGAATCTGGGGTTTCCAGGCCACCAAACAGAGGGCTCGGGGCTGCTATAGATGGGAGGCTGGAGTTCCGGGTGTGGAGATGTTTGTTGTTAGGTGGGCTTCAGGGTGGGTAGTTTGAGGAGGGTGGAAAGATTCATGAATGAATGGAGGGCTGAAGAGAAATGTCAAGCTGGGGCATCATTCAGTAGCAGTACAAGGACCCAAGCTTGAATTCGCAGTACCTACGTTAAAAAAATAAAAATAAAAACCTGGGACTAGGTATGCACATGCCTGTAACCCCAGCACTATGGAGGGCAGAGACAGGAAACTCTGGAACTTTATTGGCCATTCTCCTAACTCCAGGTTCAGAGAGAGATCTTGTCTTAAAGGAGTAGAGACAGAGGGTGGCCAAACAGGACACTTGATATCCACTTTTTAGCTCTGTGTGCACAGATATGTGTACCTGCACACTTAAATGTGCATACACTACACTATATACTACACATGCATGCACTCGCATGCACACACACACACACACACACACACACACACACACACAGAGAGAGAGAGAGAGAGAGAGAGAGAGAGAGAGAGAGAGAGGAGAGAGAGAGAGATCTGGAGAGAGGCAGTGATGAGAACAGTGAGCTGTGTTCTAAGCCAGTAAAGTCAAAAGCATGATGTACCCAAGATGGCTGCAGGACTTAAAGCATGGAGCCGATAACTGGAGGAAGGCCTGCTTTCGGTGCAGGAGATTAGTGTGTGTGTGTGTGTGTGTGTGTGTGTGTGTGTGTTTTGTGTGAGTGTGTGCACACACATGTGTGTGTGTCCCCTCCCCTCTGGGGCTCACATTCAGATACACTGAAGACTATGGGAAGGCAGCAAAGCTAGGCTAGAGACTGAGAGGCCTCTTCTCTCTCACACTGTAAAGTGAGTTTGGAAAGGACACAGCTTTTACTGTGGTGGGGGTGGAGGTTGGGGCTATGGTGGGGGTGGGGTGGAGGATTGGGGTGGGGGTTTGGAGGTGGCGAGAGCCAGGAATAACGGTGGTAGTGGTTGTGATGTGGGCCATTCAGTAAGCATTGGCACACTCACACAGTAGGCACTAAATAAATGCCTTGGAAATTTATTGCCCCAGAGCCATGGATGGCGCGGTAGCAGCCCTGCGCTAGTAGCTTTGGTGTAACGGTTGCTATTCCAGAGAGTTATTACGGTGATAAAACCCGCCAGGCTGCTGTGCGGCTCTGCTCAGATGAGTGAGGGCTCTCAGGTCCGGGACTTGGAGTGTACAGCGACGGAGACATGAACTCATCTAGAGATGACCTCAGTGGCCATCTGCGAATGTAAAAATGAGTGGGCAGGAAGAGAAACCAGAACAAATCAGGCGTTCAACAAAGGCATCCTTGAGGGTTGGGCCTCCTCCTTCTCCTCCCCCTCCTCCTCCCCCTCCTCCTCCCCCTCCTCCTCAATTCTAATCCTTCTGACAGTGACCCCTGGGTTCTCTGGTACACAGGCATGTTGTTCTCATGTCCCTGAAGTAGCAAAGGAATGGACTTTTGTATGATCTTGCAATTTCTTGAGAACCTTTGTTAACCCTTCATACTCCCTGACTAATGTGTGAGGCCATCACAGGAATGAACATATCTAATCCTTGTGACACAGATACCAGAGCTAATTGCTAACAGGAGAGTCACAGATGTGGCCAGATCTGTGGTTCCCCCTTAGATGTGAGAGCTTGGCCCCTTGGACCAGGAGAATTGGGAAGGTGCCATATAGGAAAGATCTGGTCACATTAAGGTGCTCATTTTAGTATGGATGGATTTAAGGGCAAGACTGGACGCTGGCAAGCTGGCTATTTTGAACTGCCACCTGGGAAGAGAGTCTTAGTGAGAAATTATCTAGAGCAGGTAGACCTGTGCATGTCTGTGAGGGGAGGTATTGTTTTGATTATTAATTGATATAGGAAGACCCAGCCCACTGTGGGTGGCACCATTCCCTAGGTTGGGCTCTGGGATGTATACCTGACTTAAGAGAGCCACACAGCACACAGCATTTGTTTCTCTTGGCTCTTGATTGTGGATGCCATGTGACTATCTCGAGCTCTTGCCTCTGAGACTTCCCCACATTGAAGTTTATGGACTGGCTCTGCTTTGTAGACTGCAGTGTGAACTGTGAACTTAAAACAAACAAACAAACAAACAAAAAAACCCTTTCCTCTTAAGTTGTTTTTTTGGTCAGGATATGTTACCACAGCAAAAGAAATGAAACTAAGCTGGGCATACTTGTTAGGAAGTTACTGCCGTGGTCCTGGGGTTCCCAGAGGAGGGCCTTATTAAACCAGTCTGCTATTCCTAAGATCATGTCTTGACTCTCTGCTTTCTGGTTACTCTGTTCCTGTCTCACCCTCTCCATCACCATGCAGAGACAACAAGAACGCTTCCTTGTCAGATGTTCATACTCAACACCTTCCCCTGGGTGTCTGCGTGGCTCTTTGAATCTCTGTTTAACCATCATTGTACTGGAAAGGGATTCCCCAAGTGCTTTGCAGTAAATAATGCCATGGCCCATCCTCCCAGCATGCTCCAGGATAAATGTTAGATTTATCCATCCATTTATTATCTGTCTCACCCCACTAGAACCTCAGTCTCCCAAGGCAGGATCGAAGTCGCTTCTCCTCTGTCTTCCTGGAGGAAGATGCTCAAGGATGCACGAAAAGAATAATGCAATGGGCTGGAGAGATGGCTCAGTGGTTAAGAGCACTGACTGCTCTTCCAGTGGTCCTGAGTTCAACTCCTAGCAACCACATGGTGGCTCACAACTATCTGTAATGGGGATCCGATGCCCTCTGCTGGTGTGTCTGAAGACATACCATACACATAAATAAATAAATCTTAAAAAAAAAAAAAAAAAGAATAATACATCAGAGACATATCTCACCACACAGGTGTCTCTGCCTCATGTGCCAGGGGTAGGGAAGTTTTTAGGACACCACAGTCCATTCTGCATGCCCACATGCACAGGTAAACATTAGAACCTTAGCTCTAACCACTGAACTTGAATGTGAGCGACACATGTGCTAGCTCATTTTTGTCGTTGTAACCAAGCAGCAATTCAAAGGAAGACGAGTTCATTTTGGCTCACATGTAGAGGGCCCGGTCCATTGTGGTGGAGAAGGCATGGTGGAGGGAATGCAAGACTAGTCATTCACATCTCCATGGACCAGGAAGCAGCAAACACACGGAAAGCAGAGCCAGTCCATAAACTTCAATGTCCAGCCACTCAGCGACTCACTTCCTGTAGCTTTATCTTACCTCCCAAACATTGCCACAAGCTGAGGACTGAGTGTTCAAACTCGTGCAGCCAAAAGTATGAAGGGGAAGTCTCAGAAATGAATCCTGCCGCGGGCTCTGGTGACTGGGACATTCAGTAGGGCCAGCCAGGCACGTATTGGGTGCATTGCAACCCCATTCCTGTGAAGACACAGCTGAGACTCTTTGGCACTCTGTGCCTTGTTCCTTCCTGTGATGACATGTTCTTGGATGGTGAGTAATTGGAGCCTCGGGGCGGCCTCTCCTTTTGAGCACAAGTGCCGTTCCGCTCCAGGGGAAGCACACGGAGGATAAGAAACAGAACACAGCCAAGGCTAACACAGACCGAGGCGTCAATAACGGCTTGACATTCTGAGAGGCGCAGCCTCACTGGTGGGTCCAACGCTACGCAAGACCTTTTTCAGTAGGCGTTAAAGTGGCTCGGTGATGCTGGCCTTTTATGGAAGAGATACACTTGAAAAGGAATGAGAAGCTTTGGGAAAGCCGGATGGTTCTTTTCAGTTCGGGGTGTCTGGGGGGTAGCAGTGCAGTGAGGTGTGAATGAGTTTCATCTTAGAAAGGGGCGCGTGGCGGCGGCTTCGATGTAATAGGCTTAGTTATTAGTTACTGCTGGAACAAAACCCACAGCCCTTGCACCCCCCGACAAAGCGACTTAAGGAAGAAAAGGTTACTTTGCCTTGTATTAGAAGGGGTGCAGTCCATCGTGGCCAGGAAGTGCTGGAAATAAACTAATAACAAATTCAAGTGGGGGGAAAGGCCGTTTTGAATATACAGCTCTGCAGAAAAGGCTCCATCACGTGAAAAAAAAAAAAAAAAGGCAAAAATGGCCAAAGTACTGCTTTGGCGCAAGACAATGAATTTAAAATCCCTCCAGAGTTGGGCAATCCCCACCCTTTTCTCCTATAGGCCAGGAATTACACCCACCCCCAAACTCTTCATCTCATTGGTCTGGGTCACAAAGTCTCAACCAATGAACAATTTGGAGCTTAGAACTGGCCCCTCCTTCTGACCTTGGGCTCAGCCTTGTAGCAGAACACTTGTAACTTTCAGGGTCCCAAGATTAGCAGCAGCTTATCGCTGTTAAGGGATAGAGGGGCCTAGTACCTCCCACTTGTCTGTAACTCCAGTTAACTTGAGGCTCACCTCATGCTGAAAAGGGACGGTAACAATCCGTTTCTCACAGATATGGTAGCTGGTCACATTGCATCTGTCGTCAGGAATTGGAGAGCAATGCATGCTGGTACTTTTCTTTTTCTTCAGTCCAGGATTCCTCCGGCCAATGGAAGATGGAAGATTCAGTCCTCAGATAGGGTAGCACTTCCCACTGCACTTAACCTAATCGAGAAAGTGTCTTGTGGACATGGCCAGACCATTGTATCCATGGTAATTCTCAATCCTGTCAGGTTGACAGTTCTTTCTAACCATCACAGGAGATATGGCTGAAAACTTCCCAAGAATGACCTTCCTCTTCCATCTGGCCACCAAACGTTTTAAAGGGACTTGGTCCTTAGACAGTCTCTCAAGTTGGAGGACTTTATAAAGGTGTGGTCTCATGGCAACCATTATAGCTAGGAAATTTCCCATGAAACTGTAGGAAGCTGGAGGAGCCCTCTGAATTTGGACTAGACCATGCCGTGTTCAGGGTCTCCCTGGTCGTTCTAGTCTGCTTTCCCTTGCTGTGATAAGCACCGTGTCCAAAAGTAACTTGGGGAGGAAAGGGTGTATTTCAGCTTGTAGTTATAGTCTACCATGGAGGGGAGTCAGGGCAGGAACTGAAACAGAGGCAATGAAGGAACGTTGCTCACCGACTTCTTCCCCTCAGCTGTTCCAACTTCCTTTCTTATACCACCCAAGTCCACCTGCCAGGAGTAGCCCCGCCCAGAATGGGCTGGACCCTCCCACGTCGACCGTCATCAATGAAGAAAATGATCTACAGATGTGCCCACAGGCCAACCTGATGAAGGCATTTTCTGCACTGAGATCTCCCCTAGATGCCTTAGCTTGTGTCAAGTTGACAAAACACCAGCCAGCACCCTGGGCAAGGGGCAGATGTCTGGAGAATTACTACCCACAGTTAGCTTCCGGTAGGTTTGCGGAAGTGCTCATCACTCATTCCCTTGACTGAAGCTTTGCGAGGTGCTGCTGAGCTGTAAGGAGATCAGAGGGAAGAGGCAGGAGATGAACTCTTGGCAGTCTTTGTCTATGTCCTGTTGGGCATTCCTGTGTTTAACGTTTAGCTTTCTTAACGGCTCTCCAAGATAGCTGTTATTATCTTAATTTTATGGCTGACTGAACTGTGGACTTCAGATGTTTTGGCTTTATTTTTCTAGGCCCACGCAGGTGAAAAGTGACAGGATTGGGCTTTGAGTTTATGCCACATGCCTTCTCGGTACCCACACATACAACTTATGTCAAATCAGTGCTGTGTTGTTGGCGTCTGTAGGAGTGGGATCTGGAGGTGTGTGTACGCGGCTCAAGGAGAATTCTTTTCGGTGGGTGTGATAATAATGTTGATTAGATGTTTCTGCTCTGCAATTTCTTCTCTTGGAGGAAAAAAAATCCCAAGTTTATTTCTCTAGTTTTTATTTGTGATTTTTTTTTCTGTTTGTGTTCAGTTCTAAGAATTTCAGGTTTGTAAAAGGACTGAAGAAAAGCGTGAGCCCAGGAGAGACTGTCCTGGTCTCACTGAATATATTCTGTGTTCCTTTGAGTCACTGACAACTGAAGCTCAGAGGCTTTCATGACTAGGGACCCATGGCTACAGGTATGAGACCCTGTCATGAAGCAATGTTTCCTGGATTGAAACAGCTCATTCTGAGGGCAGGCTCCCAAATACCCAAAAAGATAAAAAGGAAATGTACAAGACTCAGGAAGTAAGTGGCTTACAGGTATCAGGAAGTTCCTGGATCTCACAGGACTCACAAAGAGGTTATGCAAGCTGGTAACGGCTGCCAAGGAGATGAGACTCTCCAATCTGATGTGCTGCCTCTAAGTCCCTCAGGGGATGCAGCCTGCCTGAGTTGCTGGGGCAGGTTTTTCAGTGATGTAGTTGGCTTAAATCCCCACTCAATGCTTCTGTCAATAACACCAAGAAACTCATCAGTTTACTGAGTTGAACTTGAGTAGAGTTGTTGCTTTGGTCTGCTGTTGGTGTTCTGTCTGGGGTTAGTAGCTGTTTTATTCATGTCTCCTCAAAGAAAGTCATACCATTCACCACCTTTGTGTCGCCTCCAGGTAGCAAAGAATGAGAACATCTCCTTTTGAGGCCAGGTATCCAATATTGACATCTCTGCATATAAATTATGCGGCTTAGCTATTCTTCCTGATTGCTACGACAAAATACTTGCACAAAAGCAACTTCAAGAAGGGTTTATTTCAGTCTACAGTTCAAGGGTATAGTCAGTCCATCATGGGCGGGAAATCATGGCAGCTTAAACTTGAATTGGTGGTAATATTGCCTCTGCAGTCAGGAAAAAAAGAATGATTGCTTGTGCTCAGATAACTTTCTCTCTTTTGTGCTCTCAAGGACCCTAGCCTAGGGAATAGTGCCACCCACAGTTAGGAGGGGTGTTGCCACCTCAATGAGTCTAATCGAGGTGATTTTTCACAGGAAGAGTCGGAGGATAATCTAATTAGGTAACTCTTCACTAAGTGTGTCTCCTTGTCTCTGAGGTGATTTTAGATCTTGATAAATCGACAATCAATATTAACCATCACAGTGGGTGGATAGCCTATATTCATTCCCCATTGGTCCATGGGGATGTATCCCAAGATCCCAAATAGAAGCCTGAAGTAGCAGCTACTACTGGACCCTATATAAACCACAACTTCTCTATAGAGTTGTGTGTTGCAGATGCTTTCAGGAAAACACTCTGCGAGATGATTGCATTGTGCCTTCCAAGCACCTCCATGATCTTGATCTGCCACTTGAAGTGGCTTCAGCATAACTGAGATGTGGTAGACAAAAGACATGTGAGGCTCTGAACAATGTAACCCACCATGCCATTTTACAGGATCCTTAAAAGGCAGAAGTAGGGGTGTACGTTGGTATGATGATGACTAACACATGTGTTGGAGATCTCAGCAGATCAGAGGGCATGCCGTTCTTCTGGAGGACCAGAGTCCAGTTCCCAATATCCTTGTCGGATGATGCAGTGTCCTGTAACTCCATCGCCAGTGAATCTGATGCCCTCTTCTGGCCTCCTTGGGTACTGTACTCTCATGGAAAACACTGAAAACAAAACAGCACAAAAATTAGTAACAGAACTATTTGTTATGGCTATGTACAACTAGTAGCTAAACAGATACACACACTACACACATATATGAATATACAAATATAGATGTATTTGAAAGATGTATTTATTTTGATTTTACAAGTGTTCGTTTGCATACATGTCCACGCATGTGTACAGTGCCTACAGAAGCCAAAAGACAGATTTGGATCCTCCTGGAATCTTGGATCCTCCAAATTGTTGTGAATCACTGTATGGGGACTGGGTATTGAAACTTGGTCCTCTGCAAGAACAAGTGTCCTTAACAACTGAGCTATCTGTCCAGACCCTGCAGTACAGTTTTTATCTAGCTAGAAGCACAGTGTTTATATCAGCACCACTTCACACATGGGAGTAAAGTCTCTTGCTGCTTTGTAACCATGGCTGTGACATCACTAAGTAGAACTTGTTCAGTCCTATTACAATGTCATGGGGCCACCACTGCATGTGTGCATGGTCATCGATCAAACATCACGGTGTACATCTGTATCACACATCCAAGTTCTACGCCTTCTCTATTTTTCTCGAGTCAAGAACATCCATCTTTTTACTTAAGGGGAGCACCTCTTCCTGCTTCCTAACATATCCCATAGGATGGCATCGCTAATCAGGTGTTACATGAACACAAACGCTGCAGTTTGTGACGGTGCATCTGGTAACCTAGACGCTATTAAGTGAGTCTTGGGTAGGTAGATTTAATATGGACACATTGAAAAGTTAGGATTCTCAGCCTGGGCAGGACAGAATCGGAAATGGAAGTCCAGAAATCTATATGAGATTCCCTTAAGTTCCTGGCACATCTTAGATATGTGTGTTCAGGAGAGAAAAATAACCCAGCGTGTCCCAGGAGAAAAGGAGCAACATCTAGAAGATGAAGGAAGTGAGTGAAGGCTTTGGTTGCTGCGATTGAAAGGGGAGCTGGATTTCGGAGATGAGACAGTCGATTTAATTATCTGGTGGGAGAAACAGATGAAAGAACAAAGCAGGCTTCAGAGTCTCTGCAATCTATCATCAAAATGTCTGGTATCCAGTCAGAAACCACCAGGCAGCTGAAAAGCAGAAATGGTTGCTTATATTCAAGGGGGGGAAGAAATCAATAGAGGGCCAACTCCAGTGATCTGGGTGTCGTAACTGATAATTAAGGGACTCAGCATCCTTATAAGTGGGTTCCACATTTTTTTGTGGGAAATTGTATGCAAACAGGGAATATATGCACTGTAGGGAATCCTGTTAAAGAAACAGAGACCATTAAGGAGGGCAGCATGGGGCTAGGAGGATGGGTCAGTGGATAAGAGCACTCTCTGTGCAAGCAGGAGGAGCTGAGCTTGAATCCCAGGAACTCAAGTAAGGTTGGGTGAGGTAGCATACATCTGTAATCTTAGTGCTTTTCTGGTGGATGGGTCTCTGTCTTAGTTAGGGTTTCTCTTGCTGTGAAGAGACACCATGACCATGACAACTCTTATAAAGCAAAACATCTAGTTGGAGCTGGCTTACAATTCAGAGGTTTAGTCCATTATTATCATGGCAGGGAACGTGGCAGCACTCTGGCAGACGTGGAGCTGGGGAAGGAGTGGAGAGTTCCAAATCTGGATCCACAGGCAACACACACACACACACACACACACACACACACACAGAGAGAGAGAGAGAGAGAGAGAGAGAGAGAGAGAGAGAGAGAGAGAGAGAGAGAGAGATTGGGCCTACCTTGAGCATTTGAAACCTGAAAGTCCACTCCCAGTGACACACTTTTTCCAACAAGGGCATGTTTCCTAACCCCTGTTAAGTAGCTCCACTTCCTAATGACGAAGCATTCAAACCAATGAGCCTGTGGAGGCCATTCCTATTCAAATTATCACAATGGTAGAGAAAAGAAAATCCACAGAGGCTCACAGGCCAGCCAGCCTGGTATATGAAGAGTTGAACACAAACTGTCTCAGAGAAGGTAGAAAGTGAGGATTGACACTTGAGGTTGTCCTCTGACCTTGATGTGTACACTGTGGCAGGGGCATATCCATTGTCTCAGTCAGGGTTTCTATTCTTGCACAAAACATCATGACCATGAAGCAAGTTGGGAAGTAAAGGGTTTGTTCAGCTTACACTTCGACATTGCTGTTCATCACCAAAGGAAGTCAGGACTGGAACTCAAGCAGGTCAGGAAGCAGGAGCTGATGCAGAGGCCATGGAGGGATGTTACTTACTGGCTTGCTTCCCCTGGCTTGCACAGCTTGACATTCTTATAGAACCCAGGACTACCAGCCCAGGGATGGCACCACCCACAATGGGCCCTCCCACCTTGATCACTAATTGAGAAAATGCCTTACAGCTGGATCTCATGGAGGCATTTCCTCAAGGGAGGCTCCTTTTTCTGTGATAACTCCAGCTTGTGTCAAGTTGACACACAAAACCAGTCAGTACAACCATACTCACACATATGGATAGTCTTACATGTATATGTACATACATTCATTATATACACATATGTATCATTCACACAAACATTAAAAAAAAACATTTTACAGGAATGATGAGACAGATGAGGGACTTTCCTGTGGTGGTTTGACTTAGAAAGGCCCCCATAGGCTCATATGTTTGAATACACAGGTCTCCAGAAGGTGGCTGTTTGGGGAAGGATTGGGAGGTGTGACCTTGTTGGAGAAAGTCTGTCAGTGGATGTGGGCTCTGAGTTTTCAAAAGACTCATGTCTTATGTTTGTGGATCCTGATGTGAGCTTCAATGTTCCTGCTGCCATGCCTTTGCTCTGCCCTTGTAGACTCTAACCCTCTGAAACCGTAAGCCCAATTAGAAATCCTGTCTCTTTTAAGTTGCCTTGCTCTTGGTTTTCACAGCAACAGGGAAGTAACTAAACCTTTCTCTGAAGCATTGAGCAGGTATTAGCTATGGAAGACACTGCTAAACTCATTATTGGTGTTAATGAGTTACGCTTTTTAGTGCAAGCATGCTTTCTGTTCATTTTCAGACAGATAAGCAAAGATGCTGGAAGACTGGGGTGATCTGACTCCTTAATTGGCAGCTGTTGGGCTTTCTCTTCCTGCCTAGGCTTCTTTCTTGAGCTGAAGAACTTGTCAGGCAGCTAGCCAGCTGAATTATCCTTATGCTAGGACTGTCCTTCTGAACGCTCCACAGACACTCAAGAGAATCAGGGAACAATTGCAGTTAATTACTCTGGCTCCTTTAGGTGAAGCCTCAGTCACGATCACTTCCTGCAGTGTGCATCAGACACTTTGGTAAAGCAAGCCACAATGAACTCTGCATGACCCTGCAAGTCATCTCTTCCTAGACCTGAGTGGAAGATGTTTCCTTAAGTGGCTTAGTAGAACTGCTGTGGCTGATACTGAAGACACAGCGCTGTGATTGGTGCAAATCCAAACCCTCATTTGCATATAATGTTTTCTGTTATTGGTGCAGATGGTACATTTCTGGCTATGTAAACAAATCATTTGGCTCACTTAGGTGGACACCAACTCCCCTAATCATTCCCTACCCCCATGCTGCCTCTCATAGTTTGTGACATTAAGGCCAATAAAAACTTCGGGATGGTCTTTTCCTGACTACTTTTAGATGTATGGCTAATCTGATAATGAAGAATGATGTTGTAGAGGCAGCAGAGTGACAGTGATGGCAAACACAGTGGAATGGCAGCCTAAGTGACAGCTGAGCAGCATAGGTGGCAAAACCTGGCTGATCGACAAGTAAAGAAGCACCAGAGAAACAGTTGGGGAGAATGGCCAGGGTGGGACCAAGGATGGTGGCAGAAATAGAAAAGATGAAGAGCCGAGGCTGGAGGAGGATGGAAGGCTCTAGAGAGCCCAGGAAGAGAGTGTGCAGGCCTGGGTTGCTTCAAGATCCTAGTGCGTGGCCAAGCTTTTAGGGTCAAGGATCTCAGGCATCCCAGGCTTAGAAGCATTCATAACAATTTGCCTGATGCATAGATTGACATGGAAGATGCAATACCAGCTGATGCCAAGGACAAAGGAATCTTCACTTCCTGTACCTACACGAGAGCTGGAACACTTGTTTAGTGATAGTTAAGATGTTGTTATCCAAAGCCTACTCAAGAGCTTTAACACTAGAGGCCAGCACCTATTGTTGCCCACTGCTGTTAAACACCGAGGAATGTAAAAGCTTGCCCAATGCCAGCACTTAAAGAGCTTCTCCTTGCTAACCCACAGTTTCTATCTAAATAGAACAAATGGACCCTGGACCGCTGATTATGAATGAGAATATTCCCTCTCTGCACTGTATGTTCAGCACTACAGTCACTGGTAACATATGGTTGTTGAGCACTAGAAAAGAACCACAAGTTAATTTTATCTCATCTGAGTGAGTTAAAATTCATAGAACATGACTATTGTATTGAGTGGTGTGGTTCGACACTGGAAATGTACGTAACCCAAATGAAGAAATGAAAGCAATTCCTTGAATTGCATGCTGATAGAGTGGAGACAGAAGAAGAAAAGACAGTTAATTTGAAGATAGCTCAATATAAATTATCCATCAAGAGGTGTAGAGAAAAGATAGTGAAAAATGAACACTGGCTCCTAAGTCAGCTGGACAAATGCAAGCCCATGCAGAGAGCATCTTGGGACTTCTAGATGGAGAAGGAAGGATAGACATAGAGAGATCCACATGTGGTTCCATCACAATTAAAGAGGCAAAAGTCCAAAAATAGAAACTTCATCAGAGCTCAGACTTTTCATCTGGGAAGAGGGAGGCTGGAAGACACTAAAACAAAGCTTCATGAAGTACTGAAGGAAAAGTCAGTGTCTGCCACCCAGAATTCTATACCCAGCTAAACTATTCCTCAAAGAATAAATGGAGGTGCTGGATGCTGGAGAGATGCTTCAGCTCTTAAGAGTAATTGCTGTTCTTGCAGAGTGCATTTGGATCTCAGCAGCTGTACTGAGTGCCTCACACCGCCTGTAACTCCAGCTCTATCTTTTGGACTCTGAGAAAGTACACTTAGATGCACATACCCAGACACAGATACATATGTCAAATAACTAAAAGGTATTTAAGAGTATTTAAAAACAAGTAACTACAAGATATTAATCTTCTTGTGATGTTATAACAAAATACAATAGATTGTGTGAGTTAAGCAACAGAATATTTTTCATTGATGCAGAATCTGGAAGTCTAAGGTCTGAGTGCCTGAACGGTTGCGTTCTACTGAGGGCTTGCTCCCTGGTTTGTGGATGGGCTGACTTCTCAAATCTCCCTCTCTAGGCTTTTTCTTCTTTTGTGCACTGTGCTCATGTGTAGGTGTGGTAGGGAGAGAGCCCCTCTTCTATAGACATACCTCTTGTTAGATTAGGACCTTACTTAACCTTCATTCCCTCTTCAAAGCCCTATCTCCAAGTCCAGTCACATGACTTCTGGGTTCAGGGCTAAATTATGTGAAGCTCTGAAGGCTTACAGCACATCCATATTAGGAGATATTTGTCAAAGCATCAGTAAGGCCTTCTATTAGGGAGGGGTTTTGTTGTCGTGTTATTTATTTATTTATTTTTTGTCTGCTTGTTTTTTTTTTACTAGGACCAAATAGCTCATCAAAAGTAAGTTAAAGGAGGAAGGGTTTATTTTGACTTGCAGATCCTGTGGATACAGTCCATCACAGTGGGCGGTGGGGGGGGGAAGCATGTGACGGCAGCATGATGCGGCTGTGTTCACATGAATCCCCAGTTCAGAAGCAGAGAGAGCAGGAAGTGGGCTGGACTACCTCTCACCCACTGAGCAAGGCCTGCCCCCTCCAGTGAGGCTATGCCTTCTAAAGGTTCCACAACCTTCTAAAACAGCTGTTCCAGGACCAAGAGTTCAAACACAAGAACCTACAGAGGGCATTTCATAGACTACAACGACTTCTGTAAATAAACCATTGAATGATTTTGAGAGAAATGCAGATTAGGTAATACTCTTTGCAGTGTATATTTTATGATTCTGGTAATTATTATTTCATAAATAAGTGAGAAGCTATGTCATATTCAAAGATTGCATGACTCCAATATTACACGAAGATATAAATTACCCTTTCACCGTTGTTTCAATTCAGTCCTAATCAAAATTCTCTTAGACTTAGAAAGAAAGAAAGGAAGGAAGGAAGAAAGAAAGAAGGAAAGGAAAAAATGGGGCCACTGAGGTGACACAGTGGATAGAGGTATCAGTTGCCAAGCCTGATGTTCTGAGTTTAATTCCTGGAATCCATATGGCAGAGAAAAATAATTGACTCTACACATTCACTGTGATTTATGTGCATGTGCACATGTGCGTGCGCGCACACACACATATAGACACACACACTCAAATAGATATAATTAAAAACTTTAAAATAATTTTAAAAGTGTATTTAAAAAAAAAAAAGAATTGGGGAAATATGCTTCTCAAATCTCTATGGAGCCAGGCACGACTGAGTTCTAGTGAGAGTCTGCTTCTTGGCTTAGAGGTGACTGCCTACACTTTTATAATCATAGCACTCAGGAAGCTGAGGCAGGAGGATTGGAAGTTGAAGGCAAGCCTAGACTCTGCAGCTTAAAAAGCAAAATCAGTGAGTGTGGAAAACCAAAGTACTCATGGTTACAGTGACCGACCAATCTAGGGAGAATCTGAAAAGATGAGCTTCCTAACCTTAGGAATCGCCATGACGTCACCGAACCTGACCTCAGGACTTACCATGACGTCACTGAACCCGAACTCAGGACTCGGCATCCAGTGGCCCACCCAGTGACGTCACTGAGAGGAAGTACCATCATAATGGACTAATCGTTCTCTGAGACAGAACAGTGAGGCCGGAAATAGATCCACATTCCTACGATCAGTCCAGTTTTGACAACAACACCAAAACATTTGAACAGGAAAAGGAAAATTTTAACAAACAGCATTGGATCCAGCAATGTCCGCATGGGAATGGAGCAGGAGCCGCACTGCCTGCCCCACACAGCACGTGGAAATTAATATGGGATACACGGTGGACTCAGGCACTAAAAACTAACGTTAAAAAGCTTTTAGGGAAATAAAAAGAAAGAGGCTTTGCAATTTAAGGAGGGTAAGGATTTTCCTAGACAGGAACCAAAAAAGTAATAACTGTAAAATAAAACAATTATAAATTAGACTTCAAAATTAAAAACACATCCAACAGTATGATTAGGAGAATGAAATAGCAAACAGAGAACAGGGAGGAAATTGGAGCAGAATGTCTGTCTGATGGGAGACTTGTGTTTGGAATGTACAGTGGTTGTCTACGACGAGATAATGAGACTGAGAATGGAGGGAGAAAACAGATTCTAAGACACATTATACAAAGAGATGGTTTTGTGAATGGCCAGTATATACGTGAAAATCCACATTTTATAGTTATTGGATAAATGTAAATGTCTTAGTTAGGATTTTACTGCTGTGAGCAGATACCATGACCAAGGCAACTCTTATAAGGACAGCATTTAGTTGGGGCTGGTTTAAAGGTTCAGAGATTCAGTCCATTATCATCAAGGTGGGAACATGGCAGCATCCAGGCAGGCATGGTGCAGGAGGAGCTGAGAGGTCTACATCTTCATCTGAAGGCTGCTAGTAGACTACTGGCTTCCAGGCAACTAAGACTAGGGTATTAAAGCCCACCAAACAGTGACACGCCTACTCCAACAAGGCAACACCTTTTAATAGTGCCACTCTCTGGGCCAAGCATATACAAATCATCACATTCCACTCCCTGGCCCCCATAGGCTTGTTCAAACAAATGAGTCTATGAGGGTTGTACCTAAACATAGTATAATAAAAATACATTTAGTCCAATTTCCAAAGCCCCCATGCTCTATAGCAGTTTCAACAATGTTAAAAGTTTTAAAAAGTTTAAGGTTTCTTCTGAGATTCATCCAATCACTTAACTGTAATCCCCAAAGCAAGACAAGAAACCAGCCGGACAAACTCCAAACTCTGCATCTCCATGTCTGATGTCAAAACAGTCTTCAGATCTCCAATTCCTTTTTCATCTTTGTTGACTGCAACAAACTTCTTTTCCTGGGCTGGTGCCACTCCCTGTTAGCAGCTTTCCTCAGCAGATAGCCCACAGCTCTGGCATCTTAAAAATTGTGGGATCTCCAAGGCAACTTTAATGTTACAGCTTCTTATTTCAATGTCTGGGATCCACACATGATCTTCTGGGCTCCTCCAAAGGGCTGGCGTCACTTCTCCAGCTCTGCCCTCTGTAGCACTCTAAGCTCAGTTTGATCCACTCCACTGCTGCTGCTGTTCTTGGTGATCATCCCATGGTACTGGCATCTCCAGTACACTGTGGTCTTCTGCTGCAGCTAGGCTTCACTTATAGCCTCTCATAGGCTCTCTTCATGGTGCCAAGCCTAAACTTCTTTGCATGAGACCTTCAGTCCTGGGCCATCAACTACATCTGAGGCTACACTTTCACCAGTGGTCTTCCATGACCTCTCACAGTGCCAACCTCAGTTGCTCTTCATGACCCCAAAACCAGTACCACCTGGGTGACTCTTACACATTACTGAGTCTAGCTGCAGCATGAGGTACAACCTTAGCTATCTCTAGAACACAGCTTCTTTGTGCTCTCAGAGAACACTTCCCAAAAGATTTCATCTTAGATAAAGTGATGAATCAGAGAAAAGATTTGACAGAATGAGTCAGAGATAGGAAATGCCCAACTCACATGAGAACAGCAGAGGAAGAGAGGCTACTTAAGAACAAGAGAGTAAAGGTGGTGATTGGTGGTGTGTGGTGGTAGTGGTGTGGTGTGTGTGTGTGGTGTGTGTGTGTGTGTGGTGTGTGTGTGGTGTGTGGTGTTTGTGTGTGTGTGGTGTGCGGTGTTTGTGTGTGTGTGTGGTGTGTGGTGTTTGTGTGTGTGTGTGTGTGTTATGTGGTAGGTGGTATGTTTGTGTGGTGTGTGGTTGGTGGTAGGTGATGGGTAGTAAGTGGTGTGTATGTGTGTGTGTGTGTCTCTCTCTCTGTGTGTGGTATGTGGTGGGTAATGCTTGTGTGTGTGTGTGTGTATGGTGTGGTGTGTGTATGTGTTTAAGTTTTACTGAGGCAGTTTTATACAGACAGGTTACAGAGAGAACAAGCTAGATACAGGTGAAGACAGAATGAGCCAGAGAATGAGGAGGAGCCAGAAGATTAGAACAAATAGCCTGAGTTAGTTTGAAGCCAGGCAGAGCAATTTAGTCGGAAGGCGAGAAAAGCCAGATTGAATCAGTCAGTTTGGAAGATTAGCTTGTAGGGAGGCTAGAAGCTTCCAGGCCTAGGTCTGGGGACAGTTAGGACAAAGAAGGAAATGCTCTGGGCTCAGCCTAAGCTGTGTATTCACACAGTTTGGGTGCAGCGCTCATCTCATCCCTTCATCCGAGGAAATAAAAGCAACATTTATACTCTGATCTTCATGCCTGTGTGCCAGATACCTTATCCATGGAGCTGCCGTAGCCCATCTAAAAACATTCCGACCATGTCTCAGGAAGTTCTTTGTATGATTATCATTTGTTTCAGTAAGTACATCACTAGGTGGTTTTAAAGAGTAATAAAAACAAAATTTTGTATATGATTATTTACTCCTGTTCCGTTCATAATCACCTGAAGTGCAAAGAACACAAATGCCCATAAACACTGGGGTAGATACAAACACACATTAGGCAGAATCATCTAGAGGAGAAGGACAGATATAATGCATGTATATACTAATGGGGGATTTATTAGGAGGTTGGAGAGATGGATTCGGGGCTAAGAGCTCATGCTGCTCTTATATGACTCATATATAATACATAACACACACTAAATATAACTTGCATACAAAGAATAAGGGTTACCTACTGTAAGAGGGTGCTTTTCTGGGAAGCAGCACTGCAGACAGTGGAGATACTCTATATTGTAATAAAGGCTTGGTTGATATGAACCTATCCATCTGTCAAAACCAGAGTATGAAGATTTGTGGATCCCATTGTCCAATACACTTTGTCTAAAGCTACAAAGAAATGAGATGCAAGGGTGTCCACCAGGAAGAAGAACTAGCCAAAGACAGTCAAAGGCTTGTGAGGGTCACGTGACAAGTATATGGCGGCGGTGGTGGGGTGTTGTTATGCTCTCTGTTTACTTGTGCACCCTGGTCATTTCTTATAATAAAAAATGGTGGGGGAATTCACAGTATGATTCCACATACTTTGGCTCGGAGCCTTGGAAACAATCAGAGAAGCATCTTGCCTGAATGAAGATCCAAATCTACTCATGCCGGCTTTCTTCTTGCCCCCTTGGCCATTTGTATACTCCTGCAAGGACTGTAATATCTGGAGGCATCTTGCCAAGACTCGTCTGAAAATGGCACAGCCTTGAGCTTAGCTGTCACTCGGAGCTAAGATTCATACGTACTGGGGATGGGAAGACTATGACAGTTTTTTCCAGGCAGCCTCTGACAGTTTAGAATGGTTACTTCCTCAAGGTGACCTACCTGTTTTCAGCAGAGCCAGTCTCTATCCTTGATGGTGGGAGCAGTCAAGGGCTGGAGTGCAACTGGGAACTGGGCTGCAGAACCCAGGAGGCAACTGCTTTCTGGTCCATGCCTCCCTTCTCTAGAGAGTGTGTTCCCATTGGCGTGGGCTGGATAAGAAGTATGGTCTTCCATTCCCAGGATATTGCCTTAGCTGAAATCTTTTCCTACACCATTCATTCTCTCTGTTTCATTCAACAGCCACCACTGGAGATGGAAAGATTTTTACGTCCTTCCCATAAGACAGTAACCCCCACCAGATCACCTCAGGAGTCCCCCAACTGGGGCAGAGAAAGGACACAGTGTGGTTTAGCAGTGTGGCAATGCCTTCCTCGCACTGCGGCTTTTTTATGAAATTCAAATATATGCACAAAGACCAAGAGTTCCCTGCAAACTCTTTCAGGGTAAAAACCAGCCCTGCATCCTAAGTAAAGAATGACAGGGAGAGACTTGAGATGCTGCCAAGGAATATTCTGCCTGTAACCCAGTGAACTTCATCCAGTATGGGCTTAAGTAATGCTGGAAGATCATCCCAGTCTTCCAAGTCTTTGGCAGTCTTGGCCCAAGTCCTTCAGTAGCTGGGTTCCACCTCCATCTGTACTTCAGAAGCATGCTTTCTGTCCTGCATGCGTGTCAGCCTGTACCAAGATGAGACTAAGGGTTTTCAACACAGGAAGGCCTCACTCTTTGGGAGGGGGATTTATTTTCTGTTGCTTAGAAAAAAAATATAAAAATAAAACATGCAGAAGCAACTTTCAAATACATGCACACATTATCAAAATGGCTCCCAATGGCTTATCGTCATACTCCTAGATCAGAGCATCTCTCAACTGCCATTAGAGTAACTTCTTGCACTGGATGGCACCCCCTCCCCAAACTGGTCAGTGTGCAGAGAGTGGTGGAGTGCTCAGTGCTAGATAAGACATTCATATCTTACCCCTTCCCCCAAGACTCAGGGATCTTTAAGGAAGAGGGACTGGAAAGATTTTAAGAGCCAGAGGTGGCTGGTAACATTGAGGAAACAGTGTTTTCCAGACACAACAGATGTTCAGGTGGACTCACAGACACTGTGGCAGCATGCATAGCACCTGCACAAGCTATAGCCAGACCAAAGAAATGCCATCATGGGGTGCAGGTCGGGGTAGACACAAAATCCCCACTAGGTGAGGATCCATTGGGATTTGATAGCTGTGGGGAGAGGAGGTGTCAGTTTTCTTTAATGATGTGATCCCTGGTTGGTAGACTATACATCAGGGCAGGCCCTACTTTCAAGACCAGCTGGGAAACATTAGCTGGATTTGGTGGGGAGAAAAGAAAGAAAAAAAAGAGGGAGATGATGAAAAGGAAGAAGGAATAGGAGGAGGAAGAGAAAGAGAAGGAGAAGAAAGATAAGGAGGAAGAAGGGGAATAGGAAGAGGAAGGGGAGGAGGAGGAAAAGGAGAAGGAAGAGGAGGAGGAAGATGAAGGAGAAGAGGAAGAAGAAGAGGAAGAGGAGGAAGAAGAGAAGGAAGAGGAGGAAGAGGAAGGGGAAGAGGAGGAGGAAGAAGAGGAAGAAAAGAGGAAGATGAGGAGGAACAGCAAGAGGAAGAAAAGCAGGAGGAGGAAGAGGAGGAAGGGGAAGAGAAGGAGAAAGAGGAGGAAGAAGAAGAGGAAGGGGAAGAGGAGGAGGAAGGGGAAGAAGAGGAGGAAGGGGAAGAGGAGGAAGGGGAAGAAGAAAAAGAAGACATTTCAAGTTGGGTGGGATGGGAAGGAGGATAGTAACTAGAAGAGCTGGGGAGAGGGGGTGGATTAAACAACCCACAGAACTTGTACCTGCTCATCTGATCACCACACACTCTACCACCTCCTCTGGGAACCATTTAGCACACTGTTAGCCCCGGAGATATTTTCCATTTTTGGCCTTTGGGGTCAGAGTGGGGTGACTCTGGAGAAAGTGCAGGGAGAAAGTCTTTTGGTGGACAGACACTCTTCTATAAGACCTCCATGCCCCTGTGGCTATTTTCATCCCAAGCTGTTTGGTGTAGAGGTTGGAGGGACAACTGTCTTCCAAGGCTTGCCCGTGAGGCTGGAGAGCCAATTTATCCTGCCTGCCACGCTAAGAGGATTCTTATCTGAGTTATCAGCAAAGAGAGCAGGAAGAAGCTGGCCAGGGTGAGCAGGCCACAGAACAGACAGCCTTTTATTGTGCCAAACTCTTTCTTTAATTTCTATGACAGAGTAATACAGAGTCTCAGGCCATGGCCTTTTCTCAGGCCATTATAGAAGTCAAATTTGCTTCCGTCAGGAGGCATCACCAGCCGGCTTCATCATCGCTCCACATGTAAGGTGACCCTGCACAGCTCCAGATAGAGACAGATAGGCCAGCCCCTCTGCTGCCCAGACAGCGCACAAGAACCTCAACAGATGGCAGGAAATGCTAGAATGTGGATCTGCAGCTCTCCTGGACCACATCGCTCTGAGAAGGGTGGGGGAGGGGACAGGTAATGTGCTCTAGACCATCCCCTGTGGCTGTAACAGAGTAACTGAGACTGGTGAATACATAAAGAAAAGAGACTCGTCTGGACTCATGGATGGGATGTCCTTGATTGATGGGATATGTTGGATCCACTTCTGCTGAGGACCACTGCTGCCGCAGCCTGTGGGGGAAGGTGGTGAACTCAAACATGAGGGGCAGCCTTACCTTATGCCAACCTGCTCTCTGCTACACCACCCAGCTCCTCCAGAGCAAGAACTCACACTAGAGAGGCATGGGTCCACCTGGGAGGGCTCCATCCCCATGACAGCAGTCTTCCCAGGATACCCTGACTTCTCTCCACACTTCTACACTGGTACCAAGCCTCATCATGGACTTTGGTGGCCAAACAACATTCAAAGCCCAGCACAGGGCAGTAGTGGAAAATCGACACCAGGGCTGGGGAGATGGTCCATAAAAACTCACGAAAAAGCCTTGGCATAATGCTATGTGTGTAACCCCAGCCCTAGGAAGGTGGAGACAGGCATCTTCCCGGACAGACAGTCTAGCTTAAATGGTGAGTTCCAGAGTAGTTAGATCCGGTCTCAGTAAACAAGGTAGATGGCTCTTGAGGGACAGTGAATGCCCACGGCTGACCTTTGACCGCTACATGCATGTGTATGCATCAGCATCTTTAATACACACATACACACATATACATACACACACTTATACACACATACACACATGCCAACACATACATATACACACAGTCACACTCACACATATACACATGCTCACACAGACATATACACACTCATACTCACACAAACACACACGCTAACACACACATACACACACTCACAACACACATACACACTCATGCACATGCACATGGTTGGGTTAGATTGGTGAATTAAAAGATTATGCACCAAGCATACAAAGTCCTTCTAAATGACGGTTGGGTTCCTGATTACCCTGTGTACAGTAGGCACCTCAGGAAGTCCTTGAACTTCGTGTTTATCTGGGAATCCTCTAGGGAAGACCAACAGGAAGATCAGCCTTGCCTGAGGTTCCAGACTCCATAGAACAGAGTACGAAGTTTATCTACTCAGACAGCCATGCTCCAACCATAGCACCGGTGTAGTACTGTTATGTTAATATACAAGTCTGTAGATTTCTGGAACATTCTAGAGGGCTCTGGATCTTTTTGGAAATTCTCTAGTTTTCTTTCTCCCATCCCTCTGAGACACTAGTATGGGGAGGCTGGTCATGGCAGTCAAGGCCATGGCATGTCACAGCCTGGTCTACCAGGCCCACAGAGGGAACTCCCAGAGGCTGCTGCCCTCCAAGTAAGCTGGGGTCTCAGAAAGGTCCCCAGCATGGCTGTTTAGTATGAGTTTGTGTCTGGATGAAGGTGAATTTCTGAGTGAATGAGTTCTCTGATGTAAGTGGGTGTCTGCATGTCCCTGTGTTGGTGTCAGTGTGAATACGTCTGTATTTATGTGTTGGTGTGAATGTTGACTGTGTGTGTCTGCATGGTTTGAGTCTCTGTGTATACATGCCTTCAGTGTGTGTGTGTGTGTCAGTGTATTTCGTGCTGGTGTCTGTGAGTGTGAGTCCCTAGGTGTGTCTGTGTGTATTCATGAACATGTCTGAGTGACCATGTGAGTCTTGCGTGTGTCTTTGGTATGTGACAGGGCATGTAGAAGTTTCTATGCAGGTATATGTGTGAGACTCTGTGTGTGTGTGTGTGTGTGTGTGTGTGTGTGTGTATTGTTGAGTGTGAGTCCCTGGGTATAAGTGTATGTTTAAGTGTGTGAGTGTGTGGGTATGTACTGAGTGTGAGCCCAGGATGTGGTGTTTGTATGTGTGTGTGTGTGCACATGTGTTGAGGTGTGAATATGTGGGTGTCTCTGTATGATAGTATAAGAGTGAGTCTCTGTGTGTATCTGGGCATGTGTGACTGTGTGTTCGTCTGCCAGTCTGTGATAACAAGAATCACAGTATGCACACTGTGTGAGAAGTTGGTGAGCTATATATACATACAGGCATCCGCGGGGAGTCGGAGGTGTTCCCTGTGGAGTTTGCGCTAGTGTGTGAAGAAACCACTGAGGTCGATTTAGAAATGACTTGAGGCTGGGTAGCGGTGACTGTCAGGCACAGGGCAGAGACGGACGCTCATAGCTGAAGCATTGCTCCGGTGACTAAATGGAGAAGGAGACAGAGCTGAGAGGCCCAGGGTTCACGGGGAGGCCCGCAGGGGGCGCTGTGTAGTACAGGCAGCTGTGGCTTCCAGAGGTCTTGGCTGAAGCCAAGGCACTTGCTGGGCATCCAGGGCTCCGCCAGGAAACTTGTAGGGGCTAGCGGGAACCCGGGCCACAGAAACCAGAGAGGGCTTCCCCTTCCGGGCCCCGTCTCTGGAAGAAAACTAGAAAAGTGGTGTTGTCTTTGTCTCCCCTACACCAGGGCTGACCCGGTGTAGTGTAGCGTCATAGACTTCTTGGGCCTTTTCTTCCAGCCTTCTGGCTTGTGTCTGCTCATTACGTATGCAGTTAGGGGTTCTCAGCCCACTTCGTTCTTTTAAATAATAGCAAATGCAGCCAGGGACCCTTCACCAAGGGTTTTCTCACTCAGAGCTGGGGCCCCCATTCGTCTCTCTAGCAGATCTGGTGTCCTAATCCTGGGTTCTGGCATCGGAGTGGTTGCCATGGGGACCTCACCATTTCACATGTTGATGCTGAATTCGGCGGGGGGGGGGGGAGAATGTGAAGAAAAGGGGAAGGTGAGAGGGAGGGGGGGAAACAGAATTCTTAGGGTCTCTCCAGGGTGAGGGCTTGGGAGGTGGCCAGGAAGAAGTAGGAAAGGGTGTCTGAGTTTCCTCAGCCAGGAGCAAAATAGTGCCAGCTGGTGACTTAAAACAAAAGCTATATTCCTCTGTAATTGCCTGAAGTGAAAACAATCAACTTTCAAGCAGAATTGGTTCCTGCAGAAGGACTCAGAGGGAGGACTCCCAGCGAGGACTTCCACCTCCACCTCCTTTCAGTCTTGTCTGTCAGTGTCCTGTTGTGTCTGCCTCCAAACCCCCACAGACACATCACTCCCAACTCTCTGGGGCCTTCTCCTCCACTCTTCCCTCCACTGGGCCTTCTCCTCTATCTGCATGCTCATCCTTCTGCTATCTCTGGTAAGAGCACTCTCTAGGAACCTGGGGAGGTGGCTCAGCAGGTAAGAGCACTTGCTCCACAAGCCTGAAGGCCTGAGTTCAAGATCCCAGGTCTCACAACCCAGGTCTCACATAAGAGCCTGTAATTTCAAAAATACGGAGGTGGAGATAGGCGGATCCCAGAAGCTGGTTGACTCACTAACCAGAATGGTGAAGGACCCTGTCTCTGGTAATGAGGTGGAAGAGAGACCCTGTCTCTGGTAATGAGGTAGAAAGACACCATATTCTCCTCTGGCCTCTGTTTGGGCCTTGCATGTATGTGTGTATACACATATACATGCATGCATGCCTGCACCTGCACTTACACAGATACACACATGTACTTACACACATACATGCACATATACACCCATGCACATACACAGGCACACACATGAACGCGCATGCATAACACATGAGTGACACACATGAACACGCACACAAGAATGCACAAACATGTGTGTTTGTAGGAAACAGGGGACTTAGGGCCTTCCCTAGATCCATTATGATCTCATCATCTCTGAGTCCCACTTTCCCAAATAACACTAATTCTCCAGGTTCCAATGGGTGGGGACTTGGTCACATCTCTTTGAAGGCCACCTATCTATGATTGGGATCTGAAATATTTCCAATGGTTTTAATACCTCGCTCCCAGCTGGGGGCGCTGTTCTGGGAGGTAGGACCTAGCTGGGAAGTGGATGGCTGGTGGGCCTTTAAGGGTTCTATCTTGGCCTAAAGCCATCCTGTTCTCCACTTCCTGATCTACAGCAAGATGTGTGCAGTGATCACTTTTTCCTCCCAGCACAGTGGATGGCACAGCCCTGTCCACCACACCTTCTCGGCCATGGTGGGCTGACGTCCCTGAAAATCATGAGCCCCCAAAATGTTCTCTGTTCTTGCTGCTTCTGTCAGGTTCTCCATCACAAGGAAATAAGTAGCTAACACACCACAGCTTCACCCTGAGCCCCAGGGCCAGGCAAGGAGGCTCTGGGACATTCATCTCAGCACTCAGGACTGCCTGTGTCCCTCAAGGCCATGCCAGGGCAGCTATGTGCACACTTTCACAAGCAGATGGGCTGAGTGGGTACCTGGCTTTGTTGCCTGCTAGTTGTGAGTCTGGGAGGAGTGGCTGGCTCTGTTTGTGTGCTTGTCTGAACCGTAGATCCAGGATGAAATGTTTCCTTCCTTGAAGGGTTGATGTGGTCAGCAGAGAGGTTCAGTTCTTTCAACAAGAGTTAGTAAACCATGTTGTGTTAACACTGGCTGTGGCTTTTGTCACTTCTAACTAGGTTCCACTTCCCACTCATCCCAGGAGAAAGAAACTGTGCTTGATAGAAATGCCCCCAAGGAGAATGGGTGGACAGAGACCTCAGACCTCACTTCTGGGGAGCTGGAAGGTTTAGACCCACCCCACCATGAAGTCTTTCTCAGGATCTTTTTTTTTTTTTTTTTTTTAAATTTTAGAAGCACACACACATGTGTGTGTGTGTTGTGTAAGTATGTGTGTGTATGCACTCCTGTGGTGTATGTGTGTGTGTGATATGTGTGTGTGTGTATGTATGTGTGCGTGGTGTATGTGTGTGGTATATGTGTGTGTATGTTTGTGTGTGATGTATGTGTGTATGAGTGTGGTGTATGTGTGTATGCATATGTGTGGTGTGTGTGTGTGTGTGTGTGTGTGTGTGTGTGTGTGTGTGTGTGTGTGTGTGTGTGTGTGGTGTGTGTGTGTGTGTGTGTGGTGTGTGAACACACATGTGTGGTGTGTGTGTGTGCATGCACATGGAATGAATATGGAGGAAAGCAGTTTTCTCCTTCAACAGTGGGTTCTGGGAATGGAACCTGGATCCTCAGGTTGGCAGCTTACTGAGCTAACTTGGCAGTTCCTCTTTCTCAAGATTCTTTCCCACATCATTCACATAAAAATTTTCCTTCATCTTTGGAAGAGTTAAGACAGGTCAATGACTTTTCCCTCTCTGGTAATTTCCCCCAAGAAGTTATCACCTCTTTGCAATGCGAAGACCTGCCTTTCTTTTTGGAGTTTGGGGGTTGCCTCTATGCTTAGTGTAAAGTGTCTCACAATGATGACATCATAGAGACAATAGACACTCCGCTGCCCATTTATGCTTGAATGTCCTCGGTGGCAGAACAGAAAGTTGGATCCTTACGCGAGAGCCCTTTTCAGGAATTTTTGTCACTTATGAAATGAAGTTGGGAAACCACGGTCCTGGGGCTCACAGAACAACCGCAGATACACAGTCTCACTTTGATCTCAGTGGACAGGCTATGGTGTTGAGCTCGAAGATGGTTTTCTAACTGGGCCGTAGTCACATGACTGGGAAATGAAATCAGGCTCTTCAAGATAAGGCTACGTCAGGATGTCACTGGGGCTGGGAAGGTAACTGCTCTCTTGCTCTCTTTGTAGCCTATAGCAGTATTTTAATTTATTTTTCTTTTCTTAGGAGTATCCAGGATTGAAATCTCATCTGCTCTAAGAGGGCCCTCTTTGTTCTGTGTGCCTCACACTGTGCTGAGTTAGCTGGACGGGACCACTGAGCAGTTTTCAGGCTTCCTGTCATCATTTCCCCGTGCAGAGGAAGGCCTCACAGGATTGAGACTGTCTGATTTCTAGTCCCTTCCTGACTGATGCTTCTAGAAGGAGCCCATGCACATCCACTGTATTGTATTCACACTTTAAAGCACCCTTCCAACCAAAGTCAGTCTGTGTTGGCATCCTCTTTAGGGCTTCTGTGATGTCAAAGGACACCCCCTCTCACCCTGCCTTGTGGGTGCTGAGTCTCTTGAAAGAAACGGGTCCTCAGACCCAGGTTGGTCCTGGTCTCCACCCCCCAGGGCCAGCCTCAGGCACAGCATTGCAGGAAATGTTGGAGGTCACTCTTGAAACCATCATAGGCCTCCCATCTTGCAGATGAGGGGACTGAGGCCCTAAAGCATAGATGCTCTCAGATTCAGCAGTTTAGCCATCAATAGGTCACTCACCTGGGCCACATGTGACTGTGGTCCATTTATTCTTTTAATGGGACGGGGTGGGGGAGTTTGGTAGGGCAGATTTGCCTGTGGATTCACTCACTCAATATTTGAAGGCACTTACTAAGTATGGGCCACCTCCATGAACCAAACGGATAAATATCCCTGCCCTGATGGAGTATGCGGTCCAGAAGAAGAAGGGAGATGGATGCTAAATAGCAGACACACACGAGAGGAAATTATAGCTTGGAAGGAGATAAGTGCTCAGAAGAGAGGAAAGAGCCAGAAAATTGAGATAGGAGTGTACCTGGAGAGGGGAAAATAGATCGCTGCAGAGTGGCCAGGGAGCCTAGGACTTTCCTTTCTCAACAAAGCATCCTGAGGAGTTTTAAAGAGGAAGCATCCATCTCTTTACCCTGCTGGCTTCAGCCTCAGCCCCCGACTGATTACAGAAGATGGTTGAGACATCTCCAATGACACAAGCAGTCCCTGAGCACAGGCTGTCCCTGGAGAGAGGGTAGAACCTGGGACCCAGTAGCCAGCACTCCAAGCAAGTAAAACACTGTGTGTCCCTTAGTGCATCTGTGCCACTCACCATAGTACCCTCCACCACAGACGAGCATACTGGCAATCATAAAGACATGCACAATGAAATGCATAAAGACTGCTGGATGGCTGTCATTGGCCCAGGGGGCATTCTGAAAGGTCATGCTCTCTCTTCTTAAAAAAAAACAAAAAAACAAAAAAAAAACAAAAACAAAAAACAAAAACAAAAAAAAAAAACGGTTTCCTTACTTGACCTCCAGCATCTCAGAGTCTCCTGGGCACCTCTTCCTATTCCTGTCTGTGTTGCTGGCTTCACTTGTCTCCCTGTACCCCACCCCTAGCCTTCAGATCTAGAAGAGACTGGTGGACTCAGTCCTCCCACGGCTTAACTGCCTGCTCTGCACATACCCATCCATTCTCTTGCCTTTAAACACCATTTAGAAGCTGAAGACTCTTAAATTTTTATCTCTAGCTTGGACATCGAGTTGAGTCCGGACTCATATATTCAACTGCCTGCTTGATGTCTCCACTGAGAGGGCTGATAGGTAGTGGCGGCTGTGAATATACTCTATTCACGTGTCCTGTGGTGGGGACACTGTGATCAATACCCTGCCATCTCCCACTGGTCCTGCCCTAGTGGTACTGCAGTGCACAGGGGATGGAGGGATGGAGGCAGGCCAGGTCTCTTCCAACACCACTAAGGTTGCCCCTAAAGGGGGAGCATTGACTCTAGGACTCCAAGCTGGTTTACCAGACCATTCTCAGCCTGTGCAGTGGGGAGGTGCTTCTCTGTCACGAGCCCAAAGAGGCTGAGATCTCAAGAGCCTGTGAGGCCCTAGAAACCAGGATGCTTCTCCCTCAAATCTGATCCTCTTTGCCTGCCTGCACCTTCAGTGAGCCATGAACATAGTGTGTTTTAGTTACTTTTCTCCTTGATGTGAGCAAATGTCTGGCAAAAGTTACTTAGGAAGGGATTTGACTCACAGTTTGAGGGTACAGACCGTCACGGCAGGGAAGCCACTGCACAGAGAGCCTGAGGCGGCTGCATCAGCAGTCAGGAACCTCAGAGAGACAAGGGGGCTCTCCCTCTCCTTCAGTCTGGGAATCGAGTTCATGTGGTGGTGCTGCCCACACTGACGCCTGGGTCGGCCTCAGTCAAACTCTGCAAATGCCCTCGAAGACTCACCCAGAGGTGTGTCTCCCAGGAGATTCCAAATCTAGTCAAATTAGTAGTGACTATGAAGAGGATGAAAAGACGGCTCGGTGGTTAAGAGCGATTGCTGCTCTTCCTGAGAACCTGAGTTTAGATCCAAGATCTCACAAGTGCTTCATCTTGGGACTTCATCTGCAGAGGATCCTGCACCTTCTGGTTTCCATGGCCATCCTCTGCTAACATGCATACACACACACACAAACACACACACACACACACACACACACACACACACACACACACACAAAGTAAACATAAAATCTTTTTTTAAATTACCAATTTAACTTCTTCCTTCCTTCCTTTCTCTGTCTCTCTCTGTCTCTCCGTCTCCTTCTCTCTGTCTCCTTCTCTCTGTCTCTCTGTCTCTCTGTCTCTCTGTCTCTCTCTCTCTCTTTCTTAAGTGAATATTGACAGTCACACATTGATAGTTCATGTTTCACCTGTCCATACTGGATCTAGCCAGCAAGGCCTTTCTCTCAGGAAGCCTCCATCTACTCCGTTCTATGTCGTCTCCATAAATGGCAATGCTCAGGTGAAAACACATGTTGCTATGGAGCCCACATCTATTCTCCCAGACCCTTGCCAGAACAAGGGCCCTAGGCTAGAAACTGACCAGAGATGACTGTCCACATATGCCCCACCACAGCCCAGCTCCTGCCATCTCTAACTGGGTTAGCAGCATACCCCTCAGCCCAGATTCCTGCTTACCTTTGGCCCTGCCCCTCTTCTGTGCTAGGCACCCCTTCAGATTGTCAGTTCCTATTCTACTGCCCACTGGTTCCCAAGTCACTCAATACAAAACCCACCCAAGGCCACAAGATCTCTCCCAGTTCTGTCTTTCCCTTCTCAGCCTTCGAAGCACATCTGCTTATGACCTGCATCTGCCCAGGACTCACTGTTTGCTCTCTTGCCCCACTCACTTCATATCCACCAATAGCAATTCTTCCTCCTTCCAGCCTTTACCAGCTGCCTCCTCCTTGGGTGTCACCAAACCAGCCAGCTCTGGGACATCATATTTCCCCAAGTACCTTGGCCATGGTTTCTGATTTGTGGCTGCTTATGTTTTTGTTGTGGTTAATTGTTTTGTGGAGGATGGCAGGCTTTCACTACTTGGCCCAGGGTGGCTGGACCTCACAATCCTCCTGCCTTAACTGCACCAGCGCTGAGAACACAGGCTTCGGTTCACCAGGGACCTAGCTGGTGCCCATCACTGGAATGACAGCTCCTTGGGGGCAGCGTGCTGCTTTGACTTCTCTACCCTAGGCCTGCACAGTGAAGGTCCTCAGTAAATATTTCTTGAATGAGCGGATCCTGAAGCCACTCACCATCATTGCTCCTAACAGTATTTGATAAATATTGACTATAAAATTTTTACTGTTTATATTTCATAAAATTCAGGAACTTGCTGAGCAGAGAAGTAAAAAAGATCCTCTAATCCCATTGTGGAACTGCCCAGGTTGGCTTCTGAAAAAAAGACAAAAGTAATATATGCACATAGAAAGTATCCAAAGCCATAGAAGGAATCAGGCGCCTTCTACCACCATCTCCTACACATCCGGGACAAACTCAAGGGACACTGGCTCCTGGGGGCCATTTCTCAGTGGTACTGATGCTGCTGCCGCTACTGTCAGAACCCCAGTTTAAGAACCATGGATAGAATGCTGCTTCCTTAAGATGCCGCCCCTACAGCTTCCGCCCCTCCCCCATCCTTTGCCACCCCCACTCCGTGCTTTTCTTCACAGCATACATCTCCATTTCAACTATACATCTATCTACCTGTGTTTACCAATAATCTTGGAATTTAGATTAGACCAGAACAAACATGCTTGTCCCCTGTTATCCCTTACTGGGTAAAACCATAAAAATGAAGACTAGCAAACGGACACATATAGCCGGTCCGTCTCACTTCTTGAAGGAATGAAGCAATGTTGGCTGACTACAAGTAACTTCATTGTCCTGTGACAGACTTTCAGGATGAAGCCTGGCATTGGCCACCAGTGACTGAGCACCGACTTTGTGCCAGGAAACCATGGGAGCAGGACCTATGGCTTGTCTCTGTTTGTTTGTTTCTATATTCCCAGTTCCCAGCCTGTCAATAACAAGTAAATTAATGACTGAAAACACAGTCAGGTTTCCATGTTCACAAAACCTGTATCCACAGATTCAAACAACCATGGTTCCAAAATATTTAGAAACAAAGACATATGTGCTGAAGATGCTGGCATTATTTCACTTGCCACTCCCTAAACAATGCAGCCTCGAAATGCTTTACACAGACCGGCGCTGGAAAAGGGCATTATAGATAAACTGCAGGTGATTTCAAGAACATACAGAGGCATGTGTATGTGACATGCAAATCCTGTATCATTTTACCCAAGAGACCTAAGCATTAATACAAAAAGGACTTGCACATGGCATACAAGAAATTTAAATATTGGTACATAGTGGACTTGGGCATTGGTACATAGGGGCTTTACATTCTTACATAACGGTTAGTGTATCATTGCAAGAAGGACTTCGACAATGGCTACAGTAGCAACTTGATCATTGACACGCGAAGAACTTACCATGGTTACATAATTGATTTGAACACTGGTACATAAGGAGTTTGAACATTGGTACACAAGAGACTTGAACATCAGTACTCAAAAGACTTCAGAGTTGGTACACAATGACTCCACCTCTGGTACAGAACATGCTTGAGCGCTGGTTAACATTGGACGTTAGTACATAACTTGAGCATAGTTCATAAGGTCTTGAGCCTTGGCACATGAGGAATGAGAGCTGGTACGTAACACAAAAGATGTGCACGCTGCCTGAGAATGACTCCCTGTAGGCTTAAAGTTTTCACAACCTACTTTAATAAGTGCTCTTAAATGCTTTCGCCTCCCTTTTAACCCACCTACTAGAGGTAGGGGGGAAACGTTAATAATAAGAAACGAGGGATGTGGACCTGTTTAGAAGTAGTTTCTTTGGGGGAAATTCCAATATTCATTGTCAGGATATCAGCAGTCCAGTCCAAGAAACCAAACATGAATCAGTAGCAGAAGAAACTTCAAGGCTCTGCCAAATTGGCACAAGTCGGCAGAAGCGGCTTCCAGAAAAACATGTCTGTTCTCAGCAAAACATCCTCTCATAAGACAGTTTCCAGAAAAAAAAATCACATGACACACCTGAGTCTCCAGAAAAGCCAGAGTTTCCACTTCAACTCACTCCCAAGTATATAAAGGAATGAGCAATGATACAAAAGCTCGTATGGACCCATCCTCTCAAGGATGACTATATATAGTTGTTCTGCTTAGGTTATTTTCTCCCCTGGATATAGAAGGAACAGCCCACTAATATAGTATATAGCATATAGCATACAGTATATAGTAATAGCATAGAGTATATAGCACATAGTATATAGTATATAGCATATATCACATAGCACATAGTAGTATATAGTATACAGCATATAGTACATAGCACATAGCACATAGCATATAGCAGTATATAGCATATAGCATATAGTATATAGTATGTACAGTATATAGTAGTATATAGTATATAGTAGTATATAGCATATAGCATATAGTAGTATATAGTAGTGTACAGTATATAGTAATATATAGCATATAGTACTATATAGTATACAGTATATAGTATACAGTATATAGTAATAGCATATAGTATATAGCATATAGCACATTGCACATAGTACTTAGTAGTATATAGTATATAGCATATAGCATATAACATATAGTAGTATATAGTAGTGTACAGTATATAGTAGTATATGGTATATAGTAGTATATAGTATACAGTATATAGTATATATATGTAGTGTATAGCATACAGCATGCATACAATATACAGTATACAGTATATAGTATAGAGGATCTATCTCTTCTCAGAATGGGAAGCTGGGATCCTTCAAGAAATTACCCAGTCCCAGGAAATTCTGAGCTTCTCCCAGGATCTTAGAGACACCTGGGAAGACAGACACCTCTCCCTTCTCATAAAAAACAGTGAGAAGAAAGGTGGAGGGGAGGGCTCATGGGCAGGATTATCCCTATTAAATACAAAGCAGAAAGAAGCAGGAAGATCAGAGCAAGGTTGGAAAGGAAGTAGGTAACAAAGGAGAGTGACAGAGAGGCAGGAGGGGAGGAAGTGGGAAAGAAGACCAAGTGGGGGAGGGGATCGTCCCTTCGACAATGGGTTCCCCTCTTCCTAGGCTACCTGCCAAATCAATTGATTACATCTGTAGGCAGAGTTGCCTTTTTATTTCACACCAATTTTCGCAGGCGGTGTAAGATAAAAATGGAAGAGACGGAGTGAATGGGAAAGATGATTGAATGTTGATGTAAAAGGGAAGGTGCAAGGAAGGGGGGCAGGGGACACACAACTAAAGGAAGTGTGTGTGTGTGTGTGTGTCTGTGCCCCCTGATTCAGGGGTCCAAGGGCTTAGTGAGTACTGAGGATCTCAGACCCTTTAGTTGAGGATGCACTGTGTGATATTCCCTCAGCCTCTTCTCCTCTTGGTGCCTCAGTTTCCCCACTGGGAGAGTGGTGTGAATCAGTTACTTGGCACTGATGCTGGGAGCACTTGCTGGTGAGACGTTTGAGAACTCTGTTGTGAGTGGCCAGGGCATGAGCAGGCTTCTTAATCTCAGCGAGCAAAATGCAAACAGTACAAAGGGAAAGAAATGACCATTGCACAGTAGGTCTCATTCTGGACTGATTGATGCCCAGGGAGTTACTGTACTACTGATCCCCGAAGGGGTCCTCCACCAAGCTGGCCATTTGAGCCACCTTCAAAGGCTAATGGCAACTACAAGGCTTTATTTTGTGTGCAAGGCTGCATGGCGGGGGGGGGGGGGGGGGGGGGGCGGGGGGATCTCCATTGAATAATCTTCTCTTATTCCCCATTTGAATAAACTTGGCCTACGGAATGGCACTATTAGGAGGTATGGCCTTGTTGGAGTAGGTGTGGCCTTGTTGAAGTAGGTGTGGCCACGTTGGAGTAGGTATGGCCTTGTTGGAGGAAGTGTGTCACTGTGGGGGTGGACTTGGAGACCCTCCTCCTAGCTGCCTGGAGACAGGCATCTCCTGTCATAATTCAGATGAAGATGTAGAACTCTCAGCTCCTTTTCCATTGTCATGCCTGTCTGAACGCTGCCATGCTTTCCACCTTGATGATAATGGACTGAATCCCAGAACCTGTAAGCCAGCCCCGATTAAATGGTTGCCTTTATAAGAGTTGCCTTGGTCAGGGTGTCTCTTCACAGCAAAGGAAACCCTAGCTAAGACATGCAGAAACCAGGTTTCTAGGGTTATGGATGCTTTTAATTCTACTGACGCTATCTTATCCCCTTACTGGCTAATGAAGCAGCTATCTCCCACAACCACTTGCCGGCTAAAACATTTAGTAGCAAACACTGGTCCAACTGCAGTCTCAGCTCCCCAGCAAGGCTACCAATGGCTAACTGAGAACCTCATCTCTTTGATGCCCCACTTACGTTTACCCTTACCTAGTCCTACAATTACTTCAGCCTGTAAACCCGGCAGGAACTCTTCTTTCTTTCTTGGGGATGTTCCTTCCCCGCCCCACCCCGCCCCGCCCCACCCCGCCCTGCCCCGTCCACATGTGCGTCTCCCAAATTAGCCCGAGCTACTGTTGAGCTTGTCATCTCTTATCATCAGGGCCTTCCATCAAGGGCCATACATTCTTCATACAAAAATCTAGGAGCCAGGGATCAAGTTTCTCAGCATGAATCTTTCTCAGCCTCCTCTCTCGCCTTCCTCCCACTCCCATTGCCCCGCCCATCCCCGCCCATTCCCCCGCCCATTCCCATTCCTCCCACGCCCATCCCCATGTTCATTCCGACTCCTTTTCTCCCCATCTCTCACTTCCGGGAGAGACTGCAGCAGGGGTCTCCTCCGTGGCTCCCCTGGCACACAACACTAGCCAGTTTACAATGGACTGAGTAGATTTTTCCCTTGTGGAGTCACAGGGTCCTGAGAATCTGGGTGCTGAGTGAATCTCCCTAACTGCCTCTGAGGTAACTACTGATAAACGTCTGGGTGGAGATCCCTTCACCTCACTTGTAACCTTCCTCAGGAGGGTCGTCAGGTTGTGGGGACACACTTCCTTTTGTCTCTCTTCAGACAGTCTGCTCTGATCCACTCTGCTTAATTAACTGAACCTCTTTAAAAACTCTGCCAGGCAGCCCGCTGGGATGCCTCCTGCATAATTCTTCAATACTCAGCTGGACAAACACCTCTAAAATGGAATCTCTCATCTTTTACTGTCCTTAAGATTCTCCAGACAGTGGTCACCGCTTGCCCCAAAGTGGTACCTCAAACTTCAAAATTCATAGAGTTCTCCAAGCCCCCTTTAACAAAGGCAACATTCTGTCATCCATCCATCGAAACCTTGCTTGTCTCTGTTCTCAGTTCCCTTGATGCCCACCCTGTTTTGCCTCTCAGCTGTTACACCTCCATGAATCCCCCTCCCCCTAACCCAAACCTCACAGTATCAAACTTCCCAGCTGGATCCGCCCAGACTTCCTCCTCTGACTTCGACCCTGCTGATGAACTGTCACTGCCCCTGTTAAATACCTCCACCAACATCCTCCTGAGACCAACTCCCTATTCCAAACTCACCCTCTTTTCTCCTCCTCAAACCTGATCCCACTCCCACGACCCTCCCTCCTTGACCCCCCTCTCTAGCCTCCTCAGGCTGTCCTCCCTCTGAGAGAAGTAACAAGACCTCGAGGTCTTCTGTACATTCAGGCTCTTTCTCCATAGGCAGATGTCCTTTCGTGCTCCTGATCCCTCTACAACTCACTGAAAGGAATCCCAGCAGCTTACCCAACCCTTTAGGTTGACATGGTACCACATCTATGTCACCCTTTTCTCTCCCTTCTGCCCTGAGAGCCATGGGTACCTTTGGGTGGTAGCTCAGGCCCATGTGGACGCCCCCAACATTCAGGGTCAGGACCACAATCTTGTAAGGGTGATTGACGCTCCCTGACTGACCCCAACTAGAACTACCAGGCCACCTCTGATGATCTCTAAAAGGGGGCCTGTAAGGTCACTCGCTTCCTGGCAGGCATGGAAAAAGCAGCCCTTAAAGCTGTCAATCATGAACACAAATCAGAGCGATCACTCAAAGACCAAAGGAGACCCATCTCTATCTCCCTCTCGCCTTTCAAAGGCCATGACCAACCTGTCATGACCCATCAGCTGACTCAGATGAGGGACGATTGTACTCACACCTGCTCTTTATCTCACAACTGGCCAGAGATAGGAGATTAAAGTTCCAAAAAACTTGACGATGGCTCTCAGAACCCTCAATGGGATGGAGTTAAAACAGCCTTCAAGGTCTTTAAACAGAAGAACAAAGGAGCCAAAGTTTAAAAGGGACCAGGCCAAGCGCCCGATACAGGAAGCAGACTTTTCATAGGGCTCTCTAGTCTGAGGGACTGGGAAATGGGTCAGCGTGAGGTTTGCTTCAAATGAGGCCGCAAGACCATTGAGTAAGTGCCTATCCCAGACGAGGGCGCCTCCATGCCTCTGACCTATGTGTGAGAAAGGACAGTGCTGATTAGATTGTATCCAGCAAGGAACACACTTCCATTCTATCACCCTGACAGGTCCCAGATGCCTGACTCAGGCTTGGCTATGGAGTCTTGACGTCCACTGGTTACCTGTCCCTCCATCATTACATCCATGTGTTATGCTATGAAGTTGCTCAATGCCTGTTTTGTTCTTATTGGATATGGGGTCTACCTATTTAGTCTTGACAGACTACCAAGGATCCCTCCTGGAGTTCTTTTTCTATCTATGATGAAGGTGGACCCTCACACCCAAAGCTGATGGGCCTGGTGTTATCTAATATGTTTGGCCAGCCTTTTACATGCTTGTTTCTGATGGTCCCACATTGCCTGACACCTCTTCTGGACAGAGACAATCCTCTCTAAATTCTGTGGCATGGCGACTTTACCCTGTAGAGCTCTGCTCCCTTAACCTTTGCCTGACTTCCATAGGCTGCCCCTACCCTTCTTCAATGCTAGCCTCTTACCCTCAGTTGATCCCCAAGTTTGGGGCACCTCAGCTCCTATGGTTCCCATTCACTAAGAACCCCTTGTAATTAAGTTTCAGAACGCGTTGTGCTTCTCCATTGGCCCTACTGGTCTACACTTGGTCCTTACAATTAGGGAGCCTGCCTCCTTCCCCCAGGACCTCAGACTCATTAACCAGGCTGCCATTCCCATACCTCCGATTATTCCAAACACCTACACCTTCCTGTCCCATATTCTGCTCTCTACTTGCTTTTGCGAGCTTCTTTACTGTACCTTAGACCCCACCTGCTGAGACTGCTTCTCTTTCACCCGGAATGGTCCCAACTGTCACATCACCACACAGCTTATCTGGATGGTCCTGCCTTACAAGTTTGGAGAGAGCTCCCAATTATTTGGACAGACTTCTTCCTGTCAATACAACCAAACAAGGTAAATAGAGATTGGTCTCCTTGCCTTAAAGAATTTGGAGTCGCTGTACTACTGGCCACTGAGGTTCTAAATCTTACACTCTATCGGCCAATCCCTGTTTCCCTTCTCTCCATGGTTTCATGTGGCCACAGCACATGCCTCCAAAATGTCAGATTTTCCAATATCTCATTATATTACACACCATCCAGTTCATTAAGTTTCTCCTCAGCTGTGTCTCTCTCTCCAAAGCACAAACAGCAATCTCTCTGAGTCTCTCTCCTCACCCCTCTGAGTCTCTCCCCTCACCCCTCTGAGTCTCTCCCCTCACCCCTCTGAGTCTTTCCCCTCACCTCTCTGAGTCTCTCCCCTCACCTCTCTGAGTCCCTCCCCTCACCCCTCTGAGTCTCTCCCCTCACCCCTCTGAGTCTCTCCCCTCACCTCTCTGAGTTCTCTCCCTCAGCTCTCTGAGTCTCTCTCTCTTCACAGTTGTTTCCTCACACTGCAAGGATCTTGTCAAGAGTTTTTCACTCCCCAAATGAAGGAGACCTCCTCTCCTTCCTGGGACTCCATGATTTCTTCGAGATCTGGATGCCTAGTTTCAGCATTCTTACAAAACCCCTCTATCTGATCTCCAGAGAATCTCTCTGACCATCTAGATCCCTCCCAAGTATCCAGCCCTCATTGGACAAGTTCAAGAAAAGCCTTTTGGCTGCCCAGCCCCAGCACCGCTAAATCTCTCAACCCCTTTAATCCACTTCGTTCATTCCCCTCAAAACCTCACCCTGGCCTACTCTGCCAACTGTTTAACAGCTCTCCCTTTCTGGTGACAATCCTGTCACAGGAATTAGACATGGTAAGTCAGTGCAGGTCTCTAAGCCTTGAAGACTTTGGATCTGCACCTCTGGCCCTCAAGGCATATACTCTCCCAGCCAATCACTATTTTCTCCCTCCACAGTCCATATAAACTCACTAGCTACCCTTGCCTTCCTCCCTCTTCCCCGCACTACATTTTTCATCTGTTTGTTTATAACCCCTGTGGCAGTTATATTATAATGCTGCCCCCAATAAGACATATATTTGAGTACTTGGTCTCCAGTTGGTGGAACTGCTTAGGAAGAAACAGGAGGTGTGGTCTTGTTGGCAGAGGAATGTCACTGGGGGTGGACTTTTGAGGTTTCAAAAGACTCACACCATTCTAAGTGTGCCACACTCCCTGCCTCCTATGTATGGATCAACATGTGACCTCTCAGCTACTGCTCCAGTGTCATGTCTGCCACTATGCTCTGTGTCACGATGGTCAAGGACTCTGACTCTCTGAAACTGTGTCTTAGTTAGGGTTTTACTGCTGTGAACAGGCACCATGACCAAGGCAACTCTTATAAGGACAACATTTAATTGGGGCTGGCTTACAGGTCCAGAGGTTCAGTCCATTATCATCAAGACAGGAACATGGCAGAATCCAGGCAAGCATGGTGCAGGAGGGCTGAGAGTTCTACATCTTCATCTGAAGGCTGTTAGCAGAATACTGGCCTCCAGTCAGATAGAATGAGAGACTTATAACCCACATCCACAGTGACACACCTTCTCCAACAGGGCCACAACTTCTAATCCTGCCACTCCCTGGGACGGGCATATACAAATCATCAGGAACTGTAAATCCCAAATAAATTCTTTCTTCTGCAAGTTGTCTTGGTCACAGTATCTTATCACAGCAGTAGAAAGGTAAGAGGACACTTTTCATTGGCAATGCCGTTTCCTCAGAGGATACAAGAGGTCACTCAGCTTCAGCTTACTCAATGTACCCTCTGCCCCAGCCCCTCACCTCCAAGCAATCTGAAAATGGCCCTGCCTTCATTTCTAAGGTCAACCAGTCCCAAAGCACTTCCCTTAGCATGAAACTGACCCTTTGGATTCCCTACCATATTGGATCCACAGGTAAGATGAATTGAAGTAGGCAAACACCCTCCTAAAACCACACCTGACTAAACTCATGCTCTCATTTGATCTTAAGCTGGCCTCCTCTGCTTCTTCCCTGCTCTCCTCCACCTCTAAACTCTCCTCAGGAAGCCTCTGAACTTTGGCTCATTTGAACTCATGAGTGCTGACTGTCTTAGTTAGGGTTTCATTACTGTGAAGAGACACCATGGCCAAAGCAACTCTTAGAAAGGACAGTATTAATTGGGGCTGGCTTACAGGTTCAGAGGTTCAGTCCAGTATCATCATGGCAGGAACCATGGCAGCATCCAGGTAGGCATGGCACTGGAGGAGCTGAGAGTTCTACCTCTTGTTCAGAAGGCAGCTAGAAGACTGACTCACACGTGGCTAGGAGGAGGGTCTCCCAGTCCACTCCCACAGTGACACACTTCCTCCAACAAAGCCAAACCTACTCCAATGAGGTCACACCTCCTAATAGTGACACTTCCTGGACCAAACATATTCAAGCCACCACAGTGACCAGCTTCTCCATGCCTGGTTAACCAAGGTTGCCCAACACTCCAGCCATCCATGAGCCCTCTGTTTCATCTTTGCCTTAACCAAGTAGTTGGATGAGTGCTCTGATAAACTTAGCTCATCACCTCCTATGAGACCCACTCTCCCTTTCCCTCCAACTGATGGGTTGGCTTGTCCATCTATACCCAATGTCTCTCTATCTACCTGGCCAGACCCACCCATGGAGCTTTGCTTAGCGACCAACCAAGCCCCTCCCTGGTCCTTTTCCTGTTTATGAGCCTCAGAGAAGCCTCAGCCTCTTCCACCCACCGACTGCCCCTTACTCTTCCCACAGTTGTTTTTCCCCTGAGATTTTATTTTTATTTCATTTTATGTATATGAATGTTTGATTGAATATATGTCTTGCAACGTGAATATTCAGTGCCCACAGAGGGCAGCAGAAGGCATTGGATCCCCTGGGACTGGGGTTATAGATGATTGTGAGCCATCCTGTGGATGCTGGGCCTTGAACCTGGGTCCTCTGAAAGAGCCACCAGTGCTCTTAACTGTTGAGCCATCTCTCCAGACCCTCTTTCCATAATCTTGACTTCGCAGCATTGCTTGTCTTCAACATCTCAGCTCAGTGTGATGTTTCAGATAATCACTCATTCATCTCTGTGATGAATTCTGATAATCAATGCTTGTCGGCATCTACCCAAAGTCCCTTCTTGGGACCACTTTGCACTCAGCCTCTCCTCACCTCACAGGCCCATCTCAGCATATCCTGTCTCGCCAAGCTTGAAGCCTTAGCCTGCACCATCTTTGTGAGCGACTTTTCTGCCTGTCTCTGTACCCACACCCTTCCTCTGTGCAGTCTGCTGACCTCCACGAATCCATTCACACAAACAGTTGAAAGGCCAGACACCAAGTGGAAAACTCCTCTCTGCCTTTTGGGACTCTTCCCTAACCTCAGAACCTCTTCCCATCCCCGTCTAACAGTAACAAATAAAGTCATATCTCTCCAGCCACTCCCTGTGTGCCTTGTCCCTTCCTCTCCCTCTGGGATCGTACCATACTAGAACCTGATAACTTAACTTACCCATCCCCCGTCTGTGGACCCTTCCTATATCAATGTTAAACCTCAGGCCACAGGGACCCCTATATACTTTTCCACTACTGGTCCCTCACTAGGGCTGCCTGGAGAATTAGAGTACTACTCCAAACATTGTCTCCTTCCACCCCTTCCTTCCTTCCTTCCTTCCTTCCTTCCTTCCTTCCTTCCTTCCTTCCTTCCTTCCTTCTCATCTTCTGTCTCAACTCTTCAGAGGTTTCCTCCCTTTATGGAAAACCAGCCATGTCTGCCTCCCGTTTAGCCAGCCTAGTGTCTGTGCCCTTGTCTTCAGATACCTGAGCATCAGTCTCCTCTCTAAGAACAAAAGGTAAATGTCCTGCCTTTGTTTCAATGCCTCCCTCAGCCCCAAACACACCCCACCTTGAGGCCCTAGATCTATCCCCTTTGCCATCTGTTCAGGCAAAGCTGGCATCGCCATCTCAGTCCAGAGTCACCAACAGCTTTCCAAGGTGTCATGAAGTATCTCCCATTAGTGTAACCCTCCATAGCCACGTAGACTCACTTACAGGTGTCATTCTACAAAATAGCAGAGTTCTGGACAACCTTGAAAAACAGGGCACCTGTTTCTTCATTCAGGAAGAGTGCTGCTTCTATGTAAACCAGTTCAGAATGAATTCCAAGAACAAGCAGCCAGCTTCTTCTGACCTTGTGACTCTTGGGGACAACTGTCTGATGTGGGACACTGGCTTCCCTAGTAGGCCCCCTTCTTGAGATCCCTTATCTTTTCTATCCTACTAATAAACTTTTTGACTCTACTTTATTCCCTGACTATGTTTTTTTAATCTCAGAGACTGGAGTCCTTTACCCAGGACACCTCAAAAATACAGGTCAACAGTCCTCTCCTCCAAAATTCCTAGTACCAAAAACTGCCCTGTCTTAATTAGGGTCTTACTGCTGTGAACAGACACCATGACCAAGGCAAGTTTTATAAGGACAACATTTAATTGGGGCTGGCTTACAGGTTCAGACATTCAGTCTAGTATTATCAAGGCAGGAACATGGAGGCATTCAGGCAGGCATGGTACAGGAGAAGCTGAAGGTTCTACATCTTCATCTGAAGGCTGCTAGCAGAATACTGACTTCCAGGCAGCTAGGATGAGGGTTTTATAGCCCACAATCACAGTGACACACCTACTCCAACAAGGCCACACCTCCAAATAATGCCACTCCCTGGGCCAAGCATATACATACCATCACATGTCCCGTTATTATGCCCCATTTCATCCAGAAACAGGCCTATAAAGACCATGTCCACCTTGCCCACAGTCCTATGAAAACTCTGTCCAAAGTCCCATCCATTGCTGCCAGCTAATATTTTCAGTAGCAAGCAGTAGCCCAAACAGAAGCTTGGCTTCCCTGGCAACCCTAGCAATGGCTAACTGCAAACTTCTCACCTCCCTGATACCCCACTTACATTTCCTCTCACCCAGACTTATAATTACCCAGCATGCAGCTGGGGCAGAAGGACCTAGTTCTTTTCAGAGACCCTCCCTGTAGGTGCCTCTAAGTAAACTCCGCTGCTGTTGTGTCTGTCATTCCATATCTCATCCTTCTATTCAAAATTTGACACTATCACCTCCGAGTGTCATAAACAGAGTCAAGCTGAGGAAGTGCCCCTTCCAGCTTCCTAGTCACCATCCTGAAGCTGGCAGCAGCACATGAGTTAGGTGGGACACATCCTTCCCTGGAAATATATTTAGAGTCACTAGAGGGAGAAAGGTGGGATGCCATGCAGTGTGCTGTTCCAGGAGGGGAAGTGTTTGCCGTGCAGGGTCTTTTGGGTGAGTCTTTCTGAAACAGGGATCTCTGCTGCAGAAAAGACAAATTAGCTGCCACTCGCTGATGCTATAGTTCTCTCCTTGGCTAGCCTGGCACATCAGGATGGCCAGCAGTGCCCTGAGGAGGAATAGATGACCATGAGGAGAAGCCTCTGAAACTTTTCCATGGCTGATGCCTTCTCTGGATAGAAAGCTGTGCATCTTCTTTAAAACCACAGAGGCACAGATGACCAAAAGAAAGTCTCATGATAGACATCCCAGAACGCATGGCTTGTTGAAGACTGGAGAAGCTGGAGTCTGGGTATTTCTTCCAAGCAGTGCCCAGGTACTCTTCCATGTATACATGCATACTGCATGCATGTGTATGTGTTCATGTATGCCTATATATTTGTGTGCTGTGCGTGCATGTATGCATATTACATATATTTGTAAGATGCATGTATGTGTGTGATTACTTACATGTCCGTATGCTCGTCCATGCATGTATTGCATTATATATGTGTGTATATGCACACACTTATGCGTCATGTGTATATGAATGTGTGCTTATGTGCATGTGTCCACCTGTGTATTTGCTTATGTGTTTTATGCTTATGCATGCATGTTTGTACATGTACTTATTTCTTTGCACTCGTGTGTGTGTGTGTGTGTGTGTGTGTGTGTGTGTGTGTGTGTGTAGGAGGGCAGGGGCTGTGCACAGTACTTCTTGCAAGGAAGCAAGCCCCATGGGGAGACCTGTGTTTGTTTCCAGGCTGAGGTGTGAGCTGCCCTCGTAGGACAGGAGGTGAGAATGACAAGCACATTTGCCTCATAAACTCGGAGCGTGCCCTGCCTGGGGAGAAGCGTGTCATGAGCTGTGGGAAACAGCAGATGAAGTTGTCGTTCACATTTCCTCTTTAAGGCGCCCTGTGAGAGCCCCCCATGCAGAGCCTGCCACTCAGCTCACCAGGCATGGCAGCTTTCAGGCCGAATTCTGTCCTCCATGGGGACAGAAGGGGTTTATTTCCTCCAGGAGTCTCCTCCTACCCCCAGCACAAGTGCAGCACGTCCCTCTGAGCCCTGCATATAAAAGGTGCCCAGAAGAATCCATAGGAGGAAGCCACGCAACGTCCAGGATTGGGACCAGGAGGCTGAGACACACTGCAGCCCACAGGCATCTCTTCCAATATACCATCTGACATCACACTAGTGCTGTGCCCCTTCAGAGCCCCCCAGGACAGTGTTTACCTCTGGGGTGAGGAGGGGACGGGCTGACTTTCCTTCCCTCTAGTGTCTCCAATCAATCAAAAGGAATCAGATACAGATGAGGACGGAGGCAGAGACATCCACTAGACTTCCAGAGTTGACAAGTGCTCACTGGATGTGGCCGGTGCTGTGGGTGGTCTCTCCTCCCTCCTTGGGTTCCCAGCCTTGGTGCTCAGTTCACATGGGTGGAAGACTCTGCATCCCGACAGCACCCTATCAGTCATTTAGCCAGAAAAGCTGTACAGAATTAGCCACAGACAAGCTGATGGAGACATTTTCTCAGTTGAGGTTCCTTCTTCCTCTAGCCTGTGTCAAGTTCACATACAACCATCCAGGACACGAGCCAGGGTCCCGTTTTTAGGAAAAACACAAGGGAGACAAGAAGCTCCACTCCATGTGGGGAGGGAGCGTTGTATGCTGAGGCCCAGGAACCTTGGTTCCCAAGACCACTAGCCTTGGGATACAAGGCAAATCCCTTAACTTCTCTAAGTCCCTGTGCCCAGACCTGTAAAATAAGTCATAGGCCACAGTACCATGAAACTGCCTCTTACACATTGAAAGAATCAAATTCACCAGGGTTGCCGAGGGGCAAAAATGCAGGCTAGACTCCATATATCTGAACTACGAGATTAACCATCAATACCGCACTGCACAGAGCAAGTGTTACAGTGAGCAGCAAATCTAAAATAGAGCTGGGAATGGAGCTTCCAAAGACGGTGATGTCAGGGAAAGTCCCTGGAGCTGTGTCTAAGGATAGAAGAGCTCAGGTGGATCAGGGACCAAGGCTCTGGGCCGAGGTGGGAGGAGCTTTGTCTAGTCAGCTTTCTGAGTGTGTGGGTTCTGCATTCCCAACACGGAGCTTTTCCAATCTGATGGCATGGTACTGGGCTGTCATCTGTCACAGGTCTGCCATGTGGTAGGCATTAGGTTTATAGGAACCTACGTATCCTCTCTCTCTCTCTTTCTCTCTCATGGCTGGTTGTGATTTTCTAGAAAGAGGTGGTGCTTAGAGCCTGCGCGTGGTTTAAGACTACGGTATCTGGGGCTGGAGATGGCTTAGTGGGGGAAGTATTTGCTGAACAAGCATGGGGAACCGAGTTCCTATTCCTAGAATCCACACAAAAGCTCAGTGTGGCAGTGAGCACCTGTTATTCAATTCTGTCACTTGCAGACAGGGGTATCTTTGGGGCTTGCTGGCCAGACAGTCTAGGCAAAATTGCAAGCTCCAGGTTCAGTTCTCTCTGAGCCTGGAGCTTACCTCTGTCCAAAAAAGTAAAGTGGAGAGTGAGTCAGAAAGACATCCAATATTGAATTCTGGTCTCTGTATGCACAGAGAGAGAGAGAGAGGGAGAGAGAGAGGGGGGGGGGAGAGAGAGAGAGAGAGAAAGAGGGAGAGAGAGAGAGGGAAAGAGGGAGAGAGAGAGAGAGGGAGAGAGAGAGAGAAAGAGAGAGAGAGGGAGAGAGACAGAGAGAGACAGAGAGAGACAGAGAGAGACAGAGAGACAGAGAGGAGCACAACTTTGCCTCTGTTTCTTAAGTACCATCTACCTAGCATTTTGGGACAGGGTCTATCAGCCTGGGGACTTGCCTAGTAGGCTAGGCTGGTCAGTGAGTCCTATAGAATTGTCTCTGCCTTCCAAGATCTGGGATTACAAATGTGAATCCTTCTCTAGTGCAGGAAACCAGACTCTTGTGAAGCACCCACCCCTGGTCAAGGACTGATGCTGAGTACCTGCTCAATCCATTCTGCCAGAGCACCCGTCTGGAGCACAGCCATATGGCTCAAAGAGATCTAGCCCCTGCTGGCATTTGAGTCTGGGTCCCCAAGCTATCCCCTGCCTATAGGGCTGATTTTCTGACCTGACCCCCATGGAGAGGAGAGGAAGTGATTAATCAGATCTCTGTAGCTCAGATCAATGTGATCGGGTCAGACAAGAGAACAGCTGTCCCCACCCAGCACCCAACTCCTTACACCTCTTCTCCACTCTCCTTCCCCGCCTCTCCTCTGTATTCCAGCAGGGAGGTCTAATACTGCCTGGTTAATGGCTTATAGATCGTTGGTGAGTCAGGCCTGATGGAAGTGTCTGTTAAGGTTGGCATTGGGAGCCGGAGTCAAATGGCCCGAGACAGATTCATGGCTGTCTTCCAGGCCACACCAGGAAAAATCCACCCACACAGCAGGCTCAGCTCTTAGAATGTGTTAAACCTGGCAGGATGGAGGGAGGCTTTGAAGAGAGGCCCATGTTCTGAATGGTGGGCCGGAGTCCCCAGACTCCACCCATGGTGTAAGGACCCACAGGGCGGGATGGAATTGCCTGAGTGCAAGCTAAGCTGCAAGTAGAAGACAGAAACAAGTCTTGGAAGACCTGATTAATGAGCGCTAATTTGGAAAGAGACCAGGGTGACCCGGTAATGGATTCTGAATTATGGGATTTTGAAGCCCGATTTTGCCACATTCAAACAGATTGGCTTCAGTACAAGTATCCAAGCGGAAGTACTGGGGGGAAAAGGGGGAGATATTTTTGTCCTGAAGGAATTCACAATATATCAGGAAGATGATTGACATAAAATTGTATTGCTTGACACTTAACGGAATTAAATTACCAAAACGGTGAACCAAAGGCTCCTGGGAACTCTCTAGAATGAACAGATGTACTCACAGTGGCACTTCTCAGGGCTGGTGGTGTTGGCTATATTACTAGTCCGTAGCTTACGTGTTCCCCTTCTCCCTGGATTTCAACCAATCTGGTACATGACGCAAGCTTCCAACAGCCAAGTTCCTGGCCCTCTAGAAGGAACATCTGCTTGTTCTCCTGTAGACAAAGACTGAAGGGCTCTTGGTCCACCATGTTTGAGATCCTGGAGTTGAAATCCACCTCTTTGTTCTTGAAGTCAAGAATTCCCAGCTTAGGGACAATTGCCAAGAGCCCAGAGGAGGCCAAGGACTTTGAGGGAGTTTCAGAGTTGGGGGTTCCATCTCCGGAGCTCTTTACAAGTCTTCCAGTTTGGAACTAGAGAGATGGCTCAGCAAAGAGCACTTGCTGCTCTTTCAGAAGACCTGAATTTCATTCCCACATGAAACTCACAACTGTTGATAACTCCAATTCCAGGAAATTTGATGCCCTCTTTTGGCCTTCATGAATGCGAGCATGCGCATGATCCACACATACACATGTAAGCGAGTCATTCGTGTACATAATAAATAATTAAGCAAATAAAAAAAAACCCCACCAATCTTTCACCTCTAACAGGGAAGCTCAGCGTTTCCATTTCCTTGGCTGGCTGGCAAATTGTAAATCTAGGTTTGAGGAGAAGATATCGTGACATCAAGGTTATGTGGTCCGGCGCTGACAAGATGGATGGCTTCAGTAACCAGCCTTCCCAGCGTCTCCTGGCTCTCTCTCCACCTCTCTTTTTTTCATCATCTTTTTTTTTTTTAAAAGAAAAACATTTTTAGAGACTTTAATAACCGTGGAAGGATGCTGTAAGGCGGGCAAGGAAATCGATCATTTTTATTCGGTTGTTCACGATAAAATGTAAGTTTGGGCGATAAATCTTCTTACCTTGAGGGGAGAGAACAGTGTGGCTGACCATTAATACGATTCCTTTTTGAAAATTATAATGAGTGAATGATGCCTTGGGTCTTAGAAATTAACAGTAATGGCCCGCACTTTCCTGGTGGGACTTAGACTTCAGCGAAGGCTGGATGTGGGCTTTTCCCCAATCTAGGCATTTGCTAGTGCCTTCTAGTCTGTCTCTTCATCTGCCTATGGCCATCACCTCTTATTTCAACCCAAAATTCCCCTATGTGTATGAAGCACACACTGTGTATAGAACACTATGCTTAGCACTAGGGGTTGTTTTAGGATCCTGAATGAGTTATTCAGCAAAGAGGCTCCCCGTCACCTTCCAGGGGTAACACTGACATGAGGGACAGCATGACAAGAAGAAGGATGGCCTAGTTTCAAGGCCGTTGCTGTGATAAAATATCCTGATACAAAGCAACTTAGAGAGAAAGGATTTATTTCAGCTCACAATTCCATGTTATAGTACAAGATTGTGAGGAAATCCAAACAGCAGGGGCTTGAAACACTTAGTTACACCCGTGTCGTCAAGAGCAGAGAGAATGAATGCGCATGTGTGCTTTGTGTTTGGGGCTGTGGCTCAGGGACAATGTTTTGGGGGAAAGAAACACAAGATCTACAGACCTCAATTCTCAGGGACTTAGGGTACTGATGCTGATTTTTGTAAAAGCTTGACTTTACTCTCTCTCTCTCTCTGCCTCTCTCTCTCTGTCTCTCTCTCTGTGTGTGTGTCCCATGATTCCCTGCAAAATCACACCCAGTGACTATCCCTCCACCTGATCCCACATCTTAATGGTCCTACAACCACCCAATAGCACCAAGCTGGAGGCCAAGAGTTTACCAACATGGACCTGTGGGGGGCATTCCATCTGAAGGCTCAATCAAGTGTCATCTCCAAATACCATTCCATCAGGACTTCAACAGGTGAGTTCTGGGAGGTCAGAAGCCATTACTTCTCAACAGCTGTGCAGTATGGAGACTGCCGGAGGAAGTAAGGTAGAGGCATCTGACAAGCCGGAGTGTGACGAGGTGGAATTGGGAAGTAGTCTCTGATGCTGGATGGGAAAATGTCCTCTGACCTGCTACTGCCTCAGTAAGCCTGTGGCTAGCTCGTGGGAGGGTTTAAGGGCACTGCTGCCCCTGCCCCTCCCTAGAATACTTCTCTGATCTCACTTTTACACTTAAAAAATAATCATTTTGTGTGTGTGTGTGTGTGTGTGTGTGTGTGTGTGTGTGTTAGGTGTGCATATTCATGTGGGTGAGTGTGAGCATGATTGTGCACTGGCAGCTGTACAGACGTCAGAGGACAACCTTCAGTGACAGTCCTCTCCATCCACCTTATTGGACACAGAGTCTCTTGTTAGCCTGCGTATACAGGCTAGCTAGTTTGTGAGCTTCTGAGGATTCCTGTCTCTACCGTCCGTGTGCAGTAGGAACCTAAGGCTACAGCCTGAACACTGTTACATCTGACTCTCCATGGGTCCTTGGGATCTGAACTCAGGTTCACTTACTGAGCTGTCTTCCCCGTCTCTTAACAGGCCACCAAATCCCATCAAGGGACTGCATTCTCGTGACCTGGAGGAACCCCAACCACCCCTCAAAGACCTTGTGGTCATCAGTTTTCTGTTCCTGTGACAAATAGCCCGCACCATCAAAGATGATCTGGGCTCATCAAATGCTGATGTCTGCCCTTTGCAGTTCTTCCCAGACCCCCAAGTATAGGAGGGGCGCTTCTAGCCTGGCCTCTCTCCTGTGGCTTGCCAGCACTCTGGACGTTGTCAGCAATGAACTGCTTTCAGAATCCCTGGCATGTACGATACTCTGCAAACAAAGACAGGACAACCAATTACTGCAAACACAGCCTGTTTCTGTTTGCGTCTCTGGTTTGGAGAACAGCTCCATTGATTGACTTGAACTTTTCTCTTTACGCTCGACCATGATTCATGATTCTTTGGTGAGGAAGAGCAATGCTGTCTGGGAGCTCCCCAGGGCCAGAGACTGGATATGTGTTACCTCCTGGACCATTCTGTAAGGTTAGCACCTCAGTTTCTATTCTGTCCCCAACACAGGGACAGTAATTAGTTTTATGAATCTCCCCACTTATAAGGAGCAGGGTCAGAGTTGTTCCAAAGCCAGGGGCCTTTCTGAAGCACAGAGGTGCTAGCTGTGTAGGAGTCCCCCCTTGCTAGCTCATCAGATCCAGCATGGGACTAGGCAAACATGAGAATTGGAGACACTTTTCGAGATCAAATATAGATGGAATTCAGACACCAAGCTGTGCTGGCAACTCAGCGGTCAGTACGACCATCTCTGAAAACAATGACAGCCGATTGCTTTCTTCTAACGGTCGTCAGTGCTTAGAGATTTCTAAATCATATTCGAGTGAGAATCGCCAGGGCAAAGGGGTAACACATTCATACGCTGGTGAATTTTCTTCCGAGGAAAAAAAGTAGATATTCACACTAGAGGTCTGGATGCATAAATTACAGAACGTTCACACCAGGCGACGTGATATGCTATTGAAAACAATTAATTAGAGCTACCCAGAGAGATCCCCCAAGGTATTGTTGAGAAAGAGAAGCAAGACACAAGAGACTGAATATCAAATAGTTCAGTAAAACAAACAATCACAAAGAGAGCCAGCCGTACGTGCTTAGGTAGGACGTGTGTGTGTGTGTGTGTGTATAAGTGCACACATGGGAGCTTGCACAAGCAAGTCCACACCTAATAATGTGTGAATGCATATGTGTAAATGCACTCAGGCTCCTGTGTCTGAAGTTGCTGCCAGCTGGATTCAACCAACCTTGAGTAGAAAATATTTGGGGGTGGGGCGGTGAAGCTGGTGAGACAATGCTTGCCATGCAAGTCTGAGGTTCCAAACTCAATCCCCAGAACCTGTCTACGAAAATGGAGCACGGGAGGAGTTCACTTGTAATTCCAGTGCTGGGGAGGGTACAAACCAGCAGATGCCTGGGGTTCACTGGCCAACTAACCTAGTTTTAAAATTGGCAATCCCCAGGCAAAGAGAGTCTGATTCAGTGACTAATAAAGTAGATGGTACTAGAGGAATGGAGGAATGCTGACCTCTGGCCTGTACACACACACACACACACACACACACACACACACACACACACTCGAGAAAGAAAGAGAGAGAGAGAGAGAGAGAGAGAGAGAGAGAGAGAGAGAGAGGCATCATTTATGCATTGTATACTGAAATAGGCATTCCCACAAATAACCCCAAGGCAAGGCTGTAAAAGTGTTTTTTTCTTGAACCAGCAGAGATCTGGGTGAAGGTATAGTGAGAACAGGTCCCGGCAGACTCAGAGGCTGTGTGCAAAGGCTGGGGACGGCTGCAAGAAAGCCACCTACAGGCTCCCCAGTGCCTTAGAGCAGGGAAAGGTGTGAAATCTTGGGCTGTGTTGATTTCATTTGCTTCTGCAGGGCTAAGGATGCATCCTGAGTGTGTCAAGTGTGCCAGGCAAACCATTAGGTCCCACCCCAGCCTGCTTATCCCTGAACTTTTTGAAGCTAGCACAAAGAAACCTGGAAATTGTGGTTTGGGGGGGTTCTTCCTAGGGTGTTGCTTTGAAGTCCCTACCTGAACTGATGGTATACTGGCTAGTTGAGGGAGAAAAGAAACCCCTTTTCTGTTCTGTTACTGCTGGGGTAGTCACACATTTCTTGTTTTAACCGGGTCTCTGGAGATGAGGAGGAGAACTGTTAGGTTTTCTGGAACCACAGGGGTATCAGCATTATCTCTGGTAAGTTGAGATGCAGGGTCACTGTCGCTACAGGTCCTTCGTGGGGTCTGAATTCCTAATTCTGCAGTCTTCCTGCAAATATGACTTACACACAGTCCCTGATGTATGGATTGTATCCAGAGTCCAGAAGGACCAAATTCACCCCGATTTGTCATCTTACCACAGGGACGTTCCTCCAAGGTTCTAGTGTAAGACCAGGAACAGCCGGTGGCTCTTGGGGGATCCAGGTCAGCCAGAATTACTTAGAACTCATGATGCTCAGGGCTGGGATTTCTCCTGTGCCCTCAGAGTGGTAGGCCTAGCCCTTCAAAGACAGAGATAAAAACTGCACTAGGATACTTCCTAGCTGATGGGTTCAGCCTCACCAACTCATATCATAAAATGGGCCCTATGCTGATTAATAAATCAATTGGGTATTTTAACCTCAAACCCAGGTTATTCTCTTACCAGTACCCTCCCTTCTTCCCAAGCATCCACACAAGCCTTATTTAATGCCAGGGGTTGATCCAGAGACTGATGCCAGGGAGAAAGAAGAAGAGAGAGTCATCCCCCACCCCCAATCTACCATGGTTTAAAACTACAGGCTGGACTCTCCTTGGATATGAGGAGGAAGGTTATTTGAAGTGCTCTGTAGAGATGAGACAAATGTACAGGAAGCTGAGTACAGAGGTAAGGATGGGAGAAAGATCTAGGTGACACTTTTAGTCCCTAGCTCTACCTATGTCTGAAGTCAATCCCCACGGTAGGAACAATAACGGCCACTAAAGAGATCCATATCCTCCATTCCCGGAGCCTGTGTATGTGTTTCCTTACATGACAAAACAAACTAACAAACAAACAAATCAAAATTGTCAAAGATCTTGAAATGGAGGCATTGCTTGGATTGTTCGGGTGGGCTCCAGGCAGTTGACACAGAAAGTTACAGGCAGAGAAGCAGATGTCATAGCTGACGCAGAGGTGAAGGTTGTAGCTTTCAACAGGACCCAGGACTCAGGGAAGCTGGGCCTTCTCAGAAGTAGGGAAAGCAAGGCAAAACAAAGATTCACTCTCCACAACTCTAGGAAGAATAAAGCTCAGCTCATGTGCTGATTTTAGCACATAAACCTATTTCCAACTTCTGACCTCCTGAAATAGAAAGCAACAAAGATGTGTTATTTTAAGCTACTCGGTTAGCGGTAATTACAGCAGCCATAGAAACCAAATACCTCCGACTTTCTCGTCGCTGGAATCAAACTCCTTCTAGTTACTGTCGATTTCCTGTCATTCGGAACTTCAGGGATCCCTGGCTAGTAGCTCCCATCTCCCCACACACACACCTCCCCACCCCCCACTCCCAAAGGAAGCAGCGTGTCTCTTCTCAGAACCTGCTTCTGCTTCTCTTGACCTGGAAGACCAGAAAGGGCCACAGGACAGAGCTGTCCAGTGGTTTTGTTTGTTTTTGTTTTGTTTTTTTGGTCTGTAAATGTAGAACTCCAGTTAAAAACCAGATGCATCTTGTCTTGGTGGGGCAATTTGGTGGATTTTGTGTCTTTCCTAATTTTCTTTGTTCCTGTGACAAAACCTTGAGGAAAGCAACTTGGGAGGGGAAAGGCCATGTGACTCACGATTCCAGGTTACCATCCACTGTTGCAGGAGATCAAGGCAAACTCTGGAAGCATCGTGTCCACAGTTTAAGAACAGAGGAAAAAGAGCATGGACCCTTGCTCATTTGCTTACTTTCCCAGATGGCTTTTTCTACTCTTATACAGCCCACATTAGGGAATGATGCTGCCCACGGTGGATGGAGTCCTGTCACATCAACTGACCAAAGACAATCTCTCACAGACACTCACAGGGCAAGCTAACCTAGAACATTTTCCATTAACACTCCCTTCCCAGGTGACTCTAGGTTGTGTCAACGGTTAAAACTAACCAGCATGGTGCCCATCTTGAGTTCTGGGTCCAGAGTCCAGTCCTGGCTCATGGAATCTCAGAAGAGAGCCTGAGATTGCAGGATGATGATTGTGGATCCCTCTGTCTCTCTGTTTCTCTCTGTCTCTCTGTCTCTCTGTCTCTGTCTCTCTGTCTCTCTGTCTCTCTCTCTCTCTCTCTCTCTCTCTCTCTCTCTCTCTCTCTCTCTCTCTCTCTCTCTCTGTGTGTGTGTGTGTGTATGTGTATGATATCTTTGATGCCCAGAGAAAGTGACATATCCTTGGGATTGTTCTGTAGCTGAGGATGCTGGGAGTGAGGGCTACCTACTTTGACCTTATGTTCCACATCCTGGCCCATCTCTCCTCAATGACACTTCCCACAGCCTTGCCCAGGATGCCTATGTGGAAGTTCCTCTAAGATTACCCCTGGGGTCCTGTCAAAATTCAGAGACAGCCATCCAGCCTCCTAGACCTGATTGTTTTGACAGTTTTGCCAAATGACAAAGCAAAGGCCCCATTTGGTGATAAGAAAAGCAATATCGTAGCAGGGACAGCTTCATCCCTTTGAAAATCAGCAGTAAGTGAATTTGCATCCTCTTAGTAAAAATCTTCTGGCTGCGCCCTCCTTCCAGCAATAGCTGGAATTTAGAGGCACTTGGTTTTGCTTTATTATTTTATGATAGAGAGAAAGGGAAGTGGGAAGAGAGAGGGAAGAAATGGCAAAGAGGAAGATACCCAGAGTTACTGTGGAAGTTTTCCTTCTCGTTTCTATGTCTGAGCTCACCGCCGGGCTGGGAGGAAGTATCCAAGCGGGGTGGGTGAATCACTGTCTGGGAAAAGAAATGGCCTCTCTCAGTTCTGTGTTATGATTTAGAAGCCTCTGAAGAACGCTTGTCAAGACATGCTCTCTAAAACCCTCTTTAAAATTCTGCTGCAAAGGCCCGGGAGAAGATATACAGGCCTTTGTGGAGAGCAGGGAGAGCTGAGACATTGGCAGAATGCTGCCAGAGGGCGGGAGTGTTCCATGCAAATTTGTTTAAAGTCCCAGGTCAGTAGCTGCGGGGAAGGAACCGCTTTATCCTTTTTAAGAATAAAGTGGACACTATCTCTTTTGCTTTGGAGAAGAGCCAGTTGTGGATTGCTTTGCATTCTCCACACAGGAATGCCCTGGGTGACCCTCTCTCTCTCTTTTACTTCTGAGCACGGATGAAAGAGAAACCGGGCTGGGAGATGAAGAAGCAGGACGCCTTATGAAAGAGCGGCTGTGGGGCCTGCAGGTTCTCAAATGGGAACCACGGGATCAGAAATGGGCCAGCCCAGGACAATCAGAGGTCCTGGAGTTTTTAGGGTGAAGTCCTGGCTCTGGGAGCCCCACGAGGTTTGGCTACTCAGCCCAGCCCAAAGTGCAAAGCAAAGGGATGGCACCCAACAGGAGACATTCAACCTACATGGAGGTGTACCATTGGGGTACTTGACAAGGGCTTTAGGTTTAAAGAGAGGAAAGTTGGGGTGTGGAGGGGACAGGCGGTCAAGGTGAGGGTGTGATAGCGTCTGTTTTCATCTCAGCTCTTGTCCTGCACGGTGAGCAGAAGTCTTGATTACTTCAGGGGAGCAGCTGATTTGAGGAGCTGATTTGAGGGCTCAGCCTCAGCCTTCCCTTCCTGCAACCTGTCTTCTTCAGGGGGAGTCAGGGAGTGCTGTGTCCTGGATCTTTTATACTTTCTGGAATCCAAGGTGCCTGAATGTCGGGAACCATGACCCACATCTCTGTGCCTTGAGCGGGGATGAGGGAGGTTAGGTAGGCAAAGTCAAGTGGAAGGAGACAGGCGTGGGATGAAGGCCAGAGACCACAATTTTAGCTCATGCGCAGGCCCCGGGTGACTGTCATCACTTACTGTAGAAGTGGCTTCTAAGTGGCTGTTTCATCAAAAATGGAGGCCCTCCCCACCTCTCTTCCCCTTCCTCTTTCACCATCTCATCCTTCCTCCCCACCCTCTTCCTCCTCATCCTCTCTTCCTTGTCCTCTTGCCTTCATCTCTACCCTACCCCTCATCATCATCACCATCTTTCCTCCTGGGCTCATGCCTCCTCCTCTTCCTGCATCCCGTCACTCCTCCCATTTCTTCTTTCCTTTCTGCCCCCTCTCTTTGTCTCTGTCTGTCTCTCTCCTTTCTGTCTCTCTCCTTCCTCTCTCTCTCTCTCTCTCTCTCTCTCTCTCTCTCTCTCTCTCTCTCTCTCTCTCCCCTCTGTGTGTGTGTCTGTCTGTCTGCCTGTCTGTCTCTCTGTGTCTATCTCCAACTTCACACCATATGCTTTAGGTTGGCCTTGAGCTCATGATCCCCCTGCCTCAGCCTGGGATTACAGTACTGTGATTATAGGCCAGCCCCATCACACTTGGCTTATGATCAAACTTCTTAACTTATACTTCAAGGCTTCTTGGGCTTGATTCACAGCTTCCTTTCTGGTTTCTCTATCCTGTAGTCAGAGTGCTTTTAATTTCCAAACAGAAGGCCCTGGATCCAGCAGACACAGAGATAATTGAGCTGACAAAGGCAGAGGGGCTACTCCAAAGCCTTTGTGATGACCATGTTTTTTCAGCCATGGAAGGTCCTCCTCTGCCCTCTTCAGAGAGCTCAGCTGAGTTCTGTGTATACGAATTGTGTAACTGGCTACTTACATGGAATAACATTTGACAAAAGTAGCTAGCATTCATTCATTTCTTCCCATGGGGACAGTGAGGAAGCAAAGAACTTGTCCAGTAGAAACAGAGTTGGGGGCTGGCAAGTGAGCCGTGTCTCTAAACTGTACACTGCAGTCACTTGGCTTTCTTCACCGTAGCCCCTGCTGACTTACCATTACCTATGGTCACCCACAGGCATCCAATGCCATGTGTTGGATGAGAACAAGGAGACATGGAATCCACAATCTCTTCTTCATAATTACTGATGTACTTAGTAGTACAGGTTCCTGCCCTGAACTACTGTAGTTGACATGTGACCTCTCTGGTAACTCACACCTCTGGAAGGCAAGCAAGGATCATTATAATGTCAGATGAGGAAAACGAGGCACAGAATGGTCAAGCAAAGGCAAGGAAGGCCAGTTTATCCTACCCTCTTTTGAATCCAGCACATTGGGTCAATCCTCTGAGACATCTCATGCTCTCAACAGAGCTCTCTCTGGAGCTCCCTGATGAATTTTTTGTTGAGCCCGACTCTGGGCTTTGTTGTGTGCTATGAGGATTTCTGTCTGGTGCTGGCAGAGAATAAGGCAGGTAAACACACAATCAGCAAAGAGGTGCCAGGGACAGGGGTGGAACCAGGAGCCTTCTGGGAAGCAGGGCTTCTGGGTGGAGTCTGGGTCCCATCTGTGCACTGCACGTGAGACTCACTGGTACAGGAGTTGCTGTGAGTGAACTAGCTGCCTTATTGGGTTCCTCAAAGGCACTAGACCCAGGGTAGGCGTGGGGGTGGGGAAAGGCACCTGGAGGAGCCTCAGCCATAGACCAAGTCACAGCGCCAGGGCCGGTGCTCTCAGCAGCAGCCAGCTGTGCACCCCGCCGCCCCTCCCCTGGCCACCCACCTGCTAGCGGCTCCAGGCTTGTTTGCAATGGCTTTTTATTGAATCTGACTAGTCTGGGAGTAATTGCAGTAATATTATTGACACTAATAGTACACCAGAATGTATTTATATCTTGCTTCTTTCTCAACTAAAATTCAATGTCCTCACTCTCGCTTTGTGTGGCAGGCCTCCTCCGTCAGGGAGCTTTGGGAGGGGTGGGATCGGGAGGCATCTGTCCAGGGTACCACACCTGTCTAGGAAGCCTTGAGTTGAACGCCTTCTGCTTTGGGAGTTTAAGATCCCTGGCTGCAGTCCCTACAGCTGCCAGTAGGGTGTGCCTTTACAGGTGGTGGCGGTGTGTGTGATGGGGTTTGATGGAGTTCCCACAAAGGGAAGATGGGCTTCTTTTGAAAGGTTTCCCATGCTGATGAAGATGCAGTGCTGGGCAAACAGCACTTCAATAGCATCTTAGACGTCCCAGCCCCGCAAAATGCTCGTCATGCTTGCCGCGCACTTGCCGTCTCTCTCCCCGCCTGCACCTTGGTGAGGGCTACTGTGTCCCTCTGCCTTTCCTTGGCAGTCCAGCTCCTGCCAGCTTCTTTCTTGTCCCAGTGAGTCTTAGGCAGGAAGCAGGAACTTGTCCTCCGGGCTCTCCCTCGCGGCGAGCTCAACGCTTCCTGGCTTGGTGTTTTATTCCAGCTGTGTGAGGAAGCCTTGAGTCTCAAAACCTACACTCCTTATTATTCACTGGGTTTATTTTACAAGTCATTTGGGACTTAAACACAAAAGGGCTTCTTGCTACTTTTTTATTCTAAAGACTGTGTAAAATGTACACATACGGTTTAAAGAAGAATAATAAACTAAAACACCCATACATTCACATCCGCCGTGAGAAACGGAACGCTACAGGTCCGGGAGAAGGCTCCTGTGTATTTACTCTTCCTCATCTCTCCCTGCTACCACAGTTTCATAGCAATCGCTGCCTCCCCCTCCCCCACTTTTACAAAGTTTTACCAGGCATGCAGGTCTTCCGAAACAACACATTAATTTAGCTCTGCCTGACTCTCTAACTTCATGCTATAAGGGAGCTGCACAGTAGATTTTTTTTCCCTCTCGCTTTGCTTCTTAGACTCCACAATGTATTTTGGGGATTCATGCATTTTTAATGGGAATAGTTGTGGCTTATTCCGTTTTATTTCTAAGTAGTATCCCAGGATACGAATATTGTGCAATTCATTTGCCCTGTCTACTACTGTTGGAAATTAGGATCTGGGCAATTAGAAATGTCACCATGAATATTCATTTGTAGTGTTGTCCTCAGCCTGGTGGCGTTGACAGCAAATGCAGAATTACGGAGTCTGATTCCAGAGCAACCACATCGGAATTTGCATTTTAAAAAAATATTTTTTTTCAAGTGTGGCACGAAATATTTGTTAATTTTTTTTTTTTTTGATACAGAGTCTTTCTTTCACATATGCCAGCTTGGGCTTAAATTTGATTCGTAGCTGAGGGTGACCTTGAACCTCTGAACCTTTGGAGTCTGCCTCCCTAGTTCTGGGATTGCAGGTGTGCCGAACCATTTATGCAGTACTGGGGGAGGGGTACTAACTTAGGGCTTTGTGAATACTAAGCAAGTGTTCTAACAGCCGAACAACATCCTCAGATGTTGGCATTTGAACACAGTTAGAAGCAAGTTAAAGTTTGAGGCCCAAGGCTCTGTGCGCCTGCCTCTCTCACTGACTGGAGGTGTGGTCACTGACTGGAGGTGTGGTCACTGACTGGAAGTGTGGTCATTGAACCTGGGGGGGGGGCGGGAACACGGCTCTATCAACGTCTGCTCACCCCAGTGGAGCATGAGGGTTAAGGTCCCTGCTGGTCCTCACCTTCTCAAGTCTTAGTAGATAGGATGCTGAACCCAGGGAGTTTTCTTCGTTGTTTGTCAGCAAGAACCAGCTGAAGCAGTGCTAAGGCCCTGGGCCCACACTTAGGGGAAGTCCCATGTCTCACCACTCTTCAAGTCGTTATGGGTCATCATACTTCCTGTCCTAGAAAGTGGCAGTTTATACTTTTGCTCACCCCTCTTCCTCCTTTTCCTTTTTCTCCCTCTTCCTCCTCTGTTTCTTCCTCCTTTTCCTCTTCCTCCTTCATCTGTGTGTATGCAGGCCGGAAGTCGACCCGTGTATAATTCCTTAGAAGCCATCTACTTTTGTTTATGGCCTGCGTACACACTTATTTTATCATCTTAGTTATGCGCATGTGTGTGCATCTGTGTGGGAATATACACGAGTTTAGGTGCTCACAGGGGCCAGAAGAGGGCGCTAGAATCCCTCGGAATTGGAATTACAGACTGTTGTAAGCTTCCAACATGGTTACTGGAAACTCAGCTTGGGGTCTTCCGAAGAGCAGTACACGCTCTTCACCACTGACCATCTCTCTAGCCCCTCCTCACCCTCCCACCTTTTTGAGACAGAATCATTTCACTGAACATAGAGTTTACCTAGGAGGCTAGACTGGCCAGCAAGCCCCAAGATCCATCTGCAAAACATTGAGATTACAAGTGTGTGTCCCTGTGCCTGGCTTTTACTCGGGTGCTGGTGAGCAAACACAGGACCCCATGCTTGCGTGACAAGCACTTCCCTGGCTGAGCCATCTCCCCAGCATTCGCTTACCCTCTTATGAGACTGGTTGTCCTTTACTAATCCACTCACAGGAGGTATTTGTGAAGGGACTTTTATACCTGTGTTCATGGGGCAGGCAGTGTACAGTGTTTAAACCATGACTTTCTATCCCTGGGTACAAAGCAGAGCAAATTTTCCAGTGCTGGGCCACCAGGTTGGAACCCTGTGACAGACAGCGAGGGAGTGAGAGGAGCCATTTGCTCTGTCCGTGGTGCTGCAGAAGGTGTGGCTTAAGTAACAGACTGTTTCCTCTTGAAGTTCTGTAAGTTGGAAGAGCAAGATTATGGTGTCAGCACGTTCTCTTCCAGGCCTCTCTCCTTCAATGTGACTACTACTCCACTCTGCTCTCATATTCTCTGGGAATATATGGGTCTCTCTCTCTCTTTCTCTCTCTCTCTCTCTTTCTCTCTCCCTCCCTCCCTCCTTCCTTTAAAAATTTTGTTTGACAATTTCATATATGCTACTATATTTATGCCATCTCCTTCTCTCCCTCCTCCCTACCCTCCTCCACCTCCATGCCCACTTACCTCCTCTCAAATTCAGGACCCTCTGTTTCTTTACAATTGTTACATGTATGCATAAACATGAATATATGAACCTGCCGAATCCATTTAGCATTGCTTTTATGCAAGCATGTTTAGGGATGACTATGTGCAATTAGATAACCTATCTGGAGGCTTGTCCCTGGAGAGCCTCTCCCTCTCTTAGCTATCGATAGCCTGTAGCTCTCGTTTAGGAGTGGAGCCTTGTGAGATTCTCCCCATCCATGTGGGCTTGTCAATTGGTGCCATTGTCCAGGTCTTGTTTACTGTTGAGATGCCATCTCTAGTAAGGACCCCAGTCATAATAGATTAAAGAATCCACTCACAGAACCTCAGCATTTCACTAAAAGTCATTTTATATCTTCCAAGTTCCTGTTTCCAAGGTTTCCAAGGCCAATGATTCTCTAGTTGTTGAGGGCGGGTCTTCACACATTAATCTGGGTCGGTGTTTGTGGCAGGCCATACAAGTCACGGCTATAACAATAATGTGAGCCACTTCTGTTCCCGGACGTTAAAACCATCCCACAAGTTTTCTAAGCCTTCTCTTGTCCTTTGTCAATAACTCCAGAAGCCACATGCTTTTGAAGGTATAAGTAAGAAAAGGTCCCTGTATCACACTGTGGAGTCTCAGCCATCTCCTGTGTGACACACTATGACCTAAGGGGGAAAAAATCCATGTTGGCTGTACCAGGCTCTGAAATCTTGAAATTTTCTACTGAAAAAAATCTACTTTATATCAACTAACTAGTTTTTACATGAGATTCAACTGTTATTTTTTTCTTCTTTGCTGATATTATCCTTATCTGTCTTTGGAATTAAGATTAGGCTAGCCTTAATATGGTCTGAGGCAGGTGTCTCCTCCACCCCCAAAATGATCTGCAAGAGCAGTTCCTAAAACATTGGGTTGAAATTGCTGATAAATCATTTGGAACATGTCTTTTTTTTCTTCCTGGAAGAGTTTCAGCTAATAATTCAATTTCTTTAAAGGTCATTAGCCTCTCTAGGTTTTCTCCTGCTTCTTGGATAAGTTGTATTTTTCTAGAATTTGTCCATTTTGTCTAAGTTTTACAACTTATCTCTCGGGTTTTTTCAGACCCCCTTTCCACGAGTTTAAGCACCAGGACTTTGTCTCCTGTTTAATTCTTCACATCGTTTTCTAGCCCCTGTCCCTAGCACACCTTTGATTTGCTCAGACTGATCTTGCAAGGAAATGGTCTTTTAAGCCAATGGTGTGTGTGTGTAGTGTCTGTGTGCATCTGTGTTTATGTGTGTGTGTGTGTGTTCTTGAACATGCTGTGCACATGTGTGTGGAGGCAGCAGCTTCTACATTCCCTCTCCATCATCTTTTGAGACAGAGTCTCCCTCTGAAGCCGGAGCTCACCAATTATACCAGGCTGGCTTATCAATGAGCCCCAGGGATATGCTTGTCTCTGCCTCCTGCTGTAGGGGTTACAGGTGTGGGACCAGACCTTTTGATGTGGGTGCTGGGGACTGAGCTCAGGTCCCCATGCTTATGTGGCAAGCATTTTATCAACTGAGTCACCGTCTCAGCCTCCTGGATGATCTTATTTTTGCAAAGCTTTTCTCAGAAAGCTGGTTTTAGGGTTTGGCATTCCTTCTGGTTGAACTTTCTTGTCTTCCATCTTACTCTTATCTTTAACATTTTCTGCCTTCATGGGGTCCGTTCTGTTGGTATCCTCTGGGTTTCTTCATCTGAAGCACACTGAGTCTGTATGTACAGCGAGAACAGGAACTTTCTTCTATATATTGCATAGCTTGCACCCTTACAATTTTTATGTAGAATAATTTTGCTATTACTGACTCAAGATTCTCTCTTCTTCCCCTCCCCCCTCTCCTCCCCCTCTCCCTCCCCCATTATATAGTTCAAGCTGACCACAAACTTGTGATTTTTCTGTCTCAGTCTTTTGAGTGCTGGGATCACAGAAACAAGCTATTTTGTTTGGCTCAAATATACAGATTCACACACACACGCACACACACACGCACACACACACGCAGTTGTTTTGAAGACAAAGTCTAACTGTATTCCTGGCTGGTTTGAAATTTGCTATGTCAGCCAGATCAGCTTCAAACTCACAGAGATCTTCCTGGCTGTGCTTCCTGGGTGCTGGGATTAAATGTGTGCTCCATTCTGTTCAGTATGGTAATGTCCTTGTTACTGAGTTTCTTCCTTTACTCCATGAGTGGCCTAGCCCATAGGTGAGGCTGTGTAGGGTTTCCACAGAGCTCTGTAATAAGCTATGTCCTGCTGCCCATTGGGTGCAGCCTCCTCTGCTGAATCCTTTCTCAATTGCGTTTGCAGCTGTCTGTATTCTTGGTAACTTTTCTGTCTGGTCAATCAATTATTGAAACAGACGTATTAAAAACTTTCACTCTGATGGCAAATGTTTTTGCTTCTCCCTGTGTCTTGTCAATTTGTGTGTTCAGTACTTTGATTTTTAATGTGTAAAGTTTAGATTCAGAATGGATATATTTTTCTGATTTAATTAAATAAACCCTTTATCATGGTGTAGGAAGTCTTTACTTTTACTAATCCTTTTTGTTTAAAAGTCTAGCTCATGCGATGTCAATGCCAGGTCAGGAGCAGTCTTCTGCTTAGATTTTTCCTCGTCGTATCCACCACACTTCCCTGCACTTCGACGACTAGGGCCGTGTGTGTTCTACACGATGGTTTTACCACTGGTCTCTCAGTCCACTTGTTTTCTTTAATTTTGAGGCTTGATCATTGAAATTCATGTTTCCTTCTCTCCTCTCAACCATGGTGCCCTACTTTAGTTTCTGTCTCTGTGATAAAACTTTCATCCAAGTCTAGTCGAGGAAGAAAGTTTTATTTGGCTTACAGACTATAGCCCATCATCAAGGGAAGCCACGGCAGAAACTCAGAGGCAGGAACTGAAGTGAGGGCTACGGAGGGGTGCTGGTTACTGGCTTGTTCTCCACGGCTTACCAGCCTGCTTTCTTAAACAACCCAGGACCACCTGGACTGCGTGGCTCCACCCACAGTGGGCGTGGCCCTTTCATGTCAATCATTAACCAAAGAAATGTCTCACAGATACATCCATAGGCCGATCTGATGAAGGCTATTCTCCAGTTGAGGTTCCCACTTCCTAGGTGACTCTTGTTTGTGCGAAGTTGGCAAAAACGAACCAACATACATACTCAGAGAGTTGAAGTTTTGTAACCTTATCATTTAAATCAACTTCTAATTCATCTCAGTTTGTTCTTGATTATCAGCATATCCAAGTTTTGACCAGTTTTTCCATGGTGCATGTTAAGATTATGATCCTTTCTTTTTATTTTTGTATTTTTTTTTAAGATTTACTTATTTATATGAGTACACTGTAGCTGTCATCAGACACACCAGAAGAGGGCATCAGATTCCTTTACATATGGTTGTGAGCCACCATGTGGTTGCTGGGAATTGAACTCAGGACCTCTGGAAGAGAAGTCAGTGAATTAACCACTAAGCCATCTTTCCAGCCAGATTACATCCACTTTTACTTAGAGTTCTGCTTTACTTCCATGTTTGTGCATGTGACAATATGCATATGTGTGCACGTGTGTATGTAGACACCGGAGGATGACATCAGGTGTCTCTCTCTGTTATTCTCTAGCTCATCTTTGACACAGGGTCTTTGTTACTCTCTCCTCCACCCCACCGCTTTCTCTCCCTAGACCTTGCCTGTTTGGGTCAGGCTAGTTGACCACCTTGCCTCAGGGATCTTCCCATCTCTGCCTCCCCTGTGCTGAGATTACAGGCACATTACACTTGCTTTTGTTTGTTTGTTTGCATGTTTTGTTTCTGGTGGGTATTAAGGGATCAAACTTGGCTCTTCCTGCTCACCCAGCAAGCCCTGTGCTCTCTGAATTGTCTTCACACTTCTTCACCTTAGTTTTTTGAGATGGATCTCTCACTAAACCCAGAACTGGCCGTTTTGAGTAGAATGGTTGGCCAACAAGCCCCAGGGATCCCCAGCTCCACCACATGGGTTACAGAAGGGTGCTACCATGACCAGCATGGCCAGCTTTCATGGAGGTTCTGGAGGGTGAGAACTTAGGCCTTTCGGATTATATGGCAAATATTGCACACCAATGCATCTCCTTAGTACTGGCCGCCTTAAAAAAAATCATTATCAACCAATTTTCCTATCTGCTTGATGAATTATATACTCTATATTTATTTCATTTAGGAATTATTCTAGTTTGCATGCATACTTGACTTAAGAAGAATTAAAATGACTGAACACACTTCCATTCTTCTTGACTCAAGCGAGAATATTAATTTGACTTCCCTCTCCTAAATTACTCACTACCTAACAACCACTTCTTTAGTTACAGCCTCATAAGTTTCTGAATCCCTTGACACTAGCACACCCCCATTTCTTCGAGCTCATGGAGGAGCTGGCATTAAGTCCTTTCGTGGTAGATGCCAGGGTGTGGTCCTTCGGTGGAAATGACAGCTTCCTCAGACTGCATCCTTAGACTCAGTGGTCTACTCTACCTCTGGCTTTAAGGTTGTGTAACCTGTAACTTGTAATTTTTCTGTTCCCATCATTCCACTGACTTTTGAGTTAAGGAGCCACTGGCCTTCCCTAGCTGTTGGGAAGTGTCTGTTTATCTTATGGTATTTGCAAAGTGTTACATTGTTCTTTCCAGAAAGATCTGAAGAACACATGCTGTTAGTTTTCGTCAAAGAAGAGCTTTTAAACTATTCATTTAACTTAAGAAATGCAAGACTGACAAGTTTATGACTTAGTTGCTTTTTGAGTGAGCTCTGATAATTTGTATATTTCAAGAACGAAGTTCATCCAATCCAAGACACTGGAAGGTGTCTATGGTATTTCTATCATCTTGCTGGTGTCTATTGGATATGGAATAACTCTCTTCTTTTATACTTGTTAACGGTAATTTTGTTTTCTCTATGTGCGTGTGTGTGTGTGCGTGTGTGTGTGTATGTGTGTCTCTGTGTGTGTGTGGTTGTGTGTATGTGGTTGTGTGTCTGTGTGTGTGTGTGTATTTATGGTAGGCCAGAGGTCATTATCAGTCGTCTTCTTAAGTTGTTCTGTATTTTTCTGAGGCAAGGTCTCTCTCTCATTGAACTTGAAGCCCACTGAGATGGTTAAGCTGACTGGCCAGTGAGTTCCAGAGGTCTCCTTCCCTCTGCCTTCCCAGCTTCTGCTGTTTCCTCTTGGCTTTTGGCATCAGTGGTAGTGATCTAAACTCAGACCCTCGTGCTTGCACAGAAGATGTCGCGCCCACTTCGCCGATAAGAAGACGCGGCAAACAGGATTCTTCTGACAGCACACTTTATTATTCCGCTCTGTTCCAAGATGGAGAAGGACCCCGAGCTCGAGGAGCTCGTCACTTATATAGGGCTCGGTATGGCGTGTGCGCCCCTCATTGGTGCTTCAGCGTAAGCCAATCAGAGGGAAACAGCTTGCAAGATCTAGTGGACAACTGCGCATGCGTTACTCTCGAGAGTAACCAGGAAGCAGGGAACCGGCGCCATCTTCCAATGGCGGAACGGCTCCCGACATCAGCGTTACTCTCGAGAGCAACCAGGAAGCAGGGAACCGGCGCCATCTTCCGATGGCGGAACGGCTCCCGACATCTCCCCCTTTACTTTATATTAAAATGTCAAACAGATGTACCACTACGTCACTGATCAGCCAAAAGCCTCCTCAACTTCCGGCGTTCGAAGTGACCGTGTGGGCGAGACTCTGTACACCTTTATCCCGTGCAATGGGAACACGAGCCCTGGGAGATGTACAGATCCGCTCGACCGCACTCTGGTGCAATGGGAACCTGAGCCCTCAGAGATGTCTAGTCAGAGCAGAGTCTCAATGTCTGAGCATATTAAGCCAAGTTTGGGGGGATGCTCCCTGTTCTACCGCAAGTAAAGCCTGCGCGATGACCACTTTGTTTTGTCACTGTTGTCTTTTCAGTTTGTTAAGCATCCAAAGAGAGAGCACTAGTCCACCAGCCAATAGTATACCAAATCGGGTAGAATTAGTTTGAATAATAGCCAATCGTAACCTTCTCATGGTCTCATCAAATTTTGTCAGCCAATTATATTACAATAAATGAGAAAGTACTTTTGAGAGATTGGCTGCCCTCGTGAAATTATCATATTGGACGGATGTAACACACAAGCCAGGGAATTTCGTTTTACACCCTAATTGAGCCAATTGCCACAATATATCTATTGACTATCATCAAGCCACCTTTCCATTGGGTATTTAAAGAGGCTTGTGTATCAATAGCTTGAGTAAGGGAAGATGACAAATTATTTAAAGTGTTAACAGTGGCCACTTGTCCCGACAGGGCCAATGAGGAAACAGTCAAGGAGGCAGCAACTGCAGGAGTGGCTATGATGGCCACAATAACAGCCGTAATACTAAAATCGCGCTTTTGTCCAAACAAGGTTAATGAACTATGCATGACCAGCATAGGTCTCAGGAACGTTGCCATAATTTCCCATCTCAGCTGCGGTTGTGGTGGTGGGTGTGTGGTCGCACATAACAGCATCAGACTCAGCAGCCATAGGATCAGGCTCAGGGGGCTTCCCATCCTGTTTTACCAGTCGGGTCAATCGTGCCGGGACCCAAATCGGATTGTCTTGATCCTGCGGGAAAACACAAATAGCTCCCTGGATCGTATTAATACTGGATCCGGGCCTTTCCATATATTATTAATGACATCTTTCCATCTAACTTCTTCTCGCAAAGAACTGGGGGAGGCATGTCTGTCTGCTGCGGATTTGCCAGCAGAATCCAAATTTAAAAAATTTAAGGTAAATAAGGCCAGGGAGGTGGAGATCTTAGGTCCTTTGCCAGGGCCTATCCCCCCTTTCTGTTTTTGTAATGTCACTTTGAGGGTGCCATTGGCACGCTCCACAATTCCTTGTGCTTGCGGATTATATGGCAGGCCAGTAGTATGGCGTACACCCATCCGTAGACAAAATTGTTGGAAAGTCTTAGATGTATAGGCTGGGCCATTATCTGTCTTTAACTGTTGGGGTTTCCCCCAAGCTGCCCATGCCTCTAAGCAGTGGGTAATTACATTAGCCACCTTTTCCCCTGACAGAGGCGTGGCATGAATGATGCCAGAATAGGTATCTATGGAAACATGAACATATTTTAGTTTACCAAATGAAGGAATATGAGTAACGTCCATTTGCCAAAGGTGTAATGGTAAAAGTCCTCGAGGATTCACTCCCAAGGACGGTGAAGGTCTAAACTCTGCACAACCCGTGCATTTAAGAACAATATCTCGGGCTTGCGAACGAGACAATTTAAATTTGATTTTAAGAGTATTTGCTGGTACATGATATAATTGATGAAATTCTGTGGCTAACTGAATAGGATCTCGAGTTAGCATAACTTGTCTGGTGGCTCTATCTGCCAATTCATTAGCGGCGGCCATAGGTCCAGGTAATAGAGAATGTGCTCGTATATGAACAATGCAGAAGGGATGTATCCTACCTCTAATGATATGCTGAATCTCAGAAAACAAGTGGGCTACAGTACTTTTAGATTGAATGATACCCACTGTTTCTAGTATTTGAACTGCTTTTACTACATAATGGGAATCTGAAATTATATTTAGGGGTTGATCAAATCGTTTTAAAACCACTGCAATCATCGCACATTCCACTAATTGAGGAGAGGTATAATTAAAAGAAATCTTAACAATCTTACCTTCAGCAACGTAACTTCCTATTCCAGTATTAGATCCATCTGTATAAACATCTATTGCATTTTCAATGGGTTTAACTTTGGTCATGCTTGGAAAAATAACAGCATTATTTAAAACAAATTGTAACAGAGGATGTTTTGGGAAATGATTATCAATGGTGCCCGAATACGAGCATCTTAAAATAGCCCATACATCAATAGTAGAACACAGCACTTGTATCTGATGTGCTGTATATGGAACAATAAGAGAATCTGGGGGAACACCAAAATGAATTATAGCTTGTTGGATACCTCTTAGGGCCAGATCACCAACTGAGGTAGGATAATGACCCAACACCTTTCCTGGAGAAATATGGGGATGTATCCAAAGTAACGGACCATTTTGCCATAATACCGCAGTAGGTTGTTGTGGGGAAGGTATAATACATAACTGATAGGGAGCACTTAAATCAAAACGAACAAGCATGGCATTTTTAAGAGACTCTTCTACCATATCTAATACTTTGGCTGCCTCGGAAGTCAAAATGCGAGGGGAGGTAATAGCGGCCTCACCTTCAAGAATAGTAAATAATGGCTTTAATTCAGAGGTGGACAATTTCAAGAAAGGCCGCACCCAATTTATATCTCCCAATAATTTTTGAAAGTCGTTTAATGTTTGCAAGTTGTTCCTCCTGATTGTCAATTTTTGTGGCTTAACTATTAATGGGGTTATGATAGTGCCTAGAAAACTACCTAAAGCTCCCTCTTGTACCTTTTCAGGGGCTATAAACAAATTTTTGGTTTTTAAGGTTTTAGACAGGACTAAAAATGCCTCTTGTAGGAGCTCTTTATCAGAATAACACAATAAAATGTCGTCCATATAATGAACAACTCTAATCTTTTTAAACTGTTGTCTGATAGGCTGAATAGCAGCCGCCACATATAATTGACATATAGTGGGACTATTGGCCATCCCCTGGGGGAGCACTTTCCACTGAAATCTAATGTCAGGTTCCTCGTGATTTATACTTGGTAATGTAAAGGCAAATCTTTCTCGATCCCTTTCATGTAGTGGGATGGAGAAAAAACAATCTTTAATATCTATAATTATAATATGCCAATTTTTGGGTAGGGCTGACAACAAGGGTAAACCTCTTTGAATCGAGCCCATAATTTGCATTTGTTGATTTATGACTCTCAAATCATGTAATAATCTCCATTTTCCAGATTTTTTCTTTATAACAAAAATTGGGGTATTCCAAGGGGAATAAGACTGTTCTAGATGTCCAGCAAGCAACTGTTCCTGCACTAGATTTTTTGCAGCAAGGAGCTTTTCGGAGGTTAACGGCCATTGTGGAACCCATACCGGGCCCTCCTTTTTCCAAGGTATGGGAATGGTCTCCTCAATGGCCCTACGAAAAACCCCATCCGGTTCGATCACTCTTCAAAGCTACGGTAATCGGGCTAGTTCGTCCCTGCAAATATTTTCCTAATCCTTTTCCGGGCACGCTGCCCATCTCCTCCATCATCTTTTGGCTCTGACTGGAATAATCATTGGTCAATCTATAATTTAACTGTTTCAAAATTTTGAGATCTCCCAAAATCGAGTCATTATCTCCAGAGGACGTCTCCCCTTCGGAGGATAACTCGGCCCTGGGTTCTCGAAATCGCGCTAAACTCGGATATATCCTTGACGATTTTTTCTCTTTTAAGCCTGGCTTTAAGTTTTTCTTTTTCTTACTAATTCTTTCTCTTTCTATCTTCTTCTGTGATTTCTCTTTCCCTTTTGTATCCCCTTTCTTTTCTGCTTCTGATAGACTGTCTTGGTGGTCATCTAAAAGTTTTTGTCCTTCTTTCACTTGCTTTTCGCATCTCTCATCTGCTATACAGGATTTTACTAGTTTAAATAATGGCCACGTACCCGGTCGCAATCCCCCCTTTTCCTTCTCCACAGTTAGATCTCTCCCTAATTTTGTCCAAGACCCTATAGTCAGGGACCCAGTAGTAATGAACCATGGAGCGATCCTATCAACCTCCTTTAGGAAATCTACGATGACCTTATCTGGAACCTTCAAATGTCTTCCCCGAAGCAGTGCCCGCACCGCTTCAGACATAGGTTTCAGTTGCTGATTTCCCATACTTCCTTTCTCTACAGGAGCGGGAGTGCCTGCTCAGTTACCTACCTGAGACTTACAGCTAGCTATTCGATATTACAGAAAGGGTACGTGCAGATCTTGTCTTTTTTCCCACAATTCAGACAAAAACAGCAGAACAAGCCGAAAATGAAAGCGAGCAATATAATCAGAATGACCCACACAAAACCAACCATACCTTGCAGAAAAGCGCCTAGGCTCCTAACGCCGTCAGTTCTGAAACCTCTCCCGACGAGCAGTCCGGGGTCCTTCGAGTCGTTCCTTCGCCCGGGGTTCGGCCGTTCCCGGGTTTCGGCACCACTTTGTCGCGCCCACTTCGCCGATAAGAAGACGCGGCAAACAGGATTCTTCTGACAGCACACTTTATTATTCCGCTCTGTTCCAAGATGGAGAAGGACCCCGAGCTCGAGGAGCTCGTCACTTATATAGGGCTCGGTATGGCGTGTGCGCCCCTCATTGGTGCTTCAGCGTAAGCCAATCAGAGGGAAACAGCTTGCAAGATCTAGTGGACAACTGCGCATGCGTTACTCTCGAGAGTAACCAGGAAGCAGGGAACCGGCGCCATCTTCCAATGGCGGAACGGCTCCCGACATCAGCGTTACTCTCGAGAGCAACCAGGAAGCAGGGAACCGGCGCCATCTTCCGATGGCGGAACGGCTCCCGACAAGAAGACACTTTATTAACTGAGCCATCTCTCCAGTTTCTAATTTCTTCTTCTTTTGTTTTTCTCCTTCCCAGTCTGGCTACGCATTGACCTTCACAGCGAGTAAGCATTTCACTCTGCCCAGTTGAGTGCACAAGTTTCAATATTCTTATTTTCGCTCTTCTTCATTCCATTCTTTCCCATTTCTGGGGGTTTAACTGCTCTTCCTTTAATACATTTTGGGTTTTTTTTTTTTTGTTTGGGATTTTTTTTTGTTCTTTTTTAATACTCAGATACAGAGTTATTATATTCAAGTCCATGGAGGCCAATATCTACATTTCAAGTTATGTGTAAGAAATTAGATGAGAATAATATACAAAAGAGGAAGAGAGGCAACAGTAAAAACCCACTTGACTAAATGTCCCTAACCTGCAGGTGGGGACTCAACAGAAAGCAATATATTCCTTTATAAAAGGATATTTATTTGTTTGCCTTCATGTGTGAATGTGCACCACATGGGTGCATTGTCCTCAAAGGCCAGAAGAGGGCGTTCAATCCCTTAGAACTGGAAATAGAATCTGTTGGCAGACACCATGTGGGTACCAGGTCCTTTGGATGAGCACCCAGTGTTCCCAACCACTGAGCCATCTCTCCTGCCCCAAACTATATCTTAACTCAACCATCTAAGTCATCATGTATGAACATTTCAGGGTCATTATGCAAGAAATCTGTCCATCAGGATTATACACTAACATTTTCTAGAGAAAACGTAAGCCGTTTTACCCGGGTTCTTCATTCATGTGGGATGTGATACCTCATGGCTTCTGTTTGGGAAATGTCTTCTTGTAGTCCTGCAGAGACTCCAGTTCCAGCCAGACGCTTTTGTTAGTGGTACCCAGAGCTTTAAAGGGTCCATTTCTGAATCCCCGTGAAAAGGAATTTCTTGGTTGTGAGTTCTGCAAATATAGTGTCTACACCCAAATGTCAACTGGAGGTGGGGTGGTGAGCAGATCCATGCAAGGCTTTTAGAGAGGGAACAATGTCACTTCCTGGTGTATGTCTTACCATTTCAAGAGCTCCAGCAAGGGCAAAATTGCACAGTCTGATTGTTTCTTTGTCTTCCATCAGTAGCTTCGGAGGTCTTAAGTGTGTGTGGAGATCTCCTGGGGAGTGACAAACGCAGTCTCCTGATGGATCTGGTATAGGTAACTGAGCATCAGCAGGAGCCAGGGGCTGGCCAGGAGGGACAGGTTCCAAGTGCTTCTTGAGATCCATGGAAGGGAATTTGAAAATGAGCTATAACCTGGAATCCTTCCAAAGCACATCTCGATGGCTGGCTCTATTTGAATAACAAAATTCTCTCAGTGGAGAAACTTCCTGAGTTGCAGCTCTAGGAGCCCCTTCTTCACTCTCTATTTCAATTTCTGTCTTTAAAGTATCTTTATATTGATTTTTATTGGTTTAAATTATGCATGTGTATGTGAGGGTGTATGCCCTGTATATTTTAGATGGGGGCGGGGAAGAAGTATCGGATGCCCCTGGAGCTGCCATTACAGGGAAGTAGTGAGCCACCTGATGTAGGTGCTGGGAACTGAATTCCTGACGTGAGTGCTGGGAACTGAACTTGAGTCCTCTGCGAGAGCAGCAGGTGCTCTTAGCTGCTGAGACATCTCTCCATGCCCTCATTTGATTTTCTCCATGGTCAGTGCATGACCTGTAGTTTTGTGTCTCCCCTTATATACAACTGCGAAAGTGCTATCTCCAAATCTTCTGATTTTGATATAGTCCTCCACAGTTACTTACCATGTTATCATAGACCCTGGATTATTGCTCCACTGAGACCTGGGTACCAGCTCCTAGTCTGCACCTCCGTGAACTTCAAGAATCTCCCATTTTCATAAATTAATTAATTTTATTACTTTATATTAACTCTGCTAATTAAGAGTGGTGGTTTGAATACAGTTGGCCCAGACAGTGGCCCTATTAGGAGGTGTGGCCTTGTTAGAGTAAATGTGGCTTTGTTGGAAAAAGTGTGTCACTGTAGGTTTGAGACCCTTCTCCTAGCTCTGAGTGGAAGTGAGTCTTCTGTTGGCCTTTGGAACAAGCTGTAGAGCTCTCAGGTCCTCCAGTGCCATGCCTGCCGGGATGCTGTGATGCTTCCCACCATGATGATAATGAACCTCAGAACCTGTAAGCCAGCCCCAATTACATGCTGTCCTTTATAAGACTTGGCTTGGTCATGGTGTCTCTTTATAGCAGTGGAAACCCTAAGACATTAATTAAATTGTTTATTTGTGTATATTGTATATGTGTGTTGTGTGTCCATGAATATATACACACATGAACACCCAGTGCATATACATGTGGATGCTACAGTATGGGTTATTGACTCTTAGGATACACCTGTTTCTGCCCCCTGTCTTTGTTTGTATACACAAACAGCTTTTAAGAGGGGTACTGGGGAGATTTGAACTCAGATCCTCATGATTTTGTCTTAGTTACGGTTTCCATTGTTGTAAAGAGACACTATGACCATATGACCCAAAGTGGTGCATCTCTGTAATCTCAGCATTCCTATGGAGAGATGGACAGTGGAGACAGGAAAATTAGTTAGAGGCCTATGGGCTTCCTGGACCAGAGTCTGCAGCATGAAATAGCCAGAGCTCCTGCGTCAACCAGGTGCAGGAGAGAATGAATGTCCCAAAGTTGTCCTTTGATATCTAAGAGCCTCTATGTGACCCCTAAGTGTGCACTCCCTCCCAAACTAATGGAAAGAATTAAAGCATACTCCTTATAGATAATGCAGAGCTAGGCCTTGATTTTAAACTCGATTCTAGAAATCCCTGCCTTTCAGCTGAGGTCTTTCCATATATATTTAATTCTAGGATTGACGTGGCTTGATTTAAATCTCCCAAATTGTCAAATATTTTCTATTCGTTCTAGCTTTCCTCTCCCGGCACAATGCACGATTAATTTTATTTATTTGTTTGCTCACTTACGTATTTCACTTTGTCTCCATTATTAGTTTCCTGGTTACTATTTTCCAGAAACATCTTATTGGTTGCCCAGAGTTTCCACATGTGTCTTCAATACTTGACAGTCTGTCTTTAAATAATAGCCTGCTAATAGATGCCTAGCACCAGAGCCGTGCGTTATCTTGTCAATTTCTCCCTCCTATGGTCTGTGCTGTTGGTGACATGCTTTTGCATATGTTATAAACCCCCAAATACTGTTTGTATTTTTGTCCATAAGCAGGCAATTATTTTTTAAAGTGACTAAACTGAGAAAATAACGTTTTAAATATTTGCCTTTTTTTTTTTTCCTATTTGGAGAATGTCTGTTTACTGTGTGCGCTCGTGTCTCTGTCTAGTGTCATATTCTCTCTGCCTCAAGAGCTCCTTTACAGCTTTGCATTCTCAGGGAATTGGTAATTAAATTTCTCCGGTATTGTTTGCCCTGGAATGTCTTTATTTCTCTTCGAGTTTTGAAAATTATTTGCACTGAGACTTCAGCTACGTCTATGGGACACTGTTTGATATGGCATTCATATAAATCCCAGTTTGGTTCTACACTTCACACACACACACACACACACACACACACACACACATTCTTTTTTCTCCTTTTGTGTCTCAGCTTCTGTAACTCCCATTCAGTCATATTTAGCTGTGTCGAGCCCATTAAGGATGTCAAGAGAAAAATATTTATCTCTGATGCTTTTTTTTAAAAAAATTCTTTATATTTGGGGGAGGGGGCTGGTGTTTTGCATACACAGATGTCTGTACCCTGTGTATGCAATGCTGGAGGAGGTCAGAAGAGCACGTCTGTCGGATCCCTGGGTTACAGATGGTTGAGAACCACCATGTGGTTGCTGGGAATCAAATCCTGATCCTCTGGAAGAGCAGCCAATGCTCTTAACCACTGAGCCATCTCTCTTGCCCTCCTGGTGATGTCTTTCTATTTGTTTTCAGCATTTTTGATCGATTCTCATAGTTCAACCGAAGATCACCCAGGAGCACACATTTCTGACTCCTCACTTGATTTTATATCATTTTTGCAATTTACCAGTGGTAATTTACTAGATTACCAATTTAGTGATTACCACTGTAGCCTTTGAATACATTCGGGAGATCTGTTGTATAGCAGTGAGTTTAGAAATAATCTTCTTTGTGCTTAAAAATTACTCAGACTTGTGTGTGCCTGTGTGTGCACACGTGTGTGTGACCATGTTCATTAACTGAGTACATTCCATAGCATAAATATAGTTCACAACTATGTTTGGTGGTGGGTGCCTGTAATCCCAGAATTTGGGATGTGGAGACAAAGAATCTTGAGTTCAAGTTCAACCCTTAGGTAGATAGGAAGTCCCAGGCCAGCTTGGACTATGTGAGATCTCACATCATATCATACATGGTAAATACACACATTTTTATTTGTTAATTGAGTCAGAGCTACGAGGGTGTTCAGGGAGTTGGAGGAAGATGGTGCTGAAGAAATGTATGAAAAGTTCAAAGAATAAATTTAAAATATTTTTAAAAACCAAATTCAGAAAATATAAAGTCCTAGCTGTACATTAGATGTAGGTCTTCTCTTGGCTGTTTTTTTCTTTTCTTTCTTTTTTTTTTTTTTCTACCTCCTTCCAATGATTTCCTTTTTTTTTTTTTTTTTGTTACCTTTCACAAGTCGCGTAATTTTTGAGTCAACGTAGACATTGTGTTTAGAACAGACTAGCATGAGGTCAATCATCTTTATGCCTAGAAATAGGCATCTTATTTCACATCATTAATGTGGCCCATGAGATGCATTTAGGTACTCTTGTTGCCATGGTTACTTCTCCTGGACCACAGGCTTCTGGGTCTCCTAGTACTAGGCTACTGTTCTGCAGGTTAGAATGAGTGATGGGATGCTCCAGGGTCTATCGGTTGGTGCTCTACCTCTATTTGAATAGGTCTTTGGATGCAGGGATTCAACCTGGGCTCCCTCTGTCTTAGTTAGGGTTTTACTGCTGTGAACAGACACCATGACCAAGGCAACTCTTATAAGGACAACATTTAATTGGGGCTGGCTTACAGGTTCAGAGGTTCAGTCCAGTATCATCAAGGTGGGAACATGGCAACACTCAGGCAGGCATGGTACAGGAGGAGCTCAGAGTTCTACACCTTCATCTGAAGGCTGCTAGCAGAATACTGGCTTCCAGACAACTAGGAGTAGAGCCTTAAAGCCCACACCCACAGTGACACACCTACTCCAACAAGGTCACACACTGTCTGGGCCAAACTTATACAAACTATCACACCCTCTTTCAACAGTTGTCTGCCATTTACTGGTTGCCCCTGAGGGTCAACAGAGGTGGATGGGATGGTTCCCTATTGCCTTCCTTGTTCAACACGGATGTTAGGGATGCCTCGTGTTCATCTTTTTCAGCACTGTAGCCTTTGTCCTCTTCGTGTGTGAGTGTGTATGTGTGTGTGTGTGTGTGAGTGCACACAGGTGCATGTGTGTTCACACACACCCACTCTTACCCATTCGAGCACATACGAAGCCAGAAATTGAGGTTGGGTTGTCTTTCTTTCTCAAACATTTTCTCCAGCTCTCCTTTTGTAAGGCAAGGTCTCTTAGTGGGCTTACCACTCAGTTGTCTCAATCAGTTTGCAAGGAAGTTCCAGGGATCCTGACAGTCTCCACCTCCAGACTTTGGGTTATAGGTACACAGTGTCATGCATGCCCAGCTTCTCCTGTGGGTTTTGGAGAACCCAACTTAGGCCTTCACGTAGTGTGATGGTTTATATATGCTAGGTTCAGGGAGTGGCACTATTAGAAGGTGTGGCCCTGTTGGAGTGGGTGTGCCCTTGTTGGAGTTCGTGTGTCACTGTGGGCGTGGACTTTAAGACACTACTCCTAGCTGCCTGGAAGCCAGTATTCTGCTAGCAGTCTTCAAATGAAGATGTAGAACTCTCAGCTCCTCCTGCACATGCCTGCCTGGATGCTGCCATGTTCCTGCCTTGATGATACTAGACTGAACCTGTAAGCCAGCCCCAATTAAATGTTGTCCTTATAAGAGTTGCCTTGGTCACGGTGTCTGTTCACAGCAGTAAAACCCTAACTAAGACACACAGCAAGCACGTTACCTGCCATGTGCTTCATCTTGGTTGTCTACTTTTCCCCCCACAGACAAGAAATACCACATGATGTCTTTGGACGCTAGAACTCAACCCCATCCCATCAGTGCCTGCCTAATTCCTGCTGCTCTTGTCTTTTCATCCTCTCCCTCCACACTGAGTCTTTGACTGTGGATGAAGGATTTGGCTCTTCTGCCTCAATTGCTTTATAGTGGGAAGAATGGAGAAAGGTGGACAGAGGTCTGCCCTGCTCTGCCCACCTGAACAGTGGTTGCTCGCTTCTTTTTAGCAGATAGCTCAAATCTTCCTGCTTCTTGTGGCCCAAGGCTTTTGATTGGAGGAGAGAGAAGGATCATGGTTAATAGCTGCATATTTACCTCTTTCACACTGGCTGCGAATCAGAGCCACTGCTGATGGTAGTTCCTTCATGTGTCATGTTTAGCCCACAGTCTTTCTCTGGAGCATCTTGTAGTGGCTGCTGGGAAAAAAGCTATGAGTCAGCAGGAAGTCCAGTTTACCAGAGGCTTCCAGCTACTTCAGGCTAAAGTGTGTCACCCTGCAATTGGCCTTCCAGGTCCTTTGAAATTTTTGCTCCTTTTTCATCTGACTCAGGCTACAACAAAGCAGGTGGTTTGCGTCGCTTCTCTTTGGAATTCAGGTTCCTTAGTTGCCCTGTGACTCAGTTGAAGATGAGCTGAAATTTGAAGGGCTGGGGAACTGGCTTAGCTGGTGAAGTGCTGCCACTCTAGCGTGAAGCCCTGAGTTCATTCTCAACACTCAAGTAAGAGACTGTGAGACGGTCACACCAGCTACAATCTCAGAACTGGGAAAGCAGAGACAGGGATCCCTGAGGCTTGATGGCCAGCCAGCTTAGCTGAATCTGTGAGCTCCTAGGCCAATGAGAGCCCTGGTCTCCAAAACAGTAAGGTGAAGGGCAAGAAAGGAAGACAGCTAGCATGAACCTCTGGCTTACACATACACAAGTGTGTATTCACATATACATGTGTGCATATACATGTACATGTGTGTATCTACACATACATGTGTCCATACACATATACATATTCACATACAAATGATTCATTCTATTATCCAACTTTTTCTTCTTAGTGTAAGAGCAGCTTTGGTGGAGGGACAATTCTCTACAAACTAGAGATAGAGTGTCAAACCTTGCTTTCAAGGTACCAGTCCTCCCTCCTGGAACAGCATCAGATTCCAAGCAGAGATGCCTCACGGATATAAAAACCAGAGATTCAGAAAACATTCTTGAAAGGTCTCAGCTATTATCTGCTTCGATGCTGTCTCTTTTTCATCCTTTCTATAATCTCCTGGAATTTTAATTAGACACATGCTTGATCCGGAACCCCCTCCTGTCCCCAGAGTCCTGACGGAATGATTTCTGAGATCCCTGCCTGCGGTTCACAATATTGCTTAGACTTTTATAAGCATCCCATGAAGCATGGAGGAAGTTGAAGTTCCCAAAGGGGGCTTGTATTGGTTTTTGCCATGCTCTCCCAAGCTGGGATAACTTTAATTTCATTTTCTTCTTGAGGTCTTTTAGCCTCTAGGCGGTTAGACTCATGGCTGCAACCTCCTGTTAAGATTAGCTTGTGGCTAGTCTCAAGTGAGTCTCCTCCCCAACCCCCATCCCAAGACTGAACAAGGCAGGCAAAGACCTACCTGCTTGTCCTTGTGAGATGCAGGCTCTCTGTGGCTCAGGTTGATGGAGGAATTCTGTTAAATTGCTTTTCTCCTGTTTCCCTTTCCGGAATCATCCATCAACACAGGAACCCTCATCTCCAGGTTCCAGTGTAAACACTCAAGGTAAGACTCACCCTTGGCACGTTCTGCTTTAGTTTGTCTGGGCACAGGTGCTCTGTGGACTCCTTCCTCTTCTACAGCCCATGCATTTCAAAGAGGCACTTACTTCCTGTATTCACTGCCAATACTTCAGTTGTTCAAAGATGATAACACTCACCACCAAGCCTAACAACCTGAGTTTGATCCTCAGGATCCCCGGGAAGGGTTGGGGAAAGGGAGCATGGCTTCCACACACATGCTTTGTCAAGCTCCCCTGTGCCCCCAACAAATAAATAAATGTAAAAACAAAATTAAAGAGTCATGTGGCCACAGCATCCAGTCCTCACGCTGCTGGGATGAGTCTTGTGTGTCTGTCATACATGTTGCTTATGTCTGTCACGCCGGCCCCTGAGCACAGGGTCTTACACTTGGGACAGCAGCTGGGTAGGTGGGCTCTGCTCTCCTCTGTCACGTCTGGGTTGGAGTCGGACATCCGTGTTTATGGGCACAGGGATTTTCAATCACAGGCATCATCAATGTTTGCAATCAAAGCTGGATGTTGATGTGGTGTGCAGGGAGGTAGGGTGTTGCAGGTCACTGCAAACATCTGAAGCCTGTGAGAATGAGACCGAGAATGGATAAATCATGAGTGGGCTCACTGGCAGAAACTTTAGGCTCAGTCTCCAGTATCAGACAAAACTGAACACCAATAGTCAAACAAACATGGCTCTAGAGATGGCTCACACAGTACAGTGCTTGCCTTTAAAACAGCAGGAGCCACGTTTGACTCCCAGAACTTGTGTACAGTTTGTGTGTGTAAGCTGGGCACAGTAGTGTGTGCTTAGAGCCCCAGAGCTAGGGAGGAAGTAGTACAAATATTTCTGGCGCTCAGTAGCCACCCCTGTGCCTCCAGCCATCCAGCTTAACCTTGTCAGTGAGCTCCAGGCCAGTGGGAGCCCCTGTCTCCAAAAGTAAGGTGAAGGCGCTCTAGGCTTCCCTTGGGCATACCTCATATGGCTGAGGTTTGAAGGCTGGCGATGGAGCCCATTGGTAGAGTGCTTGTCTAGCATGAATCATGACTGAAGAGCCATTAACATATTGATCACCGACTACATACCAGATACACTTGTGGTCCCTAAGGATGCTGTGGGAGCTCAACACAAGTAAGACAAATAGCCCAGCCTTGCCTCTGGCCCTGGAATAAGCAATTAGCTTTGAACGTGCAGTAAAATGTATTCTGTACTTAATACGTGCACTGCCACCCATTGAGGGTGACCCCTGTTTTTGAGCTTGTTTGGTAGACAGGGATACTAAGGCTTAGTGAAGACAGGAAAGCTGCATAGGGTCACGTTATTAATCATCAGATGAGCCCAGAAGCTATTTTCGCTCACTGTGGGACACGTAAAAGTGGGGAAACCCTTGGTGGGACCGTATAGTAATTTTCTTTTATAAATAGCCTCTCATTGGCCAAGACGGGTTTCTAACAGGCCAGATGGGTATGCTGCCAGGCTTCTTTAAAGATGCTGTTTAGAGTCTGACAATCTGATGGTGCCAACACGGATGAGTAATGGTGTTCATGGAACCTCAGACAAAACAGCCACTTTGCCGGTTGACGAGAGGTATGAATATAGTAACCAACGTTGATCATTCGCCAAGATAAAGATTCTTCACAAATATGCTTTTTAAAGAATAATTTTAGTTCTGCAAAATAATGTGTCAATAACGTGGAGAATTCCCTTAGTCTTCATGCTATTTCCACTCCAAGTGATGTCTTAATTAAAGACGGTGTGTTTGTCATAATTAATGAGCCAATATTTATATGTTGTTGTTAATGAAAGTCCACATTTTAGTCATCCTTTTGCAGTCCTTTCCTAAGATCTCCTAGGATTCAGAGTTTCCTCCAGGACACAACATTTCACATAATAGCTGAGTCTCCATACGCCCTCCCAGTGACCAGGAAGGCTTTTCTCTGATTGACCTTGACAATTTTCAACATATTTGTGTGTGTGTGTGCGCGCAATGTTTCTCAGTTGGGGGTTTGTCCAAGTATTTTTTTCCTAGGGTGCTATGTTGAGGAGAGACCAGAAGTAAAGTGCTCCCTCTGTCACATTGTGTCACATTACAATACATGATAGGTGTTTCTGGGTGCTAGTGTTCAGTAACTCTGCATTTCTGTCTGGATTGTGAGTATATGTGTGTGCATGTATGTAAAAACTAAAGTGTAGTCTTTGGTGTTGTTCCTTAGAAATTCTCTCTCTCTCTCTCTCTCTCTCTCTCTCTCTCTGTATATATACATACACACACACACACACACACACACACACACACAAACACATATGTGTGTGTGTGTGTTTTCCTGTGTCTTGATCCTGGAGATTGACCCAGATCCTCATGCTTGCTAGACAAGTAGTTTACTCTCTAGCTCTATCCCTAGCCCTCTTTTTTTCAAAACAGTTTTATTCTTAGACATGATCTTTCTAAGTGTTCCAGGCTGGCCTTGGCCTCACTGAAGCCCCAGGCCAGCTTTGAACTTGAACATCTTCCGGCTTCAGCATCCCAAGGTCTTAGGGTTACAGGCTTGCACCAGCATACCCAGCTGAAAATCAGTTTTATCGTGCCCCCTTTCCAAATGTTATACTCTTCGGATGAAAGCTTCTAGGCACAGCCTGAACTTCCAGAGCAATGTTAGCTATGCTCGTCCCTTGTTGGGAGGGACATGGCTGTAAGGTGAGTCCTTTCTGCCCATCTGTTAACAAACAGCAACAGAGCTAACTAACCCTGCCTGCTGCCCTTTGTCACCTCCTGGATACCCTTGGTACTTAGTGTTCTATTGGGCCAAGACAAGCATTGATGTCAAAGCCTCACCATCACTGTAAGGATTCTCCCTGGTGACAAAGGTGATAGATGTTCAGGATGTTTAGGAAGCCAGATGTGTGGTCATCAGGTCAATGGATGGTGCCCTAGGGTGCTGCTTGGATAGGCTTGGAATCAGCCAGTGCTCTGCTAGGCACATAGTTTTGAAAGAACATGCAAGCTGAGATTTAGGGCTGGACATGGAGCTTGGAGGTGGGTGCTTGCTTAGTATGCACAAGGTCCAGAGTCTACTGCCAATACCAGGAGAAAAAAAACACAAAACCAAACTGGGGTGTAGAGCCTCCTTCTACTTGCTTCCTGGGACGAAGAGTATGATTCACAGGAGGCCTGATGGTGACTGGGCTTCCCCTGTGAATTGGATGAATAAAGAGAGGGGTCAGATCAAGAGCAGAACTTAATTGTTCAACATGTGTAGAGGAGGTACAGTTATGGAAGTTTCCAGGGGAAGTTGAGATAGACTCAAAACAGACAGTGGGTCTGGGTGTGGGGTGTGTAGTGAGGCTTGAGTTGTTGAGATTAAGGACAGGAATGGCGGATGCGGACATTTCAGTCTTGGGGGCGTTAGGGGTGTGGTTTTCTGTGACATTTCCATGTCGCCTGTCTAGATAGATCTGGACATTGTGTGGATGAGTTGGGGGACTTTGATCGTTCGTTAGGTGTGGTCAGTTTGGAAAAGGAGCTGATGTGAAATTATTCTTCAGAAATGACTTTGCCACCATGGGAGTTGTGATCAGGCTTTGAGGTGGGAGAGCAATAAAATGACATGACGACAAGACATAACATCAGAGGCAGCATGATAGAGCCATAAAGGAAAAGAGAATTTTCCCTTTAAAATCTGGAGAGGAAATGCCGGAGAGACAGCTCAGTGGTTAAGTGTTTACTGAGGATGGGAGTGTCCCAGAGGATGGGAGTTCAGTTCTGAAGTGGCTCACAATGGCCTGTAACTCCAGCTGCAGGGGATGCGATGCCCTCTTCTAGCCTCCACAGGCACCAGCACACATGTCCCAAAATGTACAGACACACTGGTACACATAAATACAAACAAAGTAAGTCTTTAAAAAAAATTATCTGGTTGGCAGGGAGGGCAGGGTCATTAATATTGGTAGCTTAAAGTGAAAGAGAGTTGCCATTGGGTATGGGGGCGTGTGAGTAGGGAGAACATCTTCAGAAAATCCCCAAATGATAGAACATATCCAGCTTTTGTATTCTTTCAGGGCTGGTGGGAAGTTCCCCAGCGCATGATTTAGTCTGAGATAGCCTATACAATAAGGAGAGTGGAGGAATAGAACCTAAATGAGAGGCTATTGGGCTATCACAGCACAATATGGTTTCTTAACTGTCTCAGAGAGACAGAGGAGGAGGAGGAGAAAGAGGAAGAAAAGGAGGAGGAGGAAGAAGAGGAGGGGAGGAGAAGAGGGAGAGGGAGAAAGAGTGCAAGAGGGAAAATCCCAGACAGGGGCAGGATTGGGGTGATGGTAGTTTGACTTCTTCTGTCTCTGAGATTTGGCCTTACAGAATGACCAGTGTCTTAAAGGCATAGGCCCATGATGTCACACTGGTGTTCCTGGCTCTATGTCCAAGTGGAGAGCTGAGATGAATAGCAAATGCCATGCTGGTGACAGAGACAGGCTGATCCTCTGTCTGTGGGAATGCTAATGACCTCGGACAGCTTCCAAAGTGAACTCCTTTCTCCCTGTTGTGACAACACTCAGTCCCATGACCCAGTGTCAGCCCTGGAAGGTGAGCAAGGAACCATGCTGCCCCTTGCTGCCAGGATTTAGAGGAGCTGTTCCTGTTGGAGTCGCCAAGGGTCACTGTCATCTGGGTATTCACTTTCCTTCCTCCGTATCTCCTCCACCCACCTCAACTTCCGCCCCTTCAGAATAACCCTGTTGTTTATTGTTCTCACAACTGCAACATTGAAGTTGGAAAATTCCTTTCAAGTCCAGGGCTGTAAAGAACACGCCCAACAAAAGCAATCCACTTAAAATGCAAATTTCTACTGACACTAATAAGCAATATATATACATACACACAGAGACATGCATTTACACATGCAAATGAGCGAGGAGAGTGAGGGGCTGTGCAGGGCTTCCCCCCACGGAACTGGTCACATGCTAACTGTGTCCCAGACACACTCCTTTGGAGCAAAGCTGGGGGCACTGTCTGTCTTCAGAGACACTCAGGAGCCTCTGGCAGCACCCATGGCCCTGCAGAAGACAGAGCAGTGCTCAAGTTCAAGTTACACTGTGTGGTGTTGAGATACACCCTCAGGAGCTCTGCTGAGAAGTGTTGGCTCCTTGCTTGGACCCACAAGAGTCTGAAATCAGGATGAAATCCTCGCACATCTAACTCATATCTGTCCATGTCCTTTACTTTGCAGGAGGCACAGACAGAGGTAAGTCATTGTCCTACCTTGGACTCCAAGGAGAACACAGTCTCATAGGACTGATGCCTGCCCAGACAGTGAGGCTGTAGACTAAATAAGAAGTAACCATCTTGTGAGAACGAGGTCTGCCCCAGCAAGAGATGACAGTTGTAGACAGCCGTGTTTAAGATAGCACTTGGGACGGTTGCAAAGTCGTATGACTAGCACCTGACGATGTAGGCAGCTGGCTTCCAGCGTGGCCAGCTCAGCTAAACTGGTAAACAAGTCCTTTGTGCATGCGTCGGCCTCGTGCCCCTCCCGAGTGGGCTTATGCAAATGAGGTATTGGCAGCTTAACCTATCCTGAGAGAACACGTCACCCATCCCGCCTTGGGCAGATATATAAGCAGCGCGTTTCTGCTGCTGGGGGTCCCCGTCCCCGTCCATAAGTCAAGAGTCGTTCCTTCAATAAAGCTGACTGAGAAGGATCCAACCATGTCGTGTCTTAATTGCTGGTCAAGGCGGACGCGACAGACAGTGATGGATTTCTTTAGACCAGTTGTAGAACTTGACCTGAGACTATGACCAACCAGCCCACACCTAACCAGAAATGCTTACTGATACACACTTCTCGTCTCCTGCCTAAAGCCGAGGCCAGCAGGATGACTCAGTGGAGAAAAGCACTGTGGCCAAACTTGACAGCCTGGGTTCAATCCTCCAGACACCAACTGTGGATGCAGAGAACAAAAATCACACAAGTGAGCACAGGAGAGAGCAGGCCCTACACCTCACCTGGGCAGCACATCAGAACTGGCCCAGGGTGAGGAGGTTGCAGGTGAGCCAACCCTGAGGGTATGCTCTTGTCTGCTTTGCTGTCGCCTCTGAGAAGGAGACAATCCCTTTTCTTCCCCTTTTGCTATCACCACTGACAGTGGTGTGTGGGTGTGTGCGCATGCGTGTGTGTGCATGTGTGACCATGGAAGTGCTTGCACACACATTCTCACACACTCACACACATACTCTCATACACTCACAGACTTACTGTTACACACTCACACACATGCACATGAACACACACACTATCACACATTCACATACACATGCACACACACGTACACACATGCACACACATACTCTCACACACATGCACACCCACATACACATTCTCATACACTCACAAACTTATTGTCACACACTCATATGCACACTCACATATATACTCTTATACATGCACACTATCACACATTCACGCACATGCACACTCACATACACACATGCACACACTCATACACATGCACATGAACAAACCCGCACTCACACACATGCACACACAAACACATACACACACACACATCAGAAATTTTTTAAATCCTTGTGGTCATGTCAGTATCCCAAACATGAACTTAGGGCACTGGACTTCTTCTTCCTCTTATTGTGACCACATTAAAGAAATCCCTATTTTTCATCGCTATTCTTGGTTGGATATTGGAGGTGTCTGTGACTAGCTTTTGGGGGGATGCAGAGGTCCTGACTTTTGCCCTAAAACTCTGGTTAAGGGGTGAATAAAGTGCTTGCTATGCAAGCTCAGGTTCTGAGAACCCACATAAAGTCAGACACAGGAACCAGCACTCCCACAGAGAGATGCGAGGCAGAGACTGGAGAATCTCTGGAAGCTTTAAGGCCAGCAGGCCTGGCATATGTCGTGGTGAGCAACAGACCCTTCTTAAACAAGGAAGAAGGTGAGAAGCAACTCTCACAGCGGCCCTCTGTGCGCCACACCTGAATTCACTCACATGAGCACATGCCTGCGCACACACAAATAACAAACCAAAGACGCCCGCCCCCTGTGAGACACACCGTCTTCTAAGCCTCTGGTGCTTAACGTGTTGCCTCCCTTCCTTGTCTGTAGGAATCCCCCTGGTCCTTTCCGGCTCACTGAGCTTTAGAAGCAGACCTTAGACTTCACTGCAGCCCTTGTGTAGACCTGGCCGGGGCTCTCATCGTCAGCTCACACTTGACCTTCAGCACTGAGTGCGCAGGTGCCAAGAGAGAACGTCCCTTAATGGGAGATCATTCTTAAGCCCCGAGCTTTCAGGCTTTCCTCTCCACACGTTTAGGATTCCTGGCGGGCAGACAATTCTGAGGGATTTTGTCTTTTATCTCTGCAGCCATCAACAAAGAAGGAAAATAGCTTCTCACATGAAGGCATGAGTCCCTGCTAGCCCGTCTAACAACAGCCAGGGAGAGTCCCCATGCAGGTGGGGATGCTTAGGTCGTTTGATGCCTTCCTAAGCAATGATGGGCTCCTAGATTCTCGAGGTAAACATCACTGGTTCCTTGTTGGTACAAGTGTGAGCCCTGGGTCTGCAAGGGGTTGTGTCTCTCAGCCTCTGTAGCATGTTTGTATCCTAATGTCCCTAGACCTTTGGGGAAACAGTGGTACCTTCCCTCTCTCTCTCTCTCTCTCTCTCTCTCTCTCTCTCTCTCCTGTCTCCCACTTTCTTCCTCTTGCCTCCCCCACCTTCCACAACTAAATTCTTTATAATTCAGGCTGACTTGAAACTCACTGTAAAGTTAAGGCTGGCCTTGAACTAGAGATCCACCTGTCTCTGCTCCCCAAGTGCTGAGATTCCAAGCTGCACTACCACAGCCAGCTTTAAAACAGTATCTTATTTATGCTGAGCAGTATTTGTACACTGGCATCCTGGGTGGTGCCTTTCAGTGTGGGTTCTGGGGCTTTTCTGGGTACCAGGATACTCTTTTCTAGCCCTTGGACACACAGTCTGAGCATGCCCATTGCATTGGGGATGTTTAATGAATGGTGCTGATGGTGCCAAGGATGTGCTGATAGACATTAAAACAAACAAACAAACAAGGCAGAGTATCATTGGTAATGTAGCCCAGGCTGACCTTAAATTCTCTATCCTCGTATCTCAGCTTCCCAAGCAAGGACTATAGGCATGTGCCACACCCCCCATTGGTTTCATGGAGTGTCTGTCTGTCTGTCTGCCTATCAATCATTTCTTTTTCTACCATCTATTTTATATCTATCTATCTATCTATCTATCTATCTATCTATCTTCTATATATCATCTATTTTCATCTTCTTTATTCTTTATATCTGTCTACCTATCTCATATATATATGCGTATATATATATATATATATATATATATATATATATATATATGTATGTATATGTATATCATATACATATGTCTCCCCCGGCATGCATATATACATATGTGTATATGTATAAATGTGTATGTATGTGTATATATATGTATGTGTGTGTGTGTGTATGTATGTGTGTATATATATATATATATATATATACACACACACAGAGCGGGGGTCCTACTATGTAGCCATGGCTAGCCTAGAACTTACCATGCAGACCAGGCTAACTTCAAACTCATAGCAATCCTCCTGCTTCTGCCTCTCAAGACCTGAGATTGCAGGAATGCACCATCACACCTGGTTTCATGGACCTTTTTATACTTGATTTCAACTTGCCCTCTGGGTGTGCTTGTAAAAACTTTTCCTTCCACTTTTTTGAATGAGGCGGCAGCTTCTAAATGCTCACACGTCACCTCTCTGGCTCTTGTTTAAAGACTGGCACAAGAAGTGTGTGCATTGGTCCCTGTGGTCCAGCTTCTCTGCAGCTCCAGGCCCACAGCTGACTCACAGTAAATACTGGTGGCTTATTGAATGAGCATCCCATCTCCCCAGCCCCTGCCCACCTCCTGGCCTGTCCTCCTTCTCCAGCACAGACTGATAACAGATAACCAAGAGACTGCCTCGGCCTTGGCTCCCTGGGTGAGGAGGAGCAGGAGAAATGTGAAGTGAGCAGCAATATTTCCTGAACTTGGGAAGTGGCAAAAATCTGTCACTGCAGCCCAGTCCCCACAGACAAAACAAGGGGACTGTTGGACTGAACATATGCTGGGGGGGATCAGGGAGAATTCAAGTCGGAGCTGAGCCAGGGGATTGACAGAGATGGGAATGAACGAGAAAAGATGCAGGCAACTTCAGCCCTCAGTGGCAGAGCAGGCGTATACTTGAAGCCACCTGGATCAAAGCTTAAAAAAAAAAAGGAAGTTTCTTTACAGTTAGTTCTTTCCTTGGAGTTGAGCACGGTGGCACAGACCACTTGGAAAATGGAAACGGCAGGATCGGGAGTTCAAGGTCATTATCTGCAACATAGCCATTTTGAGGCCAGCCTGGGCTATATGAGACCCTATCTTGGGAAAAGCAAGAGTTTCTGACTGCATCTGCTCACCAGGCAAGGGCATGTGTGGTTGCATGGAGTGCGGGATTATAAATGGTAGGATTGGAGAAGGCAGAGACACCAGACCATGGCTGTTTAATGGGTACCTAGGACACACAGTACTCAAACTTTTGGGCATACACTCCTGAAGGCTAATCTCCAACTACTCACAGCTAAAATGATGCTCTTCCTGTTAGGTTTTATGGTCTCCATTTTGGTCATAGTCCAACGAAGACTTCTTCATCCTTAAGTTGAGGCCACTAAGGAAGAGGTTCATTGACCAGCGGTGGGCTCTCTCCTATACCCAGCTTCCAGGAACCCCTGTCTGTCAACAGCTCTGAGCTGATCTCTATGGTATAATCTGGCCGGTCAGTATGCAAGTCCTTGGTAATGCCTTCCCACATTCCCCAAAGGTCTCAGTTTGGTCATGTGACTTGCTGTGGCCAAGGGAACGTTAGCAACTTGGATGCAGAAAGAGTTGGAAAAGGTGTGGGCTGCTCTCCCCTGCGCACACATTCCTTCTTCCATGGGTGTGTCCTTCTGTCATGAGAATGAGCCTGAGGCAGCCTGGAGGAGCAATGAGAGACACTTGAAGGAAAGCCATATTGTCACAGCTAACGCTATTGGGGACCTACTGGACAACGGGTCAGCTACTCACAGACACATCAGTCAACCCAGATGAGATCCATCAAGACCTGGGGACTCAGCAGGAATCATTACCTGTTTCTGGTTTCGGTCTCTCAGAATCGGGATACTTGGTATGTAGCAGTAGCTAGCTGATATACCTCCTTTGCCCATAAGTTAAAAGCCATCTCAGAGAACAGCCTGGAGGGAAGCAGGCTGGGCCCTAAAAGATGCATATCCTGGGAAGTCTCCCGAAGCCCCTGAGACCTGCTTGTGACATAGGCCTGGAGCTATTCCTCAAAGAACCAGAGAAACAAGCTTAGATGTGAGAATGGCTGAGATTCTATTGAAATCCCCGGGTGCCCCATCATTGGGCTTTACTGTTTTTCAGCAAGTGGTATGGATACCACAGTCTCACTATAATGATAAGAAGGTAGGGGTCTAGAAACTTACAAACACTACTTCACTTAGTCGACTACTTGTACCTCCTCCTGCCCACCACTCCCAACTTCTCTCCATTCTGATTTCCTCCCCTACACTCTTTTTCTATCAGTGTGTGTGTGTGTGTGTGTGTGTATTCGCGTGCGCGCACGTGTGGAAGTGTGTAGCCCTTTGTGAGAGTGTGGGTATACACACGACACAGCTCATGTATGGAGGTCAGAGCACAACCTCAGTGGTCCATCCTTGCTATCTATTTGTTTGTCACAGGGTCTCTTGTTCCCTGTCATGGTTTGTATATGCTCGGCCCAGGGAGTAGCACTATTAAGAGGTGGGGCCTTGTGGCTTTAAGACCTTCAGCCTAACTGCCTGGAAGTAAGTCATCCACCAGCAGATGAAGATGTAGAACTCTCAGCTCCTCCTGCACCATGCCTGCCTGAATGCTGCCATACTCCCACCTTGATGACAATGGACTGAACCTCTGAACCTGTAAGCCAGCCCCAATTAAATGTTGTCCTTTATAAGAGTTGCTTTGGTCATGGTGTCTGTTCACAGCAGTAAAACCCTAACTAAGCAATTCCCCTTGGGTGTTCCAGGCTAGCTTGTCTGCGAGCTTCTGGGAATTCTCTTGCCTCTGTCTCTCATCTTATTGTAGGAGCCCTGACATCACAGAGTCACGACTTCGGAGGTTCTCAACCTTCCTAATGCTGGGCCCCTTTAATTTAGTTCATGTTGTGCTTAGCTCCAACCACAAAACTCTATTTGTTGCTACTTCTTAACTGTAATTTTGCTACTGTTACAAATCGTAATGTCAGTATCTGTGTTTTCTGATGGTCTTAGGCAACCCCTGTGGAAAGGTTGTTCCACCCTCAAACGGTCACTAAGCACAGGTTGAGAAGTGCTGCCACACTGAGTCTGGCTTTAGCCAGGTCCTGAGAGTTCCAAACTCACTCTTGAGCTGAAGGGCTTTGCCCGCTGAGCTGCCACTCCAGTGTCAGACAGTCCTCGGCGTGCCCACTCGCTCATCTTGGCATGGTTTACTTTGCAAGAGGAGAATGGTGAATTACTGTTCTGATGCCTGCTTCTTTTTCTTAACGGTCATCTGACAGGTCCACTTCATTCTTTTAAATAGCTGCACAAGATTCAGGGCATGGGCACCATGTCCCCGATGGATGGCTAGAAAGGCCTGAAACATCTTTGCATAGTTCTGCTGATAACACCTTGGGATATAAACCTAGAGGTAAGTCTGCAGCAATGGGGCCTCATCATTCTTCTCTTGTGATTTATATCACAAAACTAGTCTCTAAACCTAAGGCGGCTGGCATGAGATCGGCCAGCCTTCCCGCCCTGGTTAAAATCAATCTTGTGAACTTTCTTCTTACTTCATCAGGGAAACACATATCTTGTTTTAAATTATTTTTATTATGAGTGAGATCGAAATAGTTTTAGATATTTATTGGTAATTTGCATGTCTTTCCTGGTGAATTGCCTGTTTATGTAATCTGACTATTTTCTCTATCAGTTCGTGATTGCTTTGTTATTTAATATGGCAGGCCTTTATATATTACGGCTATAAACTCTTTGTCATGTGAGTCCCGAAGTTTCCTAAATTCATCACACCTCTGCCTTTTAGACAGCCAACCTCATTAAAAATCCGAAGCCATGGGTCTTAATTCAGTCTTTTGGTATTCACTGTCTCTTTGCTTCAATACTGAGGTTGGAAGGTGGAAACCCGAGAGATCTGTGGAGGGTCAGGGAATGGGACTGTGCTCTCTCCATGTACCTGTATCTTCTACCTGTTGATTTTCCATTGCTGTAACTGAAGTACCCGGGGCTAAGTGCGTTATGAAGCAGAGAGGTTAAATTAGAACTTAGCTGACCGTTTGGAGGTTTGAAGACATGCCATCAACATCAACTCAGTTCAGGTGAGGACTTCATGGCAGATGATATCAGAGAGACAGAAGCAGGTACTGGTAAAACAAACAAACAAATAAACACAAAATAAAACACAATGTCAGAACAAGCAGGAGGCCAGAGAGTGCGTCGGAGCTCAGCCTCCCTCTTTCATAACAGGAGGCCTGAGACTGTCTTTGTACGGTGAGGTTTTGAGTGATGTAACGGCTTCCCACTACTTCTTAAAGGTCCCACCACTTCTCAGTACCACCAAGGAATGGACACTATCAAGCTGCTAGTGTGATGGCAAGAAACGGGCAGGGAGAGTGAACGGACAGCTGGCCAAACACCAAGGTGTCCAGATGCCTCTTCTTAGTTCACCATTCCCTCATGGACAGCTCCCAGGCAAGGGGACCAGCATCCAGAACTCTCTTCTGGAATCTTCCAGCAAGGCCATTCTTAGAACCACTCCTTGGGGGTCCTTGCCCTACCCTACCAATTTCTATCTCCCATTCTCATAACTTCCCTGTTCCATATGCCCTGTCTCCCCCAAACCACCTACAGCCTGGGCAGAACCGCATCTAGCTGAGAGAGAGGTAGGTGAAGGTGGGAATGGCTTAGATTTCAGGTGAGGGCCTGGTGCCCTTTATCACACCTTCCTTCTATGAAGGAAGTTGAAGACTCCATCTTGAGAGTGCCTTGCTGGGAGACTCTGCTGGTCTCATAGAGACGGTTATACTCAGAGGACAGAATTCTACAACACCTACAGGCCGGGGCCGCTTTCCTGGTCAGTCTGAGGCAGAGAAAAAAGATGGCCAAGGTGCATTGGTTCAGGGAGCCCTCTCAGACGTGATGCATGGCTGCCCATTAGATAGCGTGTTATTATCGAAAGAAACAACTCTCATCTCAAAAGGAATAGAGCACACAGTTTATTCTGGAGCCTATATGAGTGACCGTGGCCTGGGAGCACAGATTTAGGTTATTCATGTTCGACAATGGAAGCAGTTTCATGACATTTTACAGTTTTACGGAACAAAGAGTGTCATAAATCAAGGCAAATTTAAAACACAGTGGTGGGTACATCAGAGAGGCCGAAACACAGAAAGATGTGGGAAGCTTTCCTACAGGGCCAAGATGTTATCTGATGACAGTCTTAGCTTTTAGGTTGGTGGAAGCTAGTGGCAAATAGATTCCCAAAGGTTTCTACTTGCTAGCCACAAGCTACAGATACAGAAATAGGCAAGGAATGGCTGTTCTGGAAGGCTAGGATGAGGGCTAAGGTTTACGTGTAAGGCCCACTTGCCTGAGGCCAGATAACTCTCTGGAATGCTAGGTGCTATTGTTCATGTAAGGTAACAAGCCACGTGTTTTCTCCTCAGTGAACAAGATTAGTTGTCCCAAGTACACAGGATGTGTTTGATCACATGTTGGACGTGTTAGCATAAGTGATGGATGATACTTTGGCGGGTCTGGGCCAAGATATGAGGCTAAGAGATCAGAGTGTGCAACAGACTAACTCAAGAGGTTTATTTGTGTGTGTAGGGGGGGAGATGAAAGGCGATCTCAGAATGGGGGTGAGAGAGAGAGAGAGAGAGAGAGAGAGAGAGAGAGAGAGAGGAAGAGACAGAGACAGAGACGCAGAGGCAGAGACAGAGACACAGAGACACAGAGAGGCAGAGAACAGAAGACAGAAAGAATAAGAGAGAGAGAGGCTGACAGAACGATCAGGACAGAGAGAGAGAACAAGAGGGGTGGGCATATCACCTAGCAGCCGTGAGACTATGCCACACCTGGTGATGACAGGTGATGACACGGATAAGTTGCTGGAAGACAGGCTGGTGGAGCACCTGGTTTACAACAGGCAGGAGACAGGAAGGCAGGAAGTCCATCAGAAAGTACGCTTACCACCACTGGGTGAAGGTGGGAAGGACATAGCCTTATGGATTCTGCCTTTATGAGCACCTGACTAACTTAATTCAGCACTACTCTCTGGGAATCCTAGGTCTGGACCTGGCCAGAGTCCATCGTCCTGGCCAGTATTGAATCAAGCTTGCTTTAATTAGCAGTTATGGATTGGGTCTTCGTACGGTTTTTAGGTTTAACATTAGAACTAGCCGTGACAAGGTAACTAACTCACTCTGGCCCTGAAACATTCCAGACTCTCCACAGAACTGAAGTTCTAATTGGTCAACCAGTCTCCGCAGACACAGCTTCTTTCCAGGAATTCTTTCCTTCGCCTTGTGTAACTCCAGGCCAGCGTGGCACAGTTCTGTGTAAGTGACTGGGGCTTCGTACTCCAAGCCATTTCTTCCGGTCCAGCTATGTATGTCTTCTCTGTTCTCCTCTCCCTGTGCCCTCCCTGCAGCCCTCCCCTTACATTGTCTCCTCCCCAGCCCCATCTTTCTAGTGCGAAACAATTCTTACCATGCTTCTTTGGCTATATCTTCTCCCATTTAGCAGTAGCCAGGAGCCTGCGGGACCATTAAGGTGTTTCCTTAAACAAAAGAACAAGTAAATCTTATACAGCCTATGAGTAAAAGGCTCACAATACACTGGCTTTCGGGATCTCCACTTCAGCTTTCCTGCTATCTACATGCATCAAACACTCTCCTGTTGCCTGGCACTGAGAGAGCCCTGGCCTGGGAAAGAGGGGGTGGGCTCGTGAGGAACGGAATCATGATGGTGTGGGGACCTGCCAAGGGAGCCACCGCAGGGAGACATGGGCAATACATTTATTTGTCTTCCATCTGACAGGACCTTGGGGAGGAAGGGGGTGACAGCAGACTTGGACATCTCTTTCTCAAGGGTGTCTCATCACAGCCTTGCCAGAAGGCAGACTTCTCTGAAGCCAAGAGCAGACTGTCACCTGTCCATGCCAAAACCAGCAGCCTGCCCCGAAATAAGGAAGAGGAGGGGGAACGGGCGACCTTGGACAAGTCACCTCCAGTCTGTTCTCTCTGCTGGATCAGAGCCTATGCAACTGACCAGCTTGGGGTGTGGGGCAAGATTCAGAGATCAGTCACACCCTGGAGCTGGGCCATACACTCTCTCTGACCTCTGAGGGACACAGGGTACCACCTGGGGGCCTCTGTTGTCTGAGTGCAGGTGGCAGGGTGGGGAGAGAACTGAGGTTGCCCCACATGGGGCCCTGGAATCTTCCTGCTCTTTAATGAGGAAGTAATTCAGTTAGCTTGGATTTCCCTGTCAGCATCTTTTATTAGAGGCAGGCACAGCCAAGCTATTAGGGACACCAGGAGGAATGCAGGCTGCGGTGGGGACATGGGATGGGGTGGGGGGACAAACTGTTAAGCAGATTAGGAGAGGTGGGGGAAGTGAGCGGGAAGGAAAGAAAACAGAAAAAGGCGAAATGAGGCCACAGAGGAGAAAATCCAGCACGGAAACAATGCAGACAGAGATGGCAGGGGGCTGCTTTTCAGGCCTGGTGCCTCTATTGTGCTCCTAGGCAGCCTAATCAGGTGCCAGGGAGATCAGGCCAAGCAGAATGGAGGTGCACAATAGCTAGCCGCTGTAATAAACAATAACACACAGCAGGCCTAGGTTGGCTGGCTCCCGGAGTGGGGGAAGGGGGCGATGTCCACCCAGGACCTTCTGGGGCAGGGGTGCATGGTGGGAAGTTGCTGTCAATCACACAAACCTAAAGCCAAGCATGGATTGCGATCTCACAAAGGTGCCACTGTCTCTATTTTATGCATTAGGAAACTGGGTCTCAGAAAAGTTAATGCACAGACCAGGATGAGCAAGCCACCTCCCAGAGGTGATTAGACATAGCTCACTTGCTAGCTGCACTAATAAAGATTTATTTATTCCTTATTTTACCAACACGTGCATTGCTTTCCATAAGCTCTGTGGTCACTTTCACGCTCTAAGGAAGAGTTGAGGCCCCGTGACTGGGTGGCCCCAACTTCTAAAACTGTTTAGACCAGGTCAGGAAATGTTTGCTGAGCCCTGGGATAAGTAGCTGGCTCAAAGCTACAGAGCTAAAGAGAGACAATGACAGAGCTGGTGTCTAGAAGAAGTTTGACTACCACAGGGAGCCCAGTGAAAGAATCTTCCTGGTCCAGTTCAAATACCGGAAGAGATGGATGGGAAAGATGACCTAGTAGGTGTGACTGTTATTGATCTTCTTCTTTCTCCTTTCTCTCCTCATCCTCCTAACCACTCCTCTTTCCTCTTCACTCCTTCCTCCTCCCCACTCCTCCTTCCTTCCCACTCCTCCCTCCTCCCCATTCCCCACTCCCTCCTCCTTCCTTCCCACTCCTCCCTCCTCCCCATTCCCCACTCCCTCCTCCTTCCTTCCCACTCCTCCCTCCTCCCCATTCCCCACTCCCTCCTCCTTCCTTCCCACTCCTCCCTCCTCCCCATTCCCCACTCCTCCTTCCTCCCCATTCCCTACTCTTCCCTCCTCCCAACTCCCCACTTCTCTTTCCTCCCCACTCCTCCCAGCTCCTCCTTCCTCCCCTCTCCTTCCCCCTTTTCCTTCTCTTCTTTCCCTCCCTCCCCCCTCCTATTTCTTTTATGGAGCTAAAGAAATGGAACCCAGGGCCTTGTACATGCAAGGTATCACCGAGCTTCATCCTAGCCCAGTCTGGTTGCTCTTAACCTAGTTGGTGAAGGACTAAGGTCCATCTGCCCCCTGGAAGCTAGAGAAGTCTAGCAAGCCCTAGGTTTCCCTAGCAAAGGTGGCTGCAGCAGGCCTGCAGAAGGAGACTGGTGAAGGTCTCTATATCTTCATATTCATCCTTGGGACCCGAAAGCATTCCTATTCAGGTAGGGCCAGCTGTGGAACCAAAGCTCAGCTGGAAAGGTAGAGTGTTTGACTGGAACAGGATGCTGGCTCCAGGCTCTGATGGACCAGTAGGGCTCTTTACTTTGTTGGTGGTGTTCCTGTGAGAGGGGCTCAAACCTGGGGAACTCAAGAGCCATCTGCAACAGCACCTTCCAGGTGACGAGCACCTGTTCTCTTGAAACACAGAAGCAAACAGTCTCTAACACACTTGGCTGTGTGACTTGGGGTCACATGCTGCTTCTGGTGAGAAAAGCACAGGGCTGTAAAGAACTAGAACGGGACGGAGGGAAATAAGGAAAAGAGACGTTGTGACGAGCAGAGGGAACAGTCAATATGAAGGCCAAGAAGTCAGAAGGCGCTTACGTTAATCCCACCCATTCAAGAAAGACCACTGACCCAAATCATGACCAAACCAATTTAATCAATTAATTGAGAAGCAATTAATTAAAGTAATATTTTTTTTCCTGTATGTGGGCTATGTCCTCCTGAATGTGAGGTTCAAAAGATGAGCATTGGATATAGGTAAGATGAGGAGTTTTATAGTCCAGGAGTAGGGGGGTTCCAAATGGGGAATTTGGCAGGCAGATGGTGGGGTTACAAAAGGACATACACATAGCAAATTGGTCATAACACTTTCCTGAGACAAAGGCATGGTCACAAGGTGGTCATATCAGGTGGTCATAACAACAGGTGGTCAGAATAATCTTTTGAAACAAAGACATGGCTACCATTTCCTGGAACAGGCAGAACAGAACCATTTGTAGTTAGGGTTACAGGTGGGCCATAGCCCAATCCTTGAGATATAGATTTAATCATAAACAGGAATGAACCTAGTGGGTCTTTACTATAACATGGCTTTCAAGCCCAAGATGGAGGCAGGTTGGTTTATCACTTGATCTGTGTGAGGATCAGCAGAAGGCACATGCTTTGGAATAGTCAGAAGAGAACAAGCTACCTGGCTTATACTGGTCTGAGTAGGACATTGGCTATCACCAAGTAAAAAGAGAGCACCAGGGAGAGTGGCTGACAGACAAGAGTTTTCCTGTAGAGAAGAGTACAGGAGTGTGGCTTCAGGTGTGTGTGTCCAGGACAGACCTCTGAAGTTACTGACTTCTTTTTTTTTCCCAAGTCAAGGCTCTTACACATGATTATTCACTAATGGAAATGGCGAAGGGAGAGACATACTGAAGATGCTGGAAAGGAGTTGGCTGCAGCAAGAGCTGGTTGCAAGAATGTTTGCACAATTTCTGATTACATCCCCATCTGGAGAACTTTCTAGAATGACTTCTAATTCTGCTTCCTTCCTGGCATAATTACATATTTTTCACATCTTTCTCGTGACTGCTCCTGTCTGGCACATAAATAATAATGTGGTCTGTCCTCTCTACAAAGTAGACACTGTTTTTATTCCCATTTTACAGATGGGGGAGATGCAATGGGAGGCCAGGCTTAACTGTGCAGACTTAGGCATGCAGCGCTAATCTCTTGAGCCTGAGTCCCTGGGTGGTTGGCTGACTAGGTTTGTTCCCTATAGACTCATGTGTTTCAATACTTAGCTATAGGGAGTGGCATTATTAGGTGGTGTGACCTTATTGTGACTTTGTTGGAGGAAGTGTGTCACATGTAGACAGGCTCTGAGGCCTCCTATGCTCAAGATCTGCTCAGTGTGTAACCAGAGCCTCTTCCTGGCTGCCTGTGAATAACAGTCTCCTTCCGCTGCCTGTGGATCAAGGTGTGACACTCTCAGCTCCTTCTCCAGCCCCATGTCTGCCTGTACAACGCCATGCTTCCTGCCATGATGATAATGGGCTGAACCTCTGAAACTGTAAGCCAGCCCCAATGAATTGTTTTCCTTTATAAGAGTTGCCATGGTTATGGTGTTTCTTCAGAGCAATGAAACCCAAACTAAGAAAGCCCCTGAGGATAAAAGATTGGTTTTCAGATCAATTTCAGGTCCAAGAAGCAGGAGCCAAACACCCCTCTGGTACATCCCAGGCTGGGGCTGCCTGCTGGAGTGTGGGGCAGTGGTACTAGAATCTTCCTTGGGATCAAGAAGTCTAAGGATGGTCTGCTCATCTCAGGCAATGACAGAAGAGAAGTGAAGAGGTTTATGTGGGACTAGAGGCCCCCATCGAGCTGCCACATTCCAAGCGTCTCTCTGTCTTGTCTAAGGCCCACAGCTTACAGCTCATTCTGCCCACTAACCAAGATTAGTTGCAAGATTGTTGCAAGATTCCGAGCGGAGGAGGAGAGAGCTGCAAGGCCCTGGCCAATGGACCATAGGCCTAAATGTGCGGACAAGGTTCTCTTCCTGCACCCAGACTAGACATAACTAATTCATCCTGGCATCATTGATGGCTCAGATGGGGATGCAGCACAGAATCTGCAACACGGTATTCTGCTCATTCCGTAGAACCTCCAGTCAGGTTGTATTAAAAGGAGCTTGGTGGTTTCGTTTCAGGGATGTTCTCCAGTAGGTGGGGAGATGAAGGAACTGGCATTTGCTGTTGAAGTAATTATTTAAAAACAGCCGGCGGTCAAGCCAACTATCTAAGCTGTTGTGACTCTGCCTAGCTCAGCCTCCATGTTCTGTGGCCAGAGGCCACATGCGCACTGCAGCTAGGTACAGCCAGCCAGAAACACCAGCCTTGCCACCCACGAGATGCCAGCGTGGGAGGTGGCTCTGCTAATCTTCCATGCTGTCTCCACAAGGCTGGGCATTGCCTGGACCATCCCTCCAACCACGCGGGCCCAGTAAGAAAATGAGATTCTAATGCTTAAAGATTAATCAAAGACTTTATATGTTTGATAATGCTCAATAACAATATGCCCATACAAGGAGAGTTGTTTCCCAATTAGCTAACCTAAATAAAAGTTGTTACCCATGACTGCTCTCCATACCTACATGGCTTTCCATTGCTCCTACATCTCTGCTGTCCCTAGCTCCTCCTCTTCCTCTCCTTACTCCTCCCACCTTAGCTCCTCCTACAATTTGCATTCTGCTCTCCTTCTCCTGCCACAGGCCCCGCTGTGAGAACGGAAAACAAAGCCAGCCATACTTCTCTTAAGAATCTTGTTCACTTCTGCCTTCTCTCCGGTAGGAACCCATTTTGCTGAGAAAATCAGCTGCACGGCCATCTTCATTTTGACCAGGATGCACCAGCAGCTCCTCTTCCTGGAATTCTCTGGGTAGACTCTCTCTTTTCTCCACTTCCTGTAACTATTTCCAGTGGGCTGGATCAGCGACCAAGGTCTAGCATGTGATTCAAGGACTCCCAGGGAAAGCAGTGATGTAATGGCTAAGATAAAAATCACCCGATGACCACACGTAACATTCACAAGAAGAAATGAAAGGAGTGAAGGGAAAAACCACCACAGATTCCGTTTCTGTACAAATGCCTTTTTTTCCCCTGGGTATTTTAATAGTTCTCCTGGCTATTTTTTTTTTTAAACTACCAAACAGAAGTTATTGAATTGTTCTGGGTTCTTGTGTGTGAAAGTGAGAGTGTGTGTATATGCATGTGTATACATGTGTGCATGTGTGTGCATGTGTACATATGTGTGCATATGTCTATGTGCATGTGTACATGTACATGTGTATGTGCCTATTGATGTTGTATGTGCATGCCAGAGGTTAACCTTGGGTGTTACACCTCTGAAGTCATGAATTTTGGTTTTGTTTTGTTCTGTTTTATTTGAGACAGTGTCTCTCTCTTGGTTCCCTGGACTTATTAATTCATCGAGACTGGCTGGCTGGCCATGAACCCCAGAGATCTGTTTGTCTCTGCCTCTCCAGTGCTGGGATTGATTTCCAGGCATGCTACCACACCTGACATTTTCACATGGCTTCTGGAGTTAGAACTCATGACCCTGTACTTGCAAGGCAAACACTTTTCTCACAGCTGTCTCCATAGCCTGTTGGTTTTTGAGACAGGACATCACTGTGCAGCTCAAGGTGGCCTCCAACGGGTTCTGGGATTGCAGGTCCATTCCACCAAACTCAGCTGCTCCCAGGTCATTGGTTGCAGCACACCTGTTGCCCCATGCAACCTGAACACAAATTCACGAACGATTGTAACAGTCACCCTCTCCAAAGAGTTGGGGACATGTCCAAAGTCCCACATGGTTAGAGCTGAGCTGTCCCTCTGTGACACGTCCCCGAGATGAGCAGGATCTGGCAGATCACACTCAGAGTAAGTTGTCACCCAGTTTCCCACTAGCCCTTGATGTATTGTGGCTTCATGGTCAGCCTGTGGAAGGTGTTGAAACTGTTGGTGGCGGGGCCTAGTGCAAGGGCCGATTCCACATCCTACTCCTTTTTCTATCTGCTTTTGCTTCCTAAGGGTGAGCATCCGCCTTCTCACCACCTTGCCTCCTACTGTGCTGTACTGTGTGCTGACATAGGCCCAAAGCAACAGGCCAAGTGACTATGGATAGAAATCTCTGAAACTGTGAGAGCTGAAGTCATCCTTCCTGACTTTTATGATGTTTAAACTCAGGTATATTGGCACACGGAGACAGCATGTCTACTTTTAAGAAGTGGAAGAAGAAAGGGAAAGGCCTGGACTCACTTAGCAACGGAGGGGTCCTTTAGAGATACCAAGGGCAAGGGATGAGAACCAAGAAGAAAGAGAACCATTGGGTGCCCAAGGTGACCAGATGTCAGAGCCTTAGATCTGAAAGATATCCTGGAAATGTTAGACTAATATGTTGCCTTGCTAACCAAGGCCAAAGGCTGACATTACCCTAAGCTTGGTCCAAAATGGCAGACTCTCTTTGTCAGCAGGGCTTCTCCTTCACAGACTTTGTCTGGGGAGCTCGAAGTCCCTGTACCCTCTACCTGACAAATGCCATATAGCCTTGATTAGATTACAGGTTCAACTCCCATTTTCTGCAAGCACCCGAGATCCCTGGAGTGCCTCCCCATGGTAATGAAGCATCTCAGTGCCTTAGCCTTCAGCCAATGTCTCAGTCAGGGTTTCTATTCCTGCACAAACATCAGGACCAAGAAGCAAGTTGGGGAGGAAAGGGTTTCTTCAGCTCACACTTCCACATTGCTGTTCATCACCAGAGGAAGTCAGGACTGGAACTCAAGCAGGTCAGGAAGCAGGAGCTGATGCAGAGGCCATGGAGGGATGTTACTTACTGGCTTGCTTCCCCTGGCTTGCTCAGCTTGCTTTCTTATAGAACCCAGGACCACCAGCCCAGGGATGGCACCACCCACAATGGGCCCTCCTGCTCTTGATCACTAATTGATAAAATACCTTACAGCTGGATCTCATGGAGGCATTTCCTCAAGGGAGGCTCCTTTCTCTGTGATAACTCCAGCTTGTGTCAAGTTGACACACAACACCAGCCAGTACAGCCAGTGACCTTTGCCCACCCTGAATATTCCTATGCCCCTTCCCCCAAACTATATAACCCTTGATTTACCCCGAGTAAAGTTGATCTCCCTCCCCAAAGCTGATCCCAGTGTGCCATTTCCATTCATACTGACAGGCTGTCAGAAATCCTGTGCGTTGACTCTGCTCCCTTTATCCTCATGGGCCGGAGGCCGACGATCCTGGGAAGAAGTGTGGAATACACAGTGCTTGTTTGTGTATACTAAGCTGGGGACCTAGAAAATTCTGGTGAGAGGCTCTGGAAGCCAGCCCATATGTCCATTGCCTGGGGGCTTTTAGCAAAATGACCCAGAGCCTTTGTTACAGGACTTGTTTCTAGATCTTTCCCCCAAGCCCTGAGTAGCAGGAGGGAAAAGCCTCCTTTTCTATTTCACCTTAGAAGACAGTGAGGCTTGGAGAGATAACTATATTTGAGTCCCACAGCCAGAAAACGACCAGGTTAGACCCAGGTGATCTGATTCCAAGTCTGACACCTGTTTGCCATCAGCATGCAGAGCCCAGTGGAGGATCATGGGATGCTTGCCTTTCCACTTGCCAACCATGTGCCTGGCTCCAACTCCACAGTCCCACTGCGCCCTGCAGATGGAGTGGAGGGGTCTGATGGATGGTTATTTTTATTATAAAATAATTCATACATGCGAAAAGAACCGGCGCTCTGTGTGCAAGACAGACAAATTAATAAAACAAATTGCCGGGAGCCAGGCTTATAAAACAATATTGCAGAAGCTGAAAGGCCCCCAGTCTCTGGGGACCCCTTGAGCTTCATGACCCTAAGATTTAAGCGTTATGGGGCTGATACTCTCTCTCTCTCTCTCTCTCTCTCTCTCTCTCTCTTTTGACATAGGGTCTCACTATCTCACTATATGTCTCACACTGGCCTCTGATTTACTTCACACTCCAGGATGGCTTTGAACTTGTGATCTTCTTGCCTTAATTTCCCTGAGTGCTGGGGCCGCGGGCATGCACCACCGCACCCAGATATGGCGACTTCTTGTTACACCTTCCTCCATTCCTCAGTGTCGCCTTCTCCTTCACGTTTGGATTTCTGGCCACATGTTGCTTCATTCTGCAGAGTCTCCTGCTCAAGTCTCATTAGAACCCTCACAGACAGTACTCAGGTCACCAGGGTTCACGTTTACCTTCATGAGCAAGGTCCTCATCCCCATTTTATGGATGGCAACACCGCCACGCAGGGATGCTGATGAGGGACAGTCCCCAGCTCACACAGTTGGCAGTTGGCAGAACCAGGATTTGACTGCCAACCCTCCAGAGCCCTCAGGTTCTGGAGCCTGTGCCGTGACTGGCAGGCAGCATGACATCATCCCAGGTGGCTTCTGGGACTCAGTTGTGTCTGCAATCTTCTGCTGCTGCCTGCTGCCATCCTTCATTCATTTTTCTTCTGCACACGAGGCTAGAGGGTTGATCCACCTGCCAGGATCACTAACAGGATCCTGTTTTGATCCTGTGTGTTGGGCTGGTGGTCCTATCCACTTGCGCAAACCCCAGAGTGTGAATTACAGAGGTTAAAGCCTATTTGTATTCCTTTCTGGGTACCCGGTGGGAGCGTGTGTATGGGAATAAGCAAGAGTTGGAAGCGCTGGGAAAAGTTTTTCTCATTAAGAAAGAGATGCCAGGAGCTGGGAGAAAGCTAGGCAGCCTTGTCTTGACCAGGTGACCACAGTCAGAAAGCACCATTGATAAGCAGAGTGGATATCACCTCTCCCTCCCCCACTGAAGGTGAGGGGCTTCACCTCCACTGTCCTTCCTAAAAGCTACAATCTCAGTCGGACCATGAGGAAAACGTCAGGCAATCTCAAATGCCTGCACCCTCTGTAGACTCCTGTGGGGCACTTCTTGAGACTAGCAAAGAAATCAGAGACTGAGAGAAGCCAAGAAACTGTCACAGAACAGACAGGAGATGACTCAACACAATGGGGTGTCCTAGATGAGACCCTGGGTTAAGGGGAGGGCAGTGGAAGAGGGAGTCTTGAACCTGTAAGATCAGTTACTGTTAGATGTCCGTACCCAGCTTAGAACAGACAACACCAGACCAAACAGTTCCGGGGGGCGGGGTATTCAGAGCAGAAGGCAAAGGTGGGGGGAGAGAAACAGAAGAAGATGGAGGAGAAAGAAGGAGGGTCAGGGAGTTCTGCCTGTTTTATATGGGTGGTGACATAGCCTCTCCCAGGTAAAGGTGAGGTAGCCAGGTGGATTATGGGAGTGTTTGGCGGTTGCCTTGGCAACGATGTGGGGGTCGCATAGATGTGATGTCACTGGGTTCTAGCCTGATACCAACAGTTCCCACCTGCAGGTGGTGTGGGGGCACTGCCTGAGCCAGGGCTCCTCTAAAGTAGCAGACAGGGTGTGGGGGTGAATGCAGGAAGTCTCTCCCCCAGCAGTTCACCCAGTGTGAGGAGCAGATTGCAGTGCTCATCTTGTCACTGAGAACAGTAGCGTTGACCCTGCTCAAGATGGCAGGGTGGGCAGAAGAGAGCTCCCGGGGCCACACCTCCAGGCCTTGCCTTTGCATGACCCCATTATGCAACACACACATACACACACAAACACACATATGCACATGCAAACACTTGTGCACGAACACACACATAGACACTTCCTTTGTAGGAAGTCATAAAACCTTCACTAATAAATGCTTTTAGATAGGATTTGTTCTTTTTTGTAAAGATGTATTTATTTATTCACATAGTCACTCCTTTCTTTATTTTATGTGTGTGAGTGTTCTGCCTGCATGTGCATATGTGCACTATGCACATGCCTGGTATCTGTGGAGGCCAGAAGTGGCCCTGAAACTAGAGTTATGGATGTTTGAGAGCCACCATCTGGGTCCTAGGAACTGAGCTAGGTTCTCTGCACGAGCAGCAAGTGCTCCTGACCACCGAGCCATTGCTCAAACTCTGAGATTTTCCTTTTTAATTTCCTTCCTTCCTTCCTTCCTTCCTTCCTTCCTTCCTTCCTTCCTTCCTTCCTTCTTTTCTTCCTTCTTCCATTCTTCTTCCCTTCTTTCTTGTTTACTTGTGTCTATGTATATATGTGTATGCATGTTATGCATGTTTGTGCATATGTTAGAGCGTGTGTGTGCTGGCGCACATCTGTGTGTATTGGGTGTACCTGGATGTAGAGGCCAGAGGAAAACCTCAGGTGTTCTTTCTCATTCTCCATTCACTTTTGTTGTTATTTGCTTGTTTTGTTTTTGAGACTCGGTCTCTCACTGGCTGGCTAATGAGAAAGACTCCACTTGTCCCCCTTCCCCTGTGGTGGAGCTACAAATGGATGCCACCAAATATGACATTTTTTTAAAGTTGTTTTCTGGACTCGGAACACATGTCCGCTTACTTATAAGGCAATCACTTGGCCCACTGAGTAGTCTCTCTAGCTTCTTTTTTCTATTATTTACAGCCCCCAAACCATCCATTTCTAGACCCACACTCCTTCCCCTTGTCCCATGTGAGCCCCGGCCAGTCCTCTGGTTAGTCCAGCACCACTGTGGCTTCCTTCAGCTGGTGGTCCTGCATGGAAGACCCCCTTAATTAATCTTGTGTCAAGCAGGAGGATAGAAGTAATCCCCACAGAGGCTGGGGGATGATTGCTTGGGAACAAAACAAAAGAGAGCCATTGGTCTGTGACAGCTGATATTAAAATGACTACAACTCACTTCATAGCCAGAGTCGGTGCATTATATTCCTCGTAAATAACGGGTTGGCACAGGTTAAGTGTTGCTGCATTTCAATTGTTGATATTTAATTAGCTCTAAAATTAAAATGTTCTTTTTATCGTCACACTGCTAGGACGACTCGATTCCTAATTGATTGAGATGAAAGTGGTTCTCAAACATTCCCGCGTCCTTTTGTCAGTCCAAGTGTGAGACGATTTAATGAAAACGTTTGACATTTCAAAGTGTGACATAAATATCTTTAAATTAAGCAGAGGATGGGGTTTGGGTGTATTTCGCTATCAGGGTGTGATGGGTGAGGAATTGCTTCTTCACAGGAATGAAGCTTTATGGGAAAGAGGACGGCCTGGGTCGGTTTTTTTAGAGGCTAAGACAAAGCTGCCTGTACCAGGGGCCAGCCATCTTTCTTTTGACTGGGAAGATGGCTGATTCAGGGTTGCTTTTTCTGGTCCGGGAGGCACAGAAGAGAGAGGGCTAGGTGTCTGGAGAGTGAGAAGGGGGTAGGGTCACAGTGGAAAGGGGGACAAGATTTGACTCCACAGGGATTTAGGCTCAGCTCTGCTACTTAAGAATTGACTGATACTCATTGAATTTTACTTTTCTAATCCTCGTATAGGGTAACAAACTTGCTCCTCAAAGTTGTATGGAAACAAAGTTGTTCATACTGCATAAGAACTTATTGCCCAAAGAACTCAATCTGATGTGACAGCCACCTAGATAAGCGGGAGGCCAGCTTCTTCTGACTATGTGTTGAAGATGGTACCCTACTTGTGACAGGGTAGGTGAAACTCCCTGCTGCTTTGGCTCTTGACCCTAAAGCTTGCTTCTGTATTCATTGGCTGTGGACTTCTCCGTCTCGGGCACATCTTGGTCAGGAATTAAGAAGTCTGTATTTTTCCTGTTCTCCCATTTTCTTGGGCTACTATAACGAAATGCATGAGTCTGGGTGAGTTGTCACACCCTAAGATGTCCATCGGAGGGCTGGAGCCTGAGAAGTCGAAGATGGCGGCTCCACCAGGCTTGCTGACTACTGAAAGCTCAGGCTCTGCTTTCAAGATGGCAGGTAAGTGTCATGTCTTCCTGAGGACACTGTGCCCTCACAGAGCCCGAGAGGTGGTCAAGTATCCCATTCGTGGGGTTGTAACCCTCATGGCTCAGTTATGTCCTGTAATCTCTGTCCCTTTGTACTGCCACACTGAGGTCATCTTCAACGTGGATTGGGGAGGGGACGTGGGCATTCCAAGCTTATCACAAGTCTTATTGAAAACCACGTGAGAGCTGGGTGCTGAGAACATTCTTTTAGAAGACATCCAAAAGACTTAACTCAGCATCCGAGGGTTTCTGAAACCTCTACAAAACTCTCGTGCAGCCTCCCCTGGTGATCCATTCACGGAAGTCTCTAGAACTCTCAATGTTTCTTCTTTAACAGAATCAAATCTGTCTGTTGCTTTCACTGCTCTTTTAGGGCTACTTCTCCTCCCTCATGACAGACGTAAGTGCCATTTGCCCTACATTCATGTCTATACTCCATGTAAGCAGTAGAGTTGCATTAATGAGCCCCGGTGATTGGATAGAGACGTGTGTCTGTGTGTGTGTGTGTGTGTGTGTGTGTGTGTGTGTGTGTGTGTGTGTTGTTTTACTTGTCTGTGTTTGGGAGGGAGCACACACATGCTGTAGTGTATATGTAGAGATCAGAGGACAACCTTAGTATCACCTGTCCCCTTCCTCCTCATTTTAGACAGTGGCCATGAGCTTCCGGAGAATCTCCTGCCTCTGCCTCCCATCTTCCAGTAATAGCTATGGGATTACAAACACGTTTCCTACTGTGTCTGAGTTTTATGTGGCTTCTGAGAACCAGCACTGAGGTCCTCACATTCACACAGCAAGCCTTTACCTTCATCCCCCACCCTGAGCCACCCCTCCCCCCAGTCCCGTGGTCATTTTGGTCCAACAAGTAAGTTATAACAGCAGAAAGTATTGCTCTGAGTGCTAGAGGCTGGAAAGTCCAAGATGGAGGTTCCAAAACATGTGGTATTCAATGACAATGCTTCCAAGATGGTGACTTAGTACTGCATATTCCAGTAGCACAAATGGTGTGCCCTCATACAGCAGATGGGAAGAGAAGGGTGGTGACCTGCATGGTGACCAGCCAGATTCCTGGTGGTGGCCCTTTCATCAGCCTGCATGGCAGAGTAAGGACTGTAGTGATACAGGGCAAAGCCTCTAGAAGTACGGCTTCGAGGTGGCGAGAGATTCAGTGCTTGCTCAGTAGAAGCTTCCAACTTGTTTGCTATGGGAGCCTACTGTGCGCTATGCTAACTTTTGGAACCTACTGTGCGCTATGCTCACCTATGCTGTCCCCCGTGTTTGTGAGCCATTGAAGGAAAGGTGATGCAGTGGAACTCCAGGCATGCATGGGCATTTCAGTCTTGACTTCAGAGTAGGATGTAGTTAGCAAAAGAGGCCCTCACAATATCAGAGCCACTAAGGGACATATTCACATCTGTCTCCTATGGGAAGGAGGGAGGGCTCAGGAGGCAGGGCACTAGACATATGAGGCTACCCATCCCCTCCAGAATATATAGCAGTTAATGGTTGCTGGAGGTAGGAGTTCACGAGGCCCTGTCCTTCCCCAGAGACATACAAGCCATTAGAGGTTCCTGGAGCATTATCTACTGGTGAGTTGCTGGTACTCCAGTAAGTGACTGCAGTTCAAACCGTAGCGGCATCAACTGGACTTGGGAGGAGTCACTCTCTTGGTACCCTATTTGGAATGATGTCTGTCCATCTCCTAGGAAACATTTGCATGCTAGGTGAATTGCACCAACGCTGGGGGAGGTTGGATTCGTCTTAGCAAGGCTAAATTAGGAGCCCGTTCCTGTGACAGGTATATGGCTGCAGATGTGGAATGTGAAGGCTGTTGGCGAGGCAGAGGTAATAAGTTACAAACCGACATAATCCCATTTCTCACTGAACACAGCATGAAACATGCTAAAAGAGCCCGGTCACCCAGAACAAGCCTCCTAGGGGCCAGACACACATTGCACATTGAATTCAGCCTCCTGCGGTGTGCACTTGATATCCTGGATATCCTAGGTTTAAGGGAGCTCTGTACATGCACATGTCATGAGATCTCCTGGCTCATGCCAGGTGCAACTCTTCCACCCTTCTCCAGGACCGGCGTAAGGGTTAATTACTAAGTTTGTAACTCAGATTTCTGTTTAGCCTTCTATTCATTGTTAAATTGAGAGGGACCAGATGGGATACAAAATGTATTATTTCCTGAGTTTTTGACTTTCTGGTTAAAAAAAAAAAAATCACTTGGCTTGTGAAATTCAAACACATTTATGAAAAAATAGCAGATGCCTATTAAATTGGACAATTAGCTTTGGGACTCGAAAGCTAATCAAAAGCATAGCTTTGACAGCAATTATTTGATCCTGCCTTCCCGAGGATATCTCGGATGCTCATTAGCCGGAACATGCACATTCTCCAGCACACACGCTTGCACACACGCACATTCTACAGGCAACAGGCATTTGTGGCTTTGTTCATTTCCTGCAGTCTCTGTACCATCATCTCAAGGGAGTGAGAGAACAAAGATACAGGGGCTCCTGGCCCAGGGGAAGCCTGGGAAGGGACACTGGAGAGAGCCTTTCTCAAAGGTGTCTGGTTGCCTGCAAGCAATTTTTAAAAAAGAAAATGGGGGTCAGATTCAATCGAGGAAGCTACTGGCAGACTCTCTGTGGCCCAGGACATACATGGGATATTTTTTTCCCTTCTCCCCGGACGTGTAGAGCTTCCTGCCTTCACTCCATCCAGATACACAGCCTGCACGCCACCTCACTGGTTGTGTTTCCTTTGCAGCTTTTCTTGGCTCTGGACTAGAATGAGCTTTCCATTGCAAACAGGAAAACCTCCAAGGTACGAAAGCTGAGTGTTAGGGAGTGCTGTCCTCGGAGCATAAGAGCCATTTATCATCCTCATCAGATCAGCTGTGACCGCCTGCAAAGACCCCTCCCACCCCGAGATCAAGCCCATAGGTGTTCTTCCACAGGAAGGAGGGAGTGGGAAGGTCAGGAGCCCTCATGAGATTCCAGCCAGTTCCTCCTTCATCCCTGCCTCTTAGCTATACTTAGCTCTGCTCGTGAGGGGCTAACATAGACAGAATGTGGAGGATAACTGAAGGGGGTCTCCATCTTTGCAGCTACAGAGAAGTTGTTATCCATTTAGGGGTAATACTTTCTGATAAGACACACCTATCTTGGGCTCTTAATTCTGTAAGCGACCCATCATTCATGTCCCTGTGAGTAAACCCAGTAAGCTTACGGGTTTGTTTAGCTATTGGGTAGAAGTGTTCTTTTACCCCACTTTGGAGTGAGTAGACATTTATGTCCCCCCACTTCGAAATTATGCAACACCACAATAGAAGTACTTTGGACCCTGTATGGTCTTTTACCCATCTTTCTTTCCCCCTCAGTTCATTACTACCCAAAGCGACCCAAGTATCAAGACACACTGTCTTGATATTTGCCACGATGTGCTGGCTGCTGCAGGGACAGGGACAGGAGGAGTTGTTTCAACTCCAGAATAAACTTGCAGCTGAGCCTGTCTCAGCCCAATGAATACCCCACATACCCCATATTGATCGTGGGTCAGGGTGACTTGGTTGTAAGTCAGGAGCCCTCCCGGTCCATAAGCCTTCATGGCAGGTGGGTGGGTGGGTGGGTAATTGTCTTTTGGCTGCATTGGCAAATCCCTGCCAAGGGCTGTTTTATATTCTGACTGTCCATAATGGGACTTAATTGTAATGATTTGGTATTGAATTCCCCTTAACAATCAGGGGGAATGGATCCTGACTGTTCGTAAATGTGTTTGCAAATAGTGCTTTGATGAGACTCTGGTGAGTAACTTTGTCCTTAGCCAAAATCAAGGGTGCCCAGGGTGAGGGCAGAGAAAAGGGTCTTCGGAGTACAGGACCTGGCCTTAACTTTCTAGACTGACACGGTTTGCACAGACAGCTGCTCTCTGCCCCAGAACCTACCTTTAACAAGCCTGTGGGAGAGCTGGATCTTGTGGGTGGTTTGCAATCGATGGGACCTGCTAATGCAGGTAAGAACTTAAGCCATGGTGATTTAGCTGAGTAAATACCATCGATATTTGTATGATGTAATATATAATAATGACTTTTCTAAACATAGTCATTGCTCCAAGCTCAGCCCTGGGTGATCTAATCTGGTCCTCATCGTCTTTGACCCAGAGGGGAACAGAAGAGTTTATTGGGCCTGGTTACAGAAAGCGTGGGTAAGGGGCACTACCTAAAGGAACCTGGAAGACCCAAAAGCAGCCAAAATGGGAAGTCTTCACTTAGCCAGAATGATGACCTCCCCACAACCACGTGGAAACCTCTCAATTACCTCTCCAGCCTCTATACTCCAGCGCCCCCTGAGCTCTCTAGGCCAGGAGCAGTGGGGGCCGAACTCCATACAAATATCTGGGAGCGGCCACTGGAATTTCAGGTGAGAGTCTAGTGATCCCCCTCCCAACTTCTCCAAGAAACTACCAACCCTCAACAAGCCAGGTTATGCTGGACTCTTGAAAGCAGGCGCAGCTGATCTCCTGAGGGTGTTTTGCTCAGGGCACAGGGTTCTATGGTGATGGCTTGGCTTTCTTCCTGCTTTGAGTCCATCCCAGAGGCAGTTAGGAAGTAGCCAGGGTGGAGGTTTCGTCTGAAGGCTTGATGGAGGAAGGATTCATTTCCAAGTCTACTCTTGGTGAAATTTGAGTCTTTGCCACCTGTTGGGCTGAGGGCTTCAGCTCCCAGATGGCTAGTAGAGTGGACAGGGCCTCCCTCACACAAAGAAAAGTGAGGGAGAAAGGCCATCAGACAGACAGAAGATGCAGTCCTTCAAAGTAATCTCAGATCCAGATACCCAGAAGGGAGTTTACAAAAGGGTGTGAACATTGGGATTCGATGTCCTATAGCCATCTTGGAGGTGGTCTCCCATGGAGACCAGAACAGCTAGTCTTACTGCCTACAACCACATCCAAGGTTAGGAGAGCATCTTGTAAACTGGTATGGGTTTTGTCCATGCTCAGAGATTTTCACGTCTGCTACAGTGCAGGTCTGCGAGAGGGTGACTTTCTGATAGTTTTGTCCCCAACTTCCTTCCTTGGGGTCAGCATGAGTTAATGGAATCTGGCTTCTGAAAATGGTTCTGAGTTTTGCAGGCATCAGGGTAAAGCGACTTCCTCCCAGTGTGTCTCAGCCTTCTTTTTATTTCACCTCACAGAGAGATCAGTCTGTTTGGAGACACAGACATTTATTGAGCATCTATAGATGCTCACAGAGCCTTCTGTTAAAGAGAGAAAATGTACACCTCTTGGCTTCCAAAGTGCTCTGAGGAGGTAGAAGACCTGTTTAGAATGTGGTCTAGAGGCGGGGCTAAACTGAAGTCATTTTCATTCACAGCCCAATGTCATGAGTCACCACTGGTGTTAGCACAGGCTGCCCCAAGAATTCAGAACTGGTTGAGAGGGTAAGGCCAGTGGGATTTTTTTCCCCCCAGTGGAAGGTCATGTTTGTGCTGGCCCTGGAAGGATGATAAGCAAAGACAGGATCCTCAAAGAAGGCAGCCAACACAAATCAAGAGGCCCAAAGGGTACAGTACAGTACAGCACTCACTTGGAGATAGGGTAGCCTCTAGCAGGTGGAGGCTGCATGTGGATGCTAGCTGTGTTTCAGAGGCCAGTGTTAAAAAAAAGTGCTTTACCAACAAATGCCTCCAGAAGACTTACTGTGTAGCATGTGTGGTCCTGGAAGGGAACAGTACCGGGGGACAGACCTGGGGTCTCTGGGGATGCTTCCTTTTTGATACCAACTGGCAAGTTTGGGGACTCCCAAAACCGCCTTCAAATTCAGTAAGGACTCACAGAGTTCGGCAAAGCCATTGTTCTAACAGTAATGGTTTGTGTCGTGGAAGCTAGCAAAGGAAAGAAGCCCACAAAAGTAGATCCTCTGTGGTCCTCGCCCATCTGTGACTGTCACCTAGTGGAGCATGTAACACCCCAGTGGAGCTTTGGACTGCAGTGGCATGTGACACTGCTAATTCAGAAACCCACCCCAGTGTCGAAGTCCAGAGCTCTTACTGGGGCTCAGCCACGTGGAGATGGTTGATTGCCTGTGAGGCTGACCCCAGTCTCCAGCTTCTCCATGGGTCAAGTTGATGTCACTGAGCCCATTGCCCTCCATAAATCACATTGTTAGCATAGTACGTCAGGTGTGTCCAAGACTCCAGGTAAAGAAAGACACTGTTATCAGGCAGAGCATTCCAAGGGCTCAGAGGTGGCTTCCCAGCAGCCACGGGCACATGACAAACTGCTCTTTGGCTAAAGTTAATCCATTACTGGTGTAGTAGCTATTTTCTCCTGGCTTGACACGAGTATTGCTGTCTTGAAGCGGAACAGCCGTGATGACCTGCGCACTAGATCAGGCCTATTAACATTCCTCTGCAGAGGAAGTAGGGAGGCCCCTCGGGCTCTTGAGGTTTAGATACCCTCATGCACCCTCATGCTGGGGAGCTCCCTGGTCCTGTCATGAGCCCCCTCCCCTTAGATTTGATTACTATTATATAAGAGGTAAAGAATTAACTCAGGTGAGACTTTCTGGGGATGTATCTGTTCAAGAATCCCCAGAATATGCTCCCCGAGAGTGGTCACAATAAAGTCAGTAGTTCACAGCAAAACTTTCTCTGGTCTTTGTTTGGGGTGAATAGATGTTTCTCCATATCTCTGCAGTATACAACTGCATGTGGACAGCTTAGCTTCGTCCTGGTATGTGCATCCTAGTGGGGAACATTGATTAGTACATGCCCACCATCACTCAACAAGCAGACAATGGTGTAGTCAAGCAGGTAAAGGGGACAAAGTGTCAGCGGTTGATGTGAGAAGTGACATCTTGGACCTCTGCCCAAGGGTCTCCTCTATCAGTGGATCCCCACTGACTACTCTATCTCGAATAGCAGCTGCCTGAGCTGCTGTCATTCCTTCCAGCCTACCTCTCTGGGGCCCACCCTGCTCTGGTTACAGAGGCTGACTGAGTGGGTGCTGTTACCGGCTCTCTGCCTCCTGGGTGAGAACTGGTCATTGGAAGTTTCTGGCAAGGGGCTGGAGGGTGAGAGAAATATTAGGTAAGGTTCCTCATGTCTTCATCTGCTTTTTTCTCCCTTCTTCCATGTTTCCTCTTCCCCTCCCCTCCCCCTCGGTAGCCTAGCCTGGCCTTGAACTCACCATGTAGCCAGAGATGACCTTAAACTTCCAGATCCTCCTGTCTCTGTGCTGTCTCACAGGCCAGGATCACAGGCATATACACATTGACTATTTTATTGGACACTACCCATCAATCCCAGAGTTGTGTGCACGATACCGACTGAGCTGCATCTCCAGCTCCTGGCTCTGTCTTCCTTTATTCTGGGCTTTCCCTTAATGAGCAGCAGATGAGCTTGTGGGATCGTTCCTACAGCTCTCTCCTGGTTTTCAAAATGGCTCTTCCTTTGCCCTTTTATTCCAAGAGTAAGGAGCTGCTCTGGAGGCTAGGGTACCTGACCATCCCCAAACAGGCTCTGGTGACCCAGTCCAAATCTTTGTCCCTTTAACCAAATGCCCCCATGGCACCAGTTGCAAATAGGCATGCTGTCTGCCTGTTGCTGACTGATGCACGTCCCTCCCCTCCCCCTCTTCCCTCCCCCTCTTTCCTGCTTTATTGCTCTCTGAAGCACGGGTCATTAACTTGGATGGTATTCCATATTTACTGGGCTATTGCTGTACTGTGTCTCTCCCACTCACTGAAGGCAAATGCAAACAGAGGCTCTGCTTTATGGCTAACAGTGTCCCCGGTGTTGGGACAGTGTGTATACGACACAGATGTTTGCTGAATGATACCTGATGGGACAGGAGCTGTATGTCTGTCAGCACTCTGTCCTTCTAGCCTACAGTAATTTCTTGGCTCTGGAGGTCCCCGATAATACAGGAATCCAGGAGGACTGGAATCTCCCGTGGGCGGTGGGGGAGGGAAAGGGAGGGAGGTATTTTGTCGTCTGAGCCAGGCTCACAACTGAAAATGAAGCGCTTTCACCTTTATTAGCACGGGGAAGAATAATAGTCTATTCTCCAGGCTTCTAAATCTTACTCCATCATCGTTTCCAAGCAAAGGCGCTGAGCACAGCACAATGACAAGCCTAAGGCATCATTCTTGGTGTCTGGTGCCTCTGCCAGCACCAACAATCCCCGCACTCCTGGGTTGGGGGGAAGGGCCCAAGGCTTTCCTCTTCACCTTGGAGACATGCAAAGAGAAAGGGGAGGGCGTTTAAGGAGAAGAACTCAGAGCTCTTAGGACTTGCAGCTTGTCCCAGCCTGACCCAGAAATGGTGGCGTTGTGGAGTCTGTGGATGTGAGACCTGAGATTCCTGGGTTCAAATCCTGGCTGGACATGTATGTATATTTTGTTTTAAAGGCCTCCCAAGGTCCGAGTAGTTTAAAATTATCTTTTACTTATTTGTTTAATACATTGGGGGTGGGGTGAGAGCACACGCGCCACAACACGCAGGTGGAGGTCAGAAGGTAGCTCGAAAGAGTTGGATTTCTTGTATCCTGTGAGTCCCAGGGATCAAATTCAAGTCATCAGGTTGAGTTAACCCACTGGGTCATCTCACCAGCCCCTGCCTGGGCCCTCACGGGCACACCTGGGCCTGAGACTGGTCTCTCTCACTTCTGTTTTCTCATTTATAAAAGCAGAGCTGTTTGTGGCAAGGAATCACGGGACTGTTGCAAAGATTAAGTGAGTTAATACAGATGAAGTGCCCCTAGTAAGTGCTCGGGCGCGTGTGGGCTGTGATTCATATTAATTGGGTGCTCACCCTGCTGCATGCAGTAGCCAGGCAGGGCTTGTCGTCCCGGAAGAGCAGATGAAGACATCAATGGTGCCAGGTTAATCACCAAGTCCAAGGTCGTGCACCTTGCTGAGGACAGACGTGTGACAGAAGCTCGGCCATTGCACCGCACTGCTCTGTGTGTCTAGACACCTAGACCCCTGGCCTCCTGCTGACTGCCCACAATACCTTTGCCACCCAGGCACCCTCCCCAGGGCTGGCTGTGGGCTGTGGAGTAGGCTTGGGTCTCTGAAGCTGGTGCAGCTGTCAGGGAGGGACTATGGTAAGCCACATGTGGTGCCTATCATCCAGCACTTGGGAGGCTGAGGCAGGAGGATGGGGAGTTCTAGGTCAGCTTGGACTATATAATAAGACTCTGAAAAAGAAACTGAAAAAGAGGGAGGGGGAGAGGAAAGACAGGGAAAGGAAGGGGAGGAGGGAAGAGGAGAAAAAGAACAAGAGGAAAAAGGGAAGAAAAGAAGGAAGGAAAGAGGGAGGGAGGGCAAGAGGGAAGGAAGAAAGGAAGGAAAGGAGAGGAGGAAAAAAGGAAGTTAGAGAGGGAGGGAGGGAAGAAGGAAGGAAGGAAGAAAAGCAGCTAAAGCCAGGGAAGGAGAAGGAGGAAGGAGGTGAAAAGGGAGGTGGAGGAGGGAGGTGGGAGAGGAAGGTGGAGGAGGGAGGTGGAGGAAGGAGGCTGAAGTTCCTTAGGAGCTGGGTACTCTAGGGAACAATCCAATATCCCTCCCTCCTCTCTCCCTCCCTCCTTTCTTCCTTTTCTCCTCTCCCTCCTTCCTTCCCTTCTCCTCTTCCTCCTTCTCCCTCTCCCCCCTCTCCCCTTCCCTCTTTTCCAGTCTCATCATGCAGCTCATACTGACCTAGAACTCTCAACCCTCCTGCCTTAGCCTCCCAAATGCTGGAGGACATGCCCAACTCCCCTCAGCTTTAGGGCTCTGCTTAAGTACTTCTAGAGTGGTGGCCTGGGAGAGTGAAGGGGCTGAGTACCCCTGGACTAGGAATCTAGGGTGAGGGAGGGGCAGCGAAGAGAGGAGGGGCGGAGCACAGCAGCACAGCTGCGCGCTCCTCAGCAGACAGCGCTCTTCACATTGATCCGCCTAATTTTCAGAAGCAAATTGATCTTGGCTTTCAACAACAGATGTAGGACAGCAGAGTCTAAGAGGGCTCTGCACGTGGTAGACTGGGGACTGTGGAGCACCAGACCTCTGTGATTTCCTGAGGGCCAAGGCCACCTGCAGGTCATCAGGACCCTGAGTGACACTCCGACTTCTGGCAATGCTTGTTCAGATGACCTTGGGTTTCAGGTCTGGAAGGGTAAGGGAAGGCCCAAGTAGTGACAGAGGCAGGGCCTGAGCAGTTGTTCTTCTGGGGAAACATGGGGAACTGTCTAGGGAAGGCCAGATGTGTTGATTTGGAATAGGAGAAGGCAGACAGACAGCACCGGGAGAGGTGATGTCGGGAAGGCAGGCTTCACCTGATAATTCTACAAAACAGCTTGGCTTCCTCTCTGAGAGGCCAGCCCTGGGGAATGGTTTGTCCCTTTGAGATAAGTCTGTTCCCACAAAATGTCAGGACCATTTATTCACAGCGAAGGTAATGTCTCTTTCCAGTAATTAACAGGAGGGCAGATATAAGCTATGAGAGTGCATGCCCTTATCCCAGCACTCAGGAGATACAGGCAGGAGGATCAGGAGTTCAAGGTCAGCCTCGGCTATATACCAAGGAGGAGGTATGGAACTTATCTAAAATACTTCCAAATTTTCCACCTAAGAAAAATTCCAAACTGACAGTAACCAAAAAACTAATACAAAGCGAGCAAACAGAAAACAGAATAAGAGCTAGGGAGATGACTCAGTAAATAAGAATATCTGTGGTGCAAGTGTAAAGACTTGAGTTCAAATCCCGTCACCTGCATGAAAAATTGAAGAAGCTAGGTATAGCTGTGTGCACCGAGTAACCCCAGTGCGGTAGGAGGCAGAGATGGAGGACCGCTGGGGTTAACTGACCACTGACTGAGCTCTAGTTTCAGTGAGAGACTGTGTCTCAAGGAACGAGCAGAAAGTGATAGATCAGAGCACCAGATGTCTTCCACTGTCTCTGAGTGTGTCTGAACAGGTTTGTGCACGCCTGTGCACATACATACAGGATAACATTGAAAGCACGATTGTCCTTGTGTCCACAGAAGAATGACCAGATCACCTACAGACACTCCCAGACTCCTCTCCTGGTTCTACCCGTTTGCAAAGGCTGAAAGGACAAAGGACATGGGTGGTGGCTCCAGGCCCACGGAGGTGAGGTGCCCCATCACTTGTGGATACTGAGGCTTCAGGTGTGGCTTGGGTATCGTGGTGCCCTGTACACAGAGGAGGACCAGCATCATGTCCCTTAAAGCAGGGAGAGGTGAGAGCTATTTCCCATCACATAAACCTCAATGAACTCAGCAGCCTGAGGTGGGCATTCGCTGCGGATAAAAATCTGTCTCCCTGCCAGCTTAAATTGCTCCTTAAAAAGCTAATGTATAATTTAGACCACGATTTGAGAATAGACCACTACTGGGCCATGGTAGCCACTCTCCCGCCGTAGGCAAAGGGGCCCCGGAGGAAGTGCCTGAGTGAAGTCATCCTTCTAGAACTGACTGGAGGGGCTTGCATTTCTGGGGACAGTGAGAGCAGGGCTGTGTTTTAAAAACAGACACAAGGGTGTGAGCTGGGCTTAGGGGAGGTTTAGAGGGTTTCCTGATGACGTCTGCTTCCCAGTTCCCCCCTGGGAGAGCCTAGTTTAAATTATTTTATTTTAAAATTTTATTTTAATTTTAAATTTATGTTATATTCATGATTACTTTGCCTTAGTGCATGTACACGCATCACACGTGTCCTGGGTGCCCAAGGAGACCAGAAGAGAGCATCTAGTCCCCTAGAACTGGAGTTACGGATGGCTGTGAGCCACAGTGTGGGTACAGGGACTGAAGCCGGGTCCTCTGGAAGAACAGCAGGTGCTCTTAAGCACTGAGCCATCTCTCCAGCCCTTTGAGAACCCAAGTCTGTAGGGAACATTTTGACAAGGTGACAGTCCTACTTCTGAGCAGTTCTTGAGGTAGGACAGAACCAAATGTGTCCCCTGGAGGGAGTCCCTTGGCAGCAGATTAGTTACTGGTCTCACTGCTGTGATAAAATAATGCCAGGCAGAAGGAACCTCAAGGTAGAGAAGTCTGTGGTGGTTCATGGTCCAAGGGCATTGCTCATCATGGAGGGGAAGGCATGGCCACAGGCCTGAGAGGCAGCGGGTCACATCACATCCGCAGTCAGGTTCTAAAAGCTGGTTCAGCTCGCTTTTTGTTACATTGTCAAGAGTCCACTCCATGAGGTAGTGCTACCCACATTCAAGATGGATCGTCCCTGCTCGGAGAAACCTTTCTGGAAACATCCTCTCGGACATGCTCAGAGGTGTGATCCCATGGTGATTGTAAATCCACCCAAGGTGATTAACCCTCATAGCTGGGAATCTGAAGGTCCTGAGAGTGGGCCTTATTGGAAGCAATTTGTGCACTCCAGTGTTAACAGGGAGGGGGGCTGTCCCCCTCAAGTTCTTGATCCCCTGAAACCTTGAGACATGTCCCAGGTTTAGAAATGGTATCTCCACAAATGAGTTTAGTTAAGGGAAGATGAAATTGGGTTAGGATTAACCTGGATGCCATATCGGGTGTCCCTAAGAAGCAGGTAGGACACACAGAAAAGCCGGGTGACAGGCAGAACACACAGAAAGGTCAGGTGACAGCACAGGCAGACAAGAGTGATGCATTCACAGGCTAAACAATTCCAAGATTCCCAGCAGCCACCAAAAGGCCTGCCTGGGATATCATCTACCCCAGAGCTTTCAAGAGCACCCACCTCCACTGACACTTTGGTTTCTGACTTCTGGCATCCATACCTGTGGCCTGTAAGACGATCACTTTCTTTTTAAGTGACCTGGTTTGCAGTTGTCTGTGACTCGAGCCCTGGAAAATGAATGCAGGCTCCAGGCCCCATGGAATCAACTCCCAGAGGGCTGAGCTGCCTGGGCTTCAGGTATGATTGGGTCACACTGTTCTGGAAGCCGAGCTGACTCTGGTATGTTTTCCCCCATGTCTAATTTTCATCTGTTCCTTTGACAGTGCTGGGGACCTAGAGGGTCCTGTCATCAGCCACACTGTGCAGGTGGAGGTACACAGGCCTCTGGGGCTGGGACCTAGGTCTGTCATTTCATGATATGCTTGTCAACACATAGGAGATGAAACAAGGCAGGGGCGTGGAAGTTCTCAGAGTTCCCTGGACTCAGAGCACAGAGGTGGACAGTGTGGGGGCTTCCTCTGTGTCCTTGTTAGCATCTCTGTCTCTCCCTGCACACACATGGCTGAGCAATCTCCCTCACCTTTGGCCATCACGTTGGGCTCCTCAGAGGTGAGCACTCTCCTCACTGGTATCCTTCCTATATGGCATCCCACGGACCCTGGCTTTGGCCAGATATGTGTGGGGCTGGCACACACATCTGCCTGTAGGGTAAGGATAGCAGCCGGCAGACTGTAGCTGGCGGGGATCTTGGCTGGTTGCTACTGACGCTCACAGTGTGTGTTCTCATATGCACATGGCTAATCATAAAAGGAGCTAAAGTTTATTGTCTGGACCATTTTGAGTACGGGAGGACAAAAAAAAAAAAAACAAAAAAACCCCAATGTCTGAATTCCAATGGTGAAAGATTTACTGGCTTTGTCAGTGATGATAGAGGGGTTGGCTGGAATTATTACAGCGGGAAGAATTGTGTTTTAGGATCTGCCCCAGGTATTAATTTGTGGCAGGCTTATCCTGTCAGGAACACACAAGGCTCGTGGTGAAGAGAAGTAATACTTTAAAGGGCCTTCCCGCCAATTGGACGGGAGCTGGGAGATGGAGGCTGGGAGACAGCAGATCCCCTGAGCAAGGTTTTCCAATAAGCTCCGGATGAAAAGCATGTGACGGCCGCAAGATACCATCTTCCGAGCCTCTCGGGCCAGATCTGTGTCTGTCTATTGTACCAACTCATGGACTGACCTCCTCCCCGAAGTCCAGAGTGACTCCGTCTGTCTATACACAAGGATCTAACAGGCTGCAGGGTACCAGGGATTGGCCCTGTTCCTGAGTCCTGCATGGAAATCAGACTTCACAGGGCGTGAGGGGTTAATGGGTGCACTGGGAAGAAGGAGACTGAAGACACCCCGGAAGACTCTATGACCTCTGTTGTCCTCCCAGTTCCAGCTTTCTGGGTATCAGAGATGTTCACCACATCCTGATTTTGCTGCATGCCAACTTTGTATTTTTGTTGTTGCTACTGCTGCTGCTGTAACACGATGCTTAGCAAAAGCAATTTGTGGACGGATGGGTTTAATTAAACTCACAGTTCCAGGGTATAGCCCATCATGGTGGGAAGGCACGACTGCAGGGGCATGCAGCGGCTGGTCACTCCTCAGTCAGGAAGCAGGAAGCAGGAAGCTGGAAGCTGGTGCCCAGCTGACGCTCTCCTTTTTATTCAGTGCAGGCTTCATCTCGTGGAATGGTGCCACTCACGTTTAGGGTGGTGGATCTTTCCACTTCAATTAAACCAGTCTAGACAGTCTCTCACAGACATGCCCGTTGGATTGTCCCTTGGGTGATGATAGACCCTGTCGAGATGATAATCAATATTAACCTTCACAACAGCCAAAGCAATAAAACTGGTTCTAAAATGTGCTACTCGTACCTTCCTTGTTCCCTGTTTTGAGTTTGCACGTCACTATGACCCTCGAGGCCTCAATGTGTGGCTAGGCCAATTCCTTATTTGCCCTCTTCCTCTGAGCTGGGCCTTTTGGAAGATGAGATGCATATTAGTCAATGGAGCTAGGTGGAGAAGAGATAGATGAGAAGTCCAGAGTCCCTGGAGTCCTGTGGACCACCAGACCGTAGCATACCTAACCTATTTCCTGTCCCCACTGCATGCTGCAGCAGCCAGCAGAAACTAGTTGGAACAGGAGTGCAGCCTTGGGGGTGGGGGAACCACATGGGAATGAAATAGTATCAATGGCCACTGGAGATGTATGTGAAGGGGCTCACTCTAGTCCCTTCCAGGCTGGGCGGGCTGTGTGGGCTGATGGAAAATTCTAGGCATTGAGCATCCTGACTGATAAGGTATGTGCTATTGGATGCTCCATGTAATTGGGGTACCTTTGAGCCAGGGTTCACTGGATTTGCTCATAGGGGCTCAAGGGTATACTTGGAGTCAATCTCATTATCTCTCTTTACCTCCAAGAGGCTCCTGTCAGGGCAGAGGCATTGTGGGGAAAGAATCAAGTCTGCTCCTCTGCCTGGAGCCCCCAGGAGTGTTCCCCAAGGGTGAATTGGCTCCTGTCTAGTGCACCAAGGGCTTGATGAATGCGTAATAACATGACATGTTTTCTTGTGTCTGCTGCTCACCTGGGCCACCATTGGATATGCATTGGAGAAGTGTCTTGAGTGGATTGTTGACATCAGGTCCTCCTTGGGATATTGTAGCCTGAGCAAGGCTGGGCCAACTTTACGAATGGCAGACAAGGACTTGGGGCTCTGTAGAAAGGACATGCGTCTGAATTGTTTGCTCTCTTGATAAAAAAACCGAGTACTTCTTTTCAATAGCCATGGTAGAAGACACGGAGTGGTCTAACCCCAGTCCCAGGCAGACCCATGGGACCTAGCAACTGCATAAAGCCAGCTTAACACCCTCTGGGCAGCCTGGTCACTTGTTCCAACTGTGGGTCCTTAGGGGTAACCACTAGATAACTTCCTGTGCCATGGGCCCCCCATGAATACCAAGAAGAGGTAAGAGCCTTGACAGAGATGAAGCAGACATATCTCCTCCTTTGAGTTTCCTCTGGGTCAAAAGGACAGCTCTGGCCTGGGTACGGAGGAGCTAATGACATATCTCCCACTGGGGAGGGCCTGGGTACAGAGGAGCTAGTGATGGAGTTTTCATGGGGCAGAGCCATAAACAGTAGCTGTAAAAGGCACAGAGGGTGCGGGTATCCTCCTGACTAAGAGTGATTGAAAACCAAAGGCACAATTTTCTCCCATTGGTCAGCCACGGCAGAGACATGCTTTCAACCTGTGGAGGGAAAAACGGAATCTCTCTCAGGTCTCTGCACTGTGGCTTCAGGACTGCACCCAGCTGTCACTGGAGTCTCTGCAGGAAGCTCACCCTCGGTGCCTGTGCAAAGCTGTAGGCAGAGCCGGCCACCACAAAGACACTAAGAAATGTAGAGCAGAGACAGCACCCAGAGCCCTCATGTTGGAGATGTGCAGACGAATCTCTTGGATGAGCTTATGTTGGTGGCTCCAAGGCTCAGAAACATTCACCTCGACAGATCATAGAAAGAGAGTCCAAAACTCTTTTTTTTGTTGTTGTTGTTGAAACCAGGTGAATCTCATGTTTTAGGCTGGCTTCAAAGTCAACATGGAGCCGAGAGGAACTTTGGATTTCTTAACGTTTATCCTCCTTTCTTAAATTCTGGGATTTCAGGCATTCATACCCTGGGAATCGAACCCAGGGCTTCATGTGCCAACTAAACTACATTTTTGGCCTTCATTTTGTATGGTAGGGGTGGGAATTGAACCCAGGGCCTTGCTCGTGCCAGGCAAGTGCTTTACTGTCCGTACCCCACCCTTTCAAACCTCTTAGGCTTGTTGCCCATAAAAGCTAGCACAACATAGCCACTGTGATCACATTTGGGGTGTGTTCAGCTGGAAGGGCCAGAGAGAGCCTGTGATCCTGTTCTCTAGAGGCTCTGGACTCAGGGATGCATAGAAACTCCATGTTGTTCTGGCAATGCCAGCAGGCCCTCGCCTTGCCCTGCTGTGAAAATTCACAAATGTGTTTGCACAGAGTGGGGGTGGTCAGGGGCTCCCCCGAGGCCTGCATCAGCTGCCTTCTGTCAGTTTCTCAACCAGATGCCCCTTCAGCTGCCATGTGCTTTTCTTTACATCTAGGAGAGAACCTGATACAGCACAGTGCCTGGCACATGAACAGGTGTGTGTGTGTGTGTGTGTGTGTGTGTGTGTGTGTGTGTGTGTAATTTTATTTTTTGAGATAGGGTCCATGTAGCCCAGGTCTCACATACAAGGGCAACTTCACACCAGTTGAGAACTACCAAGACATAGAATTCTAAGGCAAGGGAAATGAAGACCTCGCACTTTGCCCAACTAGCTTTGGATAAAGTACAGGTTGTAAAGGGAGGCCCTCTTGAAATCAGTCAGAACAGGCTTAGGTGACAGAGAGAACAGGAGCCCAGCAAGGTGACCACCAGATAGAGGAAGACATGCACAGAAGACCTGGAGCACAGAATGAGATGCAGAAATCACTAGGGAGGCATAGAGGATGTTAAAGGGTCTGGTCTGATTCACAGGGGAAATGGGAAGGAACCTGTTCCATATAGCTACTTCCTTTTCTCCTTCAGTCTAAGCCTCCTCCATGGCCTCAGTGGGATTCCCTAACTCCATTCTGCTAATGGCTGCTTAGCTGTCTGCAAGCTTGCTTCAGTTTACCCTAGGCAGGGTTATGGGTTGTCTTCCTCTTGAGTTCTTGGGTGAGGGAAGAATTCATACCTTTGTCCACAGGGAACCCCAGTTCTTGCTTGTTGTTTGAATGGATGGATGGATGGATGGATGGATGGATGGATGGATGGATGGATGGATGCTACAGCCTTGGTCCTATCTGTGCACTCCCAAAAGTCCTAGGCAAGCAAATCTCTCTGTTCTGAGCCCAGAGCGATCTAGCTTGGTGTCTGCTTGAAGCAGCTGCCCCGCAGCCTCCCTCCCTACCCAGCACCCGTAGCTCAGTGGCCTCATCCTCCACCTCTTTGAATGCTAATGGCCTGATATTTGCTTTCCCCTGCCCTTCATCCTAGCCTTTCCCTCATCAAATCTGCACTGCAACAAATTATCTGCCTCCCGTGACCTCCTTTTCCTGTCTGAAGTCATCACGTCCTAAACAGCTTCTCCTGGGCCGTGACTCCCTCCTTCCCTCAGAGCCCGACAGACTCCAGCCCTCTTCCGAATGGCCCCCTGCCCTCTTCAGGTGCGCATGGCCCCCAGTCTTGTCATTAGAGTACTCTTCATCTCCCTGGGAAGTCACCACCACCATCCACCATCACAATTAACTTCTTAAAAGGCTTTCTGTTTATAAAGCAGCGTAAATACAGGTCCCGCCCCAGGACATCTCTCTAATGCACAATTATTCTAGTATGGTGACAGAGACACTTAGGTCACAGTGGGACCTAGAGATAGTTCCATTTTGTTGGCAATGAGATTTCAGAGATTCCCATGGGGCCCAGCTGTCTGCAAACGGCATGGAAGGGAGTGAGCTGTCTGTGACTGGAGACACCCAAGCGTCAAGTGGCCTGGGAGACCCTTCCAGAGCCAACAGGGGAATACTGGAAATGACTGTGGAAAGAAATGGCAGATTGAGAATCTTTCAGAGGTAGAGGTAGAGCCAGTCTGGCTGTAGAAAGGGCTTGGTGGGAATGGCTGGAGCCGGGATGGGCCTTAGGACAGCTTGTGCACGGAGGCAGAGGGGTAAGGCAGACCCGGTCCTGCTGGGATGTGAGAAGGGACTGTGATCCCTACGTTTTGGCTTGTGCTCAGCTGGAAGGGCAAGAGAGAGCCTGTGGCCCTTTTCTCCAGAGGCTGTGAACTCAGGGGCTGCAGAGAGACTCCATGTTTTTATGACAATGCCAGGAGGCCCTCACCTTGCCCTGCTGTGAGTCAGGGTGAGAATTCACAGATGTGTTCACAGAGTGGTCGGGGCTCCCTGAGGCCTGCACCAGCTTGCTTCTGTCTGTTTCTCAGGGGTGCCCCTTCAGCTGCTGTGTGCTTTCCTTTACATTCAAGGAGAACACCTGGGAGAGATTCTGACACAGTGCCTGACTCATTAACAGTTATGTGTGCATGTGCCTGTGTGTGTGTAATTTTATTTTTGAGATAGGCTGTCATGTAGCCCAGGATGGCCTCAGGCTCATTATGCAGCCAGAGATAACCTTGAACATCTGATCCATTCTGATCATCCTGCCTCTGCTCCCCTAGGCTGGGATAGCAGGTGTGCTACTCCATGCCTGGTTAAAGGTGGAGCTAGAGCTCCTACCTGCTAGACAAAAGGTGAGCTGTGACCTTGGCTGGGTGTGATTGTTTTCTAACTAAATAAAGTTAAACAGATTGCTTACAGACAGAGTAGGCAGATTGGATTTTCCAAAGACAGTCCTCATATCTCCAAGGATTTTTTCTTTTCCTTTCCTGTTATTTTTCCCTCCCTCCTTCCTTCCTTCCCTCCCTCCCTCCTTCCCTCTCTCCCTTCCTTCCTTTCTTCTTTCTTTCTTTCTTCCTTCCTTCCTTCCTTCCTTCCTTCCTTCCTTCCTTCCTTCCTTCCTTTCTCCTTCCTTCCTCCCTCCCTCCCTCCCTCCCTCCCTCCCTCCCTCCCTCCCTCCCTCTTTCTTTCTTTCTCTCTCTCTCTCTCTCTCTCTCTCTCTCTCTCTCTCTCTCTCTCTCTTTCTTTCTTTCTTTTTCCAGTAACCATAACCATGGCACGGCCCAATCCCAATCCCAATCCCTTAACCCAGGGAGGACTTCTGACTACCTTGACTAACACACTTCATGAATCGACTTCTAGGTCAAGATTATAAAAACACTTTCATCCAGTCTTTCTCCATCCCCCCCTCCCCTCTCTAGAGATATTTGCTCTAGGAACACAGCAACCACGCTGTTTGGAGTTTCAAAGCAACACACTCAGACCACTCTCGTAAGCATTCCAGCCGAGGGTCTACTGGTGTGTCTGTTGATAACGGGTAGCCATCATAAAACAGGGGCGTGAAAATGCCCCTAGATGATTCCAGCCTTGAACTGTTGAGTCATCTACAGACTTCTAGTCTTCTCAGCCAAAGCCCTGGACATCAGAAAACAGAGATGTGTTCCCAGTGTGTAGCCAATCAGCATTCCTGACCCACTGACACTGTGAGATGGCCCTATAGGGAGTCTTGTTCTAATCCACTGAGTTTGGGGCCCCAGCTCATTACCCAGCCATGGATAAGTGATGCATTCAGCATCCGCATGGAGTCCTCAATGCCCCCCTTGCATCTCTGGCTTGCCCACATGCCTCTGGCCAGATTGCAATCTTCTCTCCCACCCGTCAGTAGTTGCCAGGGTAACAGGGTCTCCTGGCACAGGGGTGTGGGAGCCGACTTTTCATAGAAGTGCCCGGGCAGCTTTTCTTGGAAGAGACAATTGGGTTTCAAGGCCCGATCCGTATGAAGAGGCTGCAGTTCTGCCTTCAGGTTTTATTTTGATACCAGTTTTCTAATGTCAGACCCAGCCTCAACTTTCCCCTCACACTGACAAGCAGACAGGTCAATGTGAGACATTCTGTCTCTCTTTGGTGTAGGTTGTATTGGTTGCCCCAATTTTTAATGGATGTTCCATAAGGGGTCCAGCCTGTGGTGTAAAGAACAGGGAGGAGGCCTGAGACTCCTTGGGAGAAGGGGGCCTCTCTTTCCTCCTACCACTTACAGAATACTAATGACACGATAGGATCCAGATCTAAGTAATTAACGATGTTCTGAACACATCGGTTTTCTGTACTATTTCTGTGTCTCCACTGAGGGTTATCTGAGGGTAATCAATCTAAATCATTATTCAGATTCTGTCTAATCATTTCTTTTTAGACCAGCATTGATAACAACAGCTGTCTCTAATACATCCCAGAGGTGATCATTTTCCAGGGAAAGGACTGGTTCCTTGATGGCGATCTTTCAAGAGGGCCGGGGATCCCAGAGCAAGCACCTCTGGCCTAACCATTGCCTCAGTTCCCCCACCTTGGAATTTTCCCCAGAGGAATTCCAACGACAGGTTTGTCAAAGAAACTTGGGATTGGAGAGCTGATTCATAAGTTACGAGTACTCGCCGCTTAATTATAAGGAGCAGAGTTCGGATCCCAGCACCCACATCAGGAGGGACACAGACACCTGTAAGTAAGGAATCCAGGTCCTTCTGCCTCCATGAGAATCTGTGAACACACACATGCACACACACTCATGTACAGACACTCAGACACACAGGCACACACCTGTAACCACCTGCACACACATATAATATAAAAAAAGTTCTATAAATATAATTTATAAAAAGAAACAAATCTCAGGTTCTCTAGCAAAGTGTGGGGCTTAGTGTCTGGCCCTCTGAGCCAGTTCTCAGCTTATACTGTGTATGTTTCTTGGATCCTTACCTGGCCAGACCCTTTCACCACCTCCACCCTCCTTCAGTTCCCACCCTCCCCCAGCTGCTGCTCTAAAGCCAGGTAAAGCAGCCCCCAGTCAATGGCTGAAGAGGAGGAGGGACTCAGTATCTCCATGTGCCACCTGAATGTAGATGCTCTTGAGAGCAATGACCAGGTCTTCTGTGTCTCTTCTTTCCCAGGTTCACGGTGTGTGCTCAATAAATGCATGTTGAACAAATGAGTCAGGCTAAGGGCAGCACTCCCCAAGCCCTGACAGCCTGGTGGTGGGAGCAAGTCCTCCTACAATATGGACGCCCACTGGAGTTATTAGGACCACGAATGATGCTAAGCAGCTGGGAGTAGGAAATGTCCCCATGAGAAGTCAGGTTAGACCTCATCACTGTCTACGGAAGTGTGATGGATGGAGACCCTGTTCACTGCAGGAGCAGCCAGGGCTCTAGAAAGAGAGAAGATGACACCGGGACCTGGATTGAAGTTTGAGTGCAACTTGTAAAACAAAGGGAGTTCAAACATCAGCTTTACTGATGTCAGTTAGGGCACCTGGGATACTAGGGACTTGGCATGCACCCTCCCAGACTCTATAGCATCATGTGCCTCCAGCTGCTTCTCTCTTGTCAGTCATCCAGCCATCCAGTCATCCCTGCATCTGGGAACTCTCTGGGGCAGATGGAAGAGACACTCAACTGAAGTTATCCTGGTCCAATCAGGAAGTTCCTCTATCTCCCTGCCCTCCCCTGGATCTTTACTCCCCTTACTGAGGAGATGCAGCACTCTGAAGAGGTCACGGGGCACTGGGGTCAGGGGTAGGAGGTGCTATGCCACCATCTACAGCTGCCAGCTGAAGGACAGTAGCAAGTGTGTTTTCAGCAAACAAGGAAGGAGAGCATGGCCATGTTGTGGAGTATCCGGAGAAGTACGTTTTCTAAGAAATGTCTCTCAGGTGAGCTGGCTGCCCTGGGCTTTTGGGATTCTCAGAAGCTGGGCAGAGCCCTTGGTCTCATCTTGGGGAAACCCCGCAGCACTCTGTTTCAAGAAGTGAGCATCTATACCTCCCATCTCCCATTAGCTTCCAACTCCACAAATTCTGTAAGTAAAACCCCAGGCCATAATTGGGTGTGGAAGGGAGAAGTGAGAGTGGGTATTACACTGTGAAACCCCTAACTGCTTGGCCTGGCAAATGAATTAACTTGTTAAACAAAATGCATACATCTGCATACATTTGAATACATGAATAGGATCCACTCAGACCCTGCCTGGGTCTAAGTTCTCCAGGGAGGCAGAAGGGAAGAAGATCCTAGGGAAAAGGAGGTTTGGATGGGACTCTCACTGTACTTTAAAGAGCCCATGCTTTTGCATGCTATATTTATAGATTAAACAGAAAAAGCATCTCCCTGCTGCATTAAAAACTACCCATCAAGGCTGAGGACTCCAAGGAGCAGTAAAATCAATCTCATTGCATAAAGACAACAGCGAGCAATTGGCATGACATTTTAAGTAAATGCTACAGCCATTTGTAAATGTTCATTTTCCGGGAGACCCCATCTATTATATGACAGCTATTTTCTTAGCATCCCAGTGTGAATTCAGTCGGTTTACAGATAAGCCCGTTGAGGAGAATGGATATCAAGATGTAAAGTGCTATAATACGGACAATTTGTTACCGCTACGCCACATCGCTCCGTCATTATGTATCTGCCTCTTACAGGGGTTAGAAGCCACTTGGCTTTCTTTTTTTTTTTTTCTCCCAGGTTGGTGTTAATAAGTGAGGAATTCAAATGGATGGAGAAGAGTCAGTGGGGGTAAGGGCTGCAAGGTGGACTGCAGTTGGCAGACTCAAGGCAAAGGGACCAGCCTTTGATACAGACTTCCCTGGCAGTCACTTGTCCTTGTCTGATGCTCTTGCCCCAAAGGAGCCCTTTTGAAGAAAGACATTTCTAACCAAGAGTAACAGCGAAAGGGAGTGTCCGCTCAGTAGAGATGGCAAGGTCCCGTGGAGGCCAGGTACACTCCATATAAGGTTGGCCGCTATAGTTTTCAGATGACCATGGAAGGATGTGGCCATGAACTTGGATGGGACCTCCTTCCTTAGGTCTCATCACCAGCACCCTGTACCTCTTGGCAGAGCAGAGGGGCAGACAGGGACTGAGAAATAGCAGAGCTGCCATGGGGAAACTTCCCAAGTTGAAATATGACCAGAGAGAAACTGAGGGTCCTCTAGTCTCATAAGTCACCGTTAACTCCGACAACCTAGACATTTCCAAGGAGGAAATAAATGACCCCCTTGGTGAACCTGGAGTTGCGCTGAAGGAGTGCCAGGTGTGTTGGGTGACAGATTGCAGTGGGCTCCTCAGGGTGGGGTGCCTTGGTCGGGAGGGACTCGGTTCTCACGTGGTGAGAAAACCAAATGCCTGAGCCAAAAGTTGAGTGCACATTCAAAAGGATGGCAGGGTAGATATCAGCACTGCTGCCGTCATTTAGGGTACAAACCTCGGGGTGCCAGGGGTCTAGCAAGCAGCCCCATCCCTGACTTTATTGGATCATGTGTGTACAGCTGTTTCTCTACTGCCAATCATCTATCTATCCCTCCTCTCTCCCCCATCCATCCATCTATCCATCCATCCATTCATCCATCCATCTGTCCGTCTCTCCCTCTGGTGAAAACGTGGACTCAATCATAATCATAGGCATGAAGTTGATCTTTTAGCCAGCTAACCCTCCTGTGACATTAGCTCTCCTCCTCATTTCTGGCACACAGTAGGGCATACATAGTTGGGTGAACAAATTACTAACTGGCTGAATGAATGCATGTCTGCAACCACTCTTCAGTGACCACAGCCACAGTAGAGTCTCCTTTAGGGTAGGGGGAATCGCTGCCTCTTGGCCATCATCGATCTGAATACATTTTCTCAATAGGCAATCCCCACTCCCCTGAGATGATATTCCAGATCTAGTCTGAGGGACCTGGGGACTCTGAGGAAGTAGCTTCAGTCATTTGTGGGATGAGGTCATGTGACCTGTGAGAGCTTGTGACCCCAACAAAGATGAGGAGACACTGACAGAGCGGAGGAGAGTCCATGTCTTCATGACGAGACAGGAAATGTAGTTCAAGAATTTTGCCTGTTCCTCCAGGCCATCCCTGTTGCCCTGACCATGGAGCCTGCCTACTTGATCCTTAGGATCAGAGGTGAGACTGTGGCTGCTTCTCACTGATTTGAGGCCAGGCTTCTGAGAGTAACTCCAAACTGTCCTTTCTTTGGTTGTGTTAGTTTCCCACCACTTTGGCATGTACCGGCCAAAGTGTAGTCTTACACTTTGAAGAGTGTAGTATGTAATGTCACCCTATAGATTCACGATATGAATTCTTGGTCCCAGATGATGACTCTGTTCTGGAAGGTTTTAGAAACTGAGGCGGTAAGGACTAAGCTGAAGACAGATGGTTCATTGGGGGTAAAAACTTGTGGTATATGTTATTTCTGTCCACTTCCTGTCTCATTCTGGGTTTCTTGGCTACCCTTCCCCCACATCCTTACTGCTATGAGCTCCTTCCCATGTATGTGGAACCAAAGGAACTATGAACTGAGTCCTCTGATACCTCAAGACAGAATAGATCTCCCTTCCTAAGTTGTTTCTGTCAGGTGTTCGTTGATATCAACAGAAAGTAACTAACCCAAAGGAGGAAGGCTTTGAAGCAAGATTTGAGAAGTTTCAGTCTACCCATCCATGGTTGCCTTGGTTGTGGGCAGTAGAGGAAGGTGGAACAACTTAGTGGAAGAATGTGGTAAAGGAAAGCAGCTCACCTCATAGAAGGCAGGAAGCAAAGAGCAGGCAGAGGAAGAACGCAGGGCAAAGACAACAGCCCAAGACCCACTTCCTCCTGTCAGGCTCCAAATTCTGAGAGCTCAACTTCCCAACCCCCTGTAGCACATCCGTATTGTAAGATCCGGCCTCTAAGCAAGACTGATGCTATCTTTAAGAGATCCTTTATGCCTGCCTACTGGTGAGAGTCTGAGGACCTGGGCCATTGATTTTATCTCCTAGACGGAGGGGTTGGGGAGGACCATGAAACACTCACCTGAGTATGCAGCCACCCCTCCCAACCAGTAGTGTATGTTCTAAATGCATGTGGCCTCATGAGAGAGTAAGAGTTTGCGGGTTTCGTGTAGGGGACTTCATCCTTAAGGATTTGGGGGATCCATGACCCATGCTTTGGAGTCACCCACACTTTTGTCAGTGACCCCTTCACCCTAGTCCCTATAATCTCACTGACTCCCCAGGGTGGACTGTAATGAATTTGTGCTTTGGTTAACATTGGGACCTTAAGAAATGCTGTTCACGGGCTGGAGAGATGGCTCAGTGGTTAAAAAACACTGACTGTTCTTCCAGAGGTCCTGAGTTCAATTCCCAGTGACCACATGGTGGCTCACAACCATCTGTAATGGGATCCAATGCCCTCTTCTGGCGTGTCTGAAGACAGCGACAGTGTACTCGTATACATAAAATAAATAAACCTAAAAAAAAAAAAAAAAAAGGAAAGAAATGCTGTTCACATCTCCCCCAGGGAAGACTACTTGCGACAATCCGGTTATAAATCCATGTATGGATTAGTTCGTTGACAAAGTCACAGTTCTTGGGTCCAACTAGTTCCCAAAGTTCCATCTTTGAACATTGCGTTGTGGACAAAACCTCCAACATCTGTACCTTGGGGGATGGTCATTTTATATCAAGTCCCCACATTAGCTCTCCTGGGTTGCGCCTCACAGAAGGGACAGGGTGGATAAGCTGAACTTCAGAAAACTGGTCAAGGAATGTGAAGGCCTGGGAGCATGAGAGGCAAGGGGTCCTTGGAGTTACTCTAAAATAACTTCCCAAGACTTTCCTCACGCTTTTCAGGCTGACTCGCTCAAGGAAGGATGTGTTTCTGTGAAAGGCCACAGACATATCATATGTAATGACCAAGAGATGCTACCTGGTCATCAGTCACAGACATGTCACGTGCCAAGAGATACTAACTGGTCACTGGCAGAGCGGACAGAGCCCTGTGGAAGCAGAGGGTTGATATAAAGAAACAGCATTGAGCTAGCCGGAGCTGAGGAACATTTGTAGTTGATAAAGAAGTGTGTAGGTATGAAAATCAGTTCTTCTAAGATAAATAAGAGAGCAACCTTTGCTGAGGTGCCACCGAGAGTACTTAGCTTAATCAAGCAGTGTCATCCTGAGGTAATTTAGAGACTCCATTTATCATAGGCTCTCTCATCCCTCCCGTGTGTCACTGTTAACAGCTAGGCAAGAAGTGGCAAAGGGGACTCCCAGGCACTTCCTCCACTCACGGGTTCTTGTGTCTTTGGGTAGAGGCAGAGGTGACAATATGGAAAGCTGTCAGCAGGGTGACCCTGAAAGAGGCCAGACAGTAGAAATGCCCTGGTTAGCCTGAGTCAACATTTCATGAGGCAGAGAGCAAAGCCAGAATGCACTCCTCGGTCCTTGAAAGCTAGGACTTCTCACTTTTACAATATACCTGGGGGGAGGCGGGAAGGAGACGACATGCCTCAGCAAACCCGGGTACAACCCATTGTTGTGGAACCATTTGGCATATTTTTACAGGAAGGGGTGGGTTTGACAACTGTTTGATTCACCATAGAAACTGAAATCAGGGTGGTGTGGTGCTAAACATTGTTAATTACAGCGTTTGGTTGGTGGAGGCAGAAGAATTAGGAGTCCAGTCTCACTCTTGGCTACTTAGAGAGTTTGAGGCCACCCTGGGCTACATGAGACAAGGTCTTAAGAATATGAAGAGAAAAGAGAAGAGGAGAGGATAGGAGGGGAGGGGAGGGAAGGAGAAGAGAAGAGAAGAATAAATCAGAATAGAAATTGTCAGGACTGGGGAGGTGGGGCGATGGGAGATGTCACTCAAGATTAAGAAGCTCCAGGTAGACATGATGGGTAAGTTCTAAAGAGTTACATAGACACAGTGACCAAAGTTAATGATACTGTTTAGCAGACTTGAAAATCACCAAGAGTCCATCTAAATGCCTGACATGATGCCTCCATGGCTTAACCAACTCACTTCATAATACCAACATATATCAAGCATATTACTGCATAATGTAAATATATATGGTTTTCAGGTATCAATTACAGCTTAATGATGTGCAGCAAACACTGAAACTGTCAAGCCTGGATCCCAGCCCTTGCTCCATCCAGTAGGAGCCATGCAGTCACAGAGAAGTCGTCCATGTCTCTAGCTCTCTCTGTTCCCTTTTCATTTTCCTCATCGAGGAGTAAATGACATCACTGGGTCTGGGACAGAACAGACATCTAAAAAGTAATGACAGGAAAGTGGGGTGACTTGTGGTGAAGGGGACGAGCATAGTGGGGAGAGGCGAAGTCCAAAAATCCCAGGCTCTCCACTCTCCTGGCTTGGTTTCCGTGGCAACTGAGTCCAACCTGTCAATGAGTGCACTAGATTTTGTGACATCCCATAGTATATAAAATTATCTGAAGGCCATCACAAAATAATCAAATCATATGCTCTGCTGTGCTCTCTCTTGGTGGGATGTCATAAAGATTTGACAACATGACAAGATGTCAGTTTTGGTTCCTACGAAGGCAGCCGTCCCAAGTTCAGCCGTTGAGAGGAGTTCTGCCTTTGACTCTGACATGGGAAAAGTTCCAGTCAGATTCAATTGTTTATGTCTTTCTAATTAACCCCCAGATACTCACCTCCAATGCCCCTGGATCCTTTATCTCTCCAAGTCCCCTTCCTTCGATATCGTCTGAGAACAGAGAACTCCCACTTTCCAAAGCTCCCCTGTCCCTGCCCAGCCGCCTTGCACACTGGTGCCATCCTAGAAGCTGCACCCAGAGTAGGTGGAAGTCGACTCCCACTCAGAGTTGGGATGAACTTGAGCTGTAATTATCTAGCCCTGGAACAAAATTCACAACGAATTTACCTCCTGCCTTTTGGTGTGTGTGTGTGTGTGTGTGTGTGTGTGTGTGTGTGTGTGTGTGTAAGCTTGATTTTGAAACAGTCTCTTATAGCCCAGGCTGGTCTCAAATTCCTTCTGCAGTCTCTCAGTCTTCCTGCTTCTACCTTCTGAGAGCCATCATACCTAGCTCTGGCCTTAAGACAGCTGATAATGTCCTACGTGCAGATCTTCTGAGCCAGTAGGTCTGGGGTAGGCCCTGGAAATGCTCTGCTCCAACAAGTGCCAGGTGCTGATGCTGCTCTAAGCCAGGGTGTGGGCAGGTGGTATAGACAGCCTCCTGACTCTCTACCCTGGGCCACAGTGAGCAGAGCCACAGTGTGCCAAGCTGGTCTCTCTCCATTGGGTCATCCCTCCTTCTTTCCCCATGTCTCCCAGGATGAAGCCTCCTCTCCAAGGCTCTCTTTCATCACAGGCTGGACCCATCCCTCTGTCCCTGCATCCGGTGTGTATATATTTATACCCCCAGCTACATGGAGAGAGACTAATTTTGCAAAATCTGCACAAAAAGCAGCTGGATTTATGTCCCCCCTGCAAGAGAAATGCTACAGAGTGGAAATAAAAAGCGGGATTCCCGGGCACTTCTATTACCTCTTCATGTCACGGTCGCTGACAAATGGCGAAAAGTAAGATTGCAAACGGAATCGCTTTCACTTTGCCCAGAACAAACTCCGTCTGGTGCCAGAGCCTCCTGCAAATCCTAGGTTCTCCAGAGTGTCACAGACAGTCACTACCACTGAGGGAGAGAGAAGGAATCTGGAAACAGCAGCCCACTGAGAGGAAAGCAGTAACCTAAAGCACCCAGGGGTGGGGAGCGACATCTGTCACCTGTAAGCAAAGGCCCCTGTAGGCACAAGGGAATCCAGCTTGATTTAATGTGTCTCATTTTTCTTCCTTGTTTTAATCAGAGAGTAATAATAATAATAACAACCCCCTCCCTCATACAGTGTTTTTCATTGCCAGTGTATCATCGAACACTTTAAAGATTTAATAATGGAGTTTCAGAAATAAATAACGGGAAAGAATAATAGGAAGGCCAAACAACATATTTATGGAACTGTATTGTTGGTTTATGGTGGCAAGCAATTGCTCAGACAGCCAGCAGCAGGAGATGAAAATGTTTGCGAGGGAGACTGGGAAAGGGAAGCCTTTCAGGTAACTCTGAGCTGATCTGGGGAGAGGCAGAGAAGACAGAGGAGAGGGGTTACTGTGGGGTGGGGGGTTCTGAATGGCAGGGAGGGTGCTTCCTGCTGGGACAGGACTGGAGGGCACAGGAGATTCCTCCATGTGAGACAGATGACTGGCCTGTGTTGCGTCTCCAGATGCACCCTTCCACCCCAAGGAAGGCAGGTGTGTGATATTTACTAGGGACTTAGCTGTGTACTGAATGGGATATAGATAAAAAAAAAAGAAGTTGGGGGACCAAGGAGATAATAAGCTATTTGTCACACGAGGACCCGAGTATTCCTCCAGAAGCCATGCCAAATAAATCAGGCATGATGGGACAGGCAGGCAATCGATCCTAGTCCTGCAGAAGCGGAGACAGGTGGACTTGGGGTTCACTGGCAAGCTTAGTCTCATCAATGAGCCCTGGCCAGTGCGACAGCTGTCTCAGAAAACAAGATAGACAGGGTCTGAGGAACAACTCCTGGGATTGAATTCTAGCACACATGCACACACACACACATGCACACACACATGCAAACACACATGCACACACACATACACACAAACATGCACACACATGCACACGCGCATACACATGCACACACACATACACACATGCACACACATATACACACATGCACACACACATGCACACAAACATGCACACACATGCACACACACATGCACACACATACACACAAACATGCACACACGCATGCACACACGCATACACATGCACAAGAGCACACACATGCACACACACATACACACACATGCACACGTGCGCACACACACACAAATGTTGGATTTTAATATCCAGGCCTTTAGATAGATTCGTGCATACATACATGCATGTGTAATATACATACAGATTCATGGACACATACATGCATACATGTGTACATATATAGATGCATGCATATATGCATGCATGCACAAACATATACACATATACATTCAAGGGAATGACACCCTTGAAAGGAGAAGCACATTGCATAGAAGTTTCTCTAAATAGAGAGATTCATGTACCTCACCGAGCTTGTAGCTGCTGCTGGCTGGAGGATTAGTGGGTTCAGAGGTGAAAGGAGAGCTGAGCTTGCGGTACCTGCTACTTAGAAGCTGAGGCACAAAGACTGAATACTCAGGGCCTCGAACTACAGAGTGAGCTTAAGGCCAGCCTGGGAAGTGTAGTGAGAAATTGTCAAAGTTTACGAGTAAAGGAAGGCTGGAGGGGTGGCTCAATGGATAAAGGTGATTGTCATCAAGCCTGAGAATGTGGGGTTCCACCCTTAGAGTCTGTATGGCAGAAGGAGAGAACTGACTCCATGGAGTTGTCCTCTGACCTCCACACACACGTTGGCATGAGTGTGGCCCTGTCACACAAAAGTTACAAGAAGGCTGGGACACAGTACAGAGGTAGAATGATTTCCTGACATGCATAGGGACCCAGGTTTAATCCCAAGTGCTAATACATACATACATGTGTGCATGTACTATATATATACATTATATACATATAGATTCATGTATACATACATGCATGCATGTACATATATAGAGATGCATGCATATATACATGCATGCACAATATATACATACATGCATACATACATGCATGCACAAATATATACACATATACAAACATGCATACTACACACATGCATTATGCACATATAGATTCATGCATACATACAAGCATGATTTTTGTACATATAGATTTGTGCATATGTACATACATTCATGCTTGCCTATATGCACACATACAAGCAAAAGGAAGTAAGTAGGAAAGGGGGCAGCAACCAAGCTGGGCAGGAATCACTGGGGCCATCGCTTGTTTTGTGACATCATTCTTTTCTCCTATCAGAAGTGACCAGACTGGCGTATTATCCCACAGGAATTAGAGCAGGCTGGGTTTGTGTCCACTTGCAACTGCTGGCAGTGTTCCAAGGGCCTCAGCTAGCACATATGTTGTACCTTCAATAGAGGAGGAAGCTGACTTGAAGGCTGCATGGCCTGTCAAGAGACAGTGGGGAATGTGCCCTTGAGTTAAGACAGGATCCCAGGAAGCCCCTCTCCCTCTGCTGACTAAAGATTTTAGTGGAGGTCAAGACAGCTTCAGCTGCAAAGGTCAGAAGAGGCAGGCAAACTAAACCTTAGGCCTCTGTAAAGCCTTAACCTGTAGGGGAAGGGCCAGGCCTACCACTTCTGGAACCTAAACACAGAAGCTACTGAGCAGGCTTGTGGCTAAAGCCTGGGCCTGCTGCTGCTGGCCAGCTCTTCTACATGGTCTTCTCACCTTTGGCTCCCTGCACAGACTGCTTCATCCACATGCTGGCTTTGGGACCCACCAGTCCCCACCAGGTGCTCTCCAGAGTTGGTCTGGCTCAACAGAAGCTTCTAAAGAGAAATACCTATTCCCCTCAGAAAATTCTAGAGCCACACAGGCTTGTAAACAAGTGACGCTAACCTCACCAGTGCCATGGGTAGGCTTTCAATTTAATAGTTCTTTTTATTGCCTCATAGGAAGTGGATCACTAACCCACGGAGCGTAGGCCCATCTCCTCGGAGCATCTTTGGTGTCTTGCTGCCAAGCAGATGTAATTTGGTACCCAACTGGGAAGGCAGCAGGAACAAGAGCCAAGAGTTGGGCTCTTTCTTTCCAGACTCTTATCTCTACTCAGCTCCATGTCCTCCATGGTTATTTTGCTGTGCGATGTGTTCCTGTGGGTGTGTGCACACATGTGTGCACATGTGAACATATCCAAGTGTGTCTAACATCCTCCTCAGTTATCTTCCCGCTTAGTTTTTATTTTGAGACAGGGAGTTCTCTGACTTGGCAAGGCTAGATGACCAAAGAGACCCAGGGATTTACAGACGTGAACCACCATGTCCAGCCTGTACATGGGTCCTGCGGTAGGCATTTTACCCTCTGAGCCATCTCCCCCACACCATTACCATAAGCATGCATACTTACTGTCTGTCAGGCATCATGCAACACCTCTTCACGGAGCATGGCTAAGCCAAACAGACACCTTGGCTGCTCAAGAAGTTCAAAAACTGTGGTTTTGTAAAAAAAGACTGGACGCCAGGGAAACTCCTGAGTGGCTGACAGCCAAGAGCCCCTGTATCCTCCTGCAATGTGTCAGGGCTGCCTGGTGAGTGAAGACACCAGAAGTGTGGGGAAAGCAGGGTGTGTGTGTGTGTGTGTGTGTGTGTGTGTGTGTGTGTGTGTGTGTGGTGTGTGGTGTGTGCATGTGCTGTGTATGTAGTGTGTGCATGTGTGTGTGCTGTGTATGTGGTGTGTGTGTGTGCTGTGTGTATATGTGTGTGGTGTGTGTTTGTGTGGTGTGTGTGTGCATGTGTTGTGTATGTGGTGTGTGCATGTGTATGTGCTGTGTATGTGGTGTGTGTGTGGTGTGTGTTTGTGTGGTGTGTGTATGTGTGTGTATGGCCCAGGCCTCTGCTTGCTTGCTTTGGAATTTGGTGCTGCTTTGACTGTCACCAAGATGGCATTTGTTACCATTTTCTCCCTGTCAATGTTGGCAGGTTTCAGCCCAGACCCCCTGCTGGGCTCCGTGCTTAGCATTAGAGTCAGATAAGTGATTTGCATGTTATTCTTTAAAAAAAAAAAAGGAAAAGATGCCCTCAGCACCACTGTCTCCAGAGTCTGGCACTCCCTGCCTGCTCAATGATAATGACAGGGACCAAAGCCATCTGGGCTCTGGGTGGTCTGCTCCCAGGGTTTGGTGAACTCTTGACATCAGCACCCTGGATCCTTCATCCTCGAATCCCTGTGGACAGAGCCCACTCCCCCATCTGATCCCTCCAGGGTGGATACAAACCAAGGAGGACTTAAGCTCTGCTCCAGAAGCATAGACTGGAGCTAGAAGAACACAAAGAGGAGAACAGGAAGCCATGGTACCAAGCATCCAGCCAGCAAGATGAGGTGGCAGCTGCTCTTAGTACTCAGCAGAGTCCAACATCACTGAAGGAGTAAAGCCATCCTTTGGTCAGCCCAAGGGGGCCTTAGGCACATGACACTGGGGAGGACCACAGTCCTCTCCAAGATCTACCCTTGATCTTTTCCCCTTTCAGCTAGTTCAGCTGGCAGCACTTATGTAGTCTCTGAAGTCCCCTAGATGGAGCTTTAACCTGGATGTCACCACCAGTGTGGATTCACAGTGGTGAGAAGCCAGATCTCACTTGTGACATGAGGGTATCATTGGTTTGGCCCTCATGGAACTTAAGGGAAGAGAGTTGAAGCAATTCTGAAGGAATCTGTTGAAATGAGGCCTTCTGCCTTCTCTGGACCAGTCCTTAAACACCCAGAGTCAAAAGGAAACACCGCCGCTGGCTCATCAGTGGAAGCCTAACTCCAAAGCGAATTACAAGCTTTTGCCTGTGATCCCACACTCTGCTTTGCTGCCTCCTGTTTTTACAATAGTTTTGTACAATAAAGTTTGATTGTGCCATATCTACAGTGGTCACTCATTAGCATAGAGTTCATGACTGTTCCTTTACTATAGTGACAGTTGAGTAGTTGCAATGGGAACAATCTGGGGGAACAAAGCCCAAACTACTTCCCAGTCTGGACCTGTACCTGTATAAGAAACACTTACAGATCTCTCAAGCGCTGCTTGGAAAACCCAAACTGGAGGCTGCTTGCAGGGTCAAAGTCAAGCAATGCCTCTAGCACTTCTTTCTCAAGTCCAGACCTGAGGAGCTCCTTCAGGAGACTTCTGCCAAGCAGGCTCCTGATTTCACTTCCACAACCAATCAGCAGCTCAAATGGTCACTGTTGACCTTACACACCTCAGCACACCTCATCACACCTCATCATGATTGGAAGAGAGAGCTGACACCAGGAAGCAGAGCTGAGTGCCTCTGGCCTGTCCTAGGGAAACTAGACCCTGCCCCTGGCTAGGACAGGAGGCTGATCCATGCTCTCTGGTAGTCCTGTTTCTGTTTCTGGGATGAAATTGCTGACAGAGGCAACTTAGGAAAGAGGAGTGGTTATTTTAGTTCGTGATTTTGTGGTGAGAGAGGCATGACAGCTGGGGCTCTGTCCCTGGTGGATAGCACTTACAGCATGAACTGTATGTAGCATCCAGAAGGATCGGGGAGAGCAAGGGGGGAAGGGGAAGAGAGGAGAGAGGGGAGAAGGAAGAGAGAGGGGGAAGGAGATTGGGAAGGAGGAACGGAGGGGAGAGAATGAGAACCAACCTGGGTCACACAGCAGTGACCCACTTCCTCCAGCCAGGCCCTGCCTCCCAAGGTTTCCACAATCTCCCCAAACAGCTCCATTGTCTGGGGACCAGGTGTTCAAAACACACCAGCCTATGGAGAACATGAATCAAACCCTAAGAGCCATTTCTTCTTGTGGTTCTTGGTTAGCATTGCCAGGATAAGGCCTTGCTGGGACATTGGGCAGCTATTATCACATTCCACTTCTCCTCTATCTCTGGGAAAGAGAGAGGACTCTGTCCCCAATACTCTTTGCTCTGCATCTTGAGGCCCGACAAGGTTCTCATCAATAAACCAAAGTGGCACTCTGGATGTGGGACCTGCCTGGACCTTGATAAGGGCAGGTGGCATGTATTAATACTCACAACGATTACAACAATCACATAGCTCTCAGTTGCTTCTGCCTTCTGGTGGATAGCCTTCCATCAATAGCGCCATCCCATTTTCAATAGAACAACTTGAAACAATTTGAAGATCCTTGCCTCCAGTTACCAAGTGAAAGAGTGGCAACTCAGCTTGGCTATGTTCTAGAAGTTTCCACCACAGTCAGCAACTAAAAAATGGCATGTCTCCTTGTCTCAGAGTTAAGCCTGTGTGGTTTTTTTTTGTTTTGTTTAGTTTTGTTTTGTTTTTTTAATGCTTATCAATAAACATACAGTGTCTGTGGCTAGCATAACACTGTATAGGTACAACAGTGAACTTCCAGGGTCCACTGAAACTTATTCACCTGGCCGGAGGGTTTGAGTTCTCAATCGGCATCAGCTATGTTGGGTGTGGTACAGACAGAAAAAGGAGGAAATGGGTCTCAAGAAGCGACAGAGGCTGAATGGTCCAGTTGCTTCTTCACCGCAATTACACAAAGGGTTACAAAAGTCACCGCTTCCTCTAGCCTCAGATGCTCCTCTAGCCTCAGATGCTCCCCCAGGACCACACACAGGGATGTGCTCCTAGCTTCCTGACCCCACAGTGGGTACCCACCATATATCATGCATGCAGCAAGCACGTTACCTACTGGAGGATGTTCTGGGTTTGCAGGGATGTCCTTTCTGCCGGGCCGCCTAGGTGCCACTTTATATGCATCTTTGATAAATGGCCGCTCTTTGATAGTCTAATTGGTAATAGAAACAACACTCGGAGTCTTGGAGAAGCCCTAGGTCCCAGCTCAAACGAGAGATGAAAGTGTTTCTGATGAGAGGGGAAGACGGTCATGCAAAACAAAAACAAGAAGCTGATAAGAATGAAAGGTGAGGCCGCGGGGGAGTTCTCAGCAAGCGGGGAATACCCAGCACCCCCAGCACCCGGGAGTAGAGGCTGGCCTTGTGTGTCTCCAGATCAGACAGGCAGCTGTATTTGAGGCCCAGAGGAGAGGAGCAGCCTTCCCTGGGGAATTGGAATGGGGTGATTTCCCAGTGAGAAGTCAGCATTCTTGTGTGCATGTGTAGTGTGTGCATACATGTGTGCACACGTGTGTACAGGCCCACTCAACCTTTCTGTGTTAATAGAGACTGGAGGACAACATTGGATGCCTTTCTTTATTGATCTCCATCTTATTTTTTGAGACACCAAACCAGAATCCACCTGTGTCCGTTCTACCCTCTGCTCTGGGATTACAGACATGAGCCGCTGCACCTGGCTTTTATGGAGGATTCTGGGGATTTAAACTCAGGCCCTCGAGCTTGCACCAGCACTCTGCCCACTGAGCCATGCTCCAGCCTGCAAGTCAGCATTCTTGAGTAACCAAAGAGAGAGTTCTGGGATATAGTTATTGGGAACAGGAGATGGCCAGTTTTGGGGGTCCTGTTCACACCCCAGCCTCACTGGCCTCCAGAAGGGACCCTCACAACCATCTCGTCCACACATCCTTGAGTCCTGAGATCTCCCATAGGAAAGCTCATATCCAGTTCTACATTCAGAGCAGTGCTGGGATCTGTGTGTCTAACAAGTCCTAGGTCACACTGATGCTGTGGGTATGTGGATCACTTTCAAAGAGTTACCAAGGAGACCGAATGGGAAGCATACTCTCAAGAGGCTGCTCTTTGCATCACCTATGGGGTTAAGTCCTCCCATCTCACTTTTCTATCTGCTGTGTGACCTCCTGCACATGTGCACTGTTCACCTCTCTGAGACTCAGTTTCTCACTTGTCAGATGGAGATAAAAACACGGTCAGGAGATGGCAGAGAAGAACTGATGTTAGTTAAACACACTGTGCTCAGTGCCTCGGATGCACTGACCCCATACGGATGGGAAGACATGAATTCTGTCAAGTAACTCTCCGTGTGGAGACCTGAACCTGACTAAGAGGATCAAAGCCAGGATGCGGGGGTGGGGGGAGTGCAGCTCTCCAAGCAACTGCCTTAGGAGGCCATCTTGTTCTGGAAGATGATCTCCGAAGGCAGGGAGCATGCCTTTTGTGTAGCTGGACTCTCAGGTCCAGGAGGGACAGAGCCTAATTGCAAATCAGAGGCAGATAGTACAGATGTGGTCTCTCTATACACATCTGTTGCAGAACAAAGCCAGGTCCAAAGAGAAGGCAACAGAAAGGGACTAGACATAGGAGAAGAGGGATAGGGGCATAGGGGGAGATGAAAAGACGTGCCTACCCCCCAACCTCTACATATATACAGATTTCCCAGAACTAATAAAAGGCTCAGGCCCACTTGATGGTACTTGGAGTGTGTCCATGTATACAGGGGACATATATGTACATTACGTGTCCCTGAGAAGATTCAATGAGCTAGCCTGGAAACTGAACACATGTTGGGAAGAGACTCAGACAAACCCACCTAGAGACAGGTCGGTGGGTTTAGGCAGAGCCATGGCCAGCGTTGGCTCTCTGAGGAGCGGGATTTCTCAGCCGGGCTCTGCTGACATTTTGGGAAGACGAGTTGTGCTGTGGAGGCTGTCCTGTGTTATGCAGACGTTTCGAGCAGCCCCAGCCTGTACCCACGGGGTGCCAAGAGAACCCTCCCACCCTCGTCGTGACAATCAGAAAATGTCTTCAGACATTGCCAAATGTTCTTTGGGGACAAAGCTACCCTTCTCAGTGACAACCATTCCATAGATCCTGTCTTGGGACCATAATGCAAGACACTGGGTTGGGGGGAGTCTGTGAATGGAGTACCCAGGCCACCAGCCGCACGTTCTCTCTGCCAGCTGCAGGAAGCTATGGCTGATAGCTCTTCCAATGCCTTTTTCCAGTGCTTAGTGTTCTGTCTGTTGGATCCTGGCTTCCTGTCCTCTTCAGGCTCTGGCTAGAGAGAGGAATTAGGTTCCTCGTGCAGCAGCCCATCCCTCCCCAATCCACCCTCCCCACGCCCAAGCTTCATATCTTTATAAAGGGGCCCTACCGGAGTTCCCAGGGAAGAAACATCTTTGGAAAGGGCAGGGCTGGAGTTGGCACTGGGAGTCCTGATGGAGAAGCCAGGGTGTGCGGAGGCTGAGTGGGGGAAGAGAATGTTATCACAGAAACCTGATTTTTCTACACACTCTATCAGCTACCCATCTGCTCCTTGATTAAACGTATTGCCTCGCTCCCTCCCCACGTGCCCGCTGCCAGGACGTCTCTAGAGCCCTGATTACATCTGTGGAGAGAGCCTCAAACCTCACAGATGAGCGGGCCTATCGATCAGCCTGGCAGCTGACGTGTGTTTTAAAATGTAGAGGTGGATGGGCAGTTTAACTGCCAGGCCAAAGGGTAGAGAGGGCTCTAATCCTTCAAGGGAAGGCCTCCATCTTCCCCGTCACTGGCACCACAACAAGCCCAGGGTGGTGCTTAGATTTCCATCTAATACCCCTTCCCAACTCTGAGACCATAGGTGACACCCCTCCCTTCCCTGACTTAGTTTCCCTCTCGTTAGCAGGAGGATGTGACAGCCGAGTTGATGGATACAGAGTGAGTGGCCTTCAGAGTCAACAGACTATAGCCCTACCGCTGACTCACAGCCTGCCTGTCCTGTGAGCCAGCAGCCTAGATGTCTCCCTGGAGCTTGTTACAAATGCAGGCTCTCAGGCCCAGACGGGGCCAGGCCTAGGCTGGCTGCATCAGGAACTACCCTTTAACAAGCTCCCCAGATACCTCACGGACACGTTACAGCCAGCGTGCCGAGCGCGCCGACAGCTCCGTTCATTTAGCTACTTCAGAGGTGAACATGTAAAAGAAATCTCTCAAAGGGAATAACTCACCTCCTTCCCTGGCCTCGGAAAACTTTTCACAGAGATTTTTTCTTCCTGCCCAGGAACTTTAACCCTGAGAAGCAAGCAGCTTTGAAATCCTGGTGGTTTGAGCCTTGAGACGAAAATCCTCAATCAGTCCCTCAACGAGCCTAAGGATGAAAAGGAGAAGCTCCTCCTGCCCCAAGAAAAGGCCTCTCTTGGGAGATAGGCAGAACCCTCTCCTTGAAAAGATGCCCATCCGTGGTGAGGTTCCTAAGCAGCTTGCTTTCTCGTTGCTGGAGTGGCGCCAGAATCCCGCAAGCTTCATTCTTCGCCTGGGACCCTCCGTATTAGTGGCCAGTGGTGGCTATAACACATTTTCAGAAGTTTGGTGGCTTGAAGCAATGGGGGTTGGTTGTCATTCTTTCACAGGTCTGAACACCGGAAGACTGAACTCGAGGTGTGATCAGGGTCCCCCTGCCTTTGTAGGCTCCGGAGGGAACTCATTCTTGCCTATACCAGTTTGCAGTCGCTGCACCTCTCCTCTCTGCCCAGGGTCACAGGGCCTCTGCTTTCCTGACATGTTAGAGCCCCAACCTCCCTCCCTCGCCTTTCTTTTTATGGTCCTTAGGCTGCTTGATCTAGATGAAGCTCACTTCACAGTTCGTAGTTACATCAAAAATGTCTTTTCCATAGATTCTAGGTGTGAGCCACATAATCACGAGTCACAGGAACTTGCTGTGCCTACCTTAGGGGGTCACCTACCATAGTCTCCAGAGGAAACCAAGGTATTACAGTTCGGATTGGCAGTGTCTTGCCACCACTCCCACCAGTTGGTGGTGCTATTGAGAGGTAAGTGAATTATAAGGGTGTTTAACCTTCAGGATGGATTAATCCATGGATGGGCTCACAGAATAGCTGTTAGGGGGACAGGGGATGTAGGTCCCTGGAGGTGCGACTTTGAAGGTGTATTTTTGTGGGTTTGCTCCTATCTGCCTTGGTTGACAAGGAGCCTTCCATGCAGCCACCAAGTGTGTATGAACCAGATTCGTTGGAGGGGGAGCGACCTTGCTTCTGAAAGATGCCCTGTGCAAGTGGTGATGGCCTGCAATGAATGTTTCAGGAGAGAAGCAGCTTTGCCAGTATGCCTGAAGTGTGTATGGCAGTGGGGTGTGTGTGTGTGTGGGGGGTGTTCCAGCCAGAAGGAACAGTGTGAGAGACTGTGAGCCTCTGTGTACATTATCCCACGAGCTAGAGAGTGTGAGAGATGAACCAGAGATCTCAGCAGCTCCAGAGAGCAAAACTCCTCCCGCATCTTACTGCAGAGTGACAATCTGTAGCCTGTGGGTCATGGAGGCAACACAATACTGCCTTCTTTGAAAGAGCAATCTGTTTGGCTTCATGCTAGGGGCAGATCGCCCCAGTGCTTGGGCAGGGTAGGTTGGATGAGTTTGGACTGGAGCCTGGACCATCATGTAGGCATCTGGTGAGACAATCCGGGCAGCAGATGATCAGGTCCAGCCCACACTGGCACTCATCTGGCCTGATGGATGGCACTTGAGCCAACAAGTGAGCTAGTCATCAGTTAGCCAATCTCTCCCCCCTACTGCCGGCAGAGACAGACTCAAAGGGCAGTGGCCTTGGTCCCCTGGTGTCCTTGGGCCATGCCTACTCCAGTCCTTCAAACTGGGGAAGGTATCCCTATTCTTCTTAGCTCCTCAGCGTCCCCCTCTGCCTTCATGGGGGAGGGGAAAAGGGCTCTTTCTCCCTGATCACCCAGTGGGGATTTTTGCTAAGTAGCTCCCAAATGTTAAACTGACTAATTTCTGTGGAGATTTTTCTTTAAGCCAGCCTGACACCGGCTTTAAATCAATTTGAAATCCATTGTCTACAGATCCACATGGAGAGGGTCCTTGGAGAACGGGTACCAATTACCCTCATCTGTCAGCGAGGACAAGGTGGCTGAAATGGGCTGGGGCCGCGGCTGGGAGGAGGCAGGTCTATATGTGGGGAAGGTGTTCAGAGCTCAAGGCTACTTAACTACAAAAGGCACAAAGCTAGGGGTACCAGGTTGTCATTGGGCTGCGGTGTGGAAGGTCTGGTCCCGGTTGGTGGCGCTATTGAGAAGCCCTCTGAAGGAGAAGACTCCGGTGGGAAAGCTAATTGGAAGGGCGTTTCAGCCACGCCCAGTATTGAAAAGACTGGGGCAGGAAGGTCAAGTGTTAAAGGTCATCTTTGATACATAGTGTGTTTTGAGATGGGAATGGGTTCATGAGACCCCATCTTAATTAAAAAAAAAAAAAAAAAAAAAAAAAAAAGGAGATGGGAACTGAGGTTGATGGAAGAAAAGCGAAGGCTGGCTCAGGCCCTGGGATGCTGAGGTTCCCACCAAGTTCAAAGACTTTGCTTGGCCTTTATTCTCAGATTACTCCATCCCTTAAATAGCTAAAGTTGGGAACTAGGGAAGACCAGGGCGGAGTCTGGGAGGGGTGTCTGTGATGGTGGGTGCAGGGAAGGTCAAGGGTACTCATTAGCAGCCTTCACAGCCTGCTTCGGAGCTCAGTATCAACGAGAGTATTTATGAATGAAATCAATCCTGCCTCCGTCGCGGGGAGACAAGCCAAATTCCCCGGCTCCATCTTCCTGTCCAAATGGCCCTCTTCCCCTTCAGAATATTGCTTTGTAATAGAGCCCATCCTTGCCATCCTTCCTCCCCAAGGGAGGTTTCCAATTTATCTGCCCTAAGTGGAGGACGTGGGTGAGTTGCTAATAGGGCACCAGCCCAGCCTGCCCAGAAGATAAACTGGGCAAGGGTTAGAGGGAGGAGCTTCACGGAGAGACAACGGACTTTGCATTGTGGGCAGGGTTGTGAGTGACAGCCTTGAACCCACTGCCAGTCCAACAGATGGACACGCCTCTCATCCTGCAGCCTGGTGCCGCCATGTAACCCAGCCAATCCAATCCAAACAGCCAATCATAATAGCCAGAGTCTAGTCAGGTGACCAGGATTGGCCAATTGTACATTCTGGTTTTGACTTTGGTGTGTGTGAGTCGACAAGAGGCGGGGCCCGTTAATCTTCGATTTCAGTGGCCCATAGAGGCAATGGTCCAACTGTGGCATTAGAAGTGCCATGAGCAGACTAGATTCTGATGCCCAGCTACCAGAAGCCACTTGCTCTCAACTTCCCACCTGTTTCCCATCCTCCCATAAATACCTTATGGTCCAATATCCTTCCAGAACATTCCCTTAATTTGAGTCTTTGTTATTGGCAACCAGAACCCTGATAGAGTAAAGAAATTAGTCAAAATCAGGGAGAGACATAAAAGACACATACTCGTGCGGGGGGTGAGATGAAGATGCCTGGGGGCCGGACTGTGAGGTGAGCCCCAGGTCTTTTCCACAGCGGTGATGCCTTCCCGGTTGGTGAATGGGGGCTAGTTGACTTCCGTTGCCTTCTCACTGAATCAGCTTGAAGCTTTCCTACCCAGATCTTTCTCAAGTCCCAAGGCTGACAGGATCTAGGAGGGAGAAGCTGAGGGCCCCGTCTGTGCCCACTGTATTTCAGAAGGACACAAAGATGAAGACTCCCTCCTCACTCAGGAGCTGAGGCAGCAGTGGCTCTCAGAGATTGATGGAGATGCCCCTGAAGCAGTGGCAGGGTGGGGCGGACTCATGCCTGGCTATCAGTGCCTGCCCAATTCGCCAATGAATCCTTGTAATTCTCTCCACAGGTCGAGATTCTTGTTTTCTGGCTTGGGGGAGGGGGGGGCTTGGGGGGGAGGATGAAAAAGGGCGTATAAGCCACTCAGGGTAATACAGGGAGTGCATGGCAGAATTTATACCCAAGCCTCTGGCTCCAGAGCACCGAGATTTGCAGAAAAATTTCAGTCGAGGGGAGGCAACTTCAAGACCTTGAGTGGGTGTAATCGAAGGGACTAAATCACATGCCTAGGCCCTTAGGGCAGCCTCTCTGCAGCCCGGGAGTCCAGCTTTCTGGTGGGTTTTCCACCAGTGTAGCTAGTGGCTCACTGCATCTTAGTTTGGCATCGATGGTGGCTGCATGTTTGCTACCATATATATCTAAGCAGGAGTCCTGTAATAGGCTTTGCTTCTAAAGTCCTACTTGGTGGATGGCTGCTATGGGTGGCTCTGAGCTGATGGACAGGGAAGACCTGGAAACTGTGAACTTTAGGCATCTGGTCCCCTGAGGATGGGACCCTGAGGCTCAGCCCCAAGCCTGTTCCTCCTGGTCTGCACTAGGAGCATAGTCAATCTAGAGCGCCTTCAGGCCTGGGTCTGGGACCTTTGTCCTGAGTTTCAGGGTAGAAAGATGAGTCAGTGAATATCTAAAGGCCCACGAGGGGCCAGATGGGTGTGGTGGCCAGATGAGAGATGCCCCACCTTGTTTCTTAGAATATAGAAAAGGTAGCCTGTGGCTCTTTCATACCCAGGGGAGACTGGAGGTTGTTGCCATGGGCCCTTGCAGCCCTGGAATCCTGCTTCCATGGGCCTGATCTTACTTCTAGATTGATGGCATGTCCACCATCCTACCGTGCAGCCTGTGTAAGGATTAGCTGTCCCTCCCTTGGTCATTACAGGACACACCCAGACACCACATTCTCAGCACAAAGGAGATACAATGCCCAGAAGGGCAAGCAGTGAAGGAGGCTGCAAAGGCAGACAGACCGACAGAGACAGACAAACAGCACCAGCGGCAGGTGTTTTTTTATTGTTTTTTCTTTTTTCATTTTGGTTTTTGGTTTTAGTTTTTTAGGGAGTGAGTTTTTTTAAGGAGAAAAGGGGAGAGTCTGTGGCACAGTGAGCTGGTAAACGCTGATTGGACATGTTTGCCAAATAATAAATTGAATTTTCATTGTTGGATCTTGGTGATTTGTCCCAGGAATGAGTTGGTGGCCAAACGAGGGAATGGACCTTGAGGGCTACCTTTAGGAATGTAATCTAACAGTTTTTAGCAAGGGAGAAGGAAAGGGGGGGGAAAGGCAAAAACCTGTCAGTGCATGTCTGCCATGCTTGGGCCTGTTGGAGAGCCCTCAGTCTGTGTCCTGGGCCATGTGACAGTCAAACATCTTCATCATTCCTAGAAAATGAAGAGGAAGATTTCCTGCAAGCCTCCCACTCCAGATGCCTTTAAAGTTTTGGAGGCTGTTGTAACTTCCTGGTCAGCAGTCTTCAGCCAGTCCAAGATTATCGATGCTCATTCTGCATGACACAGGAAGGACCCTGTCTCCCTTCTGTCATATCGTCCCACCTTGTCCAAAGCCCCCATTTCTTCATTTGAGCAAAGCAGCCTAGCATCTTTAGGCAATCATCCTAGCCTAGATTCACCTAGGGGTCTTCAGAGCCATCAAGAAACCCAGCCCTCCACTGGACTGGAACACCACCTCAAAGCTCAGCATAGTTGTCTGTGGGGAGCTCTCCTTGTGACACCGTGGTGTACTGAGATTATGAGTTTATCATCTGCCCTGGACTGACAGGCACCAAGCCATTGAGGCCGAAAGCCCACACAGACCACATCTGAAGCTCTCTCTGCCTTTCTCAGCTGCCAGGAAGTGGGAGGGGAGGGGACCACAGAGCATTCCTCAGCTGAGTCCTGAGAACAGACCTTTGTTGCCCAAGAGAATGAGGCATAATCTGGGTAGCATCCTGTCACTGGGAGGCAATAGCTAAGTTTGGCTGTTGTGAGCAAGGAAGGTCAGAGGTCAGGAGAAAGGAGACAGTAGGTGAGGAATACTGATCATGGATGTGACAGAGAAGTTGAGCCAGGGGTCCAGCAGGGCCTAGAAAACCATGCCTGTCGTATCAAACATGCCTGTGTGAGCTAACCTCGGTCCACAGCTTCATCCCAAGCCACGTGGGGCCTGCTATACACTTCCAGCTTCTCCTTGCCTTGTCCACACTGCAGCGATCTGTAAAACTGACACACTAACCTCATGCCCAGCTACCCTTTCCATGGCTGTGTAGCCTCGCCTCCCTCCGCAGATCAACTCTCTCCTGTCCCTCCAGACAGTGTCAGGAGAAGGCCTTCCAGATTCATCTTGCACACTCCTGGCTTGGGGCCACTCCCAGCAAATGAAAAACCCACGGATCAATGCCAGAAAAATGACCATCTCTCGTTCCCTCGCCAGGAAAGCAGCTTCTGGTGCACCCACACACGGTGTGAGAAGCGAGGCTCAGCTGGGGCTGTTTGCTTAAATCCCACAAGTTCTGTCCGTTCTCGGGGTGCGCTTCCTATAGCTCAGGGCCAACTCATTCATTTATCTGTCACCCACGCTGAAGCAGCCACAAAATATTGATGTGGCCATTAGAGTGTGAGGGTGAGTAGAGAAGCGTGGCAGCGGGACCTGAGGGGTTGTGGCTTGCGGGGCACTCCCAGCTCCCCCGCACTAATGCGCCTGCGCGCTAGGTAGATCATCACGCGCAGCTTGGAGCCTGAGTTAGGATTAATGGCTGGGTATTGTGTAGCTTTTCATCTCCGGCTTGTGAATATATATTAGGCCTGTGTTCCCATCGCAGCTGGAGTTAAAGAGCCGACGCCACCTCATTGAAGACATGGAGGAGAGCATCCAGCTCAGAACCAATTTGGCTCCTGGGCCTGTCCCTACAGAGTGAAGGTTTCTCTTTCTCCCTTGCTTATGGGTATAATTAAGGCAGCTGGGAAGGAACGCAGGCAGAACGAAGGACTGTGGTACCTCAAAATGTGTTGTCTTTGAATCTGAGCTCCAGCCTGAGCTCTGGGATCTGGGTAAAATGACTCAACCTCTCTGAGCCTCACCGTTTCTGTCTATACGGTTACCTTTGCCAAGGCCTATGGGCCTTAGGGAGATAACTCAGGGAAGTCGCCGAGTTTCTGGTTTACAGTTCATTACTTCAGTCAGGGTTCTAAATACTGCCATGGACACTGAGTCTAGCTAGTTTAAGCAGTGCTCCAAATCGGGTGGTTGTACTATCTCTGCAGACTTGGCTTCATGACAAGAACCACAGTATAAGACACTGGGTCTATCCAGAGAGGACTGGCCTGCCACCACCTCCATGGAGCAGGGGTGTGGACCACACATAAAAGGATTCTGCTGTGGCCACTGCAAGCTTGTGGACACCAGGAAACTAAACAGTAGCTGTTGCCATCATGGCCCCAGGATCCCTACTTGCCTGTCTCTGTGTGGTCAGCTAGAGACCAAAATCTAGAAGGTTACAAGTAAGGCAGCCAGTTAAGTGAGTCGCAGGCATTCGGGACTGGGATGGTTAGGGACTCAGGATGGCTCCAGGTAGACTGTATTTGGCTGCTGTTCTCAGAGGTGGCATAGACCCTAGGCTAGACCAACTGTGCTCTCTCTCTCTCTCTCTCTCTCTCTCTCTCTCTTTCTCTCTCTCTTTGTGTGTGTGTGTGTGTGTGTGTATGATAGAGAGAGGGACAGAACACTCGCATATGCACACACACATGTGCATTTGTGTGTCTGTATACATGTGCCAAAATAGATTCACCCTCAGGAGTCGGGCTCACAGAATTATAAAACTAAGAAGTCCCAAGCTCTGCAGGTGGCAGGCTGGAGACCAGAGACCCAAGAGAATTGATGGTGCTGTGAAACCATGAGATGGAAGGAGAGTCTGATGAACCTGGAAGCCTGCATCCCGAGACCCAGGAAGAGCCTGTGTTTCCATCAAGTTCCGGCTTCCCATCATGGCTCCAGCAGCCAGGCTGATGATGGAGGGGACGCTGTCTCCCAGTCTTCCCCTTTGTTCCGGTCTGCTTCAGGTGGTTGGATGAGGTCCACCGCCATCAGAGAGGGCAGTCTGCTCTATTCAGTCTCCCAAGGCCATGTTCATCTCACCCAGAAAGACACTCACAGACTCATCCGGGCCACTGTTTAACCAAAGTCACCCGATGACCCAGCAAGATGACACAAAATTAACCATCTTGCTGAGCCAGTGATAACCAAATTCTGTGTGGAGTACAGTGAGCGCGTGGGCACTGCTTCCCAAGGTCATGTTCCTGAGCACAGATGAGCTGTCAACTTCAAGGGCAGTAGACCAAGATGGTGGAACCCAGTCTGGACTCAGGCTGCATGAGTTCAAATCCTGCTTCTGCAATGAAGAAGCCAAGCAGCAGGGCACAAATCAGTTGAGACCTCTGTCTCTGTTTTGTCCTCTGGACAGGATACCTCCTCAGTGGGTTGGCCTGAGCCTTGAGTTCATAATGTGAAATAATAGTGTTGAATAAATGGCTAGTGCTCCTTCCTCTCTCAGAAAAGACAGGCTGTCACAATGTACAGCTATAATGCCTGGGGTCTGAGGAGGCGTGTGAAGTCTCTGCCTGTGCCTCCAGGCTCCACTGGGCCTTATCAAAGACGTCCTGGATGGTTGAGTCAGTGGGCCAGGTAGAGCTCTAGCTGTCTGGAGAAACTAAGTCTCCTGCCCCAGTCTCACCTCTGTCCTCACAGTGTCTGTAAACAGTGGCTTCTGACCGACATCAAGTGCAAAGGCTGGCACTTCAGACTTTGAATACTGCTTTCATGAGTTTGTTGGCCAGAGAACAGAATGGGTCTCAATTGGCCTCTGGCCATGGACTTGGTGACCATCTGGTTTCCTTTCCATCGCAATAAATATGGTATTCCTTGCTGGTGCTGGGCCAGGTCCTGTGTCCCCACTCACTGTCAGCCTCCAGTTTTCTGTTTATTGTCCTCACAGCCATCCTGATCCTTGACCTCCCTGAGCTCCAAATCCCACATCAGTGTTAAACTGTGAGGTCACTTGGTCACACCTGCACAGGTGCTCTCACATACGGACCCAGAAGCAGAAAAAGGGGTGACAGAGGAGTTCAGGTGCCTGAGTCAATTTCCTTACACTGAGGAGAACGGTTGCCACCTCTCAAGAATGCTACAGTCAAGGACACGAGGCACCCCAGCCACCATTGCAGAAGGCCACGTGCAATCAAGTAAGTGTCCACACTCACTCGGGCTGGGCTGCAGGGAGGCACCTCAGGTATGGAGTTTGCTAAAGGCAGATTGGGAGACAAGTGGTGTGGATCATGAATATTCCCCAAAGACTCCTGTGCTGAAGGCCTGATCCTCATCTGGTGGTGCTCATGGGAGATGGCGAGAACATGGGATGTGAACCCAGTTGTGTGGGTTAGATAGAGAGGTCCCTTGACCAGTATTGGGGACCGACATCATCCCTTCACCTCTTTGTCTCTCTTCCTCCAAGCCATCATGAGGTGAACAGCCTCCTTCACCATGTGCTTCTGCCTTGATGATCTACCTTGTCACAGGCACGTCAGGTGATCGTGGACAGAAACTTCTGAAACCGTGGACCTAAGCTAACCTTTCTCCCTTATAAGTCGATGTTATCAGACATTTTGTTACCGCAACAGAACACAGATTCATACATACGATTTTAGGTCCAGAGAGCTTATCTGAGGCTTGATCCCAAGATGGACATAATGGTGTGGGGATACTGAGGGCTGGGAAAAAGGAAAGATGACCAAGGACATGCTAAGGTACATATGACTGTAGTATGGACTGTTGGTGAAGCTCCCCTGAGAGAGACCCACTAGGAAATGAAAGAACTTCCTCCGGTTGTGTATATACTGTGTGCTTACACTACCATGTGCTATACTATTGCTCTCTGCCTGAAGCCTGTTCCTGTAGGATGGGGTTAAACTATGGCTTGAAGCCTGCTCAAGGCCAAGGACCACGGGGCCTCAGTGCGGATGGCCTCTACAGGAGGATGTGGGTGGATGAGTAGGCACTGGCCCATCCGTCTGAGGAGTCAGTGTCCCTCAGTCCCAGTCTCAATCCGCTGTTTGAGCTCCCCTTGATGGCTGAGCACTGTGAGTCCAGAACCGAAGCCCCTTTCTCAGGGTCTCCATCAGAAGCTGCTGCTGGTGGTTGGCCTTCCCTGGCCTGTGTGGTCAAAGGGAAGGCAGGAAGGATGGAGCAGGAAACAGGACGAGCCCTTAAAACATCTCAGCTGTTTCAGGGCTGGAGATCTGCACTAAATCTCTAGAAAAGGGAGTAATTACTCTGTCAGCAAAGGTGATATAATTTTTAAGACTCGATTCCACGGCCGTAATTTTTCCTCATCCTCCCCGAGTCTCGTGGGGATTTAGGGGCCAATTACCTGTCAGTTCCCTGAGAGGTACCATTCCTAGACACGAAGATATCACCTGCCACAGCTTCCCTGAGACCCACTGACAGCCAGGTGGCTGGGTGGGGGGAGTGACAACAGGACCCTAGGGGCACGCTGTCAGTAGCCTGAAGCTCCTGGAAACTGGGGGAGGGGCATTGGGACAGTGCTCTATTGAGCTCAAAGCAACCCTGAATTAGCATTAACGGTGCCCTAAGGATTTTGTCTCAGCCAGGTCAACCCAATCCGAGGCTTAAGAAGAAGGAGGGTAAAGAGGAAGGAGGAGGGCCTGGACTCTGAAGTGGAAAGGTCTTCCAGCACACTGCAATGAGTCTTATTCTGTTTCCCATCACTGTAACTAAATAGCATAGACTGAGTAACTTTGAAGAAAAAGAGTTTCTTTCAACTCCAATTCTGAAGGTGAGGAAGCTCAAACTTCCATCCTCACAATCCTCGTGGAGGTCAGGGCAGGATGTGGTAGACACTAAATATCTCCACTCAGGCCTCAACTTCTTATTAATTCCCTCAGACCTGGGCTGGGGAAGTAGCTTAGGGATAGAACACTTGCCTAGGATATGAGAGACCCTAGAGGTTCTATTCCCAGTCAAAACTAGACAGAAATAGCCATAGCCTATTGGTCCCATGCCTATACCATCCAACCTTACTAATGTATTTCTTCTTTTCTTCCTTTGACATGCACTTAGGTAGCCCAGGCTAGCTTCAAATTCACCGTGTAGCTAAGGATGACTGTGAACTTCCAATGGTTCTCCCTCTACCTCCCATGTTACAGCAATGCATGCTTGCATAGCCACTCCTGGTTTTATGCAATGTTGGGCATGGACCCCAGGAGTTCATGCATGCTAGGCATACACTCTACTGAGTTACAGCTAGTTCCTGGAGATGACATGTTAGCATCAGCTTAGTTGGGGGTGACATTCAAGCTGGAGCACAGGGTTTGGGGCATTAAGGTATCTTCCAATAGAATGTGAGCATCTCAGGGAGGTGGAACCCTTATGGTCCAGTCTGGGTTGCTGTCCAGAGGGAGGGTTGAGAACATTCATGAGCACTGCAATTGGCTGAGCCTGAATGAGCCCTGGATCTCTGTGACCTTGAGCAGGTCTTTAAGCTCTGTGCCTCCAGATCCTTTCCCCAGGATGGGACCTCACTCATCAGATTGTTGGCTACTGTGTGACCATCACTCTTCCTTCTATTGGTCTGGTTCTTAAAGGGGCATCACCCCACTTTTCTTGAGTATCTTAGTATTAGAGAACTCACTAGATGCAAAGGCCTCCATTTCTGCTTCAAACCAGTTAATAGAACTTAGTGGAGTCAGAATCTCTTCTGTAGTGTCTACTTTCGGGGGCCATGTGAACTCCCAAGTGTTACTTGTGTGCCCCTTGCCAGGCTCTGGGGCTCAACTGCAAATGCCAAAAGTCCCTTCATGATCTCTTGGGGGAATCATGGCGAGTCTCTCCTGTACTCTCTCCACTCTGAGAATTGCAAGGTTTCCACTCTGCTTGGAAGGCCAGGGACCCCGTGTCTTGGGAACCTGGCTCTGGGAACTCCTTGCTGCCTGTCATCGGGGGCATAGGCTGTGTCTGACAATGGAAGAGCCAGCTGGTCCTCATCTCTTTTCCTTCCTTCCCTTTTTGTCCCGTGAGTCTCAGGAATTCCTCAGAGCCTCTCTCTAACAACATTTACTCCAGAGACCCAAGAAGCCTGGCTTTCTTCTGGCCTGGGATTTCCCGTATATGTCCCCATTCTGGCCAGCAGATAGCACTATTCCAGGTCATCACATACCTGGGACTCAGATGAGAGTGTGGGAATTCTGGGATGGGTACTGTACAGGCTGATTTTGTGTGTCAACTTGACACAAGCTGGAGTTACCACAGAGAAAGGAGCCTCTCTTGAGGAAATGCCTCCATGAGATCCAGCTGTAAGGCATTTTCTCAATTAGTGATCAAGGGTGGGTAGTGTCATCCATGGGCTGGTAGTCCTGGGTTCTATAAGAAAGCAAGCTGAGCAACCAGAGGAAGCAAGCAAATAAGCAGCAACCTCTATGGCCCTGCATCAGCTCCTGCCTCTAAGTTCCTGCTCTATGTGAGTTCCTGTCCTGACTTCCTTTGGTGATGAACAGCAATGTGGAAGTTTAATCTGAATAAACCCTTTCCTCCCCAATTTGCTTCTTGGTCATGATGTTTTGTGCAGGAATACAAACCCCAAGTAAGACAGATACCTTGTAGTCTCTATACTCAGGACTCACTTCTCTTCCAGGACTGCTTATCTCCAGAAATGTCTTATGAGAAGAGGGTAGCTTTGATGATGTGTGTGGGTGGGTATACTCAAATCTGGCACTATAGGAAACCATTATGTTTCCAATAGAGCCTCCTGCTCTGCCCATTCCCAGGCTGGGCTTGAGTTGAACTCCTTCATTAGCATGGAGTCCAGCCTAGTGAATAAGGTGGTCCTGCAACCAGATGTCCATTTCAAAGCCTACCTTCTCTGTTCCCCACAATGGGAACATCCTATATCATCTCTGTTTTATCACGTTGACAGCAAGGATACTATTAAGGTGGTTGCAATAGCCAGGAGATTATAGAACTTTCAAGAAGCATGTATCTCAGAAGTGTTTGCCTCTGTCAACTTGACAGTAGCTAGACTCACATGTGAGATGACCCTCTGAGCACACCTATGGGGGATTATCTCAGTTATGTTAATTCATGTGGAAAGACTTGCCCACTGTGGGTGGCACCATTCCCATGGCTGGGAACCTGGACTACACAAGGAGCACGTGTGTATACAACGTGCTCTGCTTGTTCTCTGCTTCTTGACTGGATATAATGTGACAATTCCTCGAGCTCCTCCTACTGTGACTTTCCTACCATGATGGACTACCATTTGAAATTGTGAGCCAAGTCTACTTTTTCTTCCTTAGGTTAATTTTGTCATGGCATTTTATCACAGCAATTGCAAAGAAACTAAGACATCCGCTAACAGCCAGTATGGAGAATAGCTTTGGCAATTTGTCTTTGGCTCCAGAATTTCTGCCATTGGTGAATAAAGAGGTCCCCCAAGGAGGTAGCCATGCTGTCCTTTTGTGAAGGCAGCAGCAAGATTTGTGTGGCTTACTTATATCTACTCTCTCCAAATGTCCTATCACAAGTTCCTCTGTCACTGATTGTACTTGATTTGCACTGGGCCTAGGAGTTGGCGTTGGGGTACCTGCTCTGTTTACCTTCTTGGGTTGTCTGGTTTGGCTTGAAGGTGTCTCTTCTGTTGGGAAGCCTCACTCCATTTTTGGGAGGAGGGAGGTAGGCTTCATTCTTGTCCTCCACAGTTGGGCTATAGGTGAGATGGTTTCATCTTCCCATCCGTATGGGAATCTTGTTTCCTTGGGACTTTGTAAAAGGCAGGGCCTAGTGAGAGATCCTCAAGTCTTTGGGGCTGTGCCTTCAGAAGATAATTTGGTAGCCCATGAGTTCTCAATAGAGGTCTGACATAAAAGGAACATGAATAGTCTTTCTTCTAGGTCTGAGGACTCATGGACTGCCCAATCTTTGTCTGCCACTTCTGATTGGTCTATCTCAGACCATTCATCCTGGGTAGAGGTGTTCCTTAGGTCTGGAATAGAGGAAGAGAATGAGAATAAGTAGTGCTACATCATAGAACAGGGCTTTCCCCACTGCTAGGGTTGAAATATGAACTGTCCTCACAGGTTAGTGCACTGAATTCTTCTTCCCCAGCTGATGTTACCACTCTGGGAGGTGGCAAAGACTTTTGGAGAAGAGACCAAACTGAATGAAGTGGATGAGAGAGGTCTTTGGGGTATGCTCATCTCTAGTCACTTCCTGTCTTACTCTCTGCTTTCTGGTCCACCAAAGGGTGAACGACCTCCCAACATGCTCTGACCACCATGGCCTGAGCAAGTCTACCCACACCCTTTCCTGTGGTGCATGCTGACCTGAAACCCTGTGACACTGTGAATCAAAATAAATCCTTCCTCCTTTTCAGTTGTTCTGTCAAGTGCTTTGCTATAGCAATGTAAAAGTAATCGATACACTCAAGCAAATTCATCTACCGTGTTCCACCAGCTGCTGCCCGTAAGGGGAGGGTCAGGGAAGACTGGAGATGTCTAGGCAGGATGAAGAGGCTTGAACAGGCAGTCACGAGCTAGTTACTGGGGAGGATTAGCCCCTCTATCTCCTAACCACCTACACACCACACACTCCTAAGGCTTGTGAGGTTTGCTCTCCCTCAGGCAAGTGACACCCAGTGCTTACGTGTGGAGGGCCCTGAGCATTATCTACTTCTTTGCCCTTTACTGTGGGGTCTAGGGGCTGAGTGTATAGGCCAGAGGACAACCTCAGTTGTCATCTGAGGGACTCTGCCCACCTCCTTTAATGTCTCTGACTGGTCTAGGTCTCACTCATTATGCTTGACTGTGTCCAGTGAGCTTCAGGAGTTCAATGTAGAGCCTCTTCTGGGATTACAAGCGTGCGCCACTATACCTGTCATTTTTATACAGGTTGCAGGGTTCGAACTCTGGTCCTCACGCATGTGTAGCATACACTTTACCTGCGAAGCCAGCCTTCTCTTTAGAGCCAGGGAGACTTGTAGTCGAAAGGTGGGGGCTGAGAGAATCCAGCCTAGATTCCTTCTCTGAGCTGGCTGTCCATGACGTCCACACCATAGGAGATGACCTCAGGCTCCACATCGGTAAGTGAAGATCAACCACACCATCGATCTCCTTGTGGTGACTGAGGAATTCAGCGCCATAAGGCACGCTAAGAAGTTGGCATGCAGATATCCCCCGTAAGTGTGTTGTTTCTATTTTTACTGGAAGACACAGGGAGGGGGCTGTATACCATCTTCTTCCACTTCTCGAGTCTCAGGGTGTCTGAGCTCAGCCACTGCAGGGACACGTAGGTGTCTAGATACAAAGCAGTGTATAGCATCCCCCTCCACTTTTCGCGTCTCGATGTAACCACCCATCCCTGGGACCTAACTGCCAACCCTTTGCCTTGGAACCACGGGAGCCGGGTGTGCAAACGTTGTGCACGAGCCAGGCAGTTGGCAAAATAATTGAGTGCCAACTTGTCATATTTTAATGAAGTTCTGGAGTTAGAGATTTATAATTGCTAATGAGCCAGGCTAATAATTAGTTGCTTTATAATAAGGGTGATGATCACTCAGACAGAGGTAGAGCGAGCCAGGCTCTTGCCTAATTTTTCTCCTGTAATTATGCGACATGCCCAACTGCCTGGAACGGTTCTCACCCTTTCGTCCTCTGGCTCCAGGACCATGCCAGATTTCTATGGCACCATCCTGGCTCTCCTGTCCCACCCCAGTAGCTCAACTTTGGGGGCCCAGTGCTTCCCACCAGGTATCTATTGTCCGGTATCTACTTCCCCTTGCCATCCCACTGGCCAGAGTTCTCTCCATATGCTCAGGGGCAGGATGATTAGAGGCTGGCTCTAGAGCTACATACAGAGCAAAGCTGGACCAGCCACACAGAGAAGTGATTTAACACATGGTGGATGCTGCATATGGGCTGCCTTCTACCTTGGATGGAGGGTGGAAACCCCTGTCTACCTCATGGTGAGTTCAGCCTGAGGGAGGAAGACAGCAGGACTGCCCCAGGAGCATGGCATCCTGAGGATGCCCAGAGCTGGACCATTCCTGGGGATAGAACAGAGTTGTGGGTAGAGAGAGCAAGACAGCTGCCTGTACTCTGGCCCTTCCGAGCTTCTCAAGAGCAAGGTACAGAGAACTCATGGTCCTTCTCTGCTGTCACCTGGCTGACTCACCGGCCAATCCTGGGGTTTGCCTTAGTGGAAAATGACAGAGATAGTTGAACAGGACTCAGGTCTTCTCCAGCACTGGGCCTCTAGGGGTTACTTTGATGATCGTGAGGCTTTAAGAAGAATGGGAGGAGGGCACAAACACACTCCCTATCTCTGAAGTGACTTAATCTACAGGTCCTGGTGGCAGATGGGAAGGCAGGGCTCTGAGGTGTCTGTGGGAACACTGGGGGAGATGTGTCCAGGTGAGCGTCCCGTTGTGGTGGCCTGTTTCTGTTTGTTTGTTTGTGTGGATGGGTGGGTGGGTGGGTGGGTGGGTGGCTCTGGATTTAGAACAAGTATCTCTAGTGCCTGAGAGAGAATCAGATGTCTGAGCAACCTGAGACTTTATCCTCAGGGATTTGGTATCTGGTGTGTGTGCACACGCATGTGCATGCGTTCAAGTGCATGACGTGGGCACATGTATGTGGAGGTCAGAGGTCATTATCAGGTAGTGTTTGTCACCAGGATGCCGCTCACCTTGTTTGTATAATGAAAAACTGTAGCTGTGTTTGCTACTTTGAGGGCTGTTCTGTTTTTCGACCCTTCTCTACCCCCTAACACTAGATAAGAGAAAAGGACAGAGAGGAAAGGAAAGAGATCCTGAATAAAGTCAGGGGTTGCAAAGGAGCCGACTTCCTGCTGACTAGGGGATCCAGTTCCTTGAGGCAAGTTTGATCTTCTCCCTCAGGATAACTTCCCTCCTCCTCCTCCTCTCCTCCTCCTCTTCCTCCTCTTCTTCCTCCTCCTCCTCCTCCTCTTCCTCCTCCTCTTCCTCCTCCTCCACCTCCTCCTCCTTCTTCTTCTCTTCCTCCTCTTCCTCCTCCTCTTCTTCCTCCTCCTCCTCCTCCTCCTCCCCCTCCTCCTCCTCTTCCTCCTCCTCTCCTCCTCCTCTTCTTCTCTTCTTCTTCTTCTTCTTCTTCTTCTTCTTCTTCTTCTTCTTCTTTCTTCTTCTCTTCCTCCTCCTCCTCCTCCTCCTCCTCTTCTTCTTCTTCCTCCTCCTCCTCCTCCCTCCTCCTCCTCCTCCTCCTCCTCCTCCTCTCCTTCTCCTTCTCCTTCTCCTTCTCCTTCTCCTTCTCCTTCTCCTTCTCCTTCTCCTTCTCCTTCTCCTTTCCTTCTTCTTCTTCTTCTTCTTCTTCTGTCTTCTTGTTTCTTCTTTGTGCACGATTACTTAACATACTATGACCAACAACAACCAACAAACAACCCACCACCCCCTCAGGGTCCTAGCATTTATACACCCTCTGAAAAGTCCTCAGAATCTGAAACATCACACAATCGCAGAAAGTATCTGCAGCTGACAAAACCTACTGGAGCACGAGGCAAATCCTAGTCAGCTGCTGTGTGGACAGTCTGAAGCGGCCCCATATCCCACACCCGGGATTAAAACAAAAACATATCCTCATAGTATTTCTGTGTTTTTTAAAAGAAACCAAAACTCGAGAATTGTGCCTACAAAAACATTTATTTTGATTATTTTTAATTATGTGAATGTCTGTGTGTGTTTGTGTGCATGAGTGTAGGTCCCTGTGGGAACCAGAGAGCTTGGATCCCTGGAGCTGGAGTTATAGGTGGTTGTGACCCACCCAACACAGGTGTTAGAAACTAAACCCAGGTCCTCAGCAAGAGCAGCCAGTGCTCTGAACTGCTGAGCCACTGTTCCAGCCTTCACCTTGTTTTTGAGATAGGGCCCGGGACTCACCAGTTTGGTGACTCCGGCTGGTCAGTGAACTCCAGAGATCCTCCCCTGTTCCCCTCCCTGGTGCTGAGATCACAGATGTATGCCATAGCCACTGGCATTTTGGCCCGAGTTCTGGAGTTCAAACTCAGCTTCCATGCTGCAAGGCAAATGCTTTACCCATGGAGCTAGCTGCCTCTCCAGCCTCTTGATATCTATTTTGAATCAAATAAGCCAGCTAGAGAATTCCTTCATTTCTCCATGTGCTTGTGCATGTGTTCAGGGCATAATGGTACAGCCTCACTTACCCCTCCACCAGGCCTCCTCGAGTCTTTTGAGGCTCCTGTAAGTGGCTGGGTGGGGGCTCTGTGATGTCACTGGTATCAAATAAGAAATAAGACACAAAAGGCACACTGACTGGATGTAGGCTTTGTGGGCTTGTGCTCTGGGGTCTATGATAGACTTCAGGGGTTCTGTGCATTTGAGTGGGGAAAAACCTCATCCTGAATTATTATTATTATTATTATTATTATTATTATTATTATTATTTCTTCTTCTTCTTCTTCTTCTTCTTCTTCTTCTTCTTCTTCTTCTTCTCTTCTCCTTCTCCTTCTCCTTCTCCTTCTCCTTCTCCTTCCCCTTCCCCTTCCCCTTCCCCTTCCCCTTCCCCTTCCTCTCCTCTTCCTCTCCTTCTTCTCTCTCATCCTTTCTTTTATTGTTGTTGTTGTTTGATTTTGTTTTGTTTTTCTCTCTCTCTCTCTCTCTCTCTCTCTCTCTCTCTCTCTCTCTCTCTCTCTCTCTCTCTCTTGTGCACAGAATCCACAGACATATAAGCGGTGCTTGGGGCTTCATCACTGGAAAAGAGGTATTTTCATATCACATTAGTACAGCGGCAGATACCTCAAAATATTGTTTATGCTCATCACCAGTTTGAAATTATGGTAGTTATTAGACCTGCTGCGAGAGCTTGTTGCTCACCACGTTAATAAAAGATCACATGAGTTGCTATATATTTGGTTCTAAAAATGCAAATTACTACAGGATTTTAAAACACCGCTTGATAGCCGCATTTCAGTGTAATTGCTCCTCCGTATAACTCCATGGATTTTCTTTCCTCTCCTCCTCTCTGTCCTGTTTCCAGGCCCCACACCTTCCTGAAGACAGCGATTGTCACTCACACTGAAGAGGTGATGCTTATGATACCTGAGACTCAGGAGAGACTGAGGGTGCTAACACATCCCCAGAGGCTGGGAGGGGAAAGACAGGATGGCGGCTGAACGTGGTGACTCATGCCTGTAATCACAGCATTCTGAAAGGCCGGGGCAGAAGATGCTGTGAGTTCTGGGTCAGACTGGGCTATAGAGAGACTTTTCAGATCAGTCTGGGCTACACATTGAGAGCCTGTCTGAAAAGAAACACACACACACACACACACACACACACACACACACACGACTAGTGTCATTCCCAGTGTGCTCTCTGTTCTGCCTCCTGGTTATGGTCTGAGGAGGTATGAGCTCTCAGCTGTTCCTGCCACCATGCCTGGGACCCGCCATCCTGAACTCTAACCCTCTGGAACTGTCAGCCCAAATAAACTCTTTTATAAGTTGCCTTGGTCATAGGGTTTTATCTCAGCAATGGGCAAGTAACGTAAACATTCTCCTGTGAGCACGATACTATCCTGAGAGGCCAGGCATAGGCTCTGCCTATATACATGGGCTTGCACTGGGCCTGGAGACATTAGGTTAGGCAAATAGCAGTTGATTACTAATGGCTGCAAACTAGTCAGTAATAATGAAAACTACTTCATATTGGGGCAGTTGAGAGGTGACAGAGGTGTGTCATGTCCCACAGCAGTCTCAGTTGTCACTGGCCCTGAAGCCACCACTGTTGTGTGTTTCACTCTCTGATATTTTGTTCCATAACAAACTTCAAATTCAAGATTGGATTTCTTGGACCTGGGACCAGTAAGGTGGCTCAGCAGGTAAAGGCAGTTGCCATAAAAGGCAGATACCAAAGTGCAGTCCCTGGAACCCACATAAGGGTGGGAGGAGAGAACCCACTTTGCAAAATGGCCCTCTGCTGTTCATACACAGGAAGTGGTGTGTGTCCTTCATTTTACACACACACACACACACACACACACACACACACACACACACACACACATACACACACACACACGATGTTGTTGCTGGTAATGATAATGAAATAATAATGACAGTGGTAATAATAAAAATTTCTTGAATCCACAATGGTTTCCATATAGCCCAGTAGGTTTTGTTTTTATCATCGCAGTTTTTGTTTTTATTTTGCATGCCCGTGTGTGTATGTATGTATATATGTATGTATGTGTGTGTGTGTGTGTGTGTGTGTAAATGGTGCATGTATAGAAATCAGAGGTCAGTTCTCTCCTTCTACTCTTTCAGTTCCAGAGATCAGACTCAAACTGCCCAGCTTGGTGACAAGCCCTCTGCCCACCAAGCCATCTCACTGGCCCCACCATGGAATTTTTAAAGAAATACATGCTTAGATTGTATTCCTTTGTCCCTAGAAATCACTGACATGCTTGTTTCCACAACATGCACCATTTATATATACATACATATACACACACATACATACATACACACGGGCACGCAAAATAAAAACAAAAACTGTAATGATAAAACAAAACCTACTGGGCTATATGGAATCCATTGTGGATCCAAGAAATTTTTTTTATTACCACTGTCATGACATGTGGGGTAGCAAGTACTCAGTCCCAATCTCCACACTCCTGCCCTCTAGGGCTCTGTGCTGCTGGCGCTCAGAGTGTTTGCACAGGATTCGAAAAGCCACTTTAAAATGAGAGAAAGTAGAGGAGGGGGAGGAGGAGGGGGAAGGAGAGGAGGAAAGGGAGGAGGGGTGCTGCAAGGCAAAGAGGTGGCAAACCATTTTCTGCAGTAGTACCAGAAAGGAGTGTTTCTTCCTGTCTATTTGTATTGATAATTGAGCATTTTCTGTTCGCTCACCCGGCACAGCCTGTTTTCAAAGACATTTTGCATGCTCTGGAGGGAACTGAGTAAGCCTGCAGCAGGTGGAGAAATTGTGCAAATGAAGACTGGTCATGTAAGTCTTCCTACACAGAAGATGCAGGACTCACCCAGGAGGCACTAGGTACTTCTCTGAGGTGGGCCTGGACAGGCTCGATTTCACTTCTGATAAAACCAAAGAGTTCTTTGATTTTGTTTGTAATCAATGGTACTTATGGAATAGAATTCCTGTGCTCCTGAAGGTCAGCCTCATTCAAGGTCATAGTCCCCGAGGATGAAGGGCAATCACTGTCATTTACTGAGCACATACTAAGCACTAGTTCCTAGAGTGGGTTTTATGTGGCTCACCCTCATTTAGAAGACCCCAGGAAGTGTGCCTCAGCTTCCTAATGAGATCCTGAGCATTAAAGGAGGGTGATAGCTCCTTGTGGTAGCATATTATGTAGCCAAGGAGCAGAGGTCAGAATCACAAAGTCTGGCCCTAGCTTTTGCTCCTAGAGCCACAGTGTCTAAGGAGAGAACACCCCAACATTAAATGTCATGGGAAAGCCTTTGGGGTGGATGACAAAGGTTTTGTCAGAATTTTAGAAATCAAACCAGCCATCTATCTATCTATCTATCTATCTATCTATCTATCTATCTATCTATCTATCTATGTATGTATCTATCTATCTGGATAAGTAGATAGTGGATGGATGGACGGATGGATGAATGGACAGACAGGTGGACAGATGAATGGACAGACAGATGGATAGACAGACAGATAGATAGATGAGCTTAGCTAGAGTTATCCTATACAAGAGAAATGGTCCTCCCCAAATCCACAGATTGCCAAGTAAAAATCCCATTGCCATGTGAGAAATAAGTCCCTTTGAGGTGTTGGTCAGAGATGTCCTGAAGACTCCCACTGTTCTTGTCTGTCTCCAGGAACTCAACAATAAGACTCTGGTGTGAAGACTTTGGTCAAAGTGCTACACACTTTGGTCATACGACATTGAGAAACCAAGTGTGTGCTGGTTGGGGAACTTCCTCCATGCTGGCTAGCTCTCACAGTACCAGAAGGTGCTACGTAGGCTGATGAAGTTGGGGGAGTTATCAATAGCATTGCCCAGCTGTGAATTCCGTGTACAGCAATAATGACAGATGTGGCAAGATATACAGCTGCAGGCACACTAGTGGCATGGACGTTACAGGAGTAACCAACCACCTTTTGATTGGATTTTGGGTCTATTCCACAGGAGAGAAATTATGCCTAGGACTGATTATGTGGCCAGTAACCCATGATTGAGGTCATAGGTCCAAGGGGTGAACCTATTATTATTATTATTATTATTATTATTATTATCATCATCATTATCATTATTGAACATAGCATCAAACTGTCCTCTGAATTCATATCTCACTTGGTCAATCTGCAGACAATGAGTGTTAATGGAGTGCTTGGCCACAAATGGGACATCAATAACACACACACACATACACACAGAGAAAGAGAGAGAGAGAGAGAGAGAGAGAGAGAGAGAAAGGTTATGGAGAACCAGAGTGAGACAATGTCTTTCTGTAGTCTTGAACTCGCAGCAGCTCTGCATAATACCATCAGAAGGTCAGTCAACCTTCTATCATAGTGGGGGGAACTCAGACCCCATCCCTGTCTAAGGAGCTCTGTCCAGCTGAAGGCTTTTGAGTGAGGGAGAGTTTGTTTCCTTTAAAGGAGTGGTCCATATAGTTCAAGCATGCTTTATGAATGGTCCCGTACCCTGGAGTGTATGAGCAGCATAAACAGGGATCAATGAGTTACTAAAACAATCAAATACAGACATAAAATTGGGAAGGAGTAGGAAGTAGATCTAGGAGGACTTAGATGCAGGAGTGGGGATGAACACGATCAAAATAAGGGTATGAAATTCTCAGAGAATTAATAAAATATTAGCAAAAAGATGAGAAAAGAAAAATGAAGAAAACGGATGGCCCCTGTGCACAGGTCAGGCAGGTTCATGCCAGCGTTTTGCCTGCATGTCTTCTGTAGCCACTCTCATTTCATAAGGGAGACGATGGAGACCTACAGCAGCCGAGGATTAGGCTCACTGTGAGACCCAGCCTCTCATTCCCAACCCGACTCCCTACATCGCCCATCGTTTTCCAAGCTGTTTGGGGTGTGGGCTCAGACGTTGGTAAAGACTGATGGGGAGAGACATCAGACGTTGGTAAAGACTGATGGGGAGAGACATCCAAACACTGGGCTAAGAGTTTGCTCCTCCAGGAAGTCTATAAGGATTAGCCTGGTTTGGTTTTCATGCTGCCTTGAAGCCAGGGAGGACTTTCTATTTTAATTTGTTTTATTATTTATTTAATGGAGGTAGGATCTCTCGCCAGAGACCATGCTGGCCTGCATCTCACTATGTAAACCCACCTAGCCTTGGACTTGTTGTAATCCTCCTGCCTCAGTCTTCCAAACTCTGCTATATGCTTGAGCTATCACACTATACTTATTTATTTATTTATTTATTTATTTATTTATTTATTTATTTGTACTTGTTATTCTTACAGAGGGCCTGGATTTAATTCCAGGCACCCATATGGTGATTTACAGTCACCCATAACAGGAACCCGATGCCTTCCTCTGACCTCTTCATGCAGCGGGTACTCACGTGATGCAAAGACATAGCTACGGACAAAGCACTCATGCCCATAAAATAAAAGAAATCTTTAAAACAAGAAGGTAATCTCACTGCTGCCTAGGCTGGCCTTGGACTTAGAGGCTCAGGTGATCCACCCCCCACACATGCCCCTCAACCTCCTGAGCAGCTGGGACAACGGAGGCACGCCATCACCCTCAGCTCATAGCAGACTCTTGAGTTGTTGATTGATACCTATGAAGCAGCAATAGAATGCAGACACAGGTTTTAACATAACCTTTTAAAAAGCAGGCATGAGAGCTTGGCATGTAGCCCAATGGGTAGAGTGATTGTCTCACACGCTCCAGGCCCTAGGTTTGATCCCTGGCACTGCATGCATACACAGGGGTGGTGGGTCATGCCTTTAAGCTCAGGATAGTAGAGGCAGGGGGAGCAGAAGTTTCAGGACATCCTTGGTTACATAGTGAGTTGGGGGCTAGCCTTAGCTACATGAAGAAACCCTGACTCAAATCTTCCTATCCATCCCTTTGGTCTTGGGGATGGCCTGATCTCTGCCACCTGCCTCTTGCTCCTCACTCATCTCTTTCCTGCCTCCTCCCATTTGCGCTGGAAGCTGGAAGGGAACCCAGTTCCCCAGCTGCCTCCTGGCTGCTGTGCTCCAGAACACAGTATTTAAATCCTGTTAAATAACCTGTTTTTATGGGCAATCCCAGCCAGGTTAGTAAATTCCCTGCACGCTCACTCTTTAGACAAAACCAACGTCCTGGGTCCCAGAAAATTGGCCATTGTCCTGTAATGGTGGAATTGAATTGAGCCAATGGTTACACTTAAAAAAAAGAAAAGAGAAGAAAAAAGAAAAGTCGTTCCCATTCAGACAGAAACAAAAGTCTAAACCTTCTGCTCTGGAAATTTCCAGTTTTCAGCCCATTTCTCCGCAGGTATAAAGGAGGAAATAAACACCCTTGCAAGGCAAGTGAGTAATTCCAACCAGCATTTGGGGGTCTCCTGCTGGCAGCTGGCTCTGCGGTGTTATTTTTAATTGGTAGCCAAGGCCAGAGTTGGGTGGGGTAGAGCCTGAGCTCTGGGATTTCAAAACTTGTGTGTGAAGGACACTTCTTGTCCAGATCCTGGTAGATGATCCTGGGGATGGGGAGGGAATTGCTTGCACTTTCTGTAACTAAGCGTCTATGGTCCCAATCATCATTAGTAGCAGCAACAATAAGACCACATCTTTATTAGGCGCCACTGTGTGCACTGCCCCGTTTCAAAGGATTAGGGAAGGAGGCTGGAGATCCAAAGCTACAAGGATACTGCTGAATTCAGTAGATTCGTGGCTTCTAAGAAAGGCTCAGATATTTAGAGAGCCAGTGCACTAGATGACCAGCATAAGCCATGGGGCTTTGTTACACCCAGCCAGGTCACCTAAATGACATCTTCTTCCCCATTAACCGTGAAACACTCATGTCAAGTGAATCAATCACCTACCACTACATAACAAACAGCCCCAAACTTAGTGGCTTAAAGTAGCCATTTACCAACTGTGACACTGAGGGCAGCTGATTTAGCATGGGCTCAGCTGATCTGGAACATTCTACCAAGCCAAGCTGAGTTCACCCATATGCCTGCTGGGAGGTTGAGACATTGGGCTGGAGATGGCCTGTCCTTTGTTAGCAGAATGACTAGGTGTCATGTGATTTGTCCTAGGGAGACATGAACAAATATCTGTTCACCTCAGGTAAGACATCGGTGATAGACTGAAGAAATGATTCCTACCTACATCCAGCTTGGTGAAGCTATGGGTTTATTGGGGTTCCTTAGTGGAACATGGTTGACCCAAACATGGCTGCATCACCCAAAAGCCCAGACAGCATGAGTGACCATTCGTGAAAGCTGCTTCCCTGGAACTCTCTGTGGAACTTGCAGGCTGCTCAGCTGACTGGAGAGTCACCTCGGCAATTGTTTGCTGTTCCTATAACCTAGTGTGAGAAGGGGCCTTGTCAGTTTTGTGACACTCTGAGCTTCCTGAGCCTCAGGAGCCTCTGTCCTCCCTCCAGGAGGGAATGTGCCAATTTGGAGGCAATAGGTAGGTAACATTGGAGCTTTCTGGGATATGGTCTGGTCATCCATGGGCTGATTCAGATTTGTCCCCAAGTCCTGTCAGAGTTTGGCTGTAAGAATGGAAGCTCCTCCTCCTTCTTCTCTTCCTCCTCCTTCTCCTTCTCCTCCTCCTCCTCCTTCTCCTCCTCCTCCTCCTCCTCTTCTTCTTCCTCCTCCTCCTTTTCCTCCTCCTCTTTCTCCTCCTCCCCCTACTCCTCCTTCTTCTTCTTTCTCTTAGATTTATTTATTTATTTTATGTATATGAATATACTGTAGCTGTCTTCAGACACACCAGAAGAGGGCATGAGATCCCATTACAGATGGTTGTGAGCCACCGTGTGGTTGCTGGGAATTGAACTCAGGACCTCTGGGAGAGCAGTCAGTGCTCTTAACCTCTGAGTCATCTCTCCAGCTCCCAAATGGAAGCTTCTTAATGAGTGGATAATAGACATGCATTTACACCATAGTCAGCTGCTTAGGACACATGAAATTTGTAGGTAAAAGGACAGTTAGAAACATCACCCTGGCTGAGGATTGTTTCTGACCCAGGAGACAAACATTGCATGTTTCTTCTTATATGTAGATTTAACTTTTAAGCTTCAGATATGTGTATTTTGCTTAGAATATCTATGGAGGTTAGGTATTTCATAAGGGACCAGAGGGGAGGAAGGGATCTTTCAAAGAAAGGGAAATAGACTATGGTGTTATAAAGGGATAAAGGGGAAATTACAATGGAGGATTAAATGGGGAGGGGTGGGGGAGAATACAGGCAGAGATAAGTAACACTAAAGGCCTTTTGAAGAGCCATGTGGAAACTTACCACCATAAAAGCTTCTTAAAATACATACACATACGAAAAGAATTTAAATGGAGTTTCCATATAATAGGGGAGAGAATGTCTCCTATTATAGACATCAAATACCACCAAAAAAACATTTCTAGTACCAGGAATGGGTCTTATCTGGTTGAGTTGTTGGCCAAAGGGGTTCCATAGACCACCCTCCCAAACACTGCAGGCTATAGTCAGTCAGTGCTGTTGGTGACCCTCCATGACCCGACAGTAAGGCCCTGCTGCTCAAGACATCGCATACTTACGTCATCAAACATGGAAGCGTTAACGTTGGTGCTCAACTAGAAGGTTCACCTGTACGGTCTAGCCAACATAGCGCTGGAAGATACTATACATGCTGTCAGAGGAGAAAAGTAGTTGTCAATCAACCTTACCCAGCTGTGAACCCTGTGACCTATAACAGCGGCACAGATGCCATAGAAGCAACCAACTGCTTTTTGATTGGCTAATAAAGTTCATTGCATGAGCTAAAGCCAACACCCAACATGCTTAATGAGGCCAAGAATCTGAGATGAGGTAGATCATGGGCCCTAGAAAAAACTACCACAATTAGTCTTTAGAACATAGGAATCAGGGGCTGGAGAGATGGCTCATCGGTTAAGAACACTGACTGCTCTTCCAGAGGTCCTGAGTTCAATTCCCAGCAACCACATGGTGGCTCACAACCATCTGTAATGAGATCCAATACCCTCTTCTGGTGTGTCTGAAGACAGCGACAGTGTACTCATAGAAATAAAATAAATAAATCTTAAAAAAAAAAAAAAAAGAACACAGGAATAAAATGGCTACCAATGTCACATCACTATCTTCATAGATTGGTGTACTGCTCAACCCTCATCAGAGAAACTTCTTCTTGTAGTAATTCGTAATTAACACAGAGACACACAAAACTGGACAACATATAAACAGTGAGAGACTTTGGAATACTTGGCCCCAAATAGTTGTTTTTAATCAAACCCTCCTGAGCCTAGATCTATGAGGAAGAAAAGACAGAAGTAAGAGCCTGAGGTGACTCCAAGGAAACACTGTGTTCCAGACACACAAGGTTGATGCTCATATGACCTCACAAAGACTGTGACAGTATGCACAAGACCTTCATATTATAACCAGACAAAATCCCAGCATGGAGAAGAAGTGGACAGAAAATCCCACCCCTCACTAAGAAGCTATTTGTAATTGATACCTGATAGGAGAGGGAAAAAGCCGTTTTCTCCAACAGAGTGACACTAGATATATCAGCCCCATGCTTGGGCAGGCATCATGCTCAGGAATAAGTTAGCCAACACAGAATGGAGTTCATAATTTTTCGTTGTGTGCCTTTTCTTGTCATTATGGTTTGGTGTTTTCTATATTTTGTATGGGTTTAGGGGGAGTGTCTTATTTTTGTTTTGTTTTTTTTTCTTATTGTGGAGAGAATAGACATGGAGTTGAGTGGGTAGGGAAGTGTGGAAGACCTGGGAGGACATTGGGGTGGGGACAGAACATGATCAAAATATACTGTGTGAAAACCTTATCAAAGGGAATGGAAACTCCCAGATCTTCTTTGGAAGGGACATATACAATTGGCCATAGCAAGATAAAGTTCAGTTCTGATTCAGGAGCAGCGTCACAGGTTCAATAATGTATTGTCTTCCTCCCCACTATTCATGACCATCCAAAACCCCCAGAATGTGACTTGATTTGGAAATAGGGCCTCTGAAGATGGAATTTGAATCTGCAGTTAGTGGTCCTAGACTTTGGATAAGGCCTAACGATAACAGCTTCCCTTACAGGAAGGGAAGACAGAGATCGGAGATGCAGAGTGGGGGTTTGAAGTGATACAGCCAGAGCCAAGGAGTGCCAAAGATGGCAGCTGCCTTCTCAAGCTGGAAGAGAGGCATGGGATGGGGTCCCCACTGAAGCCTCATGGCCCCAATGACATCTTGACTTTGGACTTTGCTTACCTGAGCTTCTGGTTTGCAGCAGTTATGAGACACTCAGACAGGGGGACGCAGACTCCATCTCTCAGGATCAGGGGGAGAGACCAGGAAGGTGGGCTGGAGGAGAGCTGCATTTGCCATCTTGCACCTTGTTTTTTTTTTTGTTTTTTTTTTTGTTTTTTTGTTTTTTTTTCTCAGCTCCCAATTCACTATTGGCATTTACCTTCAAATCAAAGAGCAGCCATCGGATGCCAGACACGGGCCTGCCACAGCCCGCTGGTTCTATTTCAGCACAGGTTCCTGAGAGAGCTTGCACGAGGAGGTGTCGTCGTCTCTCTCACAGCTGCCTCCTTTGCAACAGCCTTTCCTTACCACATATTCCTCACGGCATCCGGCTGGACTTAGGCCATGTCAGCTCTGTCTGAGCAGAGCCTAGGAAGGCAGGATGGCTAAGAGACAGTGTTGAGTGTAGCCTGAGCTCCTGGGTCCTTCTTTCTCACATCCAGTTCAAGCGGCCTGGGCTAAGCTGGACTCTTACTCTCTCCAAAGATCCAAGCCTGTCTCCAGTGCACAAGAAAGGGACTCTGAATTGCCAGGAAGACAGTTTAGAGAGACTGTGGGGCTTGCTCTTTTGGGAGACTGTAGCACAAAACGATCAACCCAGGTCCTCAGAATCCCCACCAGACAACAGCGCTCTTCGACGCAATGGTGCCCAATGCGATGCCTGCATCCAGTCCTTAAGAAATGACAGTGTCTAGGAGGCAACTTCAACCACACTGCCAAGTCCCTGGGACTCTAGGCAGAGCAGAGCATAGCTCACAGGAAAGCTGTGTTGGGGAACTTTCCCATCAGCCTGCAAAATGCATTAAGTCCAAGCACCGACCACAAGGAACTCCTGGCTCATGGGATCCTGCCGCTGCAGCCTCCTCAGTCACTGAGATCACCAGTAAGGCACCTCTGAGAACAGCTTACAAAGGCACCAAGGGAAATGGTGGAGTGGGGAGGGAAATGGAAACAGGAAGTGGGGGTTCTGGGGGAAGGAGGTGAAGAATGGACCAAAGAATGTCCTCCAGTTTGTGGTGGTTTGGAACCCCAGAACATGGTCTTTTGTGGAAACGGAGCCTCCACTCTCATGCTTGGTGAATGTGCAGTCATGCTAGAGTAGATTGGTACCCGAACCCGATAGCTAGTACCACAGGCCTCATAAGAAGAGAAGAAACCAGCTATGCAGGCCCAGAGTGAGCCCACACATAGCAGAAGCAGAAACGGAGGTAATATAGTGAGGTGAACGGACCCCTGTTCCAGAATCTTCAGAGGAATGTGGCCCTGACTGCACCATCACTTCAGCCTAGAGCCTCCAGGGCTCTGAGAGAATCACACCCAGTTACTAGAAGTTTCTAGGCTATGGCACCTTGTTACAGTGACTACAGGTGACTCAGATGACGTCATACAGCAGGTGGGGTGGGGTAGAAGATGTGGCAGACTGTCTGCTGTGACTGTTTTGCTTCCTTCCTCTCTTTTGCCCCTGCCCCCACCCCCTTTTCCTGGCTGTCTTGGAACTCACTCTGTAGACCAGGCTGGCCTTGAACTCACAGAGATCTACCTGCCTGTCTCCCAAATTCTAGGACTAAAGGTGTGTGGTGTGTATACTACACTCAGTTTGATGTAATGTTTTCAAGAGGAACTTCAAACCATGCTCCTTTTTTTCTTTCTTTCAAGAGCCTTCAGTGACTTTTCATTGTTGTTAGAATAAGATACAAAGTGTCACAGTGTCTCATAAGACCCTGCTGGTGGGCTCCAACACCATCAAGACTTATCTCTGTATTGGCTAGGCTGCCACCCCCTTCTTTTCTGCAGCCTCAACAACTTTCTTACAACTGCTTTGTACCCATCTTCAGATGGTTAGATATGGAGTCGCTATAGAGGACACAGTGATATCTGCTCTTAGGAAGTGAAAGCAGTATGTTTCGGTAATTATTTAAACCTGTGGCACCCGTTCTGGCTTGTAGTTACGGAGTTGCCATGTTCCCGACTAGGCTAGGCCTGAGGTCACGAGTATCAGCCTGTTATCGCTGCTGCCGTGGCTCAGGCCGCTGACTCAGGCAGCCAGAGACACTGGCCCTGCCACCCACGAGATGCCAGCATGGGAGATGGCTTTGCCAATCTTCCAAGCTCTCTCCATATGTTTGGGCTGAGCCCAGACCATCCTGCCATCCACACGGTACCTGGTAGAAATGAGACTGGTGTTTAAAGATTAACCAAAGGCTTTATATGTTTGAAAATGCTCAATTAACAAGATTCTCACACAATTAGAGGTGTTTCCCAATATCTAACCTAGATATAAGTTGTTACCCAGGACTGTTCCCGATACATGCGTGGTTCTCCATCGCTTCTCCATCTCTCCTCCCCAGCTCCTCCATTTCCTTTTCCTCTTCCTTTCCTTACTCCCCCTCTTCCTCTCCTTACTCTCCCCACCTTAGCTCCTCCCAACTTTCGGGGAAAGTATGCTGCTACAGCAGTATCTCTATAACACCTTGCACGTGGATGTTTATAGCATCATTGCTTGGAATAGTCCCAACAGGCATAAAACAAATCCTACCAGGTGGATATGGAACACGTAGTCTGATTCTTCCACCCAGTAGAAGGGAATATTATTTAGCTAGGAAAAGGAATAAAGTTCTGTCGTTTATTGAAACATGAGCCAAACAAGATAACCAAAGGGATGCTCAAACAAAAGACTACCTGAGTCTGTCATTCTGTCATCATTCTGTCCAGAACCTGAAACTCCACTGTGACAAGTTGATGAGTAAATGGCTGCGGATTGGAAAGGGGCAAGGGTGTGTAGGAGGTATGAAGTCTCTTTTTCAGCTGGTGGAAATGCCCTATACTGACAATGTTAATACTGTATTGTGATGGCTATTCCTAGTTGTCAACTGACTACATCTGGAATGAACTACAATCCAGAATTGGAGGGCTCTCCTATGATCCAGGTCTCGAGGCTGGAAGACACAGGTTTCTGACCTGGATCTTGACATGAAGATTTTGAGGCACAGTGGCCATGAAAAGCTTAGGCCAAGGCAACGCCTTTAATCTCAGGAGACTAAGGCAAGCAGACGTCTGAGTTCAAGGCCAGCCTGGGACAAAGCAAGTTCCAAAACTAGGCATGGTACTACACACCTTTAATATAGGCCACAGAGGCTCTCACCTCACTGTTAATGAACTGGTTGGGATGATGAAAGTTCCAGAAACAGCTCTAATGTCACACCAAGGTCATTGGAAGAAGGAAGATTCACTCTTCTTGGACTGCTTGCAATTACTTGCCAGCACATCTGTTAGAATCTACTTCTACAGAAGACGAGCTGAGACAACTAGCCTCATGGGACTGAGCAACTACTAGATTCTTGGACTTCCCATTCACAGCTGCCCATTGTTGGATTGGTAGGACTACAGACTGTAAGTCCTTACAACAAATTTCCTTAATATAGAGACATCCCATAAATTCTGTGACTCTAAGGAATCCCAACTATGCATGTACACTCATGGAGCATACTAGTAACCACTGAGCTACCCACACTGAATGGCTGAGTTCTCGTACATAATTCATATCGTAAGCAAGCTGTTCTAAACACAGAGAGACTGTAAAGGAGGGGAGGCAGAGAGGGAGATACAGAGCCTGCTGAGGGGAAATGGTGGGCGGCCCCTAGAATAGACAGCAAGAAGGGAAAAGAGCAGCTAGCTATTGGCTGGAGGCAGTGTAAGCAACGAATGGAGAGACCAACAAAATGGGAACTGTCCAGCCAGGGGGAATCTTACTCTCACTTAAAATATATTTAGCTAGACTGGGAAGATGTCTGAGTGGATAAAGTGCTTGCTGTGTCGTCTTGGGGACCAGAGTTTGGATTCCCAGCACCTGTGTAGATGCTGGTGCAAGTGGATGTGGTAACCTGTAATTCCAGCAGTCAGAGCGGGGAGAGAGGGAGGGCATTCCCAGAACAAGCTGGTTAGCTAGACTAGCCAAATTGGCACACTCTGGGTTCCAGTGAGAGACTCTGTCACAATTGATAAGGCAGAGAGTGATCAAGGAAGACACACATCAATGAATGTCTGGGCCTCACACACGGGTGCACACATGTGTGCACACACAGTACAAAAACCACACACATATGCATGCACACCACACACACACACAGACACACACACACACACGCCAACACACAAAGCCATCGTGCCAAGTAAAATAACTCAGGGACAGTGATTGGTTGTCATGAGCCCATTTGTACAAGGCGTCTAGAACAAGCAAGTTCATGGAGCAGGAGTGCAGACCTTCCCGGAAACTGGGTGGGAGGGAGGAGCAAAAAGCTCCCACCTCACTGTTAGTGATTTGGTTGGGATGATGAATGTTCCAGAAACAGCTCCCAAGTCACACCGTCTGAATGTTCTCAGAGCCATCAGATTGCACACTCCATAGCTGCCGCTTAAGTGGTAAATTATGCAAGATGTGTGTTTGTTTCCCCATGACGAAAACAGAGGCATGGGGTCTGTGAAGGGTGGGCACAGGTCAGACTTCTGAGATGCGAGGCTCGGGGTCAGGGGCAGCAGTGCACAAAGGGACTAGTTAGGAGTGGTTTCATATAACAAGATACAGATGACCCAACTCTACTGTGTGGAGGGTCAGACAGAGTGCTGAGTTCTAAAGGTGCCACTCACAGGACAGGAGAGACTGGCGTGCTGAGAACAATCTCATAAACATCCAACTGAAGCTTTCCAGAGCCTCTCTTCCCTTGCACGATGCCTGGGAAACCCCAAACTTGGGAAAGGCTGGACACTTGAGGGACAGAGGAGAGGTGAGGCTAGAGATTTGATTTGGGGGAAGGTAAGGTGGGATCTACTCTTGGATGCCACCAGATGCCCTCTGTGTCTTGGGTAAGGGTTGTCTTCCCTGTGAAGAAGGCAGCTGAGGTCACCAGGTGTGCTTGTGGCGCGTGAACGCCTGCAGGTGAGATAGAGCCGGCACACGGCAGCTTCACCTCCTTTGCTGTTTTAAACAGCCATTTCACTGAGCTGCCATTTCTAAGTCTAGACTCCACCCACTCAAAGCATCTGGTCCGGTTGCTATTGGTGTGTTTCAGTGAATAACTATCACCCTCATGAATTTTAGACCATTTTCATCTTCCAAGACCTCTGCACTCCTCAGACATCACCAATAGCAAAGGTGACAGTGTAGGACTCCCCTCCTTGGCAGCTAGCACCTTTGGTGACAGTTTCATGCTATGCTGTGTCTCCTTTCTCCTGGCCCAGACTCTAAGTGACTGTCAACTCTCTCAAATGGAGCCCTATTGGCACCCGTTCCTTGCGTGGGGTGAGGGTCAGTGTAGCTGTCTTCAGATGAAAGATCACGAGAAAGGGGGAGAGAAGGCAGGCTCCGGAGGCCACTGGCTCTGCTGAACATGTCCAGAAAACTAAAGGCTTTTCAGTTGCTTCCTTCTCATAATTGCGTTGTGCTTGGAAACCTCCCGGCACATTGACCCTGGGTTCCTCCCAGAAAAGACTGAAGCAGGGAGCACCCCATGTCTCTGCCCTACCTTCCCCCTCATTTTCTGGCTCCTAAGTGACTTCCTTCTCCGAGAAGGCAGGGAGCTGCCTGCCCCTTTCTATTCCCAGCAGGCTCTGCCCTCTGTATGTCTGGCCTGAGGTCCTAGGAGGAGCTGGAGGAGCATCAAAAACAAAGCCAGCCTGTCCTCAGAAGACTGAACTCCCTGAAGGCTCCAGGAACAGGTCCTGGGGTTGGGGTCAGGGGACAGATGACACTTGGGCATCCCACAGTGTCCCCTGCCTCAGAAGGGTACCCGTTTGTTTTCATACACCACTCCTTGATATTTTAAATTTTTAATCACCCTTTTAGGAGGCTGGGCATTTCTGTTTGCCCTGTCTCTCTACCCCCAAACAAGGTAGCTAGCCGGTTAGGGGGGGAGGGTGTCGGTATTCCATGGGTCTCAGGAACTAAAATTGAAGACCCCTCCGGGGTGGGGGAGCACAGGCAATTCTTTACAGACAGGTAGTCCTGGGCTTAATTAAATTCTAACACAGAGAAAGAAGGCCCGAAGCTTCTAAAAGAGGAACTGTTTAGATATTTAGTAATCCAGAGGTCTGCCAAGGGGTAGTTCAGGGCCCAGATTCCTTGAAAGAGTCAAATGTAGCTTTCTCTGCCTCTTCTGAGTATTCCTCTTACCCCCTCTTTGTACTTCCTGTATCCCTGGGGGAGGAGGGAGAGGAACACTAACTAACGGGCTCTGTAGTTGGGAGGACCCAAGCTGTGATTCCATCCATCCGTGTTGTGTGACCTCTCTAGGCAAACTCACTTTATCATTTGTGAAACAAAGCTTATAAAAGCTATCATAGCAATAGTAAGATGGAAGTGCAGCGGTTGCAGGCCACCTGACAGTGCTAAAACAGGCATCTTCTTATAGGTTTCCTAACCAACCAGGAGCAAATACCTGATACCCTGCCTTCCCTCCTCCCCCAACCCAGGGCACAGGTAAAACTGGCCATCAGCACTGCCTTCCCCACCTGATAGGACAGGGAGCTGTGGAGGGCAGGACAGGAGTCTGCCAAGGGCCCACCCGGGTGAGAAGACAGCCCCTTCAGGCCTTCTGATCATTAAAACCAGAACTGGGCCCCTGTGGCAGAGACAGCCTCACAACAGGCTTCAAAGGTGGCAGAAGTTCCAGATGTTTGTGCTCTGGCTCTGCGTGTGGCGTGTAAGTACTCCCCTCACCACCCCTCCACCACCATCACCCCTCCCCCCTCCCAAAGAGCAAACGTGGTTATAGGCGAGGCCAAGAAAGCCACGCCCTGCTCCTCCCAAAGATGATCTCTTGAAGTTCATAGGAGGTTCCGCATCCGGTTATCTGTCTCCATGTTGGCCGTCCTCATTCCAAAAGGGTTATAAGTACTGGAAGGTGAAGCGGGGGAGCCACTTTTTGTGGGGAAGGGGAGAACTGGGCCTTGAGATCTGGGCACCAACTGTGGGGAGCTTGGGATAAGAGCATGGGGGTACTCTCCTGCAAGGAAGGACCCTGCAATTGAAGGCTGTGGCTCGAAGTGGCATTTCCTCTCTGCTCGTGGGAGGTCTGAAGGAACACCCCATTCTAGTGTGCACCGAGATGATTGCCAACCCTCTGCTCCATGTAGAGCCAGTCTTACAGAGGGAATCTTCCAGAGACAGCCGAGTTGGACCAAAGAAACTGTGATCTACAAAATTCCACACCTCTGCCCTCCCACACCCACCAGCACCTTTACTTGCAAGAAAACCCTCAAGTGTCACCTCCCCTGGGAAGGCTTCCGGGAATGTCCCAGAGGAAAGAGTTCATTGGTGTGGTGCCTGTCTCCCTAGCTATCTTTCTTTGAACTCCTTGGGGATAGAGTTTTGTCTGCTTTGTCCCTGTGTCTTTAGTTACTGGGTTTTGCTAGGGATGGGGACTTAGCCATAAACACCCGGACCCACAGCTTCTGGGCATCCCAGCTCACTCTTGGAGTTTCGGAATCACTTTTTGCACCCTGTGCACCACGTAGGCCATTTACTGAGAAAAGTGAAGGGATAATTTCCTGACCTTAATATGCAAGCTGAGATTTTCTCAGCGGTTAATGATCAAAGCTCTGCTTCTGCCTCCTTAGCCCCAGGACGGGGAGGCCGCCGGGCTTAGTAAATGGCTTTAGACATCATCTCAGCCTGGACCTCCGTAATTAAATTTTACATGTTAATCTGAAAGGAGTCGTTTTGAAGGGCTTCCCGTGAGCCCAGCAGGCCTAATTTAGTGAAGCCAAGGCCAGGAAACAGAATGGCCGCCACCTGCAGGTCAGGCACAGGAAGTCAATGTATGCTAATGAGGGTGCTCGGCCTGCCTGAGAGGCATTGTGGGAGCAACATGTGTCCTGTTACTAGGTTATGATTTTTTTTGCTGGGTTGGCCTTAGTATCCCAGGATCATGTGCAGTGCCACCTACAGGCCTACCCGGGGTGGTGCAGGCTTATTGATGCCCTTCCCTCCTCACTGTATTTCAGACAGTTTGGGGGTATGCAGTATCCCCAAATCTTGTCATTCTTGTGCCTCTAATAGAATTAATTATATTGAGAATTATGTTAGGATATGGTCATCACTGTCTCCTATTAAGACTATTGTAGAGCTTTCTTTGGTTATATGCTTCCTCCTTCCTGAAGAAGCTCTTGGCCTACTGTTATCAAACTTGGGGATCACAATCTGATCACAGGTCCAGCCGTCTATGCTCAGTATGCCAATTAAAAGAGTCAAATTAATAGTGCAAAGTAGAAAAAGGAGATTTATTCAGTGTGTGCATCTTGGGAAGAGAAAACAGACAGATCCCTCAAGTTTGTCTTCAGGGTCTAGAAGTGAGATTAAAGTTTAATCATCGGGACAAGGATATGCATATCATACCTGTCGTTGCCTGGGCTTCAGTCTCGTCCTGTAAGACGGTTTGACATGTTGTAAGCAGAGCTGTGTGAAGTCTCTTTTCCAGGATTCCCCTCTGGCTAATGCTTTTTCCTTCTCTCAGCTTGAGATTCCTGGGGGAGGGGAGTCCCACTTTTCCTCGGTGGGGAGGGGTGGGGGGGCAGCGGTGAGGGTTGGGGACAAGTGCATTGTTCAAACAGTCTGAAAGCCAGATGGAGAGAAGTGTCTGTTTGCATTATCTCTATTTCTGCTGGGTTCGTTATATTAGTGGCTCTGTGTTAGGGAGAGCAGAGGAAACTCGGTGGACCTTGATGGGCTTCTATGTGCAGCTTGGGGCTAGGGTCAGCGATCTGAGGGTTCTGAGCTCTGCTCAAATGCCTTCACCTCACCCACTCACTGGGGACAGACTAGCTTTCAAGAAGTTCCTAATGGAAGACCAAGGAGGGTGATCAGCCTGAGCGTGCCTGCCCAGGGACTCACAGTACAGTAGCATGGAGAAGTAGATACATTCACAGAACAAAATGTGCTACCTGTTGTTATTTAGCAGATGAGGACCCTGAGGTCCAAGGAGCATAAGGGGAGGAAGTCTGAAGGGAGGAGAAGGCTGAGGGATGATGTGTGATGTGAGCATCTCAGAGACAGCATCAGCCTTCCATGCTTCTGTGATGGGTGGAGGGCATGGCTTAGGTGCCCTGGTCCTGCTCACTCTGTAGAAATGACATGTTACAGGTGGCCTGCAGCTCTGCTATGGGGGACATGCTGACTTTTAGGTTGGTCGTGGAGAAGTATACTCTTGCTCCCATAGAAAATGCCTATGAAGCCCAAATCTAATGCCCATAGGAATCATCCCGAGGCTGGCAGTGCAGCCCTGTTGATAGAGCGCTTGTATAATGTGTATAAGGACTTGGGTTTGACTCCCGGCATCACATGAGCTAGGCATGATGAATCGCATTTGTAACCTCAGAAGTTCAAGGTCACCCTCATCTACACAGAGAGACAGGACAGCTTGGGCTACTTGAGACTCTGTCTCAGAGGAAGCGTGTCGAGCAAACTAGTTCACACTCAGAACCCCCAGGCTTCGGGCGTGGAAGTCTGTGGATTCTTGGAGATCTGAGTGCAGCTAAACTACTTGGTACCGATACTTAGATGGCCTGATGTGGGTGGCCAGGAACGTCCTTGGAAGAAATATCCTCGTGGACCAGAGCATCAGCGCATCCTCCAAAAGCACACATCAGAAGGTAGAGGCTTTATTGAGTTTTTCGATATAAAAGATGCCTAGCGGCTGAGACATTCTGTCTTTCCAGACACTGGGATAGCAACACGCATTTGGGGACATAACAAGACAAAATGATTGCCATAAAGAAAAGTCTAACGGAGAATGGAAAGCTGGATCCTGGTCTATGAGGTCTTAATGCCAGTTTATTCCCCACTCAATCCAAATAGATAAACAATACCATCCAACTCTGAAAGCTTGGGGCAGGAAGGGGCCAGCCACTGTGTAGTAGGGTTAACCTAGGCTGTGAATGAACTCACCTGTTAGACTAGAGTAGAAAGAAAACTCTACTAAGTACATCAGATGGAGGAGGTGGCTGGAAGTCAAGTGTATAGTCTGCAGTGTAGAACAATGGTTTGTGGGATATCCCCTGGGTTAGAGTGCTTCTTTGTACACAGTTTTCTGACATGGAATTCACACTATGCAAAGGAGGACAGTTGAGACTGGCCAGTGCACAGCTCTGAGAGGACAGTGTAAGCTGTTATGCATGTCACTTCTAGTTGCACCATCTCTGGCATGCAAATCAGAGACATGCAAATCAGAGATATGCAAATAAGATCCATCCCAGTGAAAAGATTGGGTCCTAGAGTTTGAGGACAGCTACATGGCATGACGTCATTTCCTCCCATTAGCATTTAGGAATTTCTGGACTGTGCCTCGAAGATGACCTAATAGAGAGTTGGCCTGCAGGGTCTTCTGGTTCTTTATTAATGGCCCCTCCTTCATAGCACCCACCTGTAGGTTCTAGATGCACCGTCTCCTTGCTGCTACTGCAGCATAGACTCACCACGAGCAGCTGACTCATTTGCCTGGACTGCCTAAATCTCCCTTCAGCCATGATGCACTGGCAGCAGGAACAAGCCAACACAGTGTGCTTGTATGCACACATCCCAGCAGTCAACAGTCACGGCCCTGAGCCCTGTGCTAGGTGTTGGGCATGGTAGACACTCAGCAGATGAGAAGCCTGGCTCCTCTCTCCCTACTCATGCCCTCCATTGCTGGTGCCTCATGACTACCCAGAAATCCCATGTAGCACAAAATTATCACACATCCGAAGACTCTTTCCCAGCCTTCCTTCTGGCTTCCACTGGAAGAGGACACATTCCTGAAGGTCACTCCAGCTTCCTATCCTTAACTTTTTCCCAAGAAAATACAGTGTTGAATCTGGACATGGTGACATGGGCTTTCAATGCCAGCATTCAGGAGGCTGAGGCTGGAGATTTGCAAGCTCTAGGCCAGCCCGGGCTAGATAGCAAGCTCCTACCATAAAGAAGGGAAGAGTGGGATGGAAGAGGAGGGAGGGCTCTGCTGGCAGTTGGCCAAGACTATTCCCCACCAACTCCCTATTTCCCTTTCTGTAAGTCTCCACTTCCAGACACTCAGCGGTCCTTCTCAGTCCCTGTCCCCCTGCCGCCTCATTTCATCCTGTCCTGTTCCCCGCTGGAGTCCTCAGTCCCATCTATCGTGTGGAAACTTTGTCTCCTTGTGCCCTAGTCTGTCTTGCTGGCTTCTTGGGGCACACAGAGGCTTGGCTCTGGAAACTGCCAGAAAGTGGGTTCAGGCGCCTACTCCGTGCTGGGGCTTTGTCCCATCCTGTGGTGAGGGAGGGGAGGAGTTTGCCTGTGAAACCAAGTCCAACTTTTAACCATCTTGGCAAAAAAGATATTCCGAAGAGACAAGAGACATATGCCCTGCCCCCCAGGAACTGGAATGTTCCCAGAGTCTCGTGCTGGGAGGAGATGGCTGAGGGCTGGCATAGCCAGGGGGAAGTTTGTCTCCCAAGAAGAGATCGCACACATTCTGAAGACTAGTTTGACTGCCTTGCAGGACAGACTGGAGTGGACGTGTCAGTGATGGGCAGGACCACACCTTGACCAGGATGGCTTAGCCATACACACCTCTTGTTCTGTATTTAAACCTAAAACCTCATGTCAGGACCCCCAAGATGGATTTGGGGGAGTAGACACTAGACCACTTTGTTCTTCTCCCCAAGTGGCTACATTGTATAACCGTTCCTTTTCTGTTTCTCACTATGAGTCTCCCGTCTAATTGGTCTATTGAGGACCAGTGCTGAACCTCGCTTGTTAGAGGCCAGGTAGGACCCTGACAGCTTTGCTCAATGAGCCAGTCACTTATTCTCACACACCAGGGGCTCACTTTGCCTTGCTCTGCTCTGGTTAACCCTTGGTACCTTGCCATTTACCATCTTCTCAGGGTCCGTCCATTCTGCTTGTCTGCTCTGGATTGACCCTCCACGGCTGGCTGAAAACGCTCGTTGTTTTCCAAAACAAACTGCTTGCTGCTAGTGTATGTTGAAGATCAGTGTATCCTTGATCGTTTTTTGACCCAATCAAGAGACCAGGTGTACCAGAAAAGACAGGTATTGACTCAAATATGAAAACTGAATGATGGGCTGGGGGAAGCTAGGGAGATGGCTCACAAGGACCTGAGTCTGAATCCCTAACACCTGTGTAAAAATCTTGGCCTGGTTATACCTGCCTATAATCCCAGCTCTGGATGGGTAAAGGCTGGAGGATCCTAAAAGCTCCCTGACCAGCTAGCCTAGTCCTAACTTTGAGCTTCCTGTTCAGTTAGAGACTCTATCTCAAACCAGTATTGCTGAAAGGGATAGAGGAAGGCACCAGACATCCTGCTCTGGCCTCTCTCTGTGAACACGTGGGTTATACACCTGTACATTCATATGCATATATCACACATCGAACACACACACACACACACACACACACACCCCTACACACACAGTGATTGACACCAGAGACACCAGAGTGGATACAGTGCCAGCTCTGAGTGTCTCTGCCCAACACCCCTTCCCACAGTGCTGGTCATAGCCCTGATTTCCAGTCCTTCATTTTAAAGAACCTGGTTCCTCCTTGTCCAGAGGCCTGAGTGAACTAGTAGGAGTCTTTCCTGGGGGCTTTTCATACCGCAGTATACACCAGCCTTCCTTCAAGGTCCCCACCACCAGCTAGTCCTTGGATTCCATCCCACTCCTTCCCACCCCACCCCCCATCAGCAAGGTGAGCTGTACAGAAGCTTTCTGCCCGGGAAGAGGCTCCAGCTGTTGATGGTAGGTAGGTACCTCTGTCCCTGAATGGGGACCACCTGGCAACAGAGAAAGGATTGCCTTTTCTTTATTGAGGTGGATCAGTTTAGCAGGGAACTGACAGTTTGCAGAATCCTTGGGGTAACAGAGACGACAATTTGCTCTCAAAAAGAGCTAAGAGGTTTGCAGTAGTTACAGAGTGTTCTAAACAATCATGGGTTTTATCTATGTCCCAGAACCCCCGCTGCACACTGGAGTCACCTAGAAAGCTCAAAAAAAAAAAAAAGTTTCTTCTCTCACCAGGCACAGTTAATTGGTTTAGGGTGGGGACTCCATATCGGTTTTAAAAGCTCCGAGGCGATTCTCACTTGTAGTCAAGGTTAAGATTAAACCTTGCTCTTCAGGCTTTAGTGAGATCAAATGCACCTGGAAGGCTGAGTTAAAACTGCAGGTTCCACCCAGGAGGGCTGAGGCAGAAGGTTTGGGGAAGGAATGCAAGGATTTGCATTTCTAGGGGATTGGGGGAGTGGCTTAGTTGGTGCTTGCCTTGCAAGCAAGAGGACCAGAGTTCCATGCCTAGAATCTGTATAAAATCAATCGGTTAGTCAGCCATTAAGTCAATCAATCCCAGTCTAATATGGGGTTGCAGATAGCTCGGTGGGTAAAAGCTCTGACCTCAGCAAGAGGACCTCAGTCCAATCCCCAGAACCCACATAAAGGTGAAAGGAAAGAACAGACTCCACAACTTTGTCCTCTGACTGCTACACACACACACACACACACACACACACACACACACACACGAAATAATTTGCATTTCTGACAGGGTCTGACCTCACCTGACCCTTGATCCCTGACTCTAACTCTGCTTTAACTACAGTGGATAAAGTAGACATTAGTAGAGAAGGTCCCTGCTGTCTTTGTGTCTTTAAGTACTTCTGTGACAATCCTTAAGGACTTACAGTGAGTGACTCTTAATTCTAGCAAGTCCGGTCTCCACTGCATTTCTATTTTCAAAGGGAGGCTACTTGGGGGTAGCCAGGACTTCATTTCTTATCCTTGCTGGGGCTACCCTGACTCCTTGGACTGGTGAGCCTAAGGAGATATGCTTGCCTGAATTTCACATAAATAACAAGAAGTGTGTGTCTGTTTGTGTGAATGTGTGTGCACGAGCCTGCGTGTATGTGTGTGTGTGCGCGCATGTGTGTATGGTTGTGTGTCTGTGTACGCACCTCTGTGTATGTGTGAATATGTATGCATGTGTGTATAGGTGTGTGTCTGTGCGTGTGCGTGTGTGTGTGTGTTTTGAAATAAGAGCCTCTCTGTGCCCTCCATCATCATCTCTTGAAAGGAAGGCATGCAGTGGGGAAAGGGGATGCACTTGACTGGCCCTACTATTCCTCCTGTGTATCCAGGAAGTGGGTGAGGACCACTGCCAGGGCAAATGGCTCATCCCTCCTATCCTAACCTTGAGCAGTGAAGGAATTGTGTTAGAATCCCAGACCAGGCTCTGGCTGAATTATGGCCTTTCTAGCTCTAGCCTCATAGTTGATTGTGGGATCCTCACGGTTACAGGGGAAACAGACACTCTGAGAGCCTGTCTGAGTTTGTAACCTGATGCCCCAAGTGTCAGATTCCAGGTGATTACCATTCTCACTTCCCCAAGGAAACTTACGGACTTCAGATTGTCAGACTCTGACATCCGAGAACTACCAGTGGCCACTTGCCTCCCCCTCCTCAGGATAATGGGTACAGTGTAACTAGGCATATCCTGTTCTTGTAACTTCCCCACCATCCTCGGAGTCCCACCTTCATTCCCCCCCCAACCCCGTCACCAGGAATCAGAGCCACACCCTTTCTCTCTGAGAGCTTTAAGGGACCTCCACTCTGCCTCATAGTTCTGCACTCTCATTCCAGGCCCTGCCACTCAATGTCTGTCTGTCTGTCTGTTGTCTGTCTATATGTCTGAGCCATTGATGTATTAACTTATCAGATCCCTAGCACAGAAGCTAAGCTGTTATGGAGAGCCCACCAAAGAGAACCACTCAGACAGTTTATAGCCAACTTCAAGGCTTTATTCCAGCTGTCTGGGACTACACTCAGGTACTAGGGGACTAGTGTGAGTGTCCAGAGCATGGGGTTTTTCAAGGTAAAAACTGTATCCTGGCATCTCACTCTCAGTAACTGCAGGGGGCCTTGCAGAGGCAAACAGATGAACAGAAGCCAAGATAAGCAGTTAGCTGGAGGAGTTTGCCTAAGCAGGCAGTTTCACAAAAGCTAAGGTAAGTTAGCTGGGGCATCCTGACCTAGAGTTCCTAGATAGAATTCTAGTTAAACCTGAAATGGCTTCAGCAAGAATACAAGTTGGAAGAACCTCTGCACTGTCTTGTCCTGTCACAAAGTGTCATCAGATAGCACCTGAGGCCTATAGCTGAGATCTCACTTGCTGTGCTGAAACCAACCTCTCTTGTTCCATCAATATATTTTAAAGGAGCCTTGATTTATGACTTTCTTTGTCCTGTTATTACAAACACTCAATGGGTGATCTAAATTTGCATTCTCAGACCATGGCCACTCCTTATTTGTCTCCAGAATCAACTGTCTCTTATTTATTCATGTCTGTACTCTCTATGTTTCCAACCAACTTTACAAGCTCTGCTTTCTTTCTCTACTACAGCTAAGCAAGGGCAGTCTCTAGAATCCATAGGAGACACCACAAAGTTCCCCATGGATAGGTGCCTGTTCAGAATTCCAGACAGCCTAAGCTTGAGTGGGACAAGGGCCAGGAGGTGAGAAACCACGCCCGTTTTATCTTCATTGTCTTTGAGATAAAGTCTATAGTGAGAAGCTCAAGAAGTTGGGGCAGGATGGGAGCCAGGCTGGAGGAAGAACACGGTATCCAAGAAGCCGTGGCATGGCTGGGCCTTCTCACCAGGGCAAGTCCAACACAGGAAACATTTGTTACTGGGGGAATGGTAACAATGTTCCAAGTATCCTCTCTCTCCCTGGGCTAGCAGGGGCATGAACTTTCTCCATTTCTAATGTAGCATAACCATCCTATTGACAGGTGCTCCAGTGAGGCAGAGAGAGAGAGAGAGAGAGAGAGAGAGAGAGAGAGAGAGAGAGAGAGAGAGAGAGAGAGAGAGGCTGCCCTCATCTTTCATAGATGCTAAGACATTGCTGATTGCAAGCTGTGTCATTATTTTATGTAACCAGGAAGGGGGAAAAAAACTCTACCAAATAAATTACAACATTGATTGCAAAAATGTGTCCAATTCTAGAATATAGAAAAAATATGAAGAAATGGTGTCTTTGAATCAATAACATGTAGTAATGATAATAAAATACTAAGCTCACTCTTATTTATGACATCCTCTGCCAAACTCTTTACTTCTGTCTCCTCCCAGAGCCCCTCAGGAGCCCTTCATGGCAGGGGCTATTATGCCTCAGAAAAAGCAAGGCTTAAACATTTGAGTAAATTGGTCTCTCGGCTAAGGGATGGGTCATTGAACTTAGGGTCTTCTGGCTTCTTTAGAGTGAACTGATAAGCAACCCAGAGCAGAGCCTGGAAGGATCTCCTCCTATTGTAGTTTGTCAGAAATGAAGATGCTCAATAAATAATTGAAGGGAGAGACTGGTCCACACAGACAAAACACATTTGATGGAGGTTTGATAGGGTAGCAGTGTTGGCGTAAATCGCTGTTCGCTCTCTGGAAATGTAAGTAGCAAGTAGTCTATAGCACTTATCTTCCTCCGTGCTCTCTGCCGAGCCTCCATCCTGGGAGAAACGACCCCATCATTTTGGTGTATAGTAGGATGTTTTACGTGTATATACATAGAGTGGCGGGGAAGGGGGGGATGTGGACACTTTCATCTGTTTGGAAAATACGCTTCTGTAAGCATTCACTTCCCGAGGCCAGAGGGATGGCTCCACGGTCACAAGCACTTACTGATCATACACAGGACTCAGGTTTGGTTTCCACTGACACGGCAGGTCACAACCATCTGTAACTCCAGTTCAAGGGCATCTGAAACTCTCTTCTGATGACTCCATGCTCATGCAGGCACACGACATGCATCATACATATAAAATAAGTTTGCTTTTTATTTTTAAATATACCTTAAAAATTTACTTTATTCAGGGGCCAGGTGGAGGGCTCTGCTGGTTTGGGGGGTTTTATCTTTATCATTTTGACACACCCAAGGTCTTCTGGGAAGAGAAAACCTTAATGAATAAAATGTCTCCATTAGATTGCCTGTAGGTAAGTCTGTGGGTAAGTCTGGGGTGGGGCATTTTCTTGATTAATGATTGATGTGGAAGGGTCCAGGTCTCTGGCCATGGTCCCACCCGTGGGCAGGTAGTCCTAGGTTGTATAAGAAGTCAGGTTGAACAATCCATAAAGATCCAGTAAGCAGCATCCTTCCATGACCTCTGCTTCCATTCCTGCCTCCAGGTTCCCACCTTGAGTTCCCTTGCTCCAACTTTCCTCAGCGATGGACTGTTTGTTACCTGGAAGTGCAAGTGGAATAAGTCCTTTCTTCCTCAGCTTGCTTTTGGTCATCTTGTCCCATCACAGCAATAGAATGTTAACCAAGACATGACCCCACGATTCCATTTCTCTGCATTAACTCCAAAGAAGTAAAATATATAGCCAAGTCTCCCATGCCGATATTCACTGGCATCGTATCACTGGCAGCCCTTGGTTTATCCAAACCCATACGTTTCCATATGATTCTCTGGAATTCTCCATGGTGTCTTAAACTTAACTCACCTGAAGGGAAACCCTTGATCCCACACCATCTCACAGCCGTAGCTCTGGACCTCGTATGTGGGCCACCTGGGGGATCAGGCAGCTCTGTGCTGAGGAAGCTGCTGAGAAGCTCTAGTTGAGCATATACAATTCTACAGAAAGGGGGAGACTGTCCCCTTCTAACACACCCATGGCAGCCATGTGATCCCTGGGTAGGGAGAAGGAAAGGACTTCAAGATCTTGAGTCTCACATCATCCTGGGGCATCTGAGTCAACCGCGACAAACCGTTTCTGATGCTGTTCCAACTGCACCTTGACAAGGATAACTGGATGCTCTTGCACGAGTCTGAGGGGGTGTGTTCATTTTGCATTACTGTGCCAAAGCAGAAAACAGCTTCGTGACTCGAGCTCACCGTTTCAGTTTCAGGGTTTCTCAGTCCATTGCGTTGGAGAAGAGACGGCAGAAATCATGATCCGGGGATCTCGCGACGGACGGAGACTCTTCACATCGTAGTGGATTACGAAGCAGAGAGAGCAATGGGAAGGAACAAAGAGCCAAACGTCTTTATTGCTTAGCTTCTTGTGGAGGCCTTTCTGAAGGTCGCTTAGCTGTGGAGTACCTTCTGGGGGCCAGGTGCAGGAGCCACTGGGTGAGAGTGAAGTCTCTGTCTACCAGGAGTTGAAGCTTTCAAACTGAGAATACCACAGGGAAAGAGTTAGATGGAAGTGTGCGCACACCTATTACCTCTTTAATTTAATCATATAAATTTAAGCGATAGCACATAAAAAGCTAATAGTACAAGATGTGGCCCGCCTCACGCTGATCGAACAGGGCAGATAGCAAAGGAGAGTAATTTCCCTCCATGAGAGCCACTGTCTGTCACACAAGGTGGTCAAGGCTCACTGGAGAGACAGCTCTGGTACATAGCGTGCAAGAGGCCCTCCCCCAGAGACCCACCCCTAAAGTGCCACTGCTTTTCAGAAAAGCACTCGGAGATAGGGAACAAGCCTTCAGAAGGTCCCTTGGGAGGGCATTCAGCATTCAAACCATCGCAGGAGGAACCATTATGTCAGAGATGGAACCTCTAGTTGGACTCTGGAGAGAAAGCCATCTCTTGCCTCTTCTTGCCTCCTCTTCCGTATTCTTGATCCTCCGCTCTGTCTTTTGACATCCTATCCACCAAAGCTGCCTCTTCAGTGAGCCTTGACCACCTTGTGTGACAGTAGCTCTTATACCAAGAAATAATTCTCCTTCGCCATCTGCTCAATCAGCATGAGCAGGTCGCACCTTGTATTATTAGCCTTTTATTGCAATCGCTTAAATTTATATGATTAAATTAAAGACGTGATAGGTGTACACACACCTCCAGCTAGCTCATTCCGTGTGCCCTTATCACTGTCTGATAGCTCCTACTCCTTGTAGACGGAGGCTTCCGCTCTGGTTACAGCGTCTCCTGCCCCCGGCCCCCAGTAGATGCTCTATAGCTAATGACTCTTAGAAAGCCCTCTGCAAGACGTAGTGTTAAGAAAGCTTGGAGCATGCTGCCAATGAATTCCAATGCTGCTGCTTCAAAGTACCTACAGAGCATAGTCCTTGCTTCCGTGAGTACATAGGAAGACTCACCTGGTGTTCCATGCACATGGCGGGCCATGCCCACACCTGCCAATTCATTTTAAGAAATTCTGATTGACTCCCATATTCCTGACCCCTCTCTGGAACATGCATGCAGTCAGAGCTTTAAGTTGGAGGTGGATGAACAATCCAAATCCTGCCCTACTGGTGACCTGGCCAAGTCCCCATTGTCTCGGAGACTCTTGAAAAAACTATCTTTGTGTATGTATGAATATGTGTGTTGCGCACACATGTGCATGTTCACGTGGGAGTGGGAGTGTGTATATACCATGTGTCAGACGACAAACTCAGGTGTCCTCATCTTTCACCTTGCTTGAGATAGGGTCTACTGTCCTTTGCTCTTTGCATACTAGGCTAGGTGGCTTGTCTGGGGGTTCTGTTTCTGCCATAGGAGCTGGGATTACAGTTGCACTCAGATCTACCGGGGTGCTTTGTGCCGAAAGTTCTCCCCTCACCCCCTCTGGAAATTGGCCCAACCTCTCGTCTCTTTCTCCTGTGTAAAGAGAAGTCAGGCAGCTCAATCCCAGCATGTCCAGCACCACCTCTGATCTCTGAGCAGGGAATTGTATCACCAAGAGGGTCTAGGGATCTTCTTGGGTGTCCAAGGTCGGTCACCAGTCATTGCCTTCCCTACAGAAAGGCTGGGCAGAGACTGAGCAGGGCTGGGATCGGTCATCAACCCCAGTACAGCTGTAGCAGGGAAGCAGCTCTGTGAAGAAGCCATCTCCCTTTAGAATTCCAGACCCGCAGTGTGTGCCTTGGATAAAGTTCAGGTAATCGTGCCTGCAGCCTGCCTTCTCCCTCCCTTGCTCTCCCCAGCTCTGCGCTGACGGAGTTATAATAATTGGGTGCCTCTGCTTAAGCTCATCAGCTCTGGCTTCCTGAAAGGAACGTGGCAATTAGCAGTCCTCACCCTGTAATAAAGCCTTTAATATCCACTTTCATGGTTCATATTACAGTCATTCAGGCCTGTCCCCTTGCACATGGCCTGTCAGGCTGCGGGGCTGTGGATGCCCACTAGGGAGCTGCCCCCACTGAATGGCTCAGCACACAATGGTTGCAGAGGCTCCAGCAATCCAGGCCAGGCAGCTGGGGAATAGGGCTGGAAATGAGAAGGGGTATTTCTGCCCACATGAGGTTCCAGTGTGGCGATGGGGAAGGTGGGCAGGATGCAGGGGGCACAGTATCCATCCTCACTTCTCCCGTAAGTCTCCCATCATCCTGCTAGCCCTCCAGGCTTTCTTACCATTGACTCACCCCTCCACAGTTTCATTACTGGGTATTTTAGAAGCACAAGAAGACAGAGGTGGAGTTGGGGGAGGGGAATGGATAGTTCTGGAAGGAATCTCTGTATTTGTGTATGCCTGCTGGTTGGTTGCACACATCTCAGAAGAGAGACCTTGCTAAACAGCAGTTATAGGGAACATGCATGTTCTAGGGTGTGAGGAAGCTCCAGCTAGAGCCTCTGGCCACCCTCTCCTGAGCAGTGGCCATCTTGGCAAGTACCTGACCTGCTATGTAAAAGTGTACAGGCAGCAGACAGGGTCTTCTCCCATCTCTCAGTCAGTCATGAATGGGTTAACAATGAGTACCACTCACTGTTGCTAAGCACATAGATAAAGTAAAGACTAAGCTTTTGTAGAGAGAGAAAAGCATAGAGGATGACAATAGTGTATACAGTAGGGAGATAATAGGGGTAAGGGAGGAAACAGAAGGAATAACCTGGAAGGGGAGTATACATTTGTGCTAGTTAGTTTTCCTGTTGCTGTGACAAAACACCTCATAAGAGAAATTTAAGGAAGAAAAAATATCTTTGAGAGGTCACAGTTTGAGAAGGAACATGGTCCACCGGAGTGAGGAAAGTCTGTCTGCAGAAGCCACGGGACAGCTGTTCACACTGCATCCGCAGGAAATAGAGAACAGACAGGAAGTGACCATGGGCTGTCAACTTCAAGCCCATCCCCCGAGGTGTCCTACTTTCTCTAGTAAACTCCACCTTCTAAGGGTTCCATAACCTTCTCCAGAAAGGTACCTGCAGCTGGACAGCAAGTGCTCCAGCATCCGATCCTGGAAGGACACCTCACCTTCAATCTTCTACAGCTTCCAGGGCTTCCTGGAGGAGGGACTGTCTCCTGTGGTGAGTTGTGTTTTCTTAAAGAAGCAGTATGCATTATTGCCGCACCATGGACTCTCTTTAAACCTTGCCACATCCACTCCCAGTGATGAAGTCTATGTGCCTACCCTTGAACCTGAGCAGGTCCTGATGGCAACCGTGCTCAGTAAAATATGAGATAAGGAAGGTGGCAGGACTTTCAGGTTAGGTGAGAAAAAACTACAGACTCTTTTGATTTCTGTCTTTCTAGATGCTTGTTCTAGGAATACAGTTGCCATATTGGGAGGAAGTCTAAACCACATGGAGAGGCTATGCACAGATGTCCCATTTCACAGGCACAGCTTATGAGCAAAACTGACCCAGTTGGACACGTAGTTGAGAAAAAATTCAAGAAGACTCCAGGCCCAAAGTTTGACTGCAATGAGACCATGAAGAAGAACCACCCAGCTGAGCCCAGTCAAGTCTAGAAGCACAGGATATGGTCAAAGACATCGGTCACTATTTGAAGCCACCAAGTTTGGGGCATTCGTTATACATCACAGTATGATTCTTAGTTTACAATGGAGGTTGACCAGGTGGTGGATAAATCAAGTTCTAGAAGACAAGGATGCTACATACAAAGAATAATTGCATGGACTAGATCCCTTTGTCATAGATTGAAGGGAGTTGCAAGGTTTGCAAGATTAAACAGTGCAGAGGCTGGTCCCAACCTACCAACTGGGGAATTATGGAGGGTTTCAAGCAAGGGAAAGTCCTCCAGGACTTAGTAAGAAGCTGCAATACAGACAATGGGATGAAGAAAGTAGAAACTATTTATGACCATCTATACTAGTACCAATGTCTTGGACAATGAGCAGATAGGAGGCTAATCCATGAACCTACTCAGGAGAAGACAGTGCTGGGGTAGTGGGATTATGATTCCTGTGGTATTTCAAACACACGATAAGTTTTGTAGCTGGATGAATACAAGAGGAAAAGAGAAGAGGGAAAGACTCTTGGTTTTCTGAATTGCAAGATGTTGTAGTTTCAGTTGCATTGCTGTGATAAAACACCATGAAAAACAGCTTTAAGGAAGGATGTGTTCAGCTTACAATTCCAGGTCACAGACTATCATTCCAGGACATCAAAGCAGGAACTTGAAATAACTGGTCACATTCATGGTCAAGAGCAGAGAGAGAATGAACATATGCGCCCTTTAATGCTCAGCAACCCCCCTACTTCCTCCCATGCAGTCTAAGATGCCCTGCCTAAGGAATGGAGCCATCCACAGTGGACTGGACCTTCCCACACCAGTGAACACAATCAAGACAATTCCGCCACAGACATGTCCACCAGTCAATCTGATTTAGGCAGCCTCTCCATTGAGATTCTCTTCCTAGGTGATTCTAGATTATGTTACACTGACAATTGAAGGGGTTGCAAGGCCCAGAAATAGAAAATGGAAGAAGCAATCGTAGGGAAAGACATAAAGGTTCCCTCTTGAGGCATATGGTTTTGGTTTTTTCTTTTTTGGTTCTTTAAGCCTTGGCTGTCTTGCAACTCACTCTGTAGACCAACTGCCTCTGTTTCCTGGGTGCCGAAATGTAAAGGTATGTGCTACCACCACCTGGATTTTTTTCTTTAAATAGAAAAATAATGCTTTATGGATGGCTAGATTCACAAATCCTAGAGCTCATAAGAAAGGCTAAACTTAAAGGACAGATGTGAGATTTATCTAGACAACTAAGCCATAGGGCATAGAACGTAGGAAGCAATGAGGCCCCAGGGCAAGCTTCTGCCAGAAGCCAGTGTCCAAAGGTGAACTGAAGAGGGGAGGAAAAGACAGAATAGTGTGTGTGTGTGTGTGTGTGTGTGTGTGTGTGTGTGTGTGTATGTCACCAAAACTTAACATCATGGGTGCCATATTGATAGTAAAGACTCTATAACTCAGAGTAACAAAGTGATTTTGGGTCTTTGGCTCAGAATAGGGCATACAATGGGGCCTAGTCTCTCATCTCAGAATTCTTCCCCTCCTTTTTCTTTGTGATAATTTCAACTGTCAATTTGCCATAGTCTAGGATCACTCGGGGAGAACATCTCGACTGAGGAAACTGAGGATCAGGTTGGCCTGTGGGCATGACTGTGGAGGGTTGTCTTGATTACTAGTTGATCCAGGCCACTGTGGGCAGCAGCACTCCCTAGGCTGGACCCTGCACTGTGTGTAAGGAAAGCTAGCTGAGCCAGCAAAAGTGTCTATTTCTTCTCTTTGCTCTCGATGATGGATACAATGTAACCAGCTATTACAAATTCCCACTACTGTGACTTCCCTGCTGTCGCAGTTAACCTGGGATTGTTTTAACCTGAAATTGTAAGCCGAATAACCCCTAAGTTGTTTTTGGTCAGGATATTTGTCACAACAACAGAAGTGATACTAGAACACTCCCAAATTCCCAGAGCAGCAGGAAGGCAGACAGCTCCCCAACCAGGCTGTCCTGCTTTGGGGGTAGATGCTCAAAACATTCTCTCTCTCTTTCCCATCCTTCTTCTTCTAGTTGGGAACAACTTCCACTTTTCTCATTTCTATACCCATTTCTTCCCAGCCCAGCCTTCTACAGCACCTGCTCTTCAAGCTGTCGCCGACCCACAGAGGTACCCCTAAATGAGTGACAGTCGGCTGTGGAAGGCAGGGGAGGGGAACTGAGAAGAGTGGGTTGGTTTCAGGGGCGAAGTAGAGGGCAAGAGGGAAGGGCAAGGCTGTCTCCCCAGCCCCCCTGCCAGCCTCTGCCTACCTGCCGAGCCCAGCACCATGGAACCAAAGCACATTAAGGGTAGGCAGGCAGGTGCTCAATGCTTCTAATGTCTCTAATGTGTTCCATTACAACCATTCCACAATAAGGTAATTATGCGAGGAAATAATAAACGTGTCCGTCTTTCTGGAAATATTTTTACTTCCAGCAAGAGGGAAGCAGCGCCATTGTTTTTTGAGAGCATCTCTGCTCCTGTACATATTAATTAACTGTGTTCCGGCTCCAGCACCTCACGGCATTTGTATTATTCATAAATGTCTCGGGGATGCAGTAACTTATGTACTCCCCTCCTTGGCTTGAAATCGTTTTTTAATTTCAAGTTCTTTTTTTTTGAGTAATTGCACTCGTGGTTCGTGCCATCTGTGCCAGGGGCCCCACTCCCTAAACTGTACCCCCACACTCTCTCCCTTTCCCTCTCATTTTGCTGCTATGAGGGGCTCTGACCTACAGGGTCTTTTTCATGTCCCCAAAGAGATGCAAGTTTGGGCTTTGGGTGGGAGGATCGTCTTTAAGAGCATCGTTCTTCTTAGGGTTGGTTTCTAACTTTTCTTTTTTATTCCCATCCTCCCCTTCTCCGCTCTCCCACAGAGACGCCATCTCTCCCTTTCTTTCCCTACCTTGCATTTTTCTTTAAATGAATAGACTATGATTTTAAGCAGTTTGAGAGAAAAATTGACTGGAAGGTACAGAGAGTTCCCAGGCACCTCCTCACTCCCACCTCTGTTGTTCCTGCTGTGAGCATCTTACATTAGTGTGGTATAGGGCAAGGAACCAGGGCGATGTGTTACTATTAAACAAAGCCCACAGTCTGCGCAGGGTTGCTGTTGGGATTATGCATGCGGTGTCACTGAGTAAATGTCTGATGTCCTGTATCTTCCATCTAGAAGCATTTCACCGCCCCTAAAACCCCTTTGCTCCGGCCCTTCATCTTTCTCTCTCTGCTTCCGTGCCCTGAACTTCTGGCAAACAAAGATTTGTTTTCTGTTTTGCCTTCTCTAGAATGTTCTATCGTAGGAATTGGACTGTATGTACCCTGTTCAGATCTCCTTACATGTTTCTGGACTCAAGTCTTAGTTCTTGAGTCCATGGAGTCTGTCCCGTGGCTAGGATGTGAACTTCTCAGAGACAGAGACCATGATGATGCATAGACTTTTCCTGGCTCTGTTTGGAAATGGGTAACTGTGTACTGAGATACCAAAGGCAAGGGCAAGGGTGTAGAGGCCCTACTCCTCTCTAGTTGGTTTGACTAGATGATCTATAAGATCTGAGATTCAGAAGATAAACCAATTGACCTCTAGGCTCTTATCAGGTCTCTCTCTGTGCAGACATCACCAGGCCCAAGAGAGTTGTAGCTGGTGGTCTTCCCAGTATACCCTTCATCTCAATGAGCTTATGGTTAGAGGTGGACTGTGATGTGGAGTCCTTTCAGAGAGACAGGCTGTGGCACCGTTGACCTGCAGGGAGCCATTGCAGCCCAGCCTTCTCATGTGAGGCCCATGGAGCTGAGTGATTCTCTACTCTGCATGGGTGAGCCAGGACAGTGCAGCCCACCTCACACTCAGCCTGACCATTGCCTGTTGCATTAAGTCTGAAAATGGTGAGATCTCTCACTGAGCCAGACCTCTGCTTCAGGATCCTAGACATCAAAGAGAAACCCAGAAGTGGCTTTTCCTCCATTCTTAGCTGAGATTGTAGCCAAACAAGTGTCCACAAGAGAATCTGAGAGACAAGCAGACCCACATAGAGTGGGCTTTCCTGACTTCTCCTCCTGGAAGCCCCTTCTGGTATATAACCTCTCTCCAGCATGTGGAAAATGCTATTTCTGACAAGCGCTGGTCTTTTCACTCTCTCTAGTCTTATTGTGTTGTTTGTTCCTTTTGGGAGAGAAACGGTGGCTGCATTGCAGTTGACAAAGGAGCAGAGCAAGAAGAGCCAAGATACTCAGATTCTGTGGATGCAGAGAAATCCTCCACACTCCATCTATCTATAACGGACTCTGAAAGCCAGAAGCCCAGGTTGGAGCCCTCTCTAGCTACTCTGATCCTTTGTTGCTCCTCCTGTATCAATACAGTTGGTTACAGTTCAGATTCAGAGCCTGGGAGAGGATTCTACGCCCCATCCACTCAGGGTAGAGATTCTAAGGAGCCAGTGGTCTGGAAGATTCAAAGCCCATGCACAGTGGCCACTTGTTCAAGGCTCCTGCTTCCGGTTAGCATCTTTAGTTGTGCATAAGTAGTGATGTTCTGAATCTGACAGATGGGGGTAGAACCAAACGCTTTGAGTGGGGGACCTCTAGGTCAGTGTCCCCAGGAGTTTCTATAATGAGGAATACAAGCCAGGGCTAATACAGCTCTTCTATACTAGGGGCACACAATCGACATCCTTCTCCCTAGGGCGGGATGTCTGGGTGAAGCGAACAGAGACTAGGATTACAAATGGGAAGAATCCATTGGGGACAGTCAGCCTCTGGCTGCAGATAGGCAGCCCCAGCCCTGCTGTGCACAACTCTGGCTCTGCTGTTGAAGCCTGCTCCAGCTGGTGCCCTCCTCTCTGGGCCCCCAGCCAGTCTGGCTAGTGTCTCTGCAAGCTGGTCTGGGAGAGCATGGGTGAAGGCTTGAGAATAGAAAGGAATCTGCAATAGCCCTTCCTCCAAGCCCTGATGGCTACCCCAGCTCACTGGCAAGGGGAGGTCAGAGGTGTTTCCTCACTCGGATCCCGTGGGTCTCTAGTTCGAATCTGGATGTTTTGTTCTTCTGACTATGAGCAAGAACCCATTCACAATCCGAGAGGAGTGAGCAGCAGGCTGGACTGAGGTTGGACACAGCAGACTATGGCCTTGCCTGGGTCTACAGAGTGTTGCCTCCCCCTGTGAAGCTCCATGCTCTTGGGTGCAAACATCACACAGCTACATACAGACTTCCTGGGTGTCAGGCCATTTGGACACTCGAGCTTCAGTCCTTCATTTGTAAAGTGGGGACAAGGCAGCCAACCTTGGAAATCTGGCCATTAGGTCAGGTTGCTAGGGGAACGAGAGTGTCCAGCATCCAGCTGTGTCCTGTTGCCCTGCTTGCTCCCCTCCCAAGGATGAGGGAACCCAGCCTCTTTTGTCTTTTCAACCAGATGGTGTTTTTGCCTCACATCCGTTTGTCCCCTTTGGTTCTCCTTGTTCCTTATGACCAGACTTTGTGTATTTCATGGACTGGTGGAGGTCTGTGTTTATTGTCACTTTTTTCATTCCATACGTATCTGACATGTGACTACTCCACAGCAGGCTGTGCACTGGACTTGCCTCCAGGAGAAAGACAGACATGCATCTTGTTCATATTACACAGCAGGTTGTGCACTGGACTTGCATCCAGAAGAAGTACAGGCATGCATCTTGTTCATGCCAAAATGACAGTCTGGTGGGGAAGCCAGCGCATTGTGCAAGTGATTTTTAATAGTGAACTACCTAGCATGGGGAAGTGGGGCTGGTCAAAATAACCTAGGAAATGTGAGCCCACCAAAGAGAAGGCATGTGGCCGAGAAAAAGAGTGGAGGAACACTGTTCCAAAGCAAAGGTCATCTGGCACTACCAGAAGGGATGAGAAAGAGCTTCCTGGGGCTGGTGGAGAGATCCATCCCCACACAAGTTGCTCTGCTTCACAGAAGCAATTCCTAGAGTTGCCTTTTTGGAGTCATTGAGGATGGCATCTGTTGTGCCTCTTGCTGTTGTGACAACTGAGTCACAGTCTTCAAAAAGGAGGCTACCAATATTTCTTCTTCATTCTTTCTATCAAAAGAGAGCTATGTAGATAATCCAAAGGGAATTTCAAGTCATTAAAATACACACTCAAAAGGAAGAGGCTAAAACACAATCTTGTTTGACCCAAGGTCAGAATTATCAGCTGATCTGTGGGGTGGTCATCCACACAGTGTCTGATGCTTAAAGCGTCTCCCAGCTGCCTAGGGTACGTTCATAACTCGTGGGCGATAAACAACTCCTTCCACGAAGCCAGAAGTCATCGGGTCAGGAACAGCTGCAGCCGATCTGAGGCTCTCTCTGTCAGATTGTTCTTGGAAATGAAGAAAGCATGTCAGTGTCAAGAGCTGTGGCATAAACTACCGACTTCCCATCTGCCCTTAGGGACAATTACTGGTTTGAGAAACCCATGTTTAGAGTGTATGAAACAAGCTATTCCATATGCAGTGTCTGGGAGAATAGTAAATAGTCACTGTAAGATGGAAGAGTCAAAATTCCTATCCTTACTCATGGACTAGTTGTAATGAGGGCCAACAGGTTGGCAGACAGCCACATAAAATTCCATCGGGGATGATGGGGCGGGATCTGTTGAATTGTCACAGCCTGTATTCATTTGATTTTCTGGTGCCCTGGTAAAACACTGATCACAAAAGAACTTGGTCCAGGAAACTGTTTATTTGACTTACAGGTTACTGTCCCTCTTCAAAGGAAGCCAGGCCAGGAACTCAATTCAGGATCCTGGAGGCAGGAACTGAAGCAAAGACCCTGAAGATTGTGTCAGCATCCTATCTCATACAGCTCAGGACCACCTTCCCGGGGTGGTCCCACCCACAGCAGGCTGGACCCTCCCACATCAATCAAGAAATTATCCCCACAGACATGTCCTTTCCTAGGTAGCTCTAGTTTGTGTCACGCTGACAAAACCCCCACATGCACTCTGATCCCCAGAGGTCAGGAGAGGGATTGCAAACACTACCCATAGGGTAAGCAAGTTCTAGAAAGTGGCTGGAACTTCTGGGTGGAGGAATCAAACCATCCGGAGGTGACCTACAGGACAGTTTCCGGGACATGTGACTGCCTGTCTTCACTTCTGCCTTTTTAACCCTGGGAAGCCACAGAGACAAGGAGATAGTGGATAATGTCTACTCAGTCACTTCGGGAGTACAGGGACTGAAGAGAGGGGGTGGAGACAAAAGGACTCAGTGCCACCTTCATTCATGCCTGTCTTCATGGCTTACCTCTTGACAGCCCTTCCATTCCCTGTTCTTGGGAATGCCAGGCAAGCCCCTGACCAGCTGAGCTACACCTCAGCCCAACGTTTTCCCTTTCTAATATACTTCTGTACAACAGCTTGGGAAACTCACACACAGTGGCTAAGGCCTTCAGCCTTAGAGTTGGACACATGGGCTGACAGCCCTACTCTGTAGGGGTCTCTGAACCAGTTACTCGTTCTTTCTGTATTACAAATCTCTCTAGAGCACTGGTTTGCAACCCATGGGGCACAACCCCTCCAGGGCTGAGCAACCCTTCCACAAGGGTCATCCAAGGCCATTGAGAAAACACCGATATTTAGGTGGCAATTTATAACAGTAGCAAGATTGCAGTTATGAAGTAGCATCAAAATTTTGTGGTTGGGGGGTCATCGCAACATGAGGAACTGTATTAAAGGGTCGCAGCGTTAGGAAGGGTGAGAACCATTGCTTTGGAGTGAACCGGGCATAATGCCATCTTCTTGGAAGTGCGCAAAGAGGAAGATCAAGGCGAGACGGCCCAGCACGTAAAGCGTCTTGCTGCCAAGCTGCTGAGTTTGATCCCTGGGATCAGATGGTAGAAGGAGAGAGCTGAGTCCAGCAAGTTGTCCTCGACCTCCACAGACACGTATACCACCATGACATGCATGCAGCCCTGCCCACATATAAATAAATAACTGTACTTTTAACAAGACGAACTGAAAAAAGTCATTCTAATCCAAAGATCCAAACCCCAAATACTCTAAAACAAAAGGTTCCTGAGTTCTCAGAGGATATCGCAAATAAAAATCCCCATCTCAATCTCCTGTGGAGGTTTATAGCCAAAATGAAGGTATGTAAACCTTCAGAGAATTACCATTGGGTGACCTCTGTCAAGAAACATAGAAATGTTTCCTGGTTTTCGAATTGGGCCGTATCCTCAAGATGTTTCCTTATGGAAACAGAAATAATCCAAATGTTTAAAAAGAAAATCTTCTGGTCTCAATGTCTCAGACAAAGGCCACTCAGCCTGTGTCCGTCTGCCCCGGCCTGTGTGTCTTTCTGTGTCCATTTATCAAGGTTCTTCTTGCCATTAGCTACCCTCTGGCACACACAGGTTTGTCCTCGCTCTGTGTCTGCCCACTCTGTGTCATTTAGTAACAGTTTCTGCACCTTCCATATACTGGTCTAGAGCAGCCAAGCCCCTGAGTGGCTTGTACAAAGTGTACAAAATTATGTACAAAATTAATGTACAAAGTGAGAAACCTTCCCCAGAGCCTTGGCAGGTGGGGTAGGGTCCTTCCGGGGCTTCACAGGGAAAGTGCTCTGGCTGAATGGGCCAAGAAGACTCAGCCTAGGCAAGGATATCTCTCCTCCTCCCTCTCTTTTCCCCTTCCCTTCTCCCTTCCCTCTCCTCTTCCCCTCCCCCCCTCCGTGTGTGTGTATGTGTGTGTTGTGTGGGTGTCTGTGTATTCATATGAGAATGCAGGTGCATGTGTAGGTAGGTACAGGTGTGTGTGGAGGTCAGAGATTAAAGTCAGATATATTCTTCTGCTGCTCTTTAGTTATTTATTTTGAGTCAGGGTCTGACACTGAACCTGGGACTTATTGATTCAACTAAGCTAGCTGGTCAACAAGCTCCAGCGGGCTGCTTGTCTTTGTGACCCTCCCTCACAGTGCTGGGCTTACAAGCCACACCACTGCCTGTGCTGAGGACCTGGTCTCAGGGTCTTGGGTTTCTTCAGCAGGCATTTTACTGACTGAGCCCCTTCCCCAGCCCCTTCAAGCTCTTGCTCATTGGGAAGGTAGGTGGTTCAGGGATGGCTATCCAGTGCTGGATGGAGATAGTCTACAGACAGAGTCAGACGGAGAAACCTTCAGGGAGCCTCCACCCCTCAGGCAGCTCCTTAGATATCACAGCTCTGAGAGAGAAGACCCCAAGCCACCAGCAGCCCAGGTGAGAGTGGCGTTTTCTCAGAGATCCGTTCCCAGCCCTGGAAAAGCACCAATTAGTTCTCCTGTGTGCAGCTTAGTGGCAGCCTGGGGAACCCCTTATGGAGGGCAGACTTTCTCCTCAGGAGCGGTCGGAGCTCAGATCCCTCTCTGACTGGATGTGTGTCAGAGTGATGATACCATGTGTCCTTTATGGTATCATCTTAGATGGCCAACTTAGAAGTGCAAAATATGGTCTGTTTCTCTTTCTTTAGCAGTGCGCCTGTGTGTGCCTGCATGTGTGTGTGTGTGTGTGTGTGTGTGTGTGTGTGTGTGTGTATCTAGAGACAAAGAGGAAGTGAGTTGAAGAGGGGGCTGATGACTGAGAGAACTCACAAGCACATAAGGTATGAGGAAGAGAGAGGGAGATTTCACAGATTTTAAATATAGGAGGATAAATATTTGAAAATCTGCAGAGCTGTGCATATGGGAAGATGCAGTTCGGGCTGATGGAGTCAGGTCCCAGGAAGTGATATTCTCATTCTCCTGAAATGCTGTGGGAAGAGGCTTGTGCATGTTAAGGACTCTCTCTCTCTCTCTCTTTCTCTCTCTCTCTTTCTCCCTCTCTCTTTCATACACACACACACACACACACACACACACACATACACACACACACGGGGTAGGGAGAAGATACACATAGAATAGACACAGAAATGAGTACATTAACATCCAAACATACAGATACACAAATACACTTAAGAGCCTGATGTACAAGTGAGCCATCAAGGCTCAGAGGGTAAAGTCTTTGCAGGTCAAGCCTGATGATCCGAGCTTGATCCCCAGAGCCCACATAAAAAGCTGAATGTGGTGGTAGGAGCTTGAAATCACAGAACTTCTGTTGGCAGATAGGAGGCTGAGACAGGAGGCTCATGGGCCATGGGCCAGCTAGCTTGAAGTATACAGTACAGGAGAAACTGCAAGATGGTCGTCTCTCAATAAAGTGGAAAGAGAGAACCGAGTCCTGAAAGCTGTCCTCTAATCGTCACAAGTATACCAGGGCACATGCCTATGCACACACACACACATGCACACATGCTACATAATACACACTAATAATAATAAAGTATACACAAGTATCTGCCTTGTAATAGTCATCCATTCACTCATAAATGTCTGCGCACTAGTGTATGAAGACACAGCATGAGCAAGACCCTATCCCCTTCTCCTAAGGGTGATTGCAGCCATCTGATTATTGTAACTGAGACATAAACCCCTCCCTATTCACAGAGCCACGGTGCAGAGGGGGTTGGGAGTGGGTAGAACCATTAAGGCCAAATGCCCAAGGGCCAGGCTCTGAAAGAAGCCAAGAAGAGTTACCAGTTCATGTTACTGTCTCATCACATACAGTTATGATGCCCTCTTCTGGCCTCTACAGGTACTTGCACACACATGGCATATATACACATAGCACATACACACATATATAAATAAACAATTGGATATAGAAGTTCTCAGTTTGGGGGCTAAAGGGGTGGCTCAGCAGCCAACAATGCCTACTGCTTTTATGGAGATCTCAAGTTTGGTTTGGGTGCCATGTCAAGCGGTTAACAACTGCCAATGACTCTAGCTCAAGGAGATTCAGTGAAACTCTAGCTTCAGGAGATCTGACCCCCCTCTCCTGTCATCCACGGGCACCTGCACTTATGTGTGCACACCCCACAAGACACACACACACACATACACACACACACACACACACTTAAAAATAAAATCAGTCATAAGGAAAGAAACTTGCAGCTTTGCATCACACAGTGGTGACTTAGGTTCCCATCTCTGCTGCTTCCCACCTCCAACGACAACACACTCACCACCTTGAAGCCTCAGCTTCTCCAGGTAATAGTCCTTTCATCCCCAGATTGTTGAGTAGGCTCCAGACTACTCTATAAAGCAATTGAAGAGTTCCTGGAACATTCTGGGTCCTTATTTTTAATAGTCCTTAATAATTATAATTAACAGCTGAAAATTACACAGAACCTGCTACTAGAAACCACCAATGAATATGAAATTCTCTTTCATTAGATAGTAACTCGTGCTGAGGTTAGGCTTACTCTCCCAGTGAGGCTTATCTGGTATTTGACTGGTATCTTGACTTGTTTAAAAGTAGTGTTGACGGATGGACAGACGGCTCCATGGTTAAGAGCAGGCACCACTCTTGCAGAGGACCTGAGTTCAGTTCTCAGCACCCATTCCAGGCAGCCTGTAACTCTAGCTCCAAGGGATCTGGCACCCTCTTCTGGCTTACATGGGCACCTGCACTCATGCACACAAATCCATATGTACATGCATGATTAAAAAGAAAATAAAAATTAAAAAAAAAAAAAAGAACATTGTTTAAACAAAGTTTTGAAGATTCAGAGAATCCTGGCACACGGTCATCCATTTGTATGTACATGTATGGGTGTGTTCACCCATACATGAGCATGTAGAAAGCAGAGGTAGACATGAGTGTCTTCCTGTGTCACTCTTGGTCATAGCTTTTTGAGAGGGAGTCACTCCCTGAAACTGGACCTCTACTCTTGGCTAAACTATCTAGACAGCAAGCCCCAGCCACCCACCTACCTTCGCCTCTTAGAGTTGGGATTGCAGGTGTATATATATATCCGTACACCTACCCCTTCTAATGGGTGTGGGGTATCTGAATACAGGTTCTCATGCTTGCACCACAAGCTCTTTACCCACTGAGCTGATCTCCCACCCTGATCATCTATCTTCTAAAGCCTTTGACCTTGGAGAGAAATGGTTTCTCCCCCAATCCAAGGGGACCACCAGAACTTACATCAGAAGTGAAATAGCTCATTTAAAAAGTTAGGTGGGCTAAGGGGGTGTGCCTCTATCCTGACATTCCCCATGTGGGTGGATTCTGGTCAACAGGGCAGGACTGTGTCAGCTTTGCATATCCTGACCCAGTGAAAGTAAACAGGAGCTATCTCCAAGCGTTGAAGCTAACAGGGCATCCATATCCTTAGGCCTATAGCTTGTATCTCTTTTAATCCTTGTTCAGAGTCAGTCTGTTTATCTAGAAAGAGTTGGGAACTAGCCTGTGCGATCTATTGTCTATCTAGTGCAAAGCAGAGTTGACAGAGGGTCTGTATTCTATTGTCCGAGGTATCTCCTCTCCTGCTTCTCCAGCTCCTGAACACATGTGCAGCATGCATGTGCACACATGTGCATAGAGGGAAAGGGATGGAGACCAAGATGCCAGATCCAAACTCATCATCAGGAGCCCAGCAGGGTATAAGTTCCTATTCCTAAGCCCATGAGACAACTGAGGTCCTGTTATGTCACAGATGATGGCAGAAGACAAGATACTCAAGGCTTGGAATAAAGCCAGATGGTGCTGTCTGTGTACCTGTTCCTCCAGCCACAGCCCCTCAGGCTGTACAAAGAAAGCCTGGTAGTACCTGTGTACACAATGGGACAAAAGCAAATCTTGAGCATAGGGACTCCGTATCTTTCATGACAGACTGTGAGCCCACCCACTTTCAGCTCAGAGTGCAAGGGCATCTCCGCCACAGCTGTTCATCGTGTAAAGTCCTACAGAGTTCAGAACAGACTCTGTTTGCAGGAAATATAGAAATATCAATCTTGGGCCAGCAAGATGGCTTAGTAGGTAAAGGCACTTGCCGAAAAACCTGACGTCCTGAGTTCAATCCTTACAACCTACCTGGCAGAAGGAGAGAACTGGCTTCTCTGACATCCACATGCTGTGACACATATGTATATATACACGTGAGCATGCACACAATAAATAAATAAATAAATAAATAAATAAATAAACAAACAAACATTTACCAAAAGATTTTTATTTTAAATCAATAAAAACTGGTCGAGAACAGTTTCTTAGCACTCAGGAGCTTTGTCAATTGGGCAAGTCACTCGTCCTGCCCAAGACTCAGTTTCCCCTCTACAAATTGAGAGCAATACTCAGCTGTCATATGACTGGAGAGAATAAATAAAATTCCAGTATATTTTTCTGTTGATGGGATAAAACACCATGACTAAAGCATCTTGTAGAAGGAAGGGTTTATTTCGACTTAAGGTTCTTGAGTTCAACATGGCCGGGACACATTATGGTAAGAACGTGAAGCTGAGAATTCACATCCTCCATCACAGCATGAAGCAGAGAGAACAAAGTGTAGACATGGTTATATAATCTCAAAGCCTGTTTCCCAGTGCCGCACATCCTCCAGCAAGGCTGGACCTCCTAAACTTCATCTTCAACAGCATCACTAACTAGAGACCAAGTGTTCAAATACTTGAGTGTTTGGATACATATGTATATGTATGCATGTATACGTGTGTACGTGTATATGTATATAGAAGTGTAGCAAAGACTTTATGACCTAGAGGTGGCTCTGTGGATCAGAGTGATTGCTGTGCAAACATAAGGACCTGAGTTCAAATCCTCAACCCTCATGTAAAAACTAGACTTGGTGGTATGGGCACCTGTAACCTCAACAGTGAGAGGGAGCTGGGGGTAGGAAGATAGCTGACACTTGTTTGCTGTCACCCTCCCTCCTGAGAGATCCTAGCTTGGAGGAATAAGGTGGAGAGTGAGTGGGCAAGACAGCTAATGTCCTCTGGCCTCGGAGTGAGCCTGTGTGCATACTCACATTACACACACACACTCCATGAACGTGCAAGACTGGATAAGACGCACACTGCACTTGTACGGACTGATTCTTGTTAAGATGAGTTGCCATCATGCCAACGTGAAACTTTCACAAGGTTATTTTGTTTCAAGCCAGCGGCCTACTTGGCAGATAAAAATGTGTGTCTTGATCCCATTAGCAGCATATCAAATCTGATCAGTTTTGATGCAAAGGTTTACTGACAAGAGATTCAAAACTTTTACATCAAATTTTCTTACATGGTTAAATCATCTGGGAATGCCATCGCCCTCTCCATATTTGTGTGTGTGTGTGTGTGTGTGTGTGTTTGTGTGCACGTGCACATGGGGGGGGGTTGTTCATGGGGGTGTATGCATAGGGGTGTGTACATGAGAGTGCATGCATAAGGGTGTATGCATGTGTGAGCATGCATGGGTGTGTGTGCATGGGTGTATGAATGGATGTGTGCATGGGTGTGTGCATGGGTGTGTATATGCATGGGTGTGTGCATGGGTGTGTATATGCATGGGTGTGTTCATGCATGGGTGTGTTCATGCATGGGTGTGTGCATGAGTGTGTGTGCATGAGTGTGTGCATGGATGTGTGCATGGGTGTGTGCATGGGTGTGTGCATGGGTGTGTATATGCATGGGTGTGTGCATGGGTGTGTGTGCATGGGTGTGTGTGCATGGGTGTGTGCATGGGTGTGTGCATGGGTGTGTATATGCATGGGTGTGTGCATGGGTGTGTGTGCATGGGTGTGTATATGCATGTATGTGTTTGTGCATGGGTGTGTGTGCATGAGTGTGTGCATGAGTGTGTGCATGGATGTGTGCATGGGTGTGTGCATGGGTGTGTATATGCATGGGTGTCTTCATGCATGGGTGTGTACAAGGGTGTGTGTGCATGCATGTGTGTGTGTGCATGGGGAGTGTGCAGAGGTGTGTGCATATAAGTGGAGGCCTGAGGTCAACACTGGTTGTCTTCTTCAATTGCTCTGCTGCACTTTATTTCCAGGACAGGGTCTCTCAGTAAACCTAGAGCCTGCCGATTGGCTAGGCTGGCTGGCCAACAAACCATAGGGGACCCCTCCCCACCAAGCACTGGGATTAATGCCACACTCACTTTTTTTACTTTTTTACACAGGTCATGGGGATTCCCAACTCAGGTCCTCATGCTGTGCAGCAAGCGTTTACCCACTGGGCCATCATCCCAGCCCTCCCCTGGAGAGAACATCAAAAGTATCAATTCCATTGTAGCCAATCCCAACCAAAGCATACTCTCTGGGGAGCATGGCTCAGGCACCTCCAGTCTGAAACCTTCCCTAGGTGATCCGCAGCAGGGGCTGCTGCTGGCACTCACCCAATGCTGGTGATAACTCACTCGACCACAACAATTTAAACATGCGTCTCTCCGGTGCTTAAGTCATTTTATTTGAGAGTAATTGGTCCAGCTCTGAAAAGGTCATCATGAATTTGCAGGTTCTGCATGAAGCCAACAGGAACTGTGTCAGGAAGAGGCGGGAGAGGGGGGCACAGAGAAGGGATTGAGAAGTACATGGTGTGTGTATATGTGTGTGGGGGGGTGTTCTTTAGCTGAAATAAGGGGGAGTCCCTCTGACCTTCGGTCGGTGTTCCGTCATGGAAAGAGGCAGATCCTCCACACCCCGGGAGTTCTGGCCACGAACACTTGCAAACGTTCTCAGGCTTCCCAGTGCAACCACAGCATCAAGCATTCTGTAGGCATGCTCAGGGTTGAAAACAGCTTTCAGCCCTTGCTTTGCTCCCAGCAGACTAGATTACAGGATTAACTCTTTGCCTTCTGGCTGGACTATGGGAGCCCTCTTTCCTTCGTCTCTTTCAGTTTAGGCACTCGATATGATCAATTCGAGCTTCCTTCTCCCCTCTCTCTGCGGAGCCATTTTTACCTTTGCTTTGATAGCATGACTAGAAGGAGAAACCGAGGCTGGCCCAGCCCCATGATGCCTCCTGCTCTTGTTAGGAGATGGGTTCCTGGCCTGCTCTCTGCAGGGTTGCACTTTGTGGGTGGTCCTCTTCTTGCAGGTAGTGTAGAAAGGGGCAAGGGCCAGGACCTCAAGGATTTCCATTCCAAAGTCTGAATTTGGAATTTGCTTTGAGCTAGCATTCAATCCCCTGACTCGTAAACATGCAAATCAGCCAGGTAATTGGGACACCTGAAGTCCATGTGAGCCCAATCTATCTAAATAATTCAGGCTGATAGTAAATTACCAGAAACTCAGTGCGGTGGGGTTTGCACACTGGGGAAGGCCTGCCAGTTGCCTTTGTTTCTAAATGGAGCCTGTGTTTTCCTCTTGACTCCTGATAGTTTTAAAAACCCGCACCAGGCAACACCTAGCAGAACCAGAGGAGGGGGAGGTGTTTCCTCCTCTGATGAAAGCCCAGCCTTGAGTCACCCCAGTTGAGCCCCATTCCAAAAGTCACTTGGCATTAGGGCTTCCTACAGAACCCAGGTGGTTGGTCGACCGTGAAGAAGTCTAGTTTCTTGCTAGATGCCGGGATGTGGATTTCAGGCCCACCTGGGAGTACAGGAAGGGCGATGACATCAGATCTCAAGGGCTGAGGGGCGTCAGGACACTCCTGTTGGAAGGTGGATGGCTGACTGAGCCCCACTGGGAAAACTGGGTCCCTGGAACCCATCGGGATCCCTCCCACCGGAACTGAGTGACTTTTTAGATTATAGCTCTTCAGACAGGAGTGTGGAGGGTGCATAGGCGTTTGGGAAAGTGAGACTCAGCAACGTTAACCCAACCTGCTTGAGGAACGGCCTTGGACCCACCCAGACTCCATTTTTACCACCCCCCCCCCCCATTTTCCACTTTTCTATGACTGATGGCGTGAAAACAAGGTCTTTGTTTCTCAGTCTAACTGGGTACCTGCTGCTGTGGTTCCACCCACTTGAAGATTCACTGGCCTAAGCCTGTGACATCACAAGCCTGGTCGCCGCGGAAACGGGCAATGAGGTCAGACAGCAGGGGTCTGATGGCTTTGGGCTGGAGATGGAGGGGCCAGTGTTTGCAAAATGGAGCTTGAAAGGTATTAGAGGTGACATAGGGAAGGAAAAAACATAGCCAGCCAGTTTCCCCAAACCGGGAGAAGGCTGGGATTGTGCGATTCAGGCAAAGTGGATTAGCGGCCCCTGCCTGAGCCGCGCCCAGCCTGGAGCCAGCACTGCATCCCCGAGCCTGATTGCCTATTCTGAGCTGGTTCAACTCGTAATTTGTTGGCTCAAAGGTCGGAATGGACTCCTAAGGAAGACAGATTTCCTAGTGGCCAATCCTTGGGGACTGAACTCTCGAAACCAATTGGCCCAAATTTCAGCTGTGTTCGGGTTTTAAATTCCCACTGGGGTGAGAGTAGTTCACACAGGGGAGAGTAAACGGAGCATCAGAGGCAAGTGGCAGTTGGGGGGGCTTTGTAGTGGGGGAGCTGTATGTCCAGGAGGAACAGAGACCTCCCTGCAGGGGAGACAGGGAGGGACACAGTTGATGGAGCCCAGGAGGCCCAGGGAGCAGACACTTTATAAATCACCAGCTCCTTCGTAAAAATGGAGTTTAGCCTCCCCCCAGCTTTGCTTTTGAATTTATTAGAGGTTTCATTTCCTTGGGTAATAATTCATTATCTCGTTCCCAGTCTAGGGAGCGGGATGCTGGCCCAGAAGTGGCATTTACCTTCCTACCTTAAAGTGAAGCTTTTTTAGCTATGTCATCTTGTGATCACTCTCAGACCCAGCCCCATGACAGCTGCTTCCTTAACATGCCCTGGACCCCGCAGGACCCCCAGGCAGGGCTGACCATGTGAAGGATGGCCCCAGCAGGGCTTCAAAGCCTCCCTACCTCCCCATCCCTCCTGCACCCTGCACACTCCAGCCTGTCTTTCCAAAGCTGTGTGCCGTCTTTGGGGCCCTGAGCCTCTCCATTGTGACAGAGACAGCTGCAGACAGCAGTAAGATTGAGCTGTTCTTCCTGAGCCCAGATAACTGCTACTGGGCTGGGGGGGGGACTCCTTGGAGAGCTGGGGGGGGCGCACAGGTGACAGCTTAACTGGAAGATCTGAAAAAGCTATTTCAATCCGGTCTCCATGTGGGAGACAGGCGGATGCCCTTCTGTGGAATGAAAGTTCCTCTCCTCTGTCATCTTTGCTGAGGAAGGAGGAGGGTCCAGAAGATTCTTGATTGTTCACTAGAAAAACATCCTTTTCCAAATTCTATCTTGTTTGGACCCCCCCATCTCTCTCTCTCTCTCTCTCTCTCTCTCTCTCTCTCTCTCTCTTTCTCTCTCTCTCTCTCTCACACACACACACACACACCTTCCAATACCCAATCCGTCAGAATGAAATCACCCAATGGAGTGCACTCTCTGGAGTTAGCCAACTGCCCTTGCTGAGAATCTCCCATCCAGATTCATTTCTTCTCTATGTTCCTGACCTTTGACCTGATGTATCGGTGAGCCTACTCGCCTGATTGTTGGGTGGTCTGAGATTTATATCCCATTTTTATTAATTCTTTGAGAAATTCATATATGTGTACAATGTCTTTTGATCAGATTTACCCCGACTCCTTAACTACTCCCAGATCCATCCCTTCCCATCTTCCTCTCTTTGTTTTAGTGTATAGCTGAGTTCAATTTGCACTGCTCGTAAATCCACGGGTGAGGGTCTACCCACTAAAGCATGGTTGATCTACTAGGGACCACATCTTAAAGAATATTGACTTTCTCTCCTGGAGAAGCCATTATCTGTCAATAGCACCTCAGCTCACGAGCCCCATCCCTCTACCCCTTCCCTACTGGGGAGTCCACTGGCTTGAGCTTGTACATTGTTTCTTGTTGGACTTCCCAGACTCTGGTTCTTTTGGTCTTTCTGCTTCCTCTTCCTTGATGGTTTCTGTGCTCTGTGCTCTGTGTGTGTGTGTGTGTGTGTGTGTGTGTATGTGTGTGTGATATAGATGCTTAGATTTATGGCTGAGGAATCCACAAACACTTATTCTCAGCACATTGACCAGATGTGAGGTTTCAAGTTACCCAACATCAAGTGGTTGGCAAATTTGCTCTAAATGTGACATGCCCTCCATAGACTCAAGTGTTTGCACACTTGGTCCACCACTGGTAGTGCTGTTTTAGAACATCATGGGATCTTGAGGAGGTGAACCTCATTGGAGTGAGTGGGTCAGTGGGGACTGGCCTTGGAGTTTGATAGCCCAGCTCCACATCCCACTTTCTGCTACTCTCTGGTTTCTTTCAGATATTTGGGGAATAGAAAGATGCATAGCTAATGCTCAAATGACCTGGGGAAAATGTGGGTGACAAGAAGCCTTCTTGCCTCATCAGTTCTTAATGGATTTTGGAAGGGATAGGTAAGCACCTATGGTGAGTTTTCCTGGTCACCTTGCAGGAATGATTGGCAGGCACTGTTTTTGTTACTGCTCTCTAGATGGGTACACTAAGGCTCTTGTGTTCGCTCCCTCTCTGGCCAGACTCCATTTCTGGCAACAGAATCACACGACATCTGGGGTAGGACCAGACTTCCAGGCTCTCTGAGGGACCCAAAGTCATGATTCCCACATGTAGCTATGTTTGAAAATCACTGGCATGGATATATCTCCTCACGGTTATATAGCAACCCTGCATGTGTGTTGGAAGTGCAGGACTGAGGCCCCAGCACAGTGGGTCTGTATTTCAACTAGCCCTGAGTGACAGTTGAGCATCTCCCCTCCTGGGTATTGAAATCTCATAGAGGACCTGCCCTGTGAATTCCTGGGTTCAAGGCTTCTTTCTTCCTCTTACCCCACCAGCCTTGATGTAGGGCATCATCCCCACATTGTATGTTAGACTCACAAGCCCCCAGGGAAGGAGAGAAGGTCTCACCCTTCTCCAGGACCCACCATCAGCACACTTTATCTCCAACCTCCAGAGGAAAGACCTGGAGAAGATGGAGTTGGGAAAAGGACAAGAGGCCCATGGAGGAGTGCCTATAAACCAGCAATGGTGGCTTCTGGCATTAGAAATAAGGAGAAAAGAACTGGCACAGAGATTGAAGTCTACTGATTCCAAGTTCTCTCCCCATGAAGAACAGTTCACCATGGTCCAGGCCAGTGCACCATAGCCCTACAAACAAAGGCAAGGAAGATTAGAGTCAAACCCCACCTGGCCAACCCCTGTGGTGAGAATTTGGAGCTTCTTTTTAAAACTCAGTTATGTTATATGAATATGTTTTTGTTTTAATCCCAGGTGTGGGTTAAGAGGCTACCTCCCAGCAGGTGACTGTGATTTGTCTAGTGCACTAGAAGGGGTGTGATTTTTGCCCAGCTGCAGATAATTTACATTTGGAATTCTGGGAACTTTGAAGAGGGTATAAATTTGAGAGCCCCAAGCAGGGAGCTCATGGGGGGCAGGGTTCCTGCTTCTGCTGGTTCCTGTTGTAGTTTGTTGAATGGTTGGAAGTCGGAGGTAGTCTGAGAACAAAGATTAGACTTGCCCCCAGGAACCCAAGCCCCTAAGCATCAGGAAGCAATCTAAAGAGGTCTGTGTCCTCTTTTCCTCTCTAACCTTTTTTCTCTCCTACCTAGTGTTTGGGGTTGGAAGGGATTAGGGTGGAATAGGGTTGGAAGGGTGGTAGGTATCACAACCCAATAAAGTAGAGCAAAAAAGTAAGCCAACCCCCACCCCTTGTTCCTGCCCTATCTACTCATTGCCAGGAACTGTAACTACACTTGAAAATGGAGTGACTTGATTCACATTTCAGTCTTGTTTATCAAAATGCTGGTGTGTACCAAGGATGCATAGCTGAGAACAGTGACCACACAGGTGGGCAGTGGCGTGTACCAAGCATACACAGCTGAGAACAGTGACCACATAGGTGGGCAGCAGCGTGTACCAAGCATACACAGCTGAGAACAATGACCATACAGGTGGGCAGCGACTTCTATGAACTGCAAACATCTGGCCTCTTGGCTGCTGGAAGAAGTGAGAGAAAGGATGTCTACCACTTCATGCAGGGGAGTTGGGTGTCTCCACCATAGGAAGCTGCCCCATCTGATGTCTAGGAGTCTCACCATAACCCTAGAGAGCCATTGCAAGAAGTTGTGGCTGAGGCACTGTCCTGACTTCTGTCACAGGAGTCTCCTAGGGCCTCCTGGTGTGGTGTGTCTGTCATCCCCAATTAGTACCACGTATAGGCAGACCTCTTCCCTGTCATTCCTGATAGCCTACTCCTCCTGGGACTGTTTCCATCCCCATAGTGAAAGCAGAGCTGGGAAATACACTCTCAGAGGTCAGAGTTCAAGAGCAGGCTCTGCCCCAAGCCACATAACTTCAGAGGAGCCGTACAACTTCTCTGAGCATGAGCCATTCATTTGTTAGACAGGAAGATAAGTGAATAGCAAGATGGCTCAGTTGGTACAGAGCTTGCCTTACAAACAAGTTCAATCCCCCAGAGCCATGTGAAAACCAGGCAGTGGGCCAGCAAGATGGGCTTGAGGTGCTTGCTGCCAAATGAGGTGGCCTAAGTTTGCTCTCTACAATCCACTTGAGAAAAAGAGAGGATCAACTCCTGCAATGTGTCCTGGGACCTCCGCACGTGTGTTGTGGCACATATACACACTCATGTGCACGTAGAGAGAGACAGAGAGGGAGGCATGGTGGTACAGTCTTGCAATCCCAGCACTGGGAAGGTAGAGACAGGAAGGTTGGCCTTTAGTCTTCACGAGCACACACACACATGTATGCATGCATGAATGAGGCTACTCGGCTTCGTTGTGATCAGCTTTCTTAACACTGTGGCCAAAACATTGTAAGACTCAAGGTATTGGTTTCCACATCCCTGCCAATCAAATTCAAGCAGCCGAGGTAGCATCATCCTCCTCAGGGAATTTGCTAGAAGGCCAATTCCCAAGCTAGCTCTAGACCTAACATACTCAGGCTTTTAGAAGGGCTGGTACCCAGGTTTGAATAGGCCCTTTGAATGACTTTGTCCCATTTGTCAGTGTGCGCAGCAAGGGAGTGACACAAAATGCCACATGAAATAGGGCACAGCCACCTTCATGTCATGTGTCTTTGGAGGGGGATAATGTGTAAGGTCAGTTTGTCTTTGCTGAGTGCTTGGTGTGAATGATGTCGCCCCACACACAGATAAGGACATGTCAACCAGATGGAGTTGGTGGAATCCAACATGAAGTGGGCCTGTTTCCTGGGAGTGTAAGGCTGTGGGAGGGAGCAGGGGTGGGGAGGGCCACCGGGTCAGCAGCGGACAAGGTATGTCTGGAGGCTCAGGACCATATGACCACTTTATGACACAGACATATCTAAAGTGTGCTGCTTACACCCTTAGCCTTAGCTTTGCTGAGGCAGTAGCTTGCATCTCAGAGATGGGTAGCCAGGATGTAGGCAGCCAAGGAGGTCAAAGGTCAGAACCTGGAGGAAGAAAGAACAATTATATACATTAGACTGAGAGATGGGTTGCGGGGGAGGAATTCTCTGTGAGGGCTTATGTGGGGCCAGACAGCTGAGGGCTGGGGAAGCTGGTCCGGAGCAAGAATGAGGTGGACACATGTCCAGACCCTGAAAATCTCATCCTGAGACCAGCAGGAGTAGGAGTGCTTCCTCCCTGCTCTGGGTCTGCATGTCCTGGTGCAGGTAGTCTTGCAACCCCCACTTCTGCCACCCTTGAGGTAGTTACCAATCACCTGGTGGCCAGGTTACAGGTTCCATTTCCTCTCTTCTTATAAGGACATGTCCAGCAAGCACCTGGAATTTCTTTTCATGCAAATGAAGCATTCAGAGCACCTCAGCACCAGGCAAGATGTAACTCTCCCTGAAGACTCGTACCTATTCCCCTAAAGATTTAAAAAGCCTTTGTTTTCTCCTATTAAACGAGCTAGTCCCTGAAGCATATCTCCTCAGAAGCCTGTTTCTCTTAGTGCTCACCCCCCTCCTGAGCCGGTTGTGGTTCCCCAACAGGCCCTTAAGAAATGGGGAGCTGAGAGTACCGATATGCTTATTTAAGTTCATGTTCTCGGACATCGTACTCATACACTTCCTGTACCTTCTCACATGTCTCTGCCAGCAATGCAAATCAGAGATGTACTGTGCTAATATATATTCAGTGTCTATATTGCTCAATCGTCTGTACCCTTCATGATGGCAAGGGTGATAGCCATGGAAATGGCCAGGGTTTATAATGGGACCATGGCATCTGGAAGGCAACATACAACTGATAGTTGTTGGGTGGGTAGGTGGGTGGAGGGATGGTTGGATAAATCGATAAGTAGACGGATAAATGGATGAATAGGTGGATCAATGAATGGTTGAGTGGACGGGTGGGCTGATGGGTGGGTGGTTAGATGGATGAATGAATAGATAGGTGGATGAATAAGTGGATAGATGAATAGATGGACAGATGAGTGAATAGATGGGTGGATGTATGGATAGATGGATGGATGGATAGATGGACAGATAGATGAATAGATGGGTGGATGGGTTAACAGATGGGTGAATAGATGGATGGATAGATAGATAGATGGATGAATAGATGGATGAACAGATGGGTAGATGAATGGATGGATGGATGGATGGATGGATGACTAGATGGGTGGGTAGATAGATAGATAGATAGATAGATAGATAGATAGATAGATAGATGAATAGATGGATGAACAGATGGGCAGATGAATGGATGGATGGATGGATGGATGGATGGATGGATGGATGGATGGGTGACTAGATGGATGGATGGATGGATAGATAGATAGATAGATAGATAGATAGATAGATAGATAGATAGACAGATGGATGACAAGATGGGTGGATGGATAGATGGATGCATGGATGAGCAAGTGAAAGACCACTGACAGCATGCCCTCCTCCCACTGTGATTAATGATTCTCACATCTGTTTTCCTTCTAGTCTGAGACCCCACAGCCTTTCAGAATCGTAGTCTGCTCCATGCATATCATACCCAGGACAATGAGTGGCTCCATGTGCTTTTTTTCAGTGGTGCCCAATCAATTTATTTTCTATTCTTTTTGAGAAAGAGTCCCATGTAGCCCAGGCAGGCCTGGAACTCACTCTCCAGTGGAAGATAGCCTTGGACTTCTGATCCTCCTTCCTCCATCTCCCTAGTGTGAGAATTACAGGTCTGCACCACCAGGCTTGATCATGTGGTACTGGGAACTGAACCCAGGGCTTCACACATGGGAGGTGAGCTCTTACCCATACAAGCCACATTATTATCTCACTACATGTGTCCATTTTCATATGAATGTTCTTAAGAATTCATCTGTAATCTCACCATTCAACTCAGGAGGCAGGGGCTGGAAGACTGAGTTACAGTCAGTCTGGGCCATGTAAAGAGACATAAAAGGGATGGGGTAGAAGACACAGAGATTATCACACCCTGAAGCTAAGGCCCAGCATTCTGTGTCCCACACATGGAGGACAGCAGAGCCAGGGCAGAACTGTACCTTCCCCAGCAGCTCAGTTCACAGAGCGGAGAACTGGATGATTCAAGGTAAATAGCTCCTGCCAAAGGCCTCCACTTGACCCTCTTTGTAAACCTAAGATTATAAGTAAACCCTCAATTAACCTCTTCTCCCAGATTCTGCCCAACACAAAAGGTTTCCTTCCAAAGGGGAATGCTATTTTAAAACTACCTCTGTTACCGTAAGGATACCCAACCAGAGTAGGTCAGTGCTCAGCCTGTATGGCCAGAAATCCCCGTTCTCAGCTGCCAAGGAGGCAGAAAATACCACACTGTTAGGGGGATGCCTGTGCCTCCCAAGTTCCTCTTCTGGTGCAGCTGTTGGGGGGAGGTTTTCATTTATGTTACAAGTCTCATTAAAAGGATCAGGCTGTGGGGCTGGAGAGATGGCTCAGGAGTAAAGTGCTTGTTTTATAAGGTGAAGAAGTGAAGAACTCATGAAAACAGCAGGCCACGGGGCTGGAGAAATGGCTCTGTGGTTAAGAGCACTGGGTTGGTTCTCTTATAGAGAGCCCAGGTTTGATTCCCAGCACCCGTAAAGGGGTCCACAGCCCTTTGTGACCCCAGTTCCAGGGGATCTTTCTTCTGGCTTCCTCAAGTACTGCATTTACATGGTGTACACATACACACACACACACACACACACACACACACACACACAGCCAAAATACCCATACTCCTAAAAATAAATATTTTTTAAAAGGTCCTTGGAGCCAGAGATTGGAAAGCCAAACATTGTATCCCAAAGACATAAAAAAAAAAAAAATTAAAATAAAAGAATTTAGGTGCAGTGACATGCACCTATAACCTAGCACTGAGGTAAAGATAGGAGAATCCCAGGAGGATCACTGGCCAGATAAACTAGCTGAATCAGGAAGCTTCAGGTTCAGTGAGAGTAAGAGGAGAGGTCAACCTCTAGTCTCCACATACGTGCACATGTGTACACACACACACACACACAGACACACACACAGACACATACACAGACACACACAAACACACCACCACCACTGCTGCCACCACTACCACCACCACCAGGCCATTATTATTTGCTTTTTTTGACTGGTTTCCAGATACTTTTTGACCAACCCACAACCATCTTTGGTAGACAAAAGAGTACATTCTCATACAAACGTACAGACAGAGAGACAGGCCAAGGAAATCTATCTGGGGAACATAACTAATATTTCAACCTTATTTTCAACTGTAACTTATTTAGCATGAACCAAAAGGCCAGGCTACTGTGTCTAGGGCACTTTTCAGGAAAGGGGCCAAGAGACAGGAAGACCAAAGCAAGATGACACAGCAGGAGGCAGTACGGCAAAGGTCACCCTACCCTCAAAGGCCTCATCTTTGAGGACACGTCATGGAGGTATTGATTTGGCTTAGCTGCACTCTCTGTAAATTCATGAGGTTGTGACTTTGATATTCTCAGGAATGTTCCAGATCTACATTTATTGACCAGGGGGAAAGGCACTACTTTTAGCCAAGAAGCAAATATATTAATGGAGGTTAGGGAAGAAAAGGGGATGGAGAGATGGACAACCAAGTTTTGCCATATTCAGGAAGGTGTAGTATACAGCTCTTTAAGAGATACGGGTAGGGTCTGGGTGGATGGGGATGTGGGTCAAAACATTTTCCAAACCTGGCAGCTGGAGTTTGATCCTTGGGACCCACAGAGCAGAAGGAGAAAATCAACTCTTCAAGTTACAGGCTATCCTCTGATCTCCACAACTCTATAGAACATTCCTCTGACAGCTACAGATGTGTGTGTGTGTGTGTATGTGTGCACCCATACGTGTGCATGCATGTGTGTGCATGTATGTGTATGTGCACATGTGTGTGTATGTGTGTGTGTGTGTGTGTGTGTGTGTATGTGCATGTGTGTGCATGTATGTGTGTGTACACAAAGAGTCTTTAATGGCCTGGAAACTTCTCACAATATAAAATTAAGCTTGAAAACAAAAGATTGCTATGTTTTAGGGCCAACCACATACTATATGTAGAAGGACTGGGAAGAAATAGACCGGAGGCTTTTTAATATGCCTTTATTTTGGCATAGTTTTTTTTTCTTTATTTAAATCCCCTTTAAAAGAAAACTCTAAGATGGTCTCCAACAAATTCCAATTATACAGAAATTTCTATTCATATTTTATGTACACATGTATGGCTGTCCCTGACTGTATCTACAGTTAATCATTTGGCCTGTAGTCTCCAGACCGTCACTGTAGTGTGAATGGATAGTTGTTCACACACAAGTTCTGCATCTCTTATCTATAATCCTGGGGACCTGATATGTTTTATAACTTTTTCTGAATTTGGAATATTTGTATATTCACCATAAGTTGTCTTGGGGACAGGAGTGGAACATTTAAGTTGTTTTGTACTTAATCTGTTACACCCAGCCTAGAGGGGATTCTGGGCTTTAGAGATCCTGCAGGCTTTTAAGAAGTATCAGACTGGGGGAGAGGTGTGCCCAGCTATGTTGTCCTATTTCATGTCTGCTGCTGAGATAAAATACTCCCGCAAAGAGCATCTCAATGGAGGAAGGGTTTATTCAGCTCTTCAGTTCCAGGTCACAGTCTGTCACAGCAAGGAAGTTAAGGCAGGGACTTGAAGCAGCTGCTTATATCACAGTCAAGAGCAGAGAGAAAAGAGAGTACGCATGCTCAGTGCTAGGCCAGCTTTCTCTGCTCTTAGACAGTCCAGAGCCCAACCTAGGGAATAGTTCCTCCCACAGTGGGCTGGCTCTTCCCACCATAACCCTTACCTGACCTTAACCCTAACCCTCAAAGATGTGTCTACCCATGGGCCAACCTGATCTAGACAATCTATTATTAAGATTCTCTTTCCAGGGGATTCTAGGTGGAGTTGACAAAACTAGCCTCCCTGCACAGGCGTGTGTGTGTGGTGTGTGTGTGTGTGTGTGTGTGTGTGTACCTTCAGAATACAATAAAGCAAGCAGAGCTTTATGGGGTACAGCAGCAATCCCTGCACTTGGGGGACAGGAGGATCAGATGGAGGTTCAGCTAGCATGGTGGTCATAGGAGAGGGGAGGGATGACGGTGGAGTAAGGCCCACGGGGATTCCTGATGGTTGGAATGTAGAGTGTGAGAGAAAAAGGAGCCTCCATGGTAGCACAGAGCCATGTGGCCCGAAGGAGAAACCAAAAGAGCTGTATTGTCTACCCTGGGCTGTTCTCTAGTAACCCAACAATGTGGTGACTCCATGGAGAGTGATGGCCTTGATGCATTTCATAGCAGCTGATGCAACAACTGCAATCCCTGCTCTTGGGAGGAGGAGACAGGAGGATGGGGAGTTCAAGGCTGGCCTGGTCTACATGAGATCCAGTCTCAAACAAAACAAATGAAAAACTGAAAGCCAAGGGCTGGAGGGCAAGACTCAAGGTGACCTGGGAACAGCCGGCCTCCTTAAGCATCTGACAGTCTCCCGAGTGCCCCCTGGTGGACAGTTTGGGCAAATGGCACTATAAAGAGGTCCTTCTCACCCCACCCTCCTCCATTGCAGGACCACATCTTGCTCCTGGCTCTCTAAGCATTATGATTGGATGTGCCTCGCTCACTCCATCAAACCTCTGAGCTGCTGACATGAGGAGACAGGGTGAGGAGTGTTAATGTTAATTAGCACACAAGTCTCCGAGCACCCAAATTTCTTTGAAAGAGCTAGGACTGAAGTGAGGGGCCATTGTAAACAAAAGAAACATCATACAAAGACGCTTAAAGAAAATCTCCCAACAGTGTGTGGTGGGCCATACTTATAATCCTAGAACTTCTGTCAGTGAGGTAAGAGAATCACCAATTCAAGGCCAAATTGGACTATACAGCAAGATCAAGTATCACTAATAATAACAACAGACCCTGTTGGTGGTGCCAGGTAAACAGGAAAATAGAGTGCCAAAGCAGATGGGTGTGGGGGAGGAAGATGCAGACCTCTCCCCAAATAAATGGCCATCACCAGGAGGTCTGCTCTGCTCAGGTAATGACTGGATATTACCAACAATGTTAAGAAGCTTTGGGCTGGAGGGCTGTAATAGATGTTGATGCCTGCTGCTTCAGGGGCTTATGACACAAGTGTTTATTAAAGATTATGCCTAGTGACCAGTATTCAGAGTCTGTGGCAGGGCAGTGTCACAAACGCCATTTTTCTCTAATGGTAAGTTTAGGCTCATAGACTGTGTATGTCTGTGTACGTCTCTGAGTGTGTATCTGTGTCTGTAGATGTATGTCTCTCTGTGTGTATGTGTCTGTGCATGTGTGCCTGTGTGTGTGTCTGTGTGTCTGTGTGTCTCTGTGTGTGTATTGTGTGTATATGTATGTCTCTCTGTGTGTATATGTCTGTGTGTCTGTGTGTGTGTGTATGTGTATCTGTATCTCTGGGTTTGTGTGTCTGTGTATGTGGTGTATAGGTGTGACTGTGGGCACACACACACTTGTGAAGGTCAGAGGACAACTTAGAGAGTCAGTTCTTTCCTTCCCACCACCATGTAGGACCCAGGAAATGAACTCAGGTGGTTGATCTTCATAGAAGACACATTATTCTCAGCCTCTCACTTTGATTTTGAGGCAGTGTCTCTCATTTCTATTTCCACAATCCTCAGGCTAGCTGGCCTGAGAAATTCCAGGCAATTCTCTCGCCTCTCTGCCTCCTGTCTCATTGTAGGAATGTTGAGGTTACAGATTCGTGATACTGCATCTTGCTTTTTAATCGAGTTCTGGGTATCTGACCTCATGTTCTCAGGCTCATGGGTAGCTTCCGTAAATTGAAACATTTCATCCGCCCCCAAAGGGATCATTTTTGACAGAGTCCAAGAGTAGAAACCTGATGAGCATCCAGGTGACTCTGAAGGTTGAGAGGCATATGGCCCTGGATGGGAAGGAGAAGCAGGGTCTCCCCAGCAAGGTCCCCCCAAGTCCTATCACTCACTCTCTCCAGCCCATGCTTCTATTTAGTACAGTGTATGCTCATGGGTAGGAATTTGCCTTCCAGAAGCTTCTTGTATATCAGTCAACTTGAGCAAACATCTCTATATGGTTTCTTTTGTAGAGGGCCCCTGCTAGGCACGGTCATGGGATACGCTCTCAATAAATATTTGTGAGCCTTTGGGAATATAAACCTTATGAGCCTTCCCTGGCAGAAAGCCAGCTCCCACCTCTGAGTACTTCCAGCAATTTTCCTGGAAGCATTGTCCAGGGAGAGGGAGAGCAGTGGAGCAAGAATTGCAGATGCCCAGAGGGGAGTATCCCTCCCACACCAGCATCTGCCAGCCTTGCTGAGGTTAGCTTCCTGCCCTTCTACTAGCTTATAGAAACGCCAAGGAGCCACAGGCCTGGGTAAACACCATCTCTCAACCCTGACCTTTGCCCCAGTGTGTGCTTTTCTCTCAGGTACTTAGTCCCACTAACTCAATCTGCATTTATTTTTTTAATCATGGGCTCCCAGCTCGTGAACCCCTAAGTACAGTGGCTTTAGGGGCTAACGGATCACAGGGTCCATGCCAGGCAGCCCCAACCAGGACGTCACACTCCGTTATAAATATCTATAGAGTGCAATACCAAATAATTGTGGGGCATATTTCACCCTGCCTGTTGAACACATCGCAAGAAAGGAATTGATCCCTGCTGTTTCATTTATTAGATGGTGTAATACCACAAAAATCGTTTCCACAATATCCCAAACTAAATCATTTATTCTTGACAAAAATCCAATAAAGAGCTCAATCCTTCTCCATAGGCAGATAAAGTACAGATTAATGGGGCTGCCTAGATCAAAAAATACTGGGAAAATGAAAGCGAGATAGAGAGAGAGAAGGCTCCTTCCTCCTCCTCACTTCCCCAAGGCTGCCTCGGCTCAGGGTTTTATTACAAAAAGCCGCCTAAGTATTACAGGCTAATCCGTAAATCCCAGCCTAGTAAAATATGTGACGGATTTGTAAATCGTGCCCTTTACAAATCAGATTGAACCTCTTTTTTTTCCCAAAGAGTTCGCCTTTCTCTTTCCCCTCTTTGTTCACACTTCCCCCACCTCATCAGAGTCCCTCGATGCCGGAGACTCTGTAACCACGTGCCCAGGTCTTCACACCATTTCCTGTGCTCAGTCATACTCTGTGACTCCTTTCTAACCGGAAGTATGGAGGGTGGGGATCAGAGATGGGTCGAGAGGTTGAGACAACTGTAGTCCTTTTGACATTGTTGTACATCAAGAAGTCATGCCAGGGCAGCATCTGGGCTAAGGTCAGCATGGAACAAGGAGGTGTCATGGCCTCACTAGCAGCCAAGGACAAACAGGTCAAGGATTTGATGGCAGTCCCCATGGTTTCAGCGGAGAAGGAAGAGACCAAGTGAGTGAGCCTCAGAACCTAGACAAACCCTCTGGAAGAGGCTTGGTTACTTTGTTAATTTTTGTCAAGTTGACAGACAAACAAAACCAGCTGGAAGGAGGAACCTTGGTAGAGCAATTGCCTCCATTAAGTTGACCTGTGGATGCATCTGTAGGATATTTTCTTAATAGTTGATGTGGGAGGGTCCATGGGTAGCCCAGCCCACTTTGGGTGGTGCTATCCCCAGGCAAGTGGTCCTAGGTGGTATAATAAAGCAAGCTGAGCAAGCCACAGAGAGCAAGGTAGTAAACAGCATTTCTCCACGTCTGCTGCTTCAGCTCCTGCCTCCAGGTTTCTGCCTTGGGTTCCTGCCTTGGTGTCCCTTGATAATGGACCACCATCTAGAAGTGTAAGCTGAAACAAACTCTCTTTCCCTCAGTTGATTTTGGTCAGCGTTTTGTCACAGCCATGGAGAAGCAAGCTAAAACAGCTGGGTCTATTTCTGCATCCTATTCCAGCCCTAAACCACCTTGAACCACCAGGGCATGTAGTTCCTCAGAGTCCAACCGAGGTGCCTATCTGAGACTCGCCACTCTACATCAGTTCCTGGGTACCAAGGACCTCAGCGTGCCCTGGATGAAGACAAAATACATTCCTTGGACACAGGACACACAGTCATAAAGCCATCGAAGCCCCAGGCAAGTAGCTGAGTTACCCACCTTGCACCCGCCCCCTAAATTTCTGGTTGCTCAGGCTAGCTTTGAGAAGCCCATTCTCCACCACTTTCCACAAAGAAGTCAGCAGACACATCAGTAAGAACATTGGCTGGACAGTCATTTGGTTCTGTGCCTGAATCCTCTGTCAAGTTCTAACCTGTGGGCATTGGGAAAGTCAACCCTATGTAGTGAACATCCTTCAGTAACACTATGGGGAAAGCCTGAGGATGAGAAAGAGCCTAGAGAGCTGAAGGGGGGACAGCCTTCCCTCCATGCATGGCAGGAGCAGGCTCTCAGGCCTATCATGGGGGCCTAGCTGGAGCCTGGCTAAAAGTCTTTAAAGGAGCCTACACTGCAAACTGCTAAGAAGCAAAGGCTGCTGGGACCAGGTCTGTCGGCTTGGTGCTACGTCTTACGTCATGTTGATACTGGGAGGTTGTACCCAAACACCCCAAGAAAAAAATGGCTGCTTCCTCTTGTCACAGATTTGCAAGGAGGAAAGAGGAGCTGGGATGGTTGCCCTGGTAACTTTCCTCCTGAATACTCCCCCCCGCCCCCCACACACACACAGTTTGGCCCCCGTTCAGTATGGAGGCAGAGCTGGAGAGGAGGGAGAGGGAAGGGCACTGGGGCTGGCCAGCAGTTCCTGGAATGGCACTTCCTAGCTTTATAGAAATGCAATAAAATGGTAATTGCCTTAGAATGCTAACTGCAGCTCTGTCAATCCTCCCCTGTTCCATTCTGCCATTTGCCATCGCAGGATGGAGCTATCCCTCAAATTCCTGAGCAGTGGTAGCTGGGAAATTCACCATGCTGCTCCACCTCCATCTTGTCAAAGGAATGTGGTGGAGGCTGGGGAGAGGGCTCAGCTAGCCAAGTGCCTCATGAGGACCTGAGTTTAGATCCCCAGCATCCATGTGTAAAACAGGTACGATGTCTGTCTGTCCCTCTCATACTATAAGAGCATGCAGGGAGCTCCCTGGTCAGCAAGCCTAGGTGATTCACTGAGAGACCCTGCCTCAAAAAGTAAGGCAGAGAACAGAAGAAGAAGACACCAGCTTTGATCTCTGGCTACTGCAGAACATACCCACGCAGATGTGTATATACATCATTTGCATGCAAGCAAGTGTGCATACGTGAATGATTTTGCCGGAGATGCCGAAGTAGGAGACAGAAGAAGGGACGAGGCAGTTGGATAGTTAGATCCAAAGGAGCTCAGAGTCTCTTGGCTTATCCCACTTCAAAACGATTCAGAGAATTCAAGCAGTCCAGAGTGAACAGGGATACAAAGGAACACAAAGCCTGCTGGGATGCTGGAGACCAAGCCCTTTGCAAAGCAATCTATACACAGAGCATCTTCTTCCTAGGAAGGTTCTAGAAAAGGCAGGGCTGTGTTTCAGACAACAGAGGAATGCAAGTCCATGACCTCAGCTGCCCCCACAGAGCCAGGGTCCCCTTCCATCCTTGTAGCAGCCGGCAGCCATTCTCTGTTCCCCCTCAAACCCCCTTGTCAACTTTATCACTGGGTTTTCTACTGAGAGTTCACCCCAGCAACCTAGAGACTCATAGGCTTTCTGCTGACCCTGATCACAATGGGGGACATGTTTCAGAGAACACTGTCCTAGTGCCATTGCCCTGTGGGACCTCCCAGGAATTTCTCCTGACCTTTGAGATGTGCAGCCTCCAACCATTCAGACTGTGTTATGGAGGGGGCCTTGGGTGACAGTGGCGTTGGTAAGGCAGGCAATGGTAAGAGCAGGACCCCGAGCACCTGGGTAATTGGGGCATAGATGGAGGGAAGGCAGGTTCCACAATTCCACAGATGTGGAAGAAGAAGAAGAAATGGAGACATTCTGTTTCATAGGCCCCTTGCAGGAACATTTACAAAATGGCTGGCTTCTCTGTCTGGAATGGAGGACAGGTGAAACCTGGTAGGGGAAACCTGGTAGAGGGACCCTCACTGGGGTACACATCCATCCCTCCACCTATGGTCTACAGGGTGCATGGGACATGGGAATGGAGGGTCTTAGCCTGGAGACTGAGTTCAAGCCTCTCGGTTGCTCCCTGACCTCATTCTTACTGTCATGCTTTCTCGAACAACTAAGGCCTCTCAAGGTCACATGGATTCAGTTCCCTTTTGGAGGATTTGAAAGGTTTTACTACACATATTTGTGTGTGTGTGTGTGTGTGTGTGTGTGTGTGTGTGTGAGCGTGCATACCATCATCTGCATGTGGAGGTCAGAGGGCAACAAGCAGGAGTCAGTTCTCCTACGTGGCTTCAGGGGATTGAACTCAGGGAGTAAGTCTTGTCTGCAAGCATCTTTACCCACTGGGCCATCTCTCCAGCCCATGTTGAGGGTGTTTATGAGAAGGAAGGCAGTTAGCCAGCCCAAGAAATGTGAGAAGAGTATCGGCTCCTGCAACTGCCTTGCTGAAGCTTGTTTTCGGAGGGCTGTGTTACCCTCATATCCCCAGTTCATCAAAAACACCAGAGAGCTGGCCAGTGGGGCCCCTGCCATCCTCCCTCCTGCCATCACCCACAAGATCACAGGACAAGATGGGTGGAGGGACCGGCAGAGCAAACCGTCAGGGTCAGGGCAAGCTCCTCAGTAACTTCTTATTTATTGGCCTCCTCCCGTCTCGCGGTTGCTGGTTGTGCTCAATATTTTATTCTTGTTGTACCTGCTCCGAAGCGGAGCTGCGGGCAGTTTTGATAAATGGATTGAAAGGAAGTTTTGTCTGGTTTTGCTGAAGCTTCTATAAGTGCCTCTGGATCTTCGGCCGAAATGATATTTCCCCAGCTTCCTGCTGCGATCTCACTCCCAGGTGTCTCTTCTCTTCCTCCCCGTTCAGCTCACTCTCCCTGAGCATTCTGCCTCCCAACCCTGGTGCATGTACGCACGTGTGTGCACACACACACACACGTGCAAGGAGGCACAGATCTGTATACTCACTCAGGACCACTCAAGGCACCAGTGTGTGAGGGAGCAGAGTGCTATGTCCCAGTGGACCGGGAAGCCCATACTACAGTCTTGTGCACAGACATGCCCTCTGTGCACACGAAGGCAGATGTACGTGTAGTCCTCTCTGAGTTTAGCTAGCCTGATCTGCAGGGAAGTCCTTGATGAGCATGGGTAGAGATGAGCAGATCCCAAGAAGGAAGAAGCCTGGAACTCGGATGATCCCTGCTGGAGCCCTCATATGCTTCAAGGAGCCCTGCCCCCATCTGCTGGATTCCTCCAGCCTTCCTCCTCCGCTGCCTGCCCGCCTGCAGGCCTTGGAGGCCCCACTGGGCCAGCTGGAAGCTTTATCCAACCACATCTGAAACAGCTCAGGAGCTGTGCCTGGCCGCCAGCCGTTTCCATAAATAACTTGCTGCGCCTGGCTCCTTGCCCTTCTGGTGATGTCATTGGCGTGGGCTCACTGATGAAGTCACAGGCTTCCCTTCCCTGAGCCCTCCCTCTGGGTGGAGTGAGAGACACCCCCTACCCCCTTCACAGAACCTTACTGAGAACTTTTTGCCTCTCTATCCCCGTCTCTTCCTGTTCCCACCCCACCAGGTACTGGATACAGGCTCTCCACCATCTGGACTGACTAATCGTGATGATGCCAGACAGCTCATCTCGTCTCCCCATTGTCAGTTACTGAACGGCCTCCCGACTTTCCCATCTCCTTGGATATTGTTTCCAGGTGACAACAGACTTTTAAGTTTCAAGGGTGGTAGAGGGTTAGCATCCTGACGATGCTCTACACAAGCTGCTCCAGCTGTGTGACATCAGACAAAATACTTCACCTCTCTGTGCCTCTGTTTCCTCATCTTTAAACTGAAGACAGTAATGAGAGCTATCCCAGGGCTGGCTAAGTCCTCTGTGGGCTCATGCTGTAAAGCACAGAGCCTGGAGCATCAGTACATTGAGCAGGCCTGTCATATGGACTGCTTTCCACAAGGGTCTAGTTTTGCATGTTTTCTGCTCCGTGACTGTGGTCTTCTCTGCAGTGTTCTTGTCTGGAGCCAGGGAGCTAGCTCAGTCTCCTTGACACATTTCTTGCTAGGTAGCCAAGGATTGCCTGGAACTTCTGACCCTTCCACCTAGCAAATGCTGGAAGAACCAGGGGAGGGGGGCGCGGTGGGCACTGGTGAAGCAGCTCTGAGGCGCTTAAGCTCCGCCTACCCTCACCCTATGGTCAGAAGCAGGTGGCCTTCCTCCTCAGACAATCTCAAGGAAGCTCCTGAGATTGTCCTTATTTTCTATATGAAGAAGCTGAGGCAGGCTAGAGAGATGGCTCAGGCAGTGAAGGTTTGCCATGCAAGCAGGAGGACCTTAGTTCAATGCCCAGAGCCTACAAAGAACCCCGCTCAGTGGCATGATCTCATAATCCCAATGCTGGGAAGATAGCGTTAAGTAAATCCCTCCTGGAGGCCCATTGCCCACCCAGCCTAGCCTAACCAGTGAGCCCTGGGCCAGACAGAGGCTGTCTCAAAACCAGAGGGGCTAGGGAGCTAGCTCAGCTATTAAAGGCCAAGGCACGATCCCTCTCTCTTCTCCCTTCTCCTTTCTCCTCTCCTCTCCTCTCCTCTCCTCTCCTCTCCTCTCCTCTCCTCTCCTCTCCTCTCCCTTCTCTTCTCTCTCTCCCTCTCTCTCTCTCTCTCTCTCTCTCTCTCTCTCTCATTTCTCTCCCTCCCACCTCTCTTTCTCTGTCTCTCTCTCTTTGTCTCCCTCTCTGTGCCTCTGTCTCTATCTCTCTCTTACACACACATAAAGGGGGAGGGGGAGAGACAGAGACAGAGAGAGACAGAGAGAGATGGAGGCAGAGAGATCAAACATCTTACTACCAGGATAAACATCAATGGCTTCCTAAGACCCCCATGGACTGGCCCAGAACCCTTGCCTGATTTGCAGACGTGTGCGCCGAGAGCATTCCCAGGAGAGCATGTCTTTGGACTCGGTGGTAGAGGTGAGCCATGGCTTCTGTGCCCATGTGGTAGCCGTGGAACCTCAGGAACTGGGTCAGCGAGATACACAGTGGATTTTGGTGGTTTTGTCTGGAAAAGGGAACGCAGGAGCGCTTATGAATAATTCCTTGGGATTCATTATGCGTCGAGTTGATAATATTTTCCTTGTGTTGAGCCAACTAAAGGATGCTATTACCGATGGTTTCACCTGCTTCCCTTTTACTTTTAGGAGCTGGTTATCAGAGATTTAAAACCGCACGCATGGATCCTGTTTGATTTCTCTCGGGTGCCGCTATTCTGGTGCCCGGCTGGGTTCTGAAGTCTGTTCACTGATCTTCCCATGCCCAGGTTCTGACCCAGATAGCACAGTGTCTTCAAAATGAGGGCTGCTGCCTTCTGCCAAAGTAGCCACCCGTCCCTGCTCTGGGGTCATGAAGGGACAGTGCAGGTACCTCTGCTTGAGTTCCTCTTCATATGGGATCCAGAACCCCGAATTTGGCCTTATATACTTGGGAGAGAACCTTAAGGTTGTCCAGGCGCTGCAAGAGTACCATGCCCCGGGTCAAGGCCACACCTAGCAGCACTGCTGTCTGCATTCCGTGCTATTCCTAACTTACCCTGAAATCTCTATCCACATGAGTCTCACTCATTCTTCAAAAGACAAGATGAGAAGTCACCTCCTCCAGGAAGCCTCCCCAGACTTTTTGTATATGTGTATTGTGTTGTGTCTCTGCATACATGTACTTGCGCGTGCGGGCCGTGTATGTGTGTATAAAAGCCAGAGCAATACTTGGGTATCTTCCTTTATAGCTCCCTATCTCAATGCCAGGAACAGGATCTCTCGCTGAACTGGAAACTTACCTTTTTAGCTAGACTGGTTGGCCATTGAGCCCTCAGGAGCTACCTGCCCATACCCTAAACAATGTTGGGGTTACAAGCATTGTGCAAACAGAACTTAAAAATATATTTTTTAGATATGTTTTACTATTTAATGTGTTTGAGCGTTCACATGCTTGTCAGTGCAGCACATGTTCGCCTGGTGTCCGCAGAGACCAGATGAGGGCATCGGATTCCTTTGAACTGGACTTTACAGTTGTGAGCTACCATGTAGGTGCTGGGATTTGAATCTGGGTCCTCTGGAAAAGCAGCCAGTGCTCTTAACCACTGAGCCATCCCTTCAGCCCTCCGTGGGTATTGGGGGTTTGAACTCAGGTCCTCAGATTCCCACACCTGCAAAACATAAGCTCTTACTCACTGTGCTATCCTTCTAGCTCCGACAACGCCTCCAGTGCATAGACCCACCACCCTGGACCATCAGAATTTGGCAAAATGTTATTCAACCACAGACAAGGACCTCCTCTGAGGGAAATTAGTATGTACACAAATCTCTAAAACACTATTGGTAGCTACTAGGATGATTCCTAATTCTGTTTGGGGAAACTGAGGCACAGATAGATGAAGCATCTCGCCAAGATGGAAGAGTTTAAGAGTAGAGAAAGCAGGATTTGGGCTCTTTAGATCTAGTTTCCGGCCAGCTCTCTCCTGAAGACCAAAAGTCTTACAGCTGTGCTGTCCCTGACATCCCTCAAAGACAGTAGTGTAAACCAGAGCCCCAGTTCATCCACTGCTAACATCCCTACAGCACGCAGCCAGGCACTGCATACAGCGGGTGGCCAATAAGAACACCCAGCCAGGCTTTGCATACAGCAAGTGGCCAATAAGTGTGGTCTGAATTAGATCAGGACTGGGATGGCAGCTCTTCAAAACCCCATCTCTACTGTGCTCTGCTGGTGCCCAGGTCACCCTGGTTCCACTCAGCTCAGCTCTGTCAGCCCAGCGGCCTCTCCCTCTCTCCCTCGCCTCCCCAGGGTCCTCTCTGCACCTGCTTAACACTCAGTTACTGTCATTCGACCTCTGCCAGCCGGGAATTAATTCCCCAAGTTACCACTGCATAAAACCAAACTCTCTTTTTATGGTCTCTGCATGTGATGCCCTTTCTTTTTATGCAGGCCCCACCGCACTGCTGGAGAATAAATAAATACAGTGTAACTTGGAGCAGCTTTTATTTACTGCAGGCTGCAGACTCCCTGGGTCTGGCCTTACACAGAAGCCCAGCGGTTGTAGCCAGGTGCAAGGAATGTGAGGGCACCGGGAGGATTTGGGGTATCTGACTTCTAAGCTTTGAAGCTCCCTAGATCTTTTAAATGTCCTCAACAGAGTTCCCAGAGCCCTTGCTGCTGCTGTTGCTGCTTTTGCTTTTGCTGCTGCTGTTGGTGGTGGTGATGGGTTGGTGGGTCGGTGGGTCAATGGGTCAGTGGGTCAGTGGGTCGTGGGTCGGTGTGTGTGTACGCCCGCACATACGTGCAAATGCGCAGATGTTTATACATAGGGTCAACCTCCACTGTCATTTCCCAGGATGCCATCTTGAGGTAACATTGAGGTAACATCTTTGGTTGATTGGCTAGGCTGGCTCGACAGCAAGCCTCGGGAAACTGCCTGCCTCCCTAGTACCAGAATTACATCCGCCTGCCACCATCAGAGCCTTTGTTTTACAAGGCATCTATGGATTGAGCGCAGGTCTCCACATTTGCATGGCCACGCCCTTTACTTATTTAGCCCTCTTTCTGCCTTCCTGCCTCACCTCCTGCTCTCTCAGCAGGGCACCGGTGTGATCTACGGAGCAGTAACTGAAAGGAGTTAGCCTCTTGGTAAAACATCGCACCAAGCTCCGGCCTGGTAGAGGCTGAGATGGTGCATCTGTTTTTCCCTTTCCATCCCGGGAAAAAGCGCAAGAGAGCATCTGACATGGGTGCTGATATCTGTAAGCACCCTGGAAAGTGAGCCTCCTACTGGAGCTCAGTAGTCTTTGCACAAAGCCCCGTCTTGCTGTGTCTAGCTCTGCGCCCAGGGGACCCAGATTTTTCTGTTCCCACTTTCTGTTCCTGCTTCCTCATAATCTCTTGCAATATGTTTTCCATTACACAAATGGGAGGATATCTCTGTTGTCTTGTTTCCCTGGTCAGGTCAAATGGCTGCTCCCTGGTTGGGATGGAGGCACTCAGCTGTGGACAGAGTCCCAGCTTGGCAATCCTGTTGATTCCTTTGTGATCTAGCTACCTTTTGTAAAGTCCACCTCTGCCAACAGCTGTCTTTTTACCTCTGGGCTGGAGAGATGGCTCAGTTTGTAAAGTGTTTTAGATAAGATCATGAAAACCTGAGTTTAATTCCCAGAAATCATGGGGGAAAAAAAAAGCCAGACATGGTAGCTCATGTCTGTAAGTCCCAGCACTGGGGAGGGAGATAGGAAAATTCCTGGGGCACACTGGACAGACAACCTACCCTAACTTGTCAGCTCTAGTTCTCAGTGAGAGAAACGTCCTCAAAAAACCAAAGTGGCCAACACTCTGGAGGCAAAGGCAAGTAGATCTCTGTGAGTTCAAGGCCAGCCTGGTCTGCATAGAAAGCTCCAGGCTATGCTTTGTCTCTCTAGTTTTGCTGAGCATTCTGTTGTCAACCTGCCAATCCTAGCCCTGGGCATGGCTTGGTCTTCCAGAGGGATCGTGGGGTCTGTGAGTACTCTGCTTATGGAAGAGAATTATGGCATCCCTCCTCCCGTTGTGACCTAGGACTATGGAGAAGTAACTATCCCCTCTGGACAGGGAGCTGCCTGTCTCTGCTATCCTAGAGATCCCTACACCTTAGCTTCCTCAGCCTCTCCCTAGAATCCAGCAATCAGGTCCCCTGTGGACTCATCTCTCCTGTGCAGCTGCCTGCTAGCTCACTTGCTTCCCGTATGTGTGTGTGTGTGTGTGTGTGTGTGTGTGTGTGTGCAGGAACATCAGAGTATCTTCAAGGCCAGTTTCCACACCCACCTTTGCAGCTGTCACACATGATGCCGCTGCAGCCCTAGCTCCACAGGGAACTAACGCACAACCAGGGTGAATCTATATCTGGGGCTTCCCAAATGCTACACCCCCATCTTGTTGCTCCCCAACCTCCACAAGAAGTTCCCGGAGCTGGGAGAGCAGCTATTTTAGAGATAATTGCTTAATTAGGGGAAAATTACTTAAATTTCAGTGGCAGCATCAGCAGAAGCAGCAGCAATGATGGTCCTAAAAGCCTGGAATCCAGTTCCTTCCGAGAGAAGAGCTTTGCTCACACCACGCCCATGGCTCTTCTCAGAGGGGACAGAGGAGAGAGAAGGAGCTGTGTGTCAGGGCTTTCTACCCACGCACACGCACACACACACACACACACAGCATGAGTGCATACGCACATTATCGTAACCACCAGCTTAGCTGAGCTCTGCTAGAAGCTGGTAAACTGCTGTTTTTGTTAAAGGCAGGAGATAACACGAGTTATGATCAAATAGTTTCCCCTTTAAATGCACGCCTAGCCAAACCCTAATGTTCTGTGTGATGGTTAGAGATGGAGCGGTAGAGCTTAATGGTGTCAAAAGGTGGCATTAGTGTCCTTATAAGAAAAGGCAGATCCCAGGCTGGCCAGATGCCTCAGCAGGTAAAGATGCTTGCCACCAAGCCTGGTGACCCATGTCCCATCTCCAGGTCCCATCTGGCAGAAGGAGAGAGCAGATTCCCTCAAGTTGTCCTCTGACTTACACATGCGTGCTGTCGGCATGCGTGCTGCACACACAGGCACAGATGCACACATCCATAGAGGCACACAACAAACACTCGAAATAACCACATTAGAGGGAAGAGCTGCCCGTTGCCCTCTCCCTCCCCCTCCCCCTCCCCGATACCAGCACTTTGCTATCACACTCCAGCCTTCAGAATATTGAGCTTTGAATGTCAGTCACTAAACCTGAGACCCAAGCCTACTGTATTTTATTAAGCAGCCCAGGCTCAGACAACACGGTGAAAACTGATGGTAAAATCCTGGCCCTGTGGGCTGCCCGGTACCTGCTGTACCTACTCAGCTGGGCACCATGCAGAGTGCAGGCATGAACAGTACATCCTCAGGAGGACACAGCTGTGTTCCAAGAAACTGTGATAAAAAACGAGTATTGGGTGGGGCAGTGTTGACCCCTGAACCAGGGTTTGCCAGCATAGAAGCTAACTTGGGAGACACAGCTGCCGTATCAGCTCAAGAGTCCTCAGTGCCGTGGGTAAGGGCCTCTGGGAATGGTACAGCCCTCTGCTAGCCCAGGTGACTCCCAGCAGGGACTGTTCTTGGCTTTGAGGCTGCTGTAGATGCGAATATGAGCTTTAGGGACACCGAGTTCTTGCGATGTGATCTCCTGCCAGGTATTGAACTCTGAGTGTTTCCATTTTCCCCGTCTCCAAATTGATAATAATCATCGCTCCTTCCTGCCAGGGTCAGGAAGGTAATGAATTCAGACGGCGTGGGAATGAGGAGCTGCTCTGCATTGTGGGATGGCTGGCTCAGGCTTCCGGGAGCAGGACTTGGGAAATGAATTTGAGTGTCGGCGTTTGGACTTTGTAAGAAAGCTTGGGGGAGAGGTGTCCAGCCAGCAGTCCAGGGACCACGTGCACCCCAGGATAACTACGAATGTGGCCTAACACCAAATGAAAAACTTGGTTGACATAGTATCAGGTTGATTATTTATTGATTTTGCAATTCTTTTAATAATCTAATTGCATTGTTTTTTTAAAAAAAATATTATTATTGTGTGTCTGTATGAGGTAGGTATGCCAGTACAGATGTGTGTGTGTATGTGTGTGTGTGTGTGTGTGTGTGTGTGCCATTGCATGCATGTGGAAATCAGATGACAACTGTAGGCACACATTTTTCCATTTAATAATGGTTCAATCTCTTCTCCAGCCCACCACCCACCAGAGGTAGTGGGCAAAAAGTTATTAGGACATGGGGAAGTCGAGCTGCTTAGAAGTAGCTCTTCGGGGTGAGTCCAATCTTCGTTGTTTGGATATCAGCAGTCCAGTCCTCTAGCAAAACACCAACAAGAATCAGCAGCGGCAGTCCAGTTCATTCAGCCATATCCACTCAGGAGTCAGCAACTGCAGTTTGCTCCAAAAGAAACCACACAAACTCACCAAGCGGCCACTGCTGAAGCCACAGGACCTTTGTGAGAAGTTCTTTGTTGAGTTTCTCTCTATGGAGTCACCACAAGCGAAGCTCAACAATGCAATGTAAAGTGAACCAATACATATATGCTGTCAGCAAGGAATAACAAGGCAGAGCAAAGGGAGCCAATACTCAAGCTCCCACTGTCTGTGGGGTCATATTTGTATTCTTTCTAAGTATCGCATGTCCTTTCACATGTCTGCTATAGAAGAGCATCCTTTTCCCTGTGAGCCCCAGACAAACATCAGTTAACATAACGGACTTTCCAAAGAAACCACAAGTTTCCACTTGAGATAATGCCTCAGCTAGTTCTTTCCCATCTTGCTTTTGGAGACGGGGTCTTTGCTTTTCAGCTGCTCTGCTCTCCAGCTGGTCCAGAGCCTCGTGGGGAGTCTCCTGCCTCACCCTGTGTCTCACCACAGGATGCTGGGGTTGTAGTTGCATGCCAGCACATCCAACTTGTTAGGTGAGTTCTGGGGACTGTCATCAAGTCATTGGGCCAGCATAGTAAACACTTTTACCCATGAAGCCATGTGGCTAGCCCAACTGCATGGTCTTTGAGTGTGAACCTTGTTGATGACAATATGGCCCAGAAAAGTAAAAAAGTGGGACAGCCCTGTAAGAGACTCTTCCCCCCAAGCCTACTACTATCCCTTATCCCCTCTAATTGTGCTCTTGAGTACCCATTCTGATCAGCTGACCCCAGGCTTGCAGTGAGCCTTGTCCTGGAAAGGAGTAACTGATCACTAGATAGTAGTACAGAGCCTTGTCACTTGGGACACCCAAGAGCCCCATCTGGGTTTGCCCTCATCGTTTCTCTTCTTTCTCCACAGACTCTCACCTCTCAGATCACTCCAAGACAATTCCCCTGACTGCCAGAAGCCCGCACACCTTCTTCCAAAGTCCTGTCCCGCGGACTGGGAAGGAGGTTTGGTGTGAAAGCGGCAGCGTGATGGAGTTGGACTTCAGGATGAGGTGACTGTGTCCCTCTCAGTACTGGGAGAGATGGTGTGCACCTGCCTAAGGACCGACAGGTTGCTCAGTGTGGGGAGAAGAGGAGACAGGAGGGACACTCCAATCAGGACAAGGAACTGGAGAGCCTGAGAGATTAGAACTGCGAGTGCAGAAAGTGGAAGCTAGGAAGCTGGGAGGTGGCTCTGTCTGCTGATAGCTATGTTTGCATCACAAGGATGTAGATGCACCCATATGGCACTACAGTGTGTGCCTGAATTCCTGGGGCTGAGGAGGTAGAGAAAGGAGGATTCCTGGAGCTTGCTGGCCTCTCAGTGACACATAGTTGGTGAGCACCAGATCCCAGAGTTAGACCCCATCTCAAAAAATAAAGTAGAGAGTTGATTGAAGCAGAAACCTGACATGTATCTCTGGCCTCTACACACATGTGTGTTTATGAACACACACATGCACACACACATGAATGCATGCACACACATGAATGCATGCGCGCACACACACAAAGAGTCAGAAGCAAGGTCCCAGGGAAGCTGCATGCCAGGGATCAGAACACTCAGGAAATCGGTATCTCACCATGCACCCAAAACAAGTGTTTGCATTGCACTCCTGGGAGAGTAGCTTCAACCAGAGGCTATTTGCTAATTCTCAAGTGAGAATTTAGGAGGGGAGGGTGTGAGTGAGGAACGTGGTGGAGAGTCATGCTTGTGTCCATGTGTTAGTGAGTGGTCCAAAACCCAGACTCAGGCTCTGTCCAGGAAAGCAGTGTGTACCTAAGACATGACTAAGGGACGTGAGGTCTAGAGAGGGTTGCCCCTGAGCCCCAGTCAAATATTCTGTGTGGTTTAAATACTGTCTCTCTTGGTGGCTCTCAACCTTCCTCAGGTTGTCGTGACCCCCAATGATAAGATGATTCCGTTGCTACTCCCTAACTGTAATTTTGCTACTGTTATGAATCATAATATGGATATCTGACCCTGTGAGGGTCGCAACCCTCAGGTTGAGAAATACTGGTCTAACTGGTCTGGCCAGAAGAAAGACCAGAACTTTGCCTTGGGAATAGAAGTCACAGTGGGAGGTTATCCACTTACTTGGGGGAACTTATGGGTGAGTTTGGGCTGCATCCCCCTCCCCCATTGTCTCTTACACCTTGTCTGCTTGTCCAATTTGTCCCCTCCTGGATGTCTACTTAAAGCAGTTGGAGAAACTGTCTGCTGTCCTGTCCCTGGAGATTCTCACTCTTCCCAGAGCCATCCTCCTGTTGCAGATAACAGGCATGTCAGAAACCAGGTTTTTGGGGTCAGAACATGCTGGATCTGGGCCACCAGGGATTAAGTTCTAAGTGAGGCTGGACTGAAAATCAGAAGCCAGCAACAAAGTGCTTGTACTTCCTGATCATGAGGTTCAAACTATCACTTCTGCTGTTTTTAGACCTTGTGTGCTGCATATACAGTCCTTGCATGGTGTGTGTGTGTTTGTGTGTGTGTGTGTGTGTGTGTGTGTGTGTGTGTGTGTGTGTGTGACAGAGACACAGAGATGCAGAAAGAGACAGAGAGAGAGAGACAGACAGAGACAAAGAATGTGTGCGCATACATGCCTGTGAGTGTCTGTGTGTGCATAGGACCTGCGTGCCTGTGGGTGTGGAGGCCAGAAGACAGTCCCAGACATCATTCCATTCATCTCATTTTGGACACAGCATCTTTCACTGGCCCAGAACTCACCAAGGAGGCCAGGCTGCCTGGACAGTGAGCCGAGGGATTTGTCTGTCTCTGTCTCCCATCACTGGGATGACAGACACAGGGTGACACACTCAGCTTGTCATTCTTGTTTTACATGGGGTCTGGGGTGGCATTCAGTGCGAGGCAAGCACTTGGAGTCATCTCCCCAGCTCCACTGTATGCTTCTGACCTTTGTACTCAGACCTAGCTGAAGCTGCAACTCCAGTCCCGAGGCCCCCTTGTCTACATCTGTGTGCCCTTAAAGAGCCCTGGCATGGCTGCTCGCCTATGCAGCCAGTGAGGCCAGAGCTATGCCTAGGACCCTGTTTCCACATTCCCTGCCTTGTCCTTCCTTGCTATTCTCATCTCCAGCTCCTCTGAAATCATGTCACATTTCTGCCACCCACTTGCCACATCGGGCCATACCTTACCTCTTGCCACTATGTCACCAGGCTGCTGGCTACAGGCTGTTTCTCAGGCCTGGCCTCAGCCTATCATCACCCCAATGCCATTTCTCTCCCGCTGGTCTCTTTGCATCCTGTCACCCTGCATCCACCCCCCTCTGTCTTGAACACAGTAGATCCTGGACTCACAGCGACACCTCGGAGATGGTTGGTAAGAAATCCAAGTTCTCCGCTCCAGGCTAGACTAAGAAGTCAGACACTCTCAGAGTGGAGGCCAGCGATCTGTTTGTACAGGCCCTCCGGATGATGTTGATGCTGGTAAAGATGAGAAGCATTGCCTGGCAGGTCCTTCCAGAAGCTTCAAGAATATTCTTTCCAAAGTCCAAGCCAAGTCCTCGAATTCTCCTACCCAACACCCATGGGTCTCCTCCCACCTCCTGTCTCCTCCCCTCCCTCCTCTCCTCCTTCCTACCCTCTCCCTTTCTCCCTCTTCCACCCACCTCTCTCTCTCTCTATTGCCTGCTCCCCCCTCTCCCATCTCTGTTCAGAATGAACTCCTTAAATACAGGAGTTGAGGTCCTTTGCATCTGGTGGAGACACACTTCCCAGCCTCCTGCCCTCTCCTGCTGGCCCAGTTCTTTGCACATCAAACCATTTCTCCCTTTAACTCCCAAAGAAGTCCTACCCAAACACAGGATCCCTGCTTCTCACTGCTCCGAGGCCACACAGCATAGCATAACTGCTTGGGGACACATTTTCCTTCCCGTCCCCAATGAGGTTCCAAAAAAGAGTGGTGTTTGTGGTCTAATTTAACATTAGCCCCAGGGCTGGCCCACTGAGCTGCAGATCAGTTGTGAATACATACCTACTGATGACAGTCCCGCCCCCACCCCACCCGCAACTCCTCCCACCTCCCTCCCACCCCTATCCCCCCACCCCGCCTCTACCTCTAAGAGTCCACTTCCTACTGACCTACTCACTCTACCATCTTGACATAGTACCTACACTCTTAGGTCCCCCTGGTATGTCTATTAATTCACCTATATCCTGTCACCCTTCTGGGTCAAATCACTCCCATTCTGCTGTCAGATCCCGTGAGGGAAGAGAGTGAGCAGGCAAGGGTCCATTCCTCATCCCGGGATTGCTGGTGGGATACATTTGTAGGATTCTCCCTTCAGGTCCCTTCAGATGGATCCCACTAACAGAGGAAGACATGTTGCAGGGTACTTTTGACCGCTGGTCACCTCCCTGTGACTTCACTTACAGGTGCAGGACACCAAGGGATGGTGTTTCTTTATAACCCGTTTTCAGCTGATTCCCTCCCTGACTAGATTCACCTTCCGTCTTATGTCTGGATTTTAGCATTGTCTTGCATTTCCTGTACACACAGCAATGACTGGGCAACCCGGAAGTGGGGCAGGCAGCTGAAGAACAGAGAAGCAAGATTTCCACCTCAGCCTATGGTACACATGCTTCGGACTTCGGAATTGAAGTCTAGGGGGCATCTTAGACCTGCCGATTTTGAGGATGGATTCAGCCAAGAGGCACAGTGAGGACACCTGGGCAGGATGGCCATGCCCACATAAAGAGACCCAGCAGCACTCATGTGAGGTGAGATGTTACCAAAGTCCCTACATCCTTGGTGCTGCCCTTGAGAACCTAACCCAGGCCAGTAAAGACCCTTCAACCCCAGCCAATAGAGTCCTTTAATGCCCAGCTTCAAGAATGGGGAGGTGATAAAGAAAGGTAACAGGCAGACAGTCCCTTACAACCTTCCGCTTCTGAGTGAACAGAGCAACACCGTTTGGCCCATTTTCCCCCTTATCCACATTCCTAAATAGCTCTAGGAGAGCATGAATTCCCTCTTCCTTCCCCAACCCCTCTCTTCCCCCTCTCCCCACCCCTCCCCACAGTCATCTGCCCAAGGTTCTTTACAATGTCCTGGGGTTCTGTCTCATTTGCCTTCTCGGAAAATACCCGTTACCCTTCAGCAATGATAGACATGGACTCCGTCTAACTCCAGGTCGCCTAGCAACCCTGACAGGCAGCCAGCCTGGCCAATCACCAGTGGCTGCTGATATCCACCTGCCTCCGGAAGCTAGGGGGAGCCACAAATCAAGTGCTGCTCCACCTCGCCTCCACTCTCCCTGCCACCAACACCTGACCTTCTTCAGGCCCCTAAAGAGGCAGCTGGGTGACCATCGCTTCTCACCTCGCCCTTTGCCCCCCACCCGAGACCCATTCTGCAGCTTAATCTGTGACATTTAACATAAATAGTTTTCTATTCCCAGCTGACCTTTAATAGCTTTTATCATCAACTGCGGTTCCTGGCAGCTGTACAAAAGCTGCTATCTGTTGCCTCCGTCCTTCCCAACAGAATACTCAAGGAGCCCCTAGCTTTCTCCATGTGAAGCCAGGGGCCCCTGGAGATGTCTGCTGAGCCTGGAGCTTGCCACTCTCCACCAAGGAAATATCGTCCTGTGTTTCAATTAGAATTAGCGGGGAAGCCAGTTATTAAGTGGTTAGTTATTAGGGTAATAGAGACACTCTACATTAACGGGGGCAGCTGCTCGCTTTCCACTAATGGCCACTTCCAGCCCTGAATCCCTCCCTGATGCTCTATTGTAAATGTGCCGAATGGAATGGGAGGGAGCAGGTCAGAAAGGGGTGGGTTCTGAAGCTCCTCCTTCCTACTGCACCCCTCCCACACGGATAGCATCCCCAAGAGACGAGGTGCAGAGGTCACTTCAGCCATTCCAAAGTGCATCTTCACACCCCCAGAAGCAGAAGTCACTGTCCCGGCTAGTGGCCACTTCTCCAACCAACTCTGAGTCTCTCTCCTCATAAACGGACTCTGTCACCACTGGACGCCTCCCTCAGAGGTTTGAGGTATTTTCTTTTTGCATTTCTGGGGTGGAACCCGGGTCTTGCACATGTTCATTGCACATGGTACCATGGAACTGCACACGGCTTCCAAGGTTTGGGTTTTGCCAAAGGCTCTGTAGACTCTGAAGGCTCAGAGAAGTGAGCTTGAAGGCAGGGGAGCTGGGCTCTGGTCCCATTCTGTCAGATGACACCAGGTAAGTCACATGACCTCTAGGGGCAGTGCACCAATCTCTCCTTGGATATATAGGTTTGATCCCATTCTCAGCCACTATTTTACCCCAGGGCACCTGAAGTACATGACTTTCATTGTAGAAGCAAGTCAGAGAAGATGTTCTACAGTCATGATAGCAAAGTCAGATTAGGGCCCATCATTATCAGCAGTGGGCCTGGTACCCTGACCTACCTCACTGATGTTCTGTTTAGTGAAGATGCTCTCAGAGTCCCTGAGTAGGCTAGCTAAGAGCAACTCTGCAGAGGACTATCTGAGCTTATCCTGTGGGTTCCAACCTTGTACACCACATGACTCCAGACATCACTGAGCCCTTGACCCTTGGTTTTCCCATTCAATTATAACATCATGGGGGTCAGTAGCCAATACAAGGGAAGCACCTGCCTAGGGCTACAAGAAGGGAGCTTAGTCTAGGCTGTGATCGTCAATGCTGCTGTTAGAAAGAGAAATGGCAGCCCAGGGTAGCGTTCTTCTCTGTGCACCCAGATAAACATGTGAGAAGGGAAAGGAGAAGACAGAGACTACAGAAGCCAGAATAAGTAGTGGTGAGGTGGAACAGCTAGGAAGGGAAGGGGTGTTAGAGGGAGGGGAAAGGGGAGGAGCTCAATATAAGGGAGAAGAAATGGAGTAGTAGAGGAGGAAGAGGGAGGGGAGGAGGAGGAAGGAGGGGAGGAGGAAGAGGGAGGGGAGGAGGGAAAGAAGAAGAAGAGGAGGAGGGAGAAGAGAAGGGAGAGGAGGGAGAGGAGGAGGGAGAGGAGGGGGAGAAAGAGGAGGAATGAAAGGAGGAGGAAGAGAAGAAGGGAGAGGAGGAGGGAGAAGAGGACAGGGTGGGGGGAAGGAGGAGAGAAGAGGGAGGGCCCTGGATCTAGAGGAGGACTGGGTGGGAGGTGGGGAAGCCAACACCAGGAGAAGGGTTTAATTTGTTTTCTTCTGCTCAGCTGTGCCAACAAAAAAGCAAATGAACCCGAGGAGCCCAGACAAGGTAGCTGAGACAAGATGCTGACATGCAGCTTGGACCCAGGGAAAATTATCTCCCTAACTTCTACCTTGGTACCATAATCGCACTCTGGTTCTTGAGGTGTGTGTGGGGGGGACTACTGGAGAGCCCCTGGGTTTGATTCCTTTAATCTTTGACACCGCCTGTCACGATGGACTGTGTAATTAGGACACACTGTACCTTCCCAGCAGCCCAAGCTGCCTGGCAAGAGGCAAGCCGCTGCTGCTAGAGCCACAGCAGTGGACTGGCCGCACTCTTAATTGGCTGATAAGCCTTTCTAGGAATCTGTCCAGTTTCCCTAGGGATAGAGCTATGGCTGGACCACTGCTGGGGTTGTCCTTCTCGGAAAGCACCGAAACATAGCCTCAGTGTGCTCCTAAGGGACTGGGGATCTACAGTGATATTGTTTTAGGGGTACAGCAGCGGTAAGTAAACCTGGTCTCCTACTCAGTGGTCTGAGAATGTGCACACATGTTCTTCAGAGCCACTCAGTAGAGCTGGATCAACCCTAGATGCTCACACATTGGAACCTCCATCCTTGCTCCTCCCATCTCTCTATGCTCAACTCTGAACAGCATGCTGCAACCTCCAAAAGCACCAGAAGAGACAGACTTGCCAGGGCAGGAAAGGACTCTTGTTTTCTACCCTGGGTAGCCAGAAAGGACTGAGGGAGGCTCTGAGGATATGGAAAAGCAAAAGATGATGCAGGTGACGGATGATCAGGAGATACCGCCTTACAGAAGGGAGTCAGGGAAGCTAGATCACCTGTTTGGAGCTCAGATGGTGTGGAAATGGGCCGCTGTTGTTTACTGCAGATCCCATCATGAAGGTATATTCACTGCCACCCAAAAGGGGGCCATTCCTCCCTCTGCCTCGGACCCCAACCTCTTCTTCCATATGCAGGGTTCTTCTCTCCAACCAGCACTGACTCAAAAGCCTACAGATGTGGGTAGTGGCGTTCCTCTCTCCTCCAAGCCATTCTGCTCACAGTCTCTCTGCATTAAAAGCCTACATACAAAGAGCCTGTGTCCATTCACCCATCCACTGGAGCATCAGACCTCAGCTCTGAAGTGTAGGGTCAGTCAGAATAGTAGGGGTATAGATTCTAAAAGGAGACTATGGGTAGGGACCCTGGCCTCTGCCAGGACCCCTACAGTACCCTGCCAGGGTTGGGAGTCCTGAGCAAGGGCAGGACACCCTCTCAGGGGGATGCAGGACTCTGGAGGTCTGTATAGCATTGTGCCAATCAGTCAAGCTTTGCATAAATCAGACCAGCCTCACATAAATCCTAGCTTCCTCACAGTGCCGTGTGACCACTGGCCTGTGTGACACTCCTGACCTTGCTCAGGTCTCTTTTCTTAAATGCAAAGTGACAACTGAAGGAATATTTGAATTCTATTCAGGATTGTCATCAGCACTAAAGGTGACGGTGAATGTCAGAGTCTGGCACAGGGAACCAGAGTTCCTTTGGTATCTTTCCATCAAGACCTTTGGTCCCAGCCAGGATGAGTCCAGTAATTTTTAGGACCTACATTACCCCAAGGAATGATACCCTCCAGGTTTCCCTGGCCATGGTCCTCCAGGGTGCCCATTCTAGCTTCCTCAAGGACCATTTCATTGTTCAACGGTGATCCCAACAAAGAAGGTTGTTGCAGCCTGAATGTGTGCCTCTTGCCCTCCATCAGGGCATCTGTCAGAGACATTATTACTTTTTACAGTGCTGAGGATTGAACCCATGACATTACACACACTAAGCAAGCATTCTACCATGTCCCGTTTTTTACTTTTTATTTTGAGCCAAGTTTCCAGTGAATGATCCCAGTAGGGGTCGAACTCACTTTGTAGCCCAAGCAGATCTTGAACTTTTGATCTTCTTGCCTGAGACTCCTGAGTAGCTAGAGTCCCCGGGCCTGTGTCACCAGGTCCAGCATGAGCTGGAAACACTGTTGGAACCTAACGAGAAGTGATTTAGTTGTAAGGTATGTTGTCAACATGAATCCAGACTAGTCAGGCAGGGTAATATAGGCCAGGAGTACCAGGCAGAAGAACCAAGAATTCAAGGTCATCTTCAGCTACATAAGGAGGTCCAGGTCAGCTTTAATAGGTGAGCTTGCCCTGGTAGGCTTTCTATTGCTGTGATAAAGACATGACCCAAAGCAAACTGGAGAGGAAGGGAATCCAATCATGGTCTGTGGTTTAGGTTTTGTGAACTTGGCACTAACCTAGACACATGTGGGAAGAAGGACCCTCAGGTGAAGAACTGTCTCCATCCGATTGTCTTATGGCCATATCTATGGAGCATTTTCTTGATTCATGATGGATGTGTGATGGCCCAGGCCACAGAGAGCAGAGCCACCTTGGCCTAGTGGTTCTGGGTTGTATAAGAAAGCAAGGCAAGTGAGCCAATGAGCTGTGTCCCTCTGTGATTTCCATTCTGCTCTTGTCGAGCGCCTGCCCTGACTTCCCTCAGTGCTCACTTCCCCGTGTGCTATTTCTTTTCTTGTTTCTATGATAAGATACCCCGACCAATCGTCGGGAGGTTTTATTTTAGCCGAACATGAATATGGAAGGAAGTTTATTTTAGCATACAGTTCCACGGGGATAAGAGTTCACCGTGCAGAGAGGTGTGGTAGCCAGGGCAGAAATTACACACAGAGACAAAGAGAGAGGGACAGAGGGGAGGGCATAGGCTTTTGAAACCTCAAAGTCCACCCCCAAGGACACACTTCCTCTAACAGGGTCACAGTTTCTAATCCTTCTCAAATAGTGCCACTCCCTGAAGACTAAGCACTCAAATCTATAAGCCTTTGGGGGCCATTCCTATTTAAACCACCACAGAAATGGGCACACATGCCCAGGTGACCCACTCAGTATATGACCTTCTGAGGAAGGTCACCTGTCAGACCCACCCTGCCCCAGGAACAGCAGTACACCTCGAACTCCAAGAGTCATTTAGTCAAATGATACAGGAAACATACTCCCCCATGTCTATTGTAGCCATGTTGTCACTGGGTGTTTTCCTTTTTTCTAAAAATTTCTTCCTTTGTTAGTCTGAAAGATGGCCTCTTAAAACTCCCAACCAAAGGTCCCTCTTCCATCTCCAATTCCACGCAGGACAGCCTAGCTCCTTAAAAGAAATTATAGCATTTGTTGTTGTATGTGTGTTGGGGGAGGTTGGCCATAACACACACGTGGAGGTCAAAGGTCAACTCAAAGAAGCCAGTTCTCTCTTTATACCACGTGAGACCAGAAGATTGAACTGAGTTCATGGCTTGATAGCAAGAATTCTTACTAAGTAACCCTCAAATCTTAAGATAACATTTGTTGCCATTTTCCTTTCCTTTTGGGGTGGTAACAAATTGCCTCAAACTGGGGAACTTGTTCTGGTGGTTAAAACTCTGACATGCCTTTGGGAATGAGTCACTGCCCATTCACACACCCATTCGCACAGACAGACATATTTTTTAAAGGTTTATTTATTATTATTATATGTAGTATACTGTAGCTGTCTTCAGACATCCCATAAGAGGGCATCAGATCTCATTACAGATGGTTATGAGCCACCATGTGGTTGCTGGGAATTGAACTCAGGACCTCTGGAAGAGAAGTCAGTGCTCTTAACCGCTGAGCCATCTCACCAGCCCAGACAGACACATTCTGGAGTCATCTCCTTTTCCCCAGGGAAAACAAAATTTCAACATCCCTGAGCTGGTGTCATCACTGGGCACGAGCAGAGTGCTGGCCTTCTAAGGAAGGAAAGATGTTGGGCAGCCCATGGTAACCAGTGAGCATCGTCTGGATGGAGAATTAGAAGGGGACGTTCTCTGCAGCAGAGATGGGAGCAGAGTGAAGTACCAGCAATACGAGAGGCATGAGATTTAAGGCAGGGCTCATCATAAGGTGTGGCAAAACCCAGAACACAAATGGCACTTAAGTTCACAACTCGAGTCCCACTCTGAGGAGTGTTCTAGGAAGGGAGTAAGGAGCTCTCCCACACCTCTGCTCCGCACAGCTTTCCTACCAGGTCATGAGGGTCACAGTCCTTTCTCTGCCTGCTCCTAGTTAGTGACAGTTCTGGGTAGGGCAATCAGCGGGCCATCCCTCCCCGAGAGCATGGCAGGTGGTGTGGATAGACAGGCTCTGCAGTTGTTTGAGGTTTTCCTAAGCATGCCATATGCTCTATGACTCTTTCTCAGTGATCCAGGCTTAAGTGCCTCTGGAGGTTGAGGTTAAGCCTTACCCAGCACGATACCCTCTAAGCAGCTTCCAGGAAGTCGCCTGCTGTCACCACACCCGGTCTAAGGGTCCACACAGCTTTCCTAGACTCTCTCCTCCCTGTCACACTCTTTCCTCTACCCAGAATTCCTGTTTTCCAAGCCATTCCTCCAGACCAGTCTCACGGGACCTTTGCAATGCCCTTGGCATTTCTCCATTAGCTCTTTTGATCAAGGCTAAGCCTCAGGCTCAGATACTGAATAAGATGGCATAGGCTAAACAGCCCAGCATTAGATTCCTCAGGCTCTCCAGACTTGTTACATGGTGTCTCCATGTAACAATGCCCAGTGGTCCAGACGAGGCTCCAGACCATGGGTGTGAAGCCTAGTCACCTACAATGTCATCTCTCTTCTGCCCAAGATTAAAACAAATGAATATCAGCTCCCAGACAGGCAGGAAAGGAACCTGTTGGCTCTTTTGACTTTTTTTTTTTTTATTTTGAATTTTCCTGTGCACCTGTTTGTGGCTAGAGGTTAAAGGTCAGCCTTGGAGGTTGCTCCTCAAGTATCATACATCTTTACACGCACCATCTGTGAGCCCATTGGATCCCCTGAAACTGTGGCTACTGACAGTTGTGAGCTTCCATGTGGGTGCTGGGAATTGAATTCATGTCTTCTGCAAGTGCAGCCCAGGTTTCCATCTGCCCATCTCTCCAGCCCCGCCATTTTCCTTTTGACATTGGCCTGAAAGTAAAGTAGGCTAGGCCAGATGGTTGGAGAACCCCAGGGGATCTGCTTGTCTATATCTGGTTCCATCCAGTGCTGGGGTTACAAATGTTTGCCGTCATAACGGGCATTTTTTTTTTTTTTTTGTGGGGCGGGGGTTTGGAGTCTAGGGATCAAACTCAGGACCTCAAACATTCAAGGCAAATACTTTACTAGCGGAGCCATTTCCTTCCACTCTTTGCTGTCTGATCCTTGAATCTGCCAAAAAGCTCCACAGAAACCAACAGCAGGTGGCCAGGCTAGGATAGGGCCAAAAAAAAAAACGCCAGTGTATGCTTCTCTTCAGGGACTGTTAAGTCAGCCACCACCCTCTCCTGCCTTTGAAGCAGGGATCTCTGGCTTCAGTCACCACTGCTCGACTGAATTGTTCACTCCTGGCTATGGTTCCAGGTGGCTCTGCTTCCTAGTCAGGACTGGGGAGCCAGGATGACTGTGTTGTGTACCCCCCACCCCCATCTGCCTTTGCCATCCAGATCAGAGTCCTGTGACATGAACCCTCCCCCCCACCCAAACCCCCACTGGCTTCCAGTTCTAACGGGCAGGTGCCTACAGCCTTGGACAGGAGCTGCTCATCCAAAACACTTGAGTTCCTCCAAATGACAGCTCTCCATCTGAGCTGGCACGGTTCACGGGGACAAGTACCACCTGTAGGTACTCAGGCTCCAGCCAATGGGTCCCTTAGCTGTTCAACATGGTCTTTGCTCGCCTTCCATATGGATGCTGGGAATCGAACCTGTGTCCTCTTCAAGAGCTGCCCACACTCTCTTCTGTGCCTGTCTGAGGGTGGACACACTCCTCTCTTAGGGTTAGGGTTTGGATTTTAAATGACCCGCAGAATCTCTTGTGTTGAAGGGTTGATGCTGGCCGTGGTGTTATATGAGTGGGGATGGGGTTGGGGGGAGGAGGGTTGGAGGTGGAGGGGGAATTCGAGAAGGGGGAGGGGGTTTGGAGAGTGGGAAGGGGGACCTGCAGTTGCTTGAATTGTGAACATGCTGGGCAGAATACATTTCTGTTATTAAGTCCTTGGTAACACTTACATGACAATCCTGTGTTTGGGAAATACTGAAGAGAGGCCAGCATTTTATAGCTGCAAAGCCAAGCAAAAAACCACCGTGCAGAGAGAGGCCTGGGGGAATCGACTCGGTGCAAGACTCCTCCCAGCTGGGACACACACATGGGCTTTCTGAGTCTCTGTGTGTTTTCTATACTTGCTTGTCATGGACCCCTTCCATTACAAAGCAAGGGATTTATAGTCCTCAGACATTCTGGAAACTTCTAGCAGACTGGGAGGATGGGCAAAGCACTAGGAGCTCAAAGCATGCTGGGTGGGGAGAGGACTGTGAGGCTCCTTGTACCCTCTGCCCTGCCTCACAGGGGCCCAGTGGGTCTTCTTTATCAGATATGCTGCAGGGCTGGCTGAGCTCCGTGTTTTATGGCCCTATCATGTGTGAGATCTTGCCCATGAGGGGAAAGCTGTCAGCATGAAACATAGATTTCAAGACAGACGTTCTACTGCAAGATTATGAATAACCCCTCTGATCATTAGAACCGGAGCATTTTTTAAAAATCCAATTTGTTTCTCACTTCAAAACCCATTTCGCCTGCTTCCCGTTCTCTGTGTTATGGAGGGAGGGCAGGAGGCTTCCTGAATCTTGGCTCCTACAAACTTAGTACCCCTAGAAACTGTGTGCACCCCTCCTCTAACACCCGTACTTCCTGGCATTCACCTGCCATCCGTTGCTTGCTTGCAACCCAGCAGGGCATTTCTCTTGAGGGGAGATATCCCCCTTTATAAACAGACAGAGCAGGAGAGAGCCTGGGCAGGAGGTCAGTGTCCCCAGGGCTGAGAGAACAGACATATCCTGGAAGGCCAGGCCATAAGTGAGACACAGCGAAGGACTGCAGAGGGTGTCCTTGCAGAAGGTACCGATTCTGACTGGCCAAGTCTAAAGCCAGCATGCAGCCAAGATTCAAAGAAAAACAAAAGAGCATGAAAAAAAATCACCCCATTTATGCTTCTGTCCTCACCAGCCACAGATACCAACCCTGGGGCTTTTAAGGGGAGGGCGATGCCCCCCCTCCTTGTGCATACGGCCTCGTCTCTGTGCAGTAAAATCTGACACAGAGATTATCGGAACATGTGCCTCGGTCCCCCTTCCACATCAACCCACCACAGGGACATGAGCTGTTCATCTTTTTGGCTCAGTTTGCAGCCTCCAGAACACTTGCGAGGGGCACCTTGCCTAGCTCCAAGATCTGACGAGGCATCGGGGCCCTTCTGAATCCTTGACACTCTCCCAAGTTGCATTTTGTCTGTTCATCTACCTTCAGAGGCCAGAGTGGACAGTATCTTCTGGCTGGGCTGGGTCAGAGTGGACAATGTCTTCACTGCAGGCCACAGGATGAAGCTCCCAGGAGGCCTTGGCTGCAGAGGTTCAGGCCCATCTGTTCCATCTCTCTGCAAACCTCCTCCTCCCTGGATGCTGACCCTGAGCTGTAGGCTGCAAACAGCAGATGAGCCAGCCCATGCTCCTTGCCCTGGACAAGGTCAATATCCTGGGGAGGGGGGGAGGGGAGGGACAGAAGCAGCTGTTTACAAAACCACTTGATTCCAGTAATAGGGGCATGAGCAGGAATAACCTGCAGCCCCCCGGTAGATGGCCGTGGACTCCCCAAGTCACTTGGGAAGGGTCCAAAGAGAGGAAACTTGACTTGAGCGAGTCTGCAGGGATGGCTGGGAAGCTCATCAGGTTTGCTTGCCTTTCAGGTACCCGTCTCCCGAGGTGAGCATGTGTTCTCCACCGTCACTAAAACATCTACATTTCTAGATCCCTGAAATACAAACAGTGTGGACCCTCCAGCTCATCAGACAGTCCTGGTGTCTTCTTAGCACATAGTGGATACACAGAACTATGGACTAGATGTTTTAGGAATCAAGGCATGGAGAGAGAGGACTGGGGACAGGGCCCAAGAGAACACATACCAAGCTCCAGGCTCCCAGAATTCTCCAGACTCCCCTCCCCAGACAGTGGGGTAGTCTTGCCAAGAGAGCAAGGACTATAAAGTTTCCCTCCGTAGCTCCTAGATGCATCTAATGTCGCCACCAAAACCAAACCAAAACAACAACAAAACCAAACCAAACAAATCAAAAAATCAGTGAGATCCTTGAGATCTGTCCACCTCGCCAGCGGGAACAGAAAGACTTGCCCTTAACCCCAGACCTCATTTTGGGCTCCTCCGCAGCCCAGCCCAGCATCTCAGGAGCCTGACTGCACCACTTCTGCCTGCCCCAAGCCTCATTCCTTTTAGCTCGAATTTGTAAATGGGCCTCAGCCCAAGCAAAAGATTCAGCGGGAATCCGGCCGGGTTCCCAGACGCTTAATTGGAGCTGGGCTCTTCATTACCGCACACCTGTTCCCCACCACCATATGGTCCGAGGTAAATAGACTGTAATTGTTTATCCAGAGTCAATTCTTCCGTGAGTGAGTGAGTGCCGGTGGGGGCTGCAGCACCCTCAGCATCTTCTCACCATCACCAGCCCCAACCTCTCCAGGAGACTGAAGGACAAAGCCCATGCAAGGTTAAAGATACCACGCTGCCCCAGCGCAGCAGACTTCTGCACTTGGACTCCTCCCCCAGCTCCAAAGAAAAGCCCCACGCGACTCTGCCGGTTGGCAGACACTTGGCAGCCAGGCCTCTCTGCCCTTGCCGGTGTGGTTGAGCAGGAAGGCACCTCTCTGGCCCTGGGCTCATTTTTTCTTCCCCTATGGAGGCCAAGGGATGTCTGAGATGAGCTGGAGCCATATCAGCTCCCTGCCCCGCCCCCCACCTCTCGCCACAGCATCCCCACTACAGCACCACCCCACCCCTCACCCCCCACCCCCGCTGCCACAGCACCACCGATGTCTAGAGTTGCCTGAGCAGATTCTATCTAGTCTAAGAGCCTGGGTTGCTATGTTTACCCTAAATAAAGACACAGTCTCAGTGTCACATGGTCCTTAATGATAGAGGGGCTAGCATTATTAAGGTAGCTCAGGGAGGAAGGCTGCAGACTGGTCATACTTCAAGGCTTAGGTTGGTGAGTGCCCTTGGCCAAGGCCACCCAGCCAGGAGGATTGAGAGTCTCACCTAAGTTCTGTGAACTCCAGAACCAGATCCCTCGACTATCATGCTCCACTTCCATTATGCATAACAGACCCAAGGAGCCTGGCCCGGTGCCTGCCATTCAAGAGGAAATCAATAAATGCCTGTTTCTGTGTCTCTGTCCTTCAGTGGACATATCCTGCCCTCCATCCTGGCTCCAGTACCTGGGAAGCATCCAGAAACTCTGGCTTCAAAATGTCCCCCACAAGGTGAAGTATAAATAGAGCGGATCCTTGTCCCCTCCAGTCCCTTGGTCTTAACTCTTGGTCAGCCAGATATTACCAGGGAGAGGTGTCACTTCCTCCTCAGTCTGGTCACCCGGGATTGTCCTAGACTGTAATGCTGTGATGTCCTAGACAGGAAAGGTTTCTGACCTCCAGGGATGGTAGATGAGTTGATCTCTGGAAAAATGCAAGAGTCAGTTAAGGCTGGAAAAATAGCTCAGTGGAAAGTGTTCTTATTATGAAATCAAGAGAGCCTGAGTTCAAATCCTGTGTGGAAACCAAGCCATCCTGACATTTGTGGGGATGGGAGAAAACAGGTGAATCCTAGGAGTTTGCTGGGCAGTCAGCCTATCTGGAAGGGTAAGCTTCCAGTTCAGTGAGAGGCCCTGTCTCAAAAACTTAAGACAGAGAGAGAAAGAGAGAAAGAGAGAGAAACTATTGATGTCACATGCACGTTCACAAGTGTGAGCATTGTTGTTACATGTGGTGGGTTTATGTGTGCATGAACACACACACACACACACACACACACACACACACACACACACGCACACACACACAGACACACACACACACACGGGGGAAGGGGCACAGCCAGAGGTCCTGAGCATTCTTGAAACCTGGCTGCTGGTCCCAGGAGGCAGAATTCTGAGCACTGGGGAGAAGACCAGATCCACATAGATGGCTAGACACTGCAGCCACATGGGGTCTCACTGCAGGGATTCTGACATGGCTTCTCCCAGTTCCTCAGAATTCTCCACCCCAATCCCGCTCCTCCCATCCTGGCTACCCTGAGGACGAATGGCTTTGGGGCTAAGAAAATGGATGCTATGTCCTCTTAATTGTCATTGGATCATCCTTTAGTACGATAAGGGGCTTCCCAACCACTCCCCTCTGGTACACCTCGTATCTACCAGACACTCCTTAGTGTCCTCCTGGGCTGGTCAGGTCACCTAATGATGAGTTCAGATACCACCTCTTCCCTAGCCAGAAAGACGCAGCCCCACCCAGGTCTTACAGCAGGCTGAGAAATGACTCTGAAGGTTGCTCTCTGGTTGCTGCCATTCCTCTAGATAGAGGATACAGGCACCTGTTGAATCACTCAGACAAGTCCCCTGTATCAAGCAGACTGCTGGCCAAGGAGGGGGAAAAATCACATCAAGGGGAGCTGAAAGGAGGGGCAGAGAAAACTCTGTAGCCCACAGGGCGATTAGGAATCCTCTCTACAGGAGGCCTCGGGAGGCCCTAGGGACTGGAGGTCTTCAATTCCCTTGGCTCCATGATTATTCTGTGGAAGTCAGGGGATGAAGTAGGAGTACGAATTCTGCCATCAAGAGAAAGAAAAATATGTAAGGAAAGGAGAAAAAAAGAGCTTTCCTAGCAAGTTTTCCAGCCGCCCAAGGGGACACCCTTTGAAGCAAGGCCTCATGCCCTGAGCAGCAGTGACTGCCTCCCACAACTTCAGGAATGGGAAAGAGTTTTAAAAGATATTTAAGCTGCTGCATAAATTGGCCCCTCAGGGGATGCTCGTGGTTCTGCCACAGCCCAGTGGCTACAGGGATATCTTCCACCCGGGGCTTTGGGTAGAACGTTTTCAGGAGTGGCTAATGAGGAAGGAGGCTTCCTGCCCTGGGCCTAGGACGGGTGCAGAATGTTCTAGAGTCAGAGTCCCACCCCGCAACACACCTGGAATGTAAGCCTCAGAGAAGCACAAAAGACCCCCTCCCAAAAAGAAGTGTGTTGTCCGGGGGGACCATCAGTAGAGAAAGGGGACGAGAGGAATATGTCCGTGTAATACTCATTTTCTGTTGTGACAAAGTTCCTAACGAAAGCCCTTAAAGGGACAAGGGGGCTTATTTTGGCTTGCAGTTTGAAGGTATAGTCTACAGTAACTGGGAAGGCATGGAGGCAGGAGCCTGTGGCAGCATCCAGTCAGGAAGCAGAGAGAGGTGGCTACCTGGTCAGGTGGCCTTCTCCTCTTCAGCCACTCCCAGAGTGCAGCCAGGTTTAGGCAGGAGGGTCCTTCCCACCACAGTTAACCTATGCTAGAAACGCCTCACAGATGTGCACAGAGGTTTGCCTCCTAGGTCTCCACCCCCGTCCACTTGACAATACTAGCTATAACTATACAGAGCTGTTTTATGGCAGCCCTGGACTGGGCACTGAACGATACTGTTCCATCCAACCGTCCACCGTTGCCTTGCCATTTGACAGATGAGGAATCTAAGGGTTAGACAGTCAACATCACTTACCCAAGGCCATGCAACCAGAAGAAGCCCAGTAGGCATGCAAATCCACACTGTTCCTTTCTTCAAGAGCCCCCTAGATGGGTCTAGGAAGGGTGGAGCAGTCAGGCCGAGTGCTCAGTTGGTCATGGGCACTTTACCATGGACTTTGTTGTTGTGGATAGCCTCAGCCTTGTATTTTGATCCTAGTTCCCAGTGGATAGCCCCAGGCTTGTATTTTGATCCTAGTTCCACCCTTCTGGGAGGGGCTGCAGAGGATGATTGAATCTGTACACAGAGGACATCTTGTAAACCTTCTGTCCAATTAAAACCTGTAAAATAAAGACTAGAGCCAGAGATTGGGCAGTAGAAGGGGAGGCAGAGAAAAAGGCTTAGGGGAGGAGAGAGTGAGAGGAATTCGATATAAAAGGTAGAGCAGAAGCAGAAGAGAGAAGGAAGTCGCCGGGAGAAGCAGAGAGAAGGAGAAACAGAGTAGTAGAAGCAGAAGAAGAGAGAGCAGAAGGAAGCCTTCGGGAGAAGGAAGCCAACGATGGAGGACAAGAACGCGGCCTAGATGAACCGCAAGTTATAAGGGATCTCATAGCCGGGGATTAGAGTAGTGTAGTGGTAAATCTGCCCAATCTAGGTGTGCAATTTATATCATAATTATTGAGTTGTGTCTTCCTTTACTGGTCTCCTTCGGGTAGGAGATTTTACAGCGAACAAATTTGGGGTTAAGTAATTCCTACTACAAATTGGCGCCCAACTTCTACTACACTTTGTGAGATGCTTTGGGCCATGAGATGGATGCCGTGGGCAGCCTGAGCTGGCAGAGACTGAAATCTGAAAGAAGCACTGTTATCCAAGGTCTCTCGTTTGTCCAGTGTCTATAGCTACTGTCACCTGCTCCAGCACAGCACCTGCAATTGTCTAAGTGGGGGCTTCTCTCAGTCGTGATAGGAGCCTGGCTTTTGGAGGGTAAGACCTCCTGCTTTGAACTGGGAGTGCATCTCGCTGGCAGCATGCACAAGGCCTAGGGCTGGATCCCCAGCACCACAGAAACAAACAACCCTGCCCCTATGATCTGCCATCTACTCTGCGGTAAGTGTTTCTCTCAAGTTAAGCCACTCCCTATGCCTTCCCTGCACGTCCTGTCCTTTTTAGTTCCTGTATCAGAAGAAAGAAGGCCGATTTCTGTGAGAGACAGAACTAATAACCAGATTACAGGAACTCACAGACAGGAGCATCAAATATTACACAGCGGCTCCGGGTTCCTATCACTCCATCTTTGGTGTGTTCCGAGGCTGTGGCTACAGCCGCCCGGCCCTTTCACTGATGAAGTACATTATAAGTGCTAAGTAATAATAATACTGTAAAATGCCTCAGTGCTCAAGCATGAGCTCCAGGCTCCAGATAAAATGCCAGACAGATAGATTAGCAGGCGGAGGAAGTACTCAGAGCGCGGCTCCCGGGGCCTAATAGATAGGTCCAATCAGCCTACTTCAATTACAGCTTGGGGACTAATAGCCGAGAGCTGATTAAATCCCCTGCTCCGGAGCTAGTGGACAGTGCTCTGCATGTTCTGGGTGACAGAAGATCGGGTGAGCACGGAGAGGGTGGAGGTGCCCATAGGCTGATCTGAGATCACCCCACTGTAGCACACTCACTGTCTTACTGAGTTCTGTCACTAGCACTGGCTAGACACCCTTTGCTGATGTCTAGCAGGGCTGACATCCTTTGCTGATGTCTAGCAGGGCTGACATCCTTTGCTGCCCCTCTCTGCCTCTGCCTCTCTCCAAGGTGGGAGACTCCAACTGGTTCTGCGGGGGGATTCTTAACAGTAGGAAATGGGGAGAGCTGCAGTGGTTTGAATGTATCATTCACTGAGTCTCCCCACCCCACCTCTGAGTTCACACAGAATTGGAAAAGCATTCCTTACATTTATTCATATGCTAGTTGTATTTGAAAGTCTGGCTTTGGGATTGGGGGTGCGGTAAAGAGAGCTCTTTGTCATGAGGATGGTTTTGGTTTTACTTCCTGCTGCCACGATAAAATATCCCAACAAAATGAATTCAGGGGAGAAAGGGTTTATTTTTAGCTCACAATTCCTGGTTACATCTCGTCATTCCAGGGACATCAGAGCAGCTGGGGCTTAAGAGAACTGGTCAAACCAAAGCCACCGGCAAGAGCAGAGAGGAGTGCAAGATTGCGTGCCAGCGCCCGGCTCACCATGCCAACGCCTGGCTCACCCACGCCAGCGTCCAGCTCGCCCACACTAGCGCCCATCACTCTCCCCCTTTCGTTCAGTCCAGAGCTCCGCCCATGCAATGGTGCCCAGCTACAGGGTGTGTCCCACCTCAGTTAACCTAGGTAAGAAAGTCCTCACAGGCATGCCCACAGACCAACCTGGCCCAGACAAAGTTGACTTAAGACCCCTTCCAAGGTGATTCTATAGGTCAAGTCAACAGCTAAAACTAACCATCTTGGGGACATTAGTCCACTAGTGGCTTTACAAAGAGGAGGAAGAGAGACAGACAGGACAGATGTTCTCTCCAGATGCTGAACAGATGTAAGGACTGTGCCTTTTACTTCCCTGACTCCTGAGCTTCAAGCTGTAAGCCATATGAACAATTAACTCCTCACCCTTCTCTTCCTCCTGCTACTCCTCCTCTCCCTTCCTTCCTTCCTTCCTTCCCTCCCTTCCCCTCTTCCCCCTCCTCTTCTTTCTCCCTTTCCTCCCTCCTTCTCTTCTCCTTGTTGAACTCACTACGTAGCCCTGACTGGCATTTCAAACTTGCAGGAATCCTGCCTCGACCTCTTGAGCGATAAGACTATAGAGTAAGCCACCGCACCCAACTCTACTCTTTATAAATCACTCACAGCTCTGAATTTTCTTTGGGCCACAGAACACAGACCAAGACAAGGCTGGGGATGGCCAGGGAGACACAGAAGAAGAGGCAGGTATTTTGGTTGTCCAGGGACAGTTGGGTGATGGAGATGGTGGTGTCATGCTGGAGAGTCATCAGAACCAACTCAAAGTGGACTAGGCTCACAGAGTTGGAGAGACTGGTACATTGACCAACAGTATATAAGAGACAGATTCCATGCGTGTGGGCTCCAGTGGCTTGAACTCACACAGTACACAGGGGCAATGCAGGGAAACAGAGTCTGGCTTTGAAGGAAATAATCTCCACTGGGAAACAGCTGCCCATGGAAATTCCCCAGAGTCACACAAGTATGGCATCCCTCTCTCCAGTACACCCTGACTTCCAGTTCTATTCTCATGGCAGGCAATGCCAGAGTCACTGATGCCAAGGGGACAATACTTTGCCAAGTGGAAATGAACGGTCCTGTCAAGTTGGGCAGCTTTTTTTTAACCTGGGCTGGCTGTTGATTTCCTGAAAGATATGGCTGAGGCAGGCACATATCTAAGTAAGGAGAAAGGCGGGAGATGAAGTGGGGAGGGGGAGGAAAAGGCAGGGAAGAAGGAAAAGAAAGAGGAGAGAGAAGGAAGAGGAAATAGAGGATGAGGGAGGAAGAGGGAGAGGAGAGGAGGGGGAGGAGGGGAGGAGGAAGAAGAGGAGGAGGGAGAAAGAGGAAGAAGGGGAGGGGAGGAGGAAGAAGAGGGAGAGGAGAGGGGGAGAGGAGGGAGGAAGGAAGAGGAGAGAGAAGAGAGGAGGGAAGGAGGGAAAAAGGAAGAGGAGGGAGAGGAGGGAGAGGAGGGAGAGGAGGAGGCAGTGTTGAAAAGCAATTTGCACTAAACTTGTATCTGCGAGCGAACGCAAGACAACGTTTGATTCTTTCATACTCCTTCAGAGAATAAAGCGGTGTGAATGGTGTTGAACATGTGTTTCTTCAAAAATAAAAACACGGAGAAGTAAAATCAGATGCAAGCCTTACAAGAGCTAATTCCTAAGTGCTCTCAGTTGAGTTTGTTGCTCCTCAGGGACCTCCAGGGAGGAAGCAGGGAGGAGCTGGTAGATATCAACTCCAGGAAGCCTCTGGCCCAAGACTGCGGAGGCAGAGCGATTGCTGCCCCTGCGCAGGGAAGACGAGGAAGCCTCTTGCACATGGGAGCCAAATGCCCACATTCAAGTTGAAGCGAGGGAGGGCGCGGAGGAGCAGCAGAGGGGAACTGGGACCTCCAACGGGCTACAGAGCGGAGGCTGTGTCACGAAGGTGGCTTGAGGATACAAACAACATGGAAAAGGCCACGGCCGGGGAAGAAGCCACCTCGGAAGAAGCACAGAGAGGTTCTCAGGACAGGAATGGCAATGATAGGATTTAGGGCAGGGAGCTGGGGCAAAGGAGAGAAGCCCATAGAAAGGAGTCTTGTTCTGGAAGTCACATGATAGACACTGTAGCATGCTGCTTCTTGCTTGTTTTATTCCGGAGGGTCTGAGAGTGAGGGACAGGACCCCCTAGGGACAACAGAGAGCCTAGGTCTGGGCTGTATTTGCTGGTCAGTTTTCCAGCCCATAAAGTTTCTGCTAAATTAACTGTTCTTCCCTGATCCGCCTTTGGATTTGTATTCTAATAAAAGGAGAAGCAACAGATACCTCAAAGTACTTTCCCAGGTCCCTCTTTTCCCCACCACCAGCTATTCTGCCTTCAATGGCTACCTAGGCACCTGGCAACAGATATGGTCCCATCCACCTGCAAAAGCCTACAGGTCACTTGAGTGGGACATTGGGCTCCGTATATGGATTTTGTTTGCATGACCACTGTAACGAAGAACCATATGGTGAGGTGGCTTGTACATCAGAAACGTTCTTTGTGCCTCTGGAGTGGAGTTCCAGACCAGAGTGTCAGCAGGGCTGGTTCCTTCTGCTGTCTCTCTCCTGGCTTATAGATAGCTGTCTCCTCCCTCTGTGTGTGTGTGTGTGTGTCTGAATTAATCTCTTCTTGTTATAAGGACATAGTCATGTTGGATTAGGGCCCACCCTAGTGGCCTCAATTAAAATTAATTACCCCTTTAATGTCTGTATCTCCAAACACAGAAGCACTTTGCAGTATTAGGGGTTAAGACTCTAACATGTGAATCTGAGGTGATGTAATTGAGTCTGGTACCGGACGCAGAGTGGCGCTCATGGCTGGATGGTGTGTAGGAATGAGAGACTCCAGTTCCCGTGTTGTGTATGGAGAGCCCCTCCTTCAAGCCCTGTTGAATGATGATCTGGACATCGGGGCTCAAAGTTGGCAGTTCTCACTCCAACTCCTTTACTCTACTCCAGGCTGCGTCTACTCCACTCCTTTACTGACACAGCCAGCTGTGTCCTGTCACCCTACGCCCTACGTAGGAAGTGGTCCAGGAGCCCCAGAAGAAGCAGCCAGACTGTTGTCATAGCTCCCTTCGGCCTTTCTCATCAGACCCTGGGGTTCCTGGAGGGAGGCCAGGCGCCTTTAATTTTGATGACAGTGCTTCATCTGGGTACTCAGGTTCAGTTATGGTAACAAGGAACAGAGGAAGGAGAGGTGGTCAGGAGAGCCAGCCATTCCACAGAAAGGAAGCAGAAGTCACCTCATCTAGCTGTGTAGGGCTCTACAGGCTTCCAGCATTTCTAACCACGAACGAGGAAGGAAATCTCATACCCTCCATGAACAATACAGCAAGCCCAGAGTGCCTGGTAACTTCTGAAGTAACTAGCAAAGATGAGGCCTGGAGTTTTTCCGTAGTAGAGTCTGGCTAGCTGGCTCCCTTCCTGCTGTCACTCCAGGTTCGGTCCTCTTGCTGTGCATGTCAACCTCAGGCCTGATATCAGGAAGCTAGGGTGTGGGGGGGAGGGGAGGCAGAGAAGAGCACAGTCTGGAATCCAGGGTGACGGGACCGTTGGATACACTGATGGCCTCCAGAATTGAGGTAGAAAGATGGTGTAATCGAACCACTGAAGTGTGCTCTTGAGTCTCATCTGAGGAGACTCCACCCTAACAGAGCTGTCCACAGAGCCAAGGGCCAGGCGGAGAATGTCAAGGCCAGGCTAGCTGCTTGGTCTCCTTCTAGATGTTGGAGGGCAGGGGAAGGCATGTATGTGAGTCTGGAGTTCTCCACATCTGTATAGAGGAAGAGGAAGACACTCTCCCCAGGAAAGACATCATCTAAGGTCACAGTGAATACTAATAGCTAGGTGAGGGTGGACACTCAGTTCAGCTAACCCCAGCCAGTCTGGGAGGGTCTCCTGGGAGGGACACAATATTGGGGTGATTGGGAGAGAAGTTCTTACTAGGAACTGGGAGAAGCTGGGGTAGGAGATAGTCTCTGGATTGCTTTGGAGGGCCTCTGGTGGGTGGTGAGCCATCTTCATTCAGAACAGGAAGAAAGGAGACAGACTCCTCGGGTCACCATGTGACCTTCTCCAGGGGCCTAAGCCTCAGAGACACAGCATTTAAAACATTTCAAGAGGGCTGGGCTATGTCAAGTTCTGAGAGTGCTGGGCATTAGCATGCACGATGGGAAGCTTCTAGAAGACTCCTATTAGACAAGGAAGTGCCTTGCTCTGAGGACATGAAACTAAAAAGGAAAATATTAGGGAATGTAGAATGGAAATTAAAAAAAACCAAACTAACAGGAGTGGAGATAGTAACAGGAATGCTGCTACATGGAAATAGCCTAACAAAACACCTTACCTTTGGGGCTGGAGAGATGGCTCAGTGGCTAAGAGCACTGACTGCTCTAACAGAGGTCCTGAGTTCGACTCCCAACAAGCAAGCACATGGAGGGTCATAACCGTCATAATGAGATCTGATGCTCTCCTCTGGTGTGTCTGAAGACAGCTACAGTGTAAAATAAGTAAATCTTTTTTAAAACAAACAAACAAACAAACAAACAAACCAAAAACCCTTACTTTCTATAATATAATTAACATATACTAATAAAAACAGCTGAGATTCCTTGGTAAGGCCACTTGCAGTAGAAGCTGGGGCTTCAGAGCCTGGGTTTGACAGGGTCAAGAAGCAAGGAAGAGATGAGGGGGCGTGTCCAGGCTTTGAAGGGGAGGGGCCGGGATGGGATAGAGAGAGAGGATGGGCAGGTGTTGAGCAGTGTGGAGGACTGGCAAGTGGCTACTATGCCCTATGTGCTTTTTCAAACTTCACATCACTCTAGGACTGCTCTGGGGAAAGGTAAGGTTCATTTCATCACTTTATATATCCAAATGGTATTTGCGGGTCTATAGACAGGACACCGAAAACGGGAAGTGAGCTTTTCTACCAGGGCGCAAAAGCTACCCAGTCCACACTGGACATCATGAGTCCTCATCCATCAGCAGAAGGTCAAAAGTGAACCAGGCTCCCCCAAAGGTGCAACACAGTATCTCAGAAATTAAACTCTCAACACCCAGGACCCAGTCTCCCTCCCAGAGGCCTCAGCCGCGCAGCCCTACCACCCCAGGCTATTTCCATGGTATTTCAAATGGCAAAGACAATTGGATGTCAGAGCTGGTTTGGGTCTGCCGATCAGACCAGGGATTTTCATGGAATTCCCGATGCGGGAGCCTCCAGGCCCAAGGAAAATTTCCCCAGTGGCAGCGTTCTCTTCCCAACATGCCCCTCGCCTCCCCAGCCTGCCTCTGTTATTGGATCCAGCATGATTGTCTCCCGGGCCCCTAATGGAATTTTATCAGGGATCTCTGTAACTGGATTGCTTATTTGCAGCCTGCGCCGCCAGCGGTCCCAGATAAAGAATGCGGAGTCTGCGCTGTGCGTCAGAAACCCAGCCCTGTCGCCATCCATCATTCTGTCAAACATCACTGCAGACAGCCGCTTCAAGCCCCATCAGGCCGGGGATTTTCTGCCCAAGAATAACAAAACAGCCCCAGTTGGAGGGGCCTCTGTTCCACCCTATGCCTTCCTTACAGGTGAATGAATTTAGTCCCACCCCCTGTGTGTCTCCCCCCTCCATTTCTTTAGAGTCTGGAGCTAATCATCAACCTTCCTATAGTTCTAGAAGCCTCTCAGTATCACGGTGGATTTACAAAACCCTAAGCAGGTAGAATACAGATGTGGAATAAGAGTTCTTTGCGGTGTAGAATGCATGCGTAAAATCTATCTGTCTACCTTCCCCATTGATCGTCACCGCCACTATTAAAGGAAAGTCGTGTCATTATTTTCTGATTGACAGATGGGCTGAGTTGGGCTCAGAGAGGTTGAATGACTTCTCCAGGGTTTTATTTTGTTCGTGTGTTTGTGTTCGTGTGTGTATATTACATGTAAACATGTCCTGTGTGTATACTTATTTTTTCCTAATATTAGTCTTTGCATTTAAATTTTATTTTTATTAATGTTTTTAACTGAAATAAAATTACCTCACTGTTCCCTCACTCTCCTTCTTCCAACTCCTTCCAACTACCCTCCCTCAAACCCTTCCCACATCTTCCTACTCTTAATTTGATAGCTGCTTTTTCTTTATTTTTTTCATGCATATATATGTACATGACTGCATAAACAAGATCAGAACAATGGCAATATCAATGGGCATGTTCACATGGAAGGGGGAAATTTCATGGACTCCTGCCCCAAGACAGAGAATCACAGGCTGTGGCTGCCTGCAATGGCTGCCTAAGAATTAGCCTTTCCAGGGGGGTCATTCTCCTTCCTGATTGTCCAGTGTAGAGTGGCCAGCTCTGAAACCATACATGCACAGAGGACTGAGCAGATTGTGTGTCTATATCTTTGTCCACCTTATTTTTTTAAAGACAGGCCCTCTCACTGAACATGGAATTCACTAATTCAGCTCGACTTACCAGCCAGTGAGGCCCGGCGATCCTTCTGTCTCTGCTTCCCCAGTTCTGGGGCTACAGGTATGCCACTCCACCGGCTTTCCCCCTGAGTGCTGGGACTCTGGATTCAGGTCCTTATGGCAGTTTACAGTCTGCCTGTTCTTTTGATTCCAGGTCACAAACTCTTTCTCCTCAAGTTCATTCTTCCCCAGACTCCCCTCTCTTCAGCTTGCTCCTTCTCAGCTCTCTGTCACTCCCTGTGTGGAGTGTGGGGCTCTTCCACTCTGTCACTGCCCTTGCTTGTCTGCAGAAGGACACTCGTTGTCGGTCTGCCCTCCTCCTCTCCGTGTCACACCAGCTGTGATCAGTGAGTGTAGCTCCCCAGGGGATGCTGGCAGGGACACCGGCCCATCTTTGGTCTGATAAGTTCGGGAGCTCAAGCCAGCCTAGGTCCCTTCTCTGTGATAATGAGTCCAGGAGCCCAGTGCATCCATCAAACCCCAACCAAGATGCAGAGATCTGAGACCTGACACATGAGGACACAGCTGTCTAACTTTACTAAAGCCGTCTGAGAACACACGGCTGTCTCCATGGCAATCCTTCAGATGTAGTGATGGGAGAGCTGGGGCCTGTTTTGCTTATCCTATTATAATAAAAACAGTTTCCACACCCAGTGGTTTTGTGAACCCCAAAAGGAAATAGGAGGAAAGTTGGGGGGATTTCCCTAAAACCTTGGTTGATGAGTATAGGGCATCCGGGAAGGAGAGCAGTAGACACATCTCCATCTTCAGCCATGGACCACAGGAACGGAAGAGGATGTAATAGAATGGCTCCTGAAAGGTAAGTGTATCTCTGTCCCTAGAACCTGTGCATCTTGCTTTACATGGTTTACATAAAAAGGTGTTGCAGGCGTGGTGTCTTAGTTTCATTTCCGTGCTGTGATAAAGTGCCCAGACAAAAAGCAGCTTTGGGGAGAAACAGATTCATTCCATCCTACAGCCCATTATTACAGTGGGGAAGTCAAGGCAGGAACCTCAGACACTGAGTCCCAGCCACAGTCAAGGGCAGAAGGAAACCAATGTGCACATGCTCATTGGCTTGCCTGTGCTCAGCTTGATTTCTCTTTCACAGTATCCAGAGACTCTGCCTAGGGGATGGTGCCTCACACAGTGGGCGGAGTTTCCCTACATCAATTAACTTAATTCAGGCAACTCTATACAGACATGCCAACAGGCCAAGCCAATACAGACAACCTCTCACTGAGACTCTTTTCTGGGTAATTCTCATTTGCATCACGTTGATAATTAAAGCCAACCATCACATAGGGTTAAAATGGGGAGACTCAAAGAGGCAGAGAGAAGAATGCCAATCTGAGGCAGTAGAGACGAATACCATGAGCTGACAGAAGCAGAGCCACAAACCAAGTAAAACCAGTAGCTATCCAGAGACCAGGGAAAGCTAAGAAGAGCCCCAAGAGGGTGAAACAGATAGATACCCTGAGGAGGAGATAGGGGAGGCAATGAACAGAGCTCTCCTCCTGGAACCAGCACTAAAAAAGGCGCCATTGGCTAGGGAAAGAGGTGAGTGACGGGGTTGGTCTGGAGGACATTGAGGGAGGTTTCCAGAGCTCTGCTGGAATACAGAGAGTGGGGTAGAGGAGAAGGACAGCCAGGTCACAGAACAGAGTGTCTGTGGGAGTCTGAAGACTTTGTAAAAAAGACACAAAAGACACATGAAGACACAGAGACCCAGGGAAGGGTGTCTTGTGGAAACAGAAGCAGGATGTCTTTTCTCATATGCAGAACCTAGATTTATTTTTTTAAAGAAAGAGAGATGAAAGTGGAGGTGGACCACTGAGAGAAAAAAGGAGGAACAAGAGGCCATAAAGGGGCATGCAAGACTATGATCAAAGTCCATGATATTCATGTATGAAAATTCCACACTGAACCCTATCCTGTTTGGAGAATGAATATACACTAATAGCCATTAAGAGACAGACAGAGGCAGAGGTTATACTCATAAGGTAAAGAATATCAAGGACAGCCAGAAGCTAGGAAGGAACACGGAAGGTCTGCCTGCAGCCCCCCCCCCCCACTCCTCCAGAGGGCGTACAACCCTGCAGATCCTTGATTTTAGACTTGTAGCCTCAAATCTATGGGAGAATCCATGTCCTAGTTTTAGCCACCAGCTTGTGGTACTTGTCCTTGGCCATCCAGGATGGCTGATCTAATAGGTTCTGTTGGGGTTATTTGGGGCCTCATGTTATAGTATAAAGCATAGATAAACCCTTCCTTCTATAAGTTACCTTGGCCATGGTGTTTTATCACAGCCATAGAGATTACCCAAAGTAATTACTATAAGGCTTCACTGCTACACTTAGCAGTAGCAACTGGGAGGGGCTAGGGTGCAGCTCCTACCTCTCAGGGGCTTTGAGATAAAGTAGCATACAGGGGCCTATGAGATATGCTACTGAGACGTCCTCCAGAGAGCTAGCTATAGAAACCTGCAGCTGGAGGTGTATCGGGGACCAGAGACATTCACCAGCATGTAAGCTGCAAAAATGGAAACTTCTAGTTTCTTTGGGAAGTCAGTTATGTCAAATGATGTTTTGCTGGGGCACACAGGTTACAGGATGTTTTGTTAAAGCAGACATGTGGAAGAATGTTTTCCTGAAGCAGACACAGGTGAAAGGATGTTTTGTTACAGCAGACACATAAAAGGGCACGTGATGAAGGTATATGAATATGACCCCACAGACAGTGGGAGCTCAAGCATTGGTTTGCTTTGCTCTGCCTCGCTATTCTTCACCAACAACACACATGTATTAGTTTGCTTTACACTGTGTTGCTGAGCTCTGCTTGGGGTGTCACCATAAGGAGAAAATAGCCAGAGAACTTCTTGTGAGGTTCCTGCAGTTTCTTGCCACTTCCCCAGCCTTGGGCCAGTTGGTGAGCCTTGTTGTTTTTTCTGGATTGAACTGCCTTTGCTGGTTTGTCTGTAGTGTCTGCTGAGAGGGCTGGACTGCAGCTGTTGGTTCCTGTGTGGTGTTCGCTACTGGACTGAACTGCTGATATCCTGACAATGAAGATTGGACTCTCCCACCCAAAGAACTATTTCTAAATGACTCTATTTCCCCTGTGTCCTAATAACTTTTCTTCTCCACTACTTCTGGTGGGTGGTGGGCTACAGGAGAGGTTGAACCCTTATTAAAGTTGGTTGGAAAAAATTCATGCCTGCAGGAAAAACTAGATAAGGTTGAGCCACTCCTGCTAAGATAAAAATGCCGAGAATCCAAGGTTGATCCCAAAGAAGTGTCATGAATCTGGAAGAAACAAAACAGAACAACTTCCCAAGGGAGAGGCCAATGAAAGAATGAATGAATGAATGACCTAGACAGAACAGTGGCCCAGTCTTAAGGAAAGAGAATGCGAGCTATTACAATTGGTCTTGCTTATTCACAAGACCCTATTTCTGAAGACATTGCACACTGAAGACAGGATACAGAAAATCTAGGAAGTAGACTGGAAGTTTCTTCTGTGATGGGTAATGTTGACAGTGACAGAATTGCTACCCAGACTGTTGAAGGAGAAAAGCTATCAGCGTTACTCAGGTGTGGACCCTGCATACCTGTTAGGCAAGACATGTCCCCACAGTAGTGGCCCAACTCTTTGTGGAATAACTAACTGCTTTGTGCTTGGATTTGAAGCCATTCTACAGGAAGAAATACATACCTGAAATGGTAAACCTAGTAAAACAAACAAACAAACTAAAAACCCACAGTTGGGGAGGTCTTAAGTCCTAGAGGGTAAACTATTACTGCTGTCTAGCTGAATTACCATGGGAGAGTGTTACAATATGTTGTCTTCTGCATCTAACATGGCCATTGAAGTTATGCACAGCAGCAGCGGCAGCGGCTACCTGCATGAGAGCTTCATGCACTAGGGGTCTTCCCATCTAGAAGGTGGGAAGGGGGCAGAGAAGAGTATTAGCAGGTGGGAGGGAGGTAAAAGTAAGAGAGAGTGATGGAGGGGTAACTATGATCCCAGTACAATGTACATATGTATGAAATTATAAAAGAAAAATGAAAAAGAATAAAATGCATAAAATCACCTTGTACTCCTAGAACTGGGCTCTATCCTGGGATCTGAAATGCGAGGCCCAGATATAAACAAACCAGCAAAAGCTGAATGACTCCCGAAGAGTTAATTCCCAGCATGCAACTAAATAAATAAATAAAAATAAATAACTCAAAAATATCTCCAGGCATCACAGTGCACACAATTAATTAACAAATGAATTGCACAAGCTAAAATTGTATGGGGTTCAGAGGACAAAGAGAGCACCCAGGGCTTCAGTTGTTAGGGATGGCTTTGCTGAGCAATAAGATTAGACCTGGGTTTCTAAGAAGGAGGGGCAGATGCTGTATAGGGAAGGGTGTGGGAGGAAGTCAGGTCTACTCAGCAAGTGCCTTTATCTGCTGAGCCATCTTGCCAGACCCAAATAGAAGCCCTTAAAAAAACGGGGAGGTTACGGATCTAAAACTGTATCTCAAAGCCACCCCACTGTGAGGATGGATTAAGGGGCTGGAGAGAAGGAATGGGCAGGATCTTAGGAGATCATTGCAGGGAAAAGTGATGGACAGTATGCATACGAAGGTGCCAGCATGCTGATGGGAGAATTTCTGGAGAGACTGAGGCCTGCAGATGGAGAGGAGGGAAATCTCAGCTGGTCTCTACCAGATGCTAGGGAGCTCAGCCCCTACCCCTGTCCACTCAGCAGGACCCACTCTGTTTACTTTGGTCTTATCTCCTCTATGTGTGTGAAGGGTTGCCTCCAACATATAACAAGAGGGTTGGGGCCTGAGGTAGTTTGAATAAAATGTCCCCCATAGTCTTGGACATTTGAATACTTGGTCCCCAGTTGGTGCTGCAGTTTGGGTAGATTTAAGAGGTGTGGCCTTGCTGGAGGGAGTATGTCACTGGGGTGCAGCTTTGAAGACTCAAAAGCCCACGTCAACCCCAGTTCTCTCTGCTTCCTGCTTTCCATTTTGAGGTGCGGTCTCTCAGCTGTGCCTGCACTCATGTTTGCTGTCCGCTTCCACAGTTCCCTGCCATATTGGACTTTTAACCCTCTGGAAACAGAAGCCCAAATAAATTCTTCCTTTTGTAAGTTGCCTTGGTCATGGTGTTTTTACCATGTAGAAATTACCCGAAGTAATCACTACAAGGCTTCACTGCTAGGCTTAGCAGTAGCAGCTGGAAGTGTCCGGCGTGCAGCTCCTACCTCTCAGAGGCTTTGGGATAAGGGAGCATCTTTTTAACTCCTCAGGGGACCATCAGAGGTCCAGCTTCCTGCCCTTTGTCACCCACAATTCCTTCTGCAATCAGTGCACTGAAGTGGGAAAGAACGGAAGAGAATATTCACCTGCTTTTCGTCTCCCAAGCTCAGCGCCGTTGACTCTCGCCCACAGTCCAATTTTGCAGTCTCTCCTCTGGTGCACTTTAATATTTATAGTTTCGTGGACAGAATATGGAGTGTGGGAATTTGTCAGTCTTGGGAATAAAGGCTTTAGAGAGCTGTCATCCACCTGGGGCTCACTAATCTACAATGGCCAGGGCCATTTCTGCCCTATCTCCAACCCCAAAATCCTTGGAGGCTGTCTGTCATGTCACCTCCGGACTCCTGCATTTATTAGCTAACTTCTGTTTCTGTGATAAAATGCCCAACAAAAACAACTTAAGGAAGGCAGGGAGAGAGGGAGGGAGGGAAGAAGGAAGGAAGGAAGGACAGAAGGAAGGATGGATTTGTTTGGGCTCACAGTTTGGAGAGCTATAGTCCATTATGGTGGAGGAGGCATGGCATTGAAGGTAATTCTAGCCATGGCAACAGGAGTGCATGGCAGCCGGGCACATTAAGTCTACAGTCAGGAAGCTGACGAAGGAGAATTCTAGTAATCTGTAAGCTTTCTCCTTTTTATTTACCTGAGGACCTCAGGCTAAGGGATAATACTGTTTGCTTTCAGAGTAGCTCTTCCTACCTCAAGTAAACTTCTCAGTAATTGCCCTCCCAGATACACCCAGGGGTGTGTCTTCTCAGTTATTCTAAACCCTATCAAGTTCAGCTTGAGAGATGGCTCAGTGATTAAGAGCCTCCTGTAGCTGTTGGATACTTGATATAGGGCTTGCATGAGCTTAGGGACAAATGGACTTCAATTTGCATTTGATTTTACTGGCCACTCAGGGCAGAGGAGACAGGTGATACAGGAAGATGGGTGGAGCCTCACCTTCTAGCTGGTACTAGAGAATCTTTCTTTTAGTCTCTGTACCCTCCAAAACTGCTCATCATGGCTGTGGGAAGCGAACCCTCCTCAGGATGACAAAAGGTAGCAAACGTACTTGCATACAGATCATGAAAAGCCCACTGTGGGGCTGATGAGGTAGCTCGCAGGCGAGATGCTGCCTGAGCAGTATGAAGACTCAGGTTGGATCTCCAGCACTCATAAAAAGCCAGACGTGCCGGTACACACATGTAACCCCAGGCCTGGGGCAGTGCAGACAGGCAGATCCCTGCAGTTCTCTGGCCAGCTGACCTAGTTAAATCAGCAACCACCCGGCCAATAAAAAAAACCACTTCAAAAATAAATAAATAAATAAAAATAAGGTGGCTAACTCCCGAGGGATGACATCCAGAGTTGGCTTTTGGCGAGACATACGTATGCCATATGTGTATGTACACCCTACCCCATATGTGTATGTGTGTGTGCATATGTATATGTCATATAGAGTCATAACACTATAGCACATCTGAGAAGCTAAATTTCTAAGGAGGTTTCCAGTTGTTTTGGAAGGAGGCCTCTAGTCCATCCACAGCCCTCCCTCTGTAATGGGCACTAAGTCTCCCTTCTTTCCCAAGAACACTAATAGCCACCTCCCTTCTCTTATCTCCATTTCTTCCATTTGCCCACACCATTGTCTCCCAGATTATCTCTCTACCCTTCTCAAGGAAGAGAAGTGCCAAGCCCTTAACCCTGTCCTCCGGAGGTCTTGAGCAGGCTACCTCGATGAAAGAAGAGCCCCAGGCCTGACCCAGCTCAGACTTGCAGCGTCAGCTCAGCTACTTAATAAAAAATCAGCTGTGTGCCAGACAGAATCCCATAGGATGTGGGGCCTGCTTCTATTCCTGGTTGCAGGACAGTGCTCAGAGGAAAGCCATGGAGCCTACCACTGGAAAACTGATTGAGAGCAGCTTAGGCGTGGCCATCAACTCTAGAAATTTCTGGCCCAGTCGGAGGATAGAGACCCAAAAGCCAAGATAGCAGACTCAAAGGTTTCCCTTCACACCACCACTACAGCCTCAGAGCCGTATTCCCCACACCAGCCAGCTCATCAATACCACAGGCTACGTGGTAGGTGCTGTATCTACTCCCCTTAGATGTGAGAACACTGAGGCATCAGGAGATTGAGCATCTCCACAGCTGTACAGTAGAGCCTAGAGCCCAACCCACAGGGCCCGGGCACACAGGCTGCCCACTTCCCTGATGTATGGCACCAGGTGTTCCTGCCTTGTTTAATGGAGGTCCTAAGCATGGCAGTGTTACCTGCTGCTGAAAGAAGAGAGGAAGGTCTAAGAACAGATAAGATGTATGACTTGTGTCTCTCAATTATTGTGTGCTTAGGCATGTGGGTAAGGTGCTTCCCCCAGGCAGGGTGCTAATGGACCCCCACCACACACACCAGGAGTAGTAGATGCACCTCCATTGATTTATCCAATGCTTTTTCGAGTCCAGGACTGGCAGGTTGATGATTATGGCTGCCCTCTGCTTAGGGAGCAGTAAATCTCCCCTTAGAGCAGTAGTTCTCAACCTCCCTGAAGCTCCAACCCTTTAATACTGTCCCTCATGCTGTGCTGAACCCCAACCTTAAAAATGGTTTTGTTGCTACTTCATAACTGTAATTTTGCTACTGTTAGGAATCGTAATGTAAATATCTATGAGTTTTTTTTTTTTTCCTGATGATCTTAGGCGCCCCCTGTGAAAAGAGTGTTCGACCCTAAAGGGGTCACAACCCACAGGCTGAGACCTGCTGCTGCAGTGGAACCTCCAGCTTTCCCCTGTCTGCATGCATGCACCTCCCCCGTTCCCTCCCTGCAGACATACACTTCTCTGCCCAAGAATTATTGGCTCTTGGCTTTTATAGTTAGGTGCTGTATCTCTTAATGAGCAGCAATAGTCCCTGGGGCCACCAGAGTCCCTTTCCATTCTTGGAATTGGAGCTACATTGCCTTTCCCATTATCCTGTGTCCTACGGAACTGGAGACAGCTGTGGGTGAGCACAGGACTGGCAGGAAGATGCCCAAGAGAACCCAGTTCATGCTTGGGACATGGCTTTCATTGGTCAGGAAAGAAGGTTCTCTTCTCTGCAGGCCCAAGTCACAAGCCCATCTTGTCTCACTTGTCCCTTCAAGGAGCTGGAGTCAAAGAGGCATAGTGAGACACAGAGCGGCCAAATCCTAATGGCACTGTTGGCTCCTACCACACGCCAAGCATGGGCATTCTCATAGTAAAAGAACCCTGTAACAGATGCTCCTACGTTTTGATTTGGCTAAAGCCACCTAGAGGTGTATTTTCTGTCACCTCTGACCAAGAGAATGGGTTAGCATTCTTTCCCCCTGGGTGTCTGCTAACTCCCCTCCTAACCCAAATGACCTATCCTGCCACCCCATTCTAGCCTGGATTCCATGCAGAGAAGCAGCCTACCCAGTAATGCCCAAGAGTCCAACCAGTAAAACACAGGCCAATGAGAGCCCCAGGTGTATGGGTGCTAGAGAAGGGGTGCCTGGGAGTTGTCTGAGGGTCATCTGCTCTTCACTCAATCCAGGCCAGACATGGCCATCTGCCACCAGAAGCTAAAGTGACAGTTATCTTCAGAGAGGAAGCAAGACCCACATCCTCCATATGGCTGTCCCCAGCCCAGCCTTCCCAGTTTGCCCAGTAGCTCCAGCTCTCATTGGGTCCCCAGGGAAGCTCCTGTCACAAAACTGTGACTCTAGGGCCTGAGGCATCAAACATGCTGCTCCCGACTGCTGGCTGAGATCTTTATGAACAGAGCCACACAGTGCTAGGATGTCTATCAAAGTTCTCAGATGACAAAGGAATAGAGCCTGCTGCCTTCTGGGAGACAAGAGTCAGAAGCACAGGCAGATCCAAAGCTGGACCAGGACTGGAGGCTGCTGTACATCTCTGCAGCCTGAAAAAGGAATAACAGCCCCTGGTAGCAGGAGGAGGCACAGGGGACACCATCATCACAGCACCCACCCTTCCTAGCCTCCTCAAGGCTGAGATCACATCTTCTGCGAGTTTCTCTCACCCATCCAACTCTTCTTGAGTATGAATTCATGGGAAGGCAGTATAAGACTTTGAAAAGCACAGGGCAGTCTCCTAACACTCGGATTCTGGCTTGCCACCAGCAAACTAGGAACCTTGATCTTAAATGTTTTAAATGTGTGTGTGTGTGTGTGTGTGTGTGTGTGTGTACTCACAAGTGTGTGCATATGTATATATGTACCTGTGTGTTAGATACCAGTGCCAATATGTGCATGCAGCAAGCAGAGGATGACAGGGCTGAGACACTGGCCTGTGTCTCACTGGTTGGACTAAGTTGGCTGGCTAGTGAGCTCCGGCGATCTGGAGTCTCTACCTCCCCAGTTCAGGGATTACATGTGTGTGTCACCAGGCCCATTTTTACCTATGTGCTAGAATACTAAACTTGGGTTCTCATGCTTGTGGAGCAAACACCTTACCAATTGAGCTATCTTCCCTGCCTCTAGGGACTTTATTTACCTTATAAATCAGGCCTCTGTGGTCTTGGGTATTCTCATCTGTGAGATGGAGCCATAGTAATAGCTAAGGAATAGAGATGACACAGGACAGGAACCAAGGGCTGCTCCCTGATTATCAGGAAGACTTCATCTCTTGGCACCATCAGAAGCACTCTCTCCATGGCATGCACAGGACCCCCCCCCCAAACACACACACACACACACACACACACACACACCACTCCATCTTAATATCAACACTCATCTCCATTTCTCCTAGAATAAGCTCTCACCTGAAGATGCATAAATAACAGGGAACTTCTTCCTGGCCCGGCAGGCTGGGGCCCCACCCTCCCCCTGCTGCCAGCACTCGAAAGCCTGCCAAGCAGAGACTGGGTTTTGGAAGGGAAATCAGTTGCAAATTGGAATCCGAATGCATTCCAAGGAGAAGTGGTGTTTGCAGTGTTGGCTGTGGGCAGAGTCTCGCTGTCACCTCCTCCGTGGTGGTGGAGTGAGGGCGAGGGTGTAGTTGAGGAGGCTTCGATGCTGGGTTTCCTTTCTTCAGAGTCACAGTTCAGGATCTTAGGGGGGAACAGTAGTTCTTGGTCCTTTCATCCCTGGCTGTTCCTAAGGTCAACCTGATGCTCTTGACTCCATGTTCTCAGGGACTCCTGGCCTTGTGTTCCCAAGGCCAGACACTGCAAGCTCTTTACTCCCAGAGTCTTATGTTCCTGGACTTCATTTTCCTAAATCCTAACCCTCTTGGCCCTGTTCTCTTCACTCTATGCTCCTGGCTCTAACAGTTTTAGATCCATCCTCCCAGGTCCTGATGTTCTTACCCCATGCTTTCATGTCTAACGTCCCAGGTCTGATACTCCTGGCTGCATGTTCCAGAAACCTGATGCTCCTAGGTTCTGTTGTTCCTGTTCCCATGATCCTGGGCCATAATGCTGCTGACCCCGTAACTCCTGGGCCCTGTCCTGTCTTCCCAGGGCTTGATACTTCTGGGTTCTAGACTAATGCTTTTGATGGAGTTCAGTTCTCAGCCCTTTGTGCTCCACCCATTGTGGGCATCTTCCGCCTGTTGTTTTGTTTGTCAGCCAAGACATGCACGTAGGACCGCAAGCCCAGCCAGAGCCAACAGCGTCCATGCTCTTACCCCATGCTCAATCAGCATGCCAATCCTGTTGTCTTCTATTCTGGAGACATTGCCAGGATCGAGGTTGAGACATCTATCCCCTTCCTGGAAACTTGAGCTTCCACAAAGCCCTAGCCCTCTAGAAGTTCCAGCCTGGCTCTATGGTCTCGGAAGTGTCTTCTGTGTTTATCTAGATTCTGTCACTGCTCCTGAATAAGATCCCTGAGTGGCCATATAAAGGAAGCAACAGCTGGAAGGAGTGTTACCCAGAGTCCACCAGACGGTAGGGCTTGCTGGACAAAGCAGTGCCTCTATTCCCAGCTTCCTTGTGCAGTCACTCTGACCTGGGTCTACACATAGAGAGGAGGCAGAAGCCCTGCCCTCACATGACCAGCCGATCAAAAAGTCAGATGCGGTAGTGCACGGTTGTAACCACAGCATTCACGAGGCTGATGCAGGAAGATCATGAATTGGAAGCCAGCCTAGACCGCAACTCGGCAAACCAATCAAATAAACATGACCGCAAGAGCAAAACCAATACCAGTTCAGCATAAAAGCTGGGCATAGGTAGGATTTAAAAAATCCCAGCTATGCAGGATGCTGAGGCTGGAGGACCTCAAGTCCAGAGCACTTACGGTCTATAGAGTTCAAGGCCCACCTGGGCAATTTAGTGAGAACAGCGCAAATAGAAGCCCTCAGTTGGACCATGTCTTCCAAGGTCTCTCCTGGGGGCTTGGAAACAGAGGAGGTCTCCTTCACAAGTCCCGCCCCTGTGCCTTCATTGGCTGAGTTACTTGCCCAGAGGTCTGCATTCACCACTGAGCAAGGCTGGGTGGAGCCAGGGGGACCCAGGGCTGAGGAAGTGACTAATCACGTCAAGGGGGGTAAAAGGAGGGATATAGTTTCACTTCCTGTCCCATGATGCTCCTCTCCTTAGCATTTTTTCTTTTTTTCTTTTCCATTTTTTTCAAGCATGTGTGCAGTATCCGTGTGAGTATGCATGCTTTGTTCTGTTTGTGAGTGTGTACAAATGGATGAAGGGCCAAGGCTGATGTCGGAAACCATCCTCAATTTCTCCTTTACCTCATTCACTCATTGAGGCAGGGCCTCTCAATCAAATCCAAAGCTTCGTCATGTGGCTAGTCTTGCTAGCCAACCTCCTGAAGGGAGATCCCTATCTCTGTCTTCCAGGCTACAATAACAGGCAGGCTGCCCCACCAACTTGTCATGTATGTGGATTTCTAGGAATCCAAACTCTAGTCTGGTTTGCCTACTTGTAGGGTAAGTGCTTAACTACTGAGCCATTGAGCCATCTCCCATCCCCCATCCCTTCCAATAAAACACTGAAGGTTTGTTGTATGGCCAGAGTACTGATGTCTGTGTGCCCAGGATACCTGCTGGGTACCCTGTTGTGCAAGTCTATGATGCCTTCTCATAGTCTGCATGGACTCTTCCCTGAGGAGCTAAGCAGAAAGTGAGGTAGGAGGCAGCTTGGGGGATGCTTCAGAGAACGTGCATTCTCCAGCACAGGGCTGCAAATCCTGCCAGCCTCACCTTGTGCAGACAGCATTGAGTCCAAAGTCCTGTACTCGGTTCTCCTGTCCCATATGAATATGGCTTTTGTCCAAACTCAGGGACATGAATCACCCATGTGGCCTCTGATTTGAGACCCTTACAGTGTGCCAAGATCCCTTCACTTTGAACTAAGGCAGCGATCATCCGGACTGTTAGAAATCAGTAGAAGTTTCCTAGCAAGACCTCCTGATAGTTCTGATGCATTTACCTGTATCTGTGAATCCGTTTTAAAATGGCAGTCCCCAGGGAGGATGCATAAAGTAGTCAGCTCTGGATTTTGGTGTTAGTAGCTGCCTGCTGGGTCATAGTGTTAAGCAACCTTCTAAAGCTATGGCTCAAGTCAACAACAGAATGCTGTAAACGACTTCTGCTTGGGGAGACAGGTGGCTGAGATCCGTTTGTCACTCCTGTCCCAGGAGGAAGTAGCTGTCTGAGAATCTATCTGTGCAGAGCCCCAACCCAACGCTATGTTTGGTGAAGGTTCACAAATGACCCTGGGGACTCTGCAATGCCTACAGGGCTCCTTTTCCAGCTGCAGTGCAGCTTTATGCAGACAGCATTGTGCTGGCAGGCCTGTGACCAGGAGCTAACCTGCACGGACAAGATGCCTTCTCAAATTAGCATGACTCTTGGGGAAACTGTCGGCAGCAGCCTGGTCCCAAACAGGGCTGTGACACATCCAGTATGGGATGCTGTGGCACCTGCCCATTCTCATCTCTTCCTCCTTCCTCTAGGTCTTAGCATGAAGCAGCTTCCATCTAAATCAGGACCACAGGTGCACTGGCTCCGCCTCCATCCTCAGAACATCAGACCCAGCCTGCTGGTGAGGGAATTCCCCCAGGAGACAGAGGCAGTGATGCAAAGGGTTTTCCGCTGTGACAGGTGTGTCCTTGAGGCTCTTGTGGCCTCTTCAATCCCAACCATCCACTCTCAGAGGGAACTATGCTGTGGGATCTCCAAGGAAGTCTTTGGGAGCAGGTGCATCTGTCACCCATGAGAACAGACTTCCCCGCTCCTGAGCCCTGGCAATGTCACCGAGCTGAAGATGGCAGAAGCTCTGTCTCAATGGCTTATTACCTATCCTTTCAACTGCAAATGGGAGAACACACACCTGGGCTCCATCCCAGCCCTCTTTCAACTTCAAGCTACCCTCGAGCTTGAGCAGAGTCGACACACATTGGCCAGGCCTGGTAGACCCCATGCAGGTCACATGAGATGGGTACAATGGGGGTGAAGTACAGTCAGCCCTTTACATCCATGAGGGTTAGCTACTAGTTAGTACCGCTAGCTGATACCGAAGTTCCCACGTGTTCACAGTGTTTGTGTATAACTTAAACACATCATCTCATATATATTTTAAAATACCTTTATTTGATTTTTTTTAAGATATAGTTTTACTATGTAGCTCTAGCTGGCCTGGAACTGAATGTGTAGACCAGGCTGGCCTCAACCTCTCAGAGATCTGCCCACCTCTGCCTTCTAAGTCCTGGGATTAAAGAGACAAACTAACATGTCCTATAGCCTGCCGAGTCCAGGTAATGTTGCCCATATGCCTGTGAATGTGGCTCATCCTCAGGGGCACTGCAGACTGTCAGCAGTCTTAGTCCCCTTCCCAGCAGACATCAATTTCCACTGGCTCCTCAGCTAGAGCTGAAGCCTCCCCAACTGGACTATCAACTGGCTTGATCACGTACAAATAATCACAGCTACCCCTCCTCGTGTGTGTGTGTGTGTGTGTGAGTGTGTGTGTGTGCGTATATGTATATGTATATGTATATGTATATGTATATATTACCTATGCATATAATTATATTCACATATAAATATATACATTTATTTATAAACATGATATATATGCAATATATCATATATGCCATATATTATCATGCATATATTAACTATATAATATTATATATTATATAATAAATATACACATATATTTAATATAATATACATTATATATTTACTACATATGAATTTAATGTATTAATTATTATTTATATAATAATAGTTTAATAGAGAATAATAGAGAATATATAAATAATAAGATACATTATATATATATATATATATATATATATATATATATATATATATATATACACACACACACACATATGGGTCTGTGTGGGAACATGTGTGTGAGTATAATGCCCCTTAAGTTCAGAAGGGGGCATTGGATCTCCTGGAGCTGGAGTTTCAGGAAGTTGTAAGTGGCCTGACGTGGGTGCTGGCTACTGAACTCTAGCCGAATGCAAGAGCAATAATTGCTCTTTACCAAGAGCCATCTCTCCAATTCTCATATATTTCTAAGCCATCTTTAGATTGTTTATAATACCTAACACAGTCTAAATGCTGTGTAAGTAATATTAGACTGTATCATTTAAAGAATGATGACAAACAAAAAATCTGTAATATTGAGCACATATGATTTTCCCCTACATGTTTTCCATCCCCAAGGATCATGAGGTTAGGGTGAACATTGTAGAGTGGTGACTGAATCACAGGGAGCTAGGCTCTCATGCCACTGATGCGAAGGTGACTTCCACAATTCTATGGTCTGAGTGGTGGCTGCTGCCCTTGCATGCAGATATAAGCATACTGGCTGAACTGTGATGCTAACCCCACAGTCCTACGTCACCAACAGCCACAAATGGATGAACCATGTCTGGGGAGTGGTCTGTTGTGCGTTTCCTTTAGACTCTGTTAATACAGCCTCAAAGGATGTCAAAGCTATGTGTTTAAATTCTGCCTAGATCTCTGGCTAAGGAGGGGAAGTTTAGATGGCTTAGATCCTGAGAAGAAAGCGTATTTTTTTGCTTGGGGGTGAGTAGAAGGGACAGAGGAACAGTTCCTCTGGGGGACTCTGGACTGTCTTACTCAAGGTGGGTCATACACGCCTTTTCTGGGGCTGAACAGTACCCAAAGCTGATTCTGCATACTACCGCCCAACAGGTACACGTCCTGTGTCTTCATCTTCCTCCTTTTCTGTCCTGAGGCTTCCCAGACCCTAAAGCATCTTGTGTCTGTCTGAACAGTGTGCTGGACAGTTTTACATCAACTTAAGTAAAAAGTCATCTGAGAGTAGAGAACCTTAATTGGGAAAATGCCTCCATCGGATCTGGCTATAGGCAAGCCTGTCAGGCATTTCTTTATTAGTGATTGTTGAGGGAGGACCCAGACCATTGTGAGTGTCCCCACCCCTGGCCTGATGGTCCTGGGTTCTATAAGAAAGCAGGCTGAGCAAGCCATGAGGAGCAAGCCAGTAAGTAGCACCCCTCCACGACCTCTGTATCAGTTCCTGTCTCCAGGTTTCCACCTCGTTTGAGTTCCTGTACTGACTTCCTTCGATGAGTAAGAGTGATATGGAAGTGTAAGCAAAATCATGCTTTCCTCCCAACTTGCATTTTGGTCTTTCTGTTTCACAGCATCAATAGAAACCCTACCTGAGACAAATGGATTTAAGGATGGTCCATGAGCCCACAGGCGCTGGCATTTTCTGTCTGTTCTCAGAAAGTTCACAGAAGGGCAGGTCTTGAGAGGAGGACCCAGCACATCCCTAGAGGATGCAGGATCAGTTTGGGGAGGCGGGAACTGGTTTAGGGGAAGATAGACAGCACAAGAAGGACAATACATCAATCCATTACCCAGGGATTCCTGAGACCTGTAAACAGTTGTCCCTGGTTCTCCCATCTGAGGGGAGACTGTTGTGTCACTGGGGATACTCCAGTGAGTCCCCTCACGACAAACAAATCAAACTCTGACATTTTTTAAAGAAAGCCCTATGGCAAAGAGATGAAGAAGTGGCATCTGGGAGGCAAGAAAAGACCCAGGTAGTCAAAAAGCAACAGGAGATAGCAGTACTGGTGACATGGTCTCCCCTCGCCTCCCTTTAATTCTTTTCATGCCATGTTCTGTTCTCAAAGGAGCTGAGAGATGCAGGTTGGTCCCAGGAGCATCTGTAGTTTTCTGTGCTTTTTTGCCTCCTGCTACCTGGGCAGATAGAAAGCTCTCTGGCTCTGGGGCAACGAAATGCTTTCAGAAATATCTTGGAAGTCCTGAGATTCATAAGCAAACTGCAAGTGCCCTAGGGCCGGAGACAATTAGATGTGATTACAAAAGGGCCTCTGTCATGTCCTCCTCTCCGTGACAGCAGATGTTCTTGTCATGTGTTTTGAGGAAGTCCAGATGTGTTTGTGCAGGAAGCAGAGCCAGGGCCTCCCAAGAGCAGGAATGAAAAGAGCAGCTACCCAGGAGCAGCTGGTACACAAAGGAGGCTGGGGGAACAAGCCAGGCCTGGGGCAGGAGACCTCACACGCCACAGAGTAGGCTGGGCTGTTCCATTGCAGAAAGAGCTAAAGCCAGTCAAAAAAAAATCAGCAGCAATCCCAAACAGCAATAGACCAACTGCATGGGGGTTCTTGTGAGATGAGAGGCCACAGGAGAACAGGCATTGACAGCTGCTCCATTGGAGACCAAGTCTAGAGCAAACGAATGACGCACCCACAAACGCCAGGGGGAAGGAGGCAGACCTACAGAGTTAAGAGCATGTCTAGCACAGCCCTGGTTGAGGGGTCAGAAGTGGGGACTTGTGGCACTGATAGAACAGGAGGCAAAGTGTTCAAGGTGGAGGCAGAAGAGACATTTCCCCTGTACTCATTCCTCCCCATGTCTCCCTTCCGTAAGCAGCAGCGAAAACCAGGTGTTTCCTTGGAATCTGTCTCCCATACTCTTCCCATCGAAATGTCTGCTTTCCAAATGAATCCAGAGATGCAGCAGCTCAGCCCTGGTCTCTAGTGCCACCTGGTCCCTGCGGCCATCATCTTTGCATATGCATGACACAAATCCAACCTGCCTGCCCTTCTTAGGCCACCACTGCTCTGACTTCTTCCCTGACCCCGCTTCTTGATGGATGCTCCCTGAGCTTAGAGATAGGGTTGATTTGAGCCTCCCACGCTTCCTCACTGCTTTGAGCAGTGCGTGTTGAACTAATTCAGCCTAAGACTTAAGATACTGCCCTGATCTCTATGGGTTTTCAGTCTTATGGTTTTTCACACCCAGGTGTCACGATTCTGTAGGTTCATCTTGACCTCTTATTCAAGATGAATATTATTTTCTAATGCCCTCACAGGTAGAGATAGCTGCAACCTGAGCCTATGATGACAGAAGAGAAGTTCAATGATCATAAGCCATACAAGAATAGGGACATGACCTCTTCTCTATCTTCAACAAACTCTCCTGGGGTCTATACAAGAACAGGAGCTTTGGAGATTGAAGTGAGTGAACAGCCTTTCTATCTCATAGGCCAGGCTGCCTTTATGATCCTTGAGTATGTCTCTGAGTTGATTCTGACAGAAATTGTCTTAGAGTGTGGGGGTAGCAACAGGCCCTCATTATCTGTATCCCTATGTCTACCTGGTACTTCTATGTCCGTGTTCCCAGCCACAGATGCTGTTGAATGTTAGATGGTCTAAGAGTGGGTGGTAGGTAGATGGATCAATCAGTGGATGGATAAGGAATGGATGGATAGGTGAATGATTTGATGGGCAGATAAGGTGAATAGATAAGTAGGTAGAGTGGATCAATGGATAGGTGAACCAGTGGATAGATGGATAAATGGATGGGAGTGTGGGTGAATGGAAGGATAGATGAGTAGAAGTCAGGTGTGTGAGTTGCATAGTGGGATGGATGATGGATAGAAGTAGATGGTTGGATGGATGGTTGGATAGATGGATGGATGGATGATTGGTTGGATAGATGGATGGATGGATGAATGGATGAATGGATGGATGTAAGTGGATGGATGGATAGATGGATGAATGTAAGTGGATAGTTAAATGGCTGGATTGTGGAAGAATGATTGGATAGATGGATAGATTGATGAGTGGATGGCTAGATAAATGAGTGGGAAAGTTAAAAGATGGGATGAGTAGATGGGTAAACAGGTAGGAAGATGAATAGATCAACAGATTGATTAATCAATGAGTGGGAGAGCAAATAGATAAATCTATAGGTTAATGAATGAAGCTATGGGTAAATGGATGGATCTATGGGTGAATGAATGGGTCTATAGGTAGATGGGTGGATGTATGATTTGATGGATGGATGGATGGATGGATGGATGGATGGATGGATGGATGGACAGGTAGATGGTTAGACAGGGCATATGGTGGATAAGTAGATGAACAAATGAGTAAATGAATAAATGGTTGAATTAGTGTGTATGGGGAATATTTACTTGGATATAGAGGTAGATAGATGATTAGACAGATAAGTGGATGAACAGATGGTTAGATGAATTGGTGGATGCATAGATGGGTGTGGAAAAAAATGAAACAGGGGAGGTAAACCCCAATCAAAGATAGCTAAACCATTCTGCTGGCTATATCTACCTCCTAAAGCCCTGTAGGGAACTAGGATCCAGTGAGAAGATATATCTTTGCTCAGGTACGAAGGAAAGACAGACAATCGTACCTAGGATACATACAGAGCATGCAATAGTCTTATAGTACACATATAACTGATATGGCTGCAGCTCCTCAGAACCATCAGGGACAGGCAGGTCAGAGCCATTGAGAATGGCTTCCCAGACCATGGCAGGTCCAATCTACTCTGAGCCCTAACTCCGCTCAATTGCTATCTGTGTTTATGGGCCCATAATCAAATGGAAACAGCAAGGTTCTCATGAGGCTCATCCGTCAACATCACATGGTGGCTGGGCCTGCGTCGGGAGGCTGAGTTATAAATACCATGCTCGGCTCGAGCTCGGCTCCATCTCTGGGGATTCATGGGTCATTTTTCAAACCAGCATTAATCCGAGGAACTGGTTCTTCAATCAGATACTGTGTCTAACAGGCTGGGATACTGATTGTCCCCTGTGGGATCAAGGAAGTGAAAGCGATCACAGGAGATGAATTCTTGAGCCTCACTTACCTCTCCTGCAGGCCAGGGGCTTTGCAAAGAACCTGCACCTGGAATCCCACCTAGTAACTGTGAGCTCAGTGACAGGCATTTCCAGATACCCAGCACAGCCACATGCAGTCATAAGACTGGGAGCCACAGGATACTTAGGAACCAGTAAACGAAGTTCCTAAATTGCTAAGGAGGTTCCTGGAAATGGGGAAATTACCCATTATTCCATCACCAGGATGAACGCTCCTTAACACTGTATGTGTGTGTGTGTAATGTGTATGCATGCAGGTGCACACACATAGGTGTGTGCATGGCGTGGACACCAGAGGTCAATGTTGGATGTGTCTTCTTCTGTCACTCTCCACCTTACGTTTTGAGGCAAGGTCTCTCCTTGAACCCAGAGCTCACCCCTTGACTAGGCAGCGAGTTCCAAGAATCTGCCTGTCTTCACTTCCCTTCCCCAGTGCTACGACTACAGATGTCAACCACCACACCCAGCTTATATGTGGGTGCTAGGAATCTGAACCCAGGTCTTTATTCTTGTATGACAGCCACTTTATCTTCTGGGCCATTTCCTTAGCTCTCTTTACTATTTTTGAATCATAGACTAGCTATCCCATCTTCTCTCTTGCTCCTCTCCTTGCTTCATTTGGTAAATACGTGACATCACATAATCTTCTCCCTGCTCCCACATCCCATCCACCACAGTAACTCTAATTGTCTGGCCATGCATCCTCATTGCTATCTTTCCTACAGCATAATATTTAATTGTTAATAGCCATATTAATATTCTTGGCCAGTCCATCTCATTGAGTAGTCGGTTTAGTTTCATTTCTCTCACAGCATATAAGACGCTGGTTAGTACACATTGTAGAAAATTTTTATTTCTTGGTATAAAATGTGATCATTTCCCTGAGATAAATTTGTGGGAGGACGATTTTGTGCCAGGTCAAAGAATGTAGATATTTTTAGAAGCCTTTTTGTTATTATACTGTCTCTTCTCCTGTGTGTCTTTATAAAGAGCCACATACTGGGGCTGTAATTCTAACTGGGGACCACACTGTACTAACAGCATCAGAGGAAAAACTACTTACTGTTTATCCTTTTGTAGGTGGGGCAGCTCATTTCTGTGCTTGTTTGGGGTATTTTCAGAGCTATAGTTTATTTGTTTGGGAGCCTACAACAGATTGGAGATATGGTTATGGTTTGGGATAGTGAATCATCTTAGGAAAGGATCTCTGAGCCCCTAAATTCCATCTAGCCTGTTGGCGCTTTAGAATTTGTTTCAAGGTAACACCAAACCTGCTGTTTGCTGTTCAAGATGGTGACATGGTCATATGTAGTTAATTGGATGAAGGAAGGCAGGAGCCATCTAGTCAAGGTGAAGGGGGGGAGCATGCCTAGGTGGGAAGAACAATAAGAAAGAATCAAGTAGTAAAGTCAGCAGGAGCAATTGGAGGAGGAAACATTGTAAGTTCCATAGAACCATAAAGGATACAAGGTTGGGGCTGGAGAGATGGCTCAGCAGTACAGAATATTTAACCACTGCTGCAGAGGACTGGGGTTTGGTTCCCAGCACTTAGAGCTGTTTGTAACTAGATTCCAAGTGAGCCAACATTTTCTAGCTTCTGAGGATTCCTATGCACAATGGTATATGTCACACTTGCATACACATGCTTGTGTGTACAAGGGTTCATGTGCACAATGGTATGTCACACTTGCATACACACGCTTGTGTATAGGGGTTCCTGTGCACAATGATATATGTCACACTTGCATGCACATGCTTGTGTGTACAGGGGAACATACACTTGCTTGGGCCAGAGGTCCACATCTGGTGTCTTCAAGATAGGATTTCTCACGGAACCCAGAGTTCATCCGTTTAATGAGGACATTTGGCCAGTGAGACACGGGATCCTGTCTTCCCTTTCTCAGTGTTGGGGTTACAGGTACATGCAACCATGTTTGCCCTTTTAAATGTGAATTCTTGGGGATTAAACTCTGGTTCTCATGCTTGTGTGGCAAGCTATCTCCTTGGCCTGAAAGCTGTTTTCCTATTACAGAGCTGCATAAAAGCATGTGTGCAAAAGGGGCAACGGAAAACACATCCCTGAAGAGACTGGAGCGTTTAAATACACAAAAAGTAGGGGAAAGGAGCAGAAGAAGGTTGGCAACTTCTTGCTCACTGCCACATAGACAGTATCCCATCAGGGGTGGCACAGAGATAAGGATACGCACCATACTACCACCACCATCACCACCAAGGTTGCTCAACAGAGCACCCCTAAGCAGAGACACCTCCAAGAACATCACAAATCGGGATGAAGGTTTTCTGTCAGTGCCCACAACCTCCTTGACAACATCTTTTCCTTCTTTGGCCCTCACTTCCAGAGGCACAGCCTCAACCACTTGCTGCTTTTTTTTTTTTTTCTTTCAGACAAATGAAAGAAACAGACACTGTGTTTCTTTCATTTGTCTGAGCAACACTCACCTCACTGTGTAGCGTCAAGAGAGTCAGCAGATACCTCTGATCCTGCTTTCTCACTGCACAGTGAGTCAAAGACAAGGTCTTAGTTAGGGTCTTACTGCTGCGAACAGACGCCATGACCAAGGCAACTCTTATAAGGACAACATTTAATTGGGGCTGGCTTACAGGTTCAGAGGTTCAGTCCAGTATTATCAAGGTGGGAACATGGCAGCATCCAGGCAGGCATGGTGTAGAAGGAGCTGAGAGGTCTACATCTTCATCTGAAGGCTGCTAGCAGAATACTGGCCTCCAGGCAGCTAGGATGAGAGTCTTAAAGCCCACACCCACAGTGACTCGCCTATTCCAATAGGGCCACGCCTACTGTAACAGGGCCTCACCTTCTAATAGTGCCACTCCCTGGACCGAGCATATACAAACCATGACAGACAATATTGTTCATTCTTCTCCACATGGACATAAACAAGCTCTAATAGATGCTGATACATCCCGGCACACCAACAGAAACATACAACAGAAGTCTGTAAGTGTTATTTTTCTGTATTTTCACTGTCTATGGATCCAGGCTGTCACTCCCAGGAGAGCTGATCCTGCCACCAAGGGCCCCCAGATGGTCACTTTGAAAAAGTTCAGATTGGCTAGGTGAAGCTAAACATTGCTGAGCTTTTGCACTTTTAACTTAAATAAACAATCAGGGATTTAGCTGCCAAATGGATCTTGATGGTGTTGTTTATAATACCTGAGAAACAGATGCAACTCAGGTACCCAGCTGCAGAGAAATAAATAAAATATCAAATGTGCACGGGACAAATGGCTACCAATAAAAATTTCTGTCGGCCTGAGGGGTTTTGCTTTTCTTTAATGATTCAGTGATAGCTGACCATCTTGTTATATACAATCTCTGTGTTCTTTTTATTCTCTTAGTATAACCCCAGTCATGTGATATATTCATCTTTATGTCAGTTATTATTTTTAATGTCTTTATACAAGAACGGTGTGTGTGTGTGCATGCGCTATATACATACACATATACCCAGGTATTAGAGAAGAATGTCAAATGTCCTGTTGTATCAAGCACTGCCTGATTTCCTTGAGACAGGGTCTCACTAAATCCACACTTAGGCTGGCAACTAGCCCCTGGGATCCTTCTGTTTCCTCTCCAAGTAATATCAGGGTTATAAACAAGGTTTCATTTAGCTTTGTACATGGGTGCTGGGGATTTGAACTTCGATCCTCAGGCTTGTGCACCTAGCACTCTTGCTCACTGAGCCATCTCCTCAGCCCCTATGTCTGATTATTCCATTTTTTCCCTCGTGATTGTATAAATGCTTCACAAGCTAATGAATGGGTTTCCTATCTGTGGTTACTTCTGAATTTTCTCATTCACCCTTTCTTGCCTTTATGTCCCCACTCAAGTTTGGATTTTCCTCAAGTAGACTAATCTGTATTTTTCTAGACAGTTTCTGGATTCTGTTTCCCAATTTACAAACTACTTTTAAGCTCCCATGTTATAAATATATTTACCCAGATTTCTCCCATAATTCTTATTGCTTCATTTTTTAAAAAAACTTTTAGATCCTTGAACCATCTGGGATGTATTTTGGTAGGAAGAGTTAGGTGGGAATCTGGCTTGATTTTTTTTTTTTCCCAAAGAGTTAGTCATATATTCCAAACCACTTATTGGATAATCCCCCCATCAGACAAATCCTTTTGATAAATCCTTTTTGAGGGGTTTACAGCATCTTTGAGGACTTGATGAAGGATACAGATCTCCCTGGGTTGGGGGAAATGTACACCTTATACACGCTAAATTTCACACACAGTCTTAAGGAGCCCCTGAACCTTTCAAAGCCTTTTGTGGACTCAGAGGGCCCTGTCTTCCCTGGATAAATCCCTTTGGTTCATTCAAGAGGAACAGTGCAGATACATCAGGATAGACTTCAACACAGAGCAGTGAGTAGCCACACTGGAGAGGAAAAGTTGTTAAGAATAGTCTCCAAGCCACAGATAACCCTCAGAGCCAACGGAGAAGTGTAGGGGTCCACTATTGCTCATCCTTGGAGTCTAGAACATTCCACTCACTACCCTCTAGTTCATAGCATCCTACAGATGCTACAAACATCTCCAAAGATGAACCCTCCTTTCTCAAGTTCAGGACGTGCTTATTGAACACTTAGGTCATGGACAACTTAAGTGCATGGTTTCCATGATTCATCTTCCCTGGATTTGACTCCAAGTCTCAGACCCTTTCAGATTAAGTCTCTTCTATGGGACCCCCGTCCAAGTCTTTGGAATGCCTCAGATTCACATTATCTATAGGGATGAAGGCTTGTGTCCCCTCAGCCCTTCCATATGGTCAAGGTCTATGTACTTTAGCTACCTGTTTGGTTCCTTCTTGGTCATGCTGAAATGACCATTGATCCCTATCTGGATTGCAGAAGCCCCTCTAGTTATTCTATGACAACTGGGCCCTACCTGGTAACAGAAATCATAGGAGCAGGGCACCCAAGATAGGGTCTGCACCTCTCCTGGTTCCCCATCCTGGCATGTACCCAGAGGTGATATCTGCTCCTCACTCAGGGCTTCTGCTGCCCTGATTGGCTACAGTTCAGAGCCTCTTTGGAGGGCTGAGACCAGGAACTTCCCAGGCTTCTATTCTTTTCTTTTCACTCTGGGAAAGGGACTTGAGCCTCTCAGACAGTGTCTACCTACGTTAAGGAGGAAAACAGTGTTCTGCTAAGGCCCTCTGTCTACCGTCCTCTGCCCTTGGCCCACTCTGCTTACAAACCTAGATGATTTCAACAAATGTTAACTTAACACCTATGAGTCTCCAGTCACTGTTCAGGCAAGTGATGAAAAACAAAGTCTCTGCTCTTGAAGTAGCCCACCCTCCACTTCCTGAAAGTGGAGGGTACTAACATAAGGAACCAAGTCATGTCCCTGCTCAAAGCCAGAGACAAAATCTTCAGGAACGCTATGAACCCATTAACACATCAGTTTCCTGAGATTGCTATTGCTATTTGTTTCATGAAAATTGGCAAGAGTCACAAATCTTTTGGGGGACTCAGCAATGATGTGATTCTCTCTTCTTTAATTTTCATTTTCATATTATTATGTAGGGTAATAAGCATGTCTACACTGCTGCCTTCACTCAGAATCCTCCCCGAGGATGTGACCAAGCCATGTTTGGCTTCTTTTGTTTTCAATATATTGATATTATTACACAAACAAATAACCTAAACACAATGTTCTCAGAATAACTATAGAATGGTAGAAACAGAGATGAAAAAGGTGACTAGTTTAGTGTGAGGACCAGATGAAAGTCTGGAGAAACTCTGAGTCAATCTGTAAAGGATAAAATAGATATGATCATGATCAACTGAGGTAGATCAGATGGTTAACCAAAGAAAGACATGGTCATCTAGGAATCAATGGTCATCTGGGTATCAAAGATGATGTGTGATGTACCAAGATGTGAGTAAAGGAAGAGGTTGCAGAGATAGCTTGCAAACCAATTAGGAATGATAGGTAAATGAACCCAGAAGGAGGCTGGCCAGTGTGAGGGTTTTGTTCTATACCAGTTTCCAGAATTTTCATCTTTAATGACACTGTAATTACCATTGTCTTAGTTAGGGTTTCTGTTTCTGTGATAAAACACCATGACAAAAGCAACTTGAGAAGGAATGGGTTTATTTCAGCTTGCAATTCTCAGATCATACTCCATCACTGAAAGAAGTCAGGGAAGAAACTCAAAGAAGCTGGAGCCAGGAGCTGATGCAGAGGCCACAGTGGGGCACTGCTTACTGGCTTGCTCTCCATGGCTTGTTCAGCCTTCTTTCTTATATATTTCAAGGCCACCTGCCCAGGGGTGGTACTGCTCCCATTATATGGTCCCACCCATATCAACCAAGACAACGCCCTGTAGACTTGCCTACAAGTAATCTTAATGAATGCATTTTCTCAGTTGAGGTTCTTCTCAAATAACTTTAGCTTGTGTCAAGTTGACAAAAAAAAAAAAAAATTAAGACCACTACCTAGCTCCACCTAACAGTTGCCTAGTAACAACCTGCATCTTTGACCCAGGGTCCCAGGTAGGAGCCAGGAGCCAGGAGCCAGGAGCCAGGTATATAAGAAGGACTGCTGGACTCCTCTATCCTCTCTCTCTCTCTCTCTCTCTCTCTCTCTCTCTCTCTCTCTCTCTCTCTCTCCATCTCCCCCTTCTCTTACCCTATGTGTCCCTGGCTGTCTTCTTCCTTTCTTCCTCTCTCCTCTCCCTTTCTGTCCTTCTCTGTCCCTTTTTCTCTGCCTTTACCCCTTTCCAGGTCTCTGCCCTGCTCCCTGGTTTCCTTCCTCCAATAAACTTACTTTTGTACTAGGCCTGTTGCATGGCTAGATTGTTCAGGGGGACACCTTGGCAGGGTGCCACCACCATTTTATAAAACACAGCAGCCACTGTCCCCAAAGATGTCAGAGATAGTACCCAGAGGTCCATCACTGGCAATGGAGTTCCAGGAGAGAGTGCTGCGAGTCCTGTGACAAGCCCGAAGACACACATGTGATTCTCCCCCAAGGGAATACATGTCCCATTGTCCCTGAAGCTCCTAGGGCAGGCTCTCACCCATTGCCTTCTTTCCCTTGTGTGATGGCCTTGACAATGTTCCACCTCAAGCTTATGAACTTACTGTCCATAGTCTTTGTCCTCCATCCAAGGGATGTGACATTGTGGAGACGGGGAATGGTCGACTAGAAATTCAAGTCACTAGAGGGTTTCCATAATCAGTCCATTTCTGACCCCCTCACCCCATCCTTCACCTAAATTCAGTCAGAATCATCTGTGAGCCCACACCATTTTTCACTTGGCCAGTAGCCTCATCATGTGCCCTTCCACTTCCATGGGGCGGGGTGGTTCACCCCTATTTTCATCTCCCTGCAGACAGTAGCAAACAGCCCTTCATTGTCCAAAAGCATGTTGAAATTGCATTCTCTGGTCCTCTTTAATGCCCAGTATAGGCAGAGGCAATGAGGTCATCTGGGCCTCTAGTTTATACCATTATCATTTTGTGTGACGTCAAGACTACCTCGGGTTAAATTCAGCTTTGCTCTTCTGCTGAGGGACTACATCTGGACTGGATGTTTAAATAATGGTTAGCACGTTAACCATTCCCATTTCTATGCCAGAGGCAGGCATAACTAATGGATTCTGGTTCTTTTCTCCACCAGTGTGTGTGTGTGTGTCTGTGTGTGTGTGTGTTCGAGCGCGCACACGCGTGAATTCTGGGGAACCATTTGACTAGAAGAAGTTGAAATGTCCAAATCAACTAGAAACAGGCTGTTACCTGGTCCAGAGTGCAGAGGAGCAGGTGACTGATGATAGGTGCAGAACACTGAGCAACTGAGGTACTGGAATTAAGTACCTAAAATGTGAGTTTGTTTGTTCTGTTTTCATGAGACTCAAGTACCTATGATAGGGTAAGTACCCAAAACCCTGAAAACAAAAAAAGAAACCAAACAAACAAAACACCCAACAACAAACAATTAGAGAACAGTAGGATAATCAAAGCAATAGCGTGTGCCGGATTATCCTATCTGCAAACTATCTGTTTCACGGGTAGAACAAGCCCCTCCGTTTAGCAGGTAGACCCCATGGTAAGTCAGAGAAGAGACTAGAAAGTACAGTAGTAAGGACAGACAGCAGAGGGCTAGGGCTGGATCTCACTTAGGAGAGTGCATGCCAGCATGGACGAAGCCCCGAGCTCCATCCCCAGCCCCATAAAAGCCAGGCATGGTAGTAATCAGGCATGCCCGATTCCTGCACTTGGGAGGTGGAGGCAGGAGGATGAGAACTCAAGGTAACATAGTGAGTCCCAGGCTAGCCTGAGCTACAGGAGATGCTGTATTGAGAGGGGAATGGGAGGGAGGGACAAAGAGAGGGAGGGAAACAGAGAGAGTGAGCAGAATTTGGAGTCAAGAGCTTGGAGTCTGGTCACCTGGATCCATCTTTCCATCTTCTTTCCTCTTAGAGGAAAAGCTAAATCATCCTTGGACTTTGGGCCTCTGACATCTAGGACTTCTGAGACACAGTCTCAGTCACCATTGTTCAAACTGGTGGGCTATCCCAGGACCCAGCAGAACACCTGACTCCTTGTTGGTGTCCAGTAAGTTCTTAGTGATGAATCGTTAGCAATGGGAAAGGTCAGAACCTGAATGTGGGTGCTGGTGCCAGGGTACCCTCTATCCTTCACTTCAGCTGCCCCATGTCCTCATGGAGGAGAAGATTGCTGCCTCCTGGACTGTTGTTAGGGGAGACAGGAAGGGTACAGGGCTCCTCACATACAGATGAGTCCTAAAGATGTTTTTTTTTTTCCTCTTTCCAATGGCAACATCCTTGTAATAAAGAATTTAATAACCCACTGTGCCTGTGCAGGGAGAAGACTCATTTGTTTAATAGACAGCGTCTCGGCTTTGTCATGCTCATGTGGTTGTTAATGATACACAGTTGTGCCAATATTGATTTTAGCTTATAGGGACTCAAAAAATTTACTGTCTAGATGCATCAAAGACGCAACCATTTTATCTCTCTTGCCCTGAAGATTGGTGGCTCCAGCCCTGGCCGAGAAGCCTTGGACTCTGCTGGAGGTCCAGCCTCTTGCTGCTTCTGCTCCTGCTCCTGCTCTATGCCTGGCCCTCATCAGCCAGAAGCCAGACTGTGGCTGAGGCGGGCGTGGAAGGTTTCTATCTCAGAGCAGGACTGTCAAGGAAATGGAAGCTTGATTTCCAGGCAAATTTGTGCAATATCTGTGTCTCTGTGTGTGTGTTTTTGTGTGCGTGTGTGCATACACATGCCTGCCACTCAGCCACAAGCCCAGATCCAGAAACAGAAAGAGGGTCCCTTGGGCAATTTATAGAATAGTTTCAAATGTCATTTGGACCCCTGGGCTGGGCCACATCTCTTTAACATGACTTACAATGCTGTTTCTTGTTTTTTTCTTTTCTTTTTCTTCTTTTTTTCTTTTTTTTATTTTATTCTATTTTTATTTATACCCAGGGACTGTATAAAAACAGTAAAAAGGATTACCAAGATGAGCTCAAATGTACCCCATGTGTTCTGAACAGTTCGTCTAAGCATAAATACATCCAACAGGCCCTTGATACTTGCAGGTTTGACATTTCTAATCTCAGCTCTGTGCAGCTTCAATTATTCGAGAAGAGGGCTGAAGAACAGACAGGAATAATAACCATCAACATTTCCTCGGCACACACGATGTGCCGAGCACATGAGCCACACCAATTTGCAGGAATTATCATGTTTCATCCTCGCATCACTACTTCAAAGGGGGAAGTTGGGTAGCTTTGTCTCCACCCTAGATATAACTTCTACCAGGAGACAGAGTTAACAGGGGATGAGCAGAGGATCTTGACCCCTGGTGTGCTACCGTTCTCTGAATTTGTTAGTTACTGCCCTCTTTAGCTGTGACAAAATGCTGGGCAGAAGCAACTCAAGAAAGGAAAGGTTTCTTTTGGCTCACAGTTTGAGCACACAATCTACTGTGTCAGGGGAGGTGAGGAGGCAGGAGTGTGAGGTGACTGCTCACCTTGTGTCTGTAATCAAGAACTGTGTATGGGACTCAGTTCACTTTAAAAAAAAAAAAAAAGATTTCTGTTCAGTCAGGGTCTCATGTAGCCCAGGCTAACCTTAAATTCACCATGTAGCCAAGGATGACTTTGAACACCTGATCTTCCTGCCTCTACTTCTCTGTCATTATATACATCTACCAACATGTCCCATTTCTGCAGCCCTGTGGATAGAACCTAGGCATGTACCCATGCCAGAAGGATATTCTGCCACCTGCACTGTATCCCTGACGTGCATACTCTTTTTCAGTCAGGCCTGGATTGCTACCCATGGGATGGCACTGATCCCATTACAGACAGGTCTTCCCTTCTAGATCTCTCAGAAGACACCCTCACAGACAAGCCCAGAGGTTCGCCTCCATGATTCTAAACCCTACTAAGGGGTAATAACCTTACAGTCACAGGGGTGAGGAGATGGCTCAGTCAATCATGAGGAACTGAGTTCAGATCATCAGTACCCATGTAAACCTGTCTGTAACCCCAACATTGGGGAGGCAGAGAGACAGGAGAGTCTCCAGAGCTCACCAGCCAACTATCATAGCTGAATCAATGAGCTTCAGGTTCAGTAAGAGCATCTGTCTCAAAATACAAAGTGTAAAGTGATCCAGAAAGAGACTCAAGTCTCACACACACACACACATCATGCACACTCATACACAGACACACACACACCATCTGTACCTTAGAGTGAGAGGCCTACCAAGAACACGACTCCCTCATCCAGGCCACATACACAAGTCTTTGTTTCTTTGATGTGGTTGGATGCAGCCAGATATCCCGCAGGAAGTCATTGTCCCTTGGCATGGCATCTTTCTTTCCAACTTTCGTTTTAACATTGAACTAAGGCCAGCATCGGAAGACGAGAGATGGCTCTGTACACAGCCCATTACGATAATGAATCACATTAAATATAATTCCAAGTCACTGGCCTGCTGAGTCCACTTCAGTAAGTCTTAGCCCCCGCTTCATTCATGATGGCAAAGTCATTGAAGATTGAGTCTTAGATTCATTGGAAGGCCTCATATATCATCTTCTCCAGTCCAGTCCCCAAGAGGTAAAATGACCTACCCAAGGTTGTGCAATTAACTCTGTATTTGTGGCCTTTCATTTTTTCCAGGAGAGATTAGCGTTTGGGCCCTCAGCAGGAAGGCAGCTCTCATAAAAGCCTGGGTCCTTGTGGATGAGTGAGTTTCACAAACTCCATTTTCCTCTTTCAGGGCCATCTCCATGCCCATTAGCCACCCCACTTGACCTGTGGTGGCTGATTCATGCTGCAGTCCCTGGGAGCCCTGATCCTCTGCATGGCCTTCTTTCATTCTCCCCTTCCTGCCACAGGACCTTTGCTCATGCCAGAAGATTCTTATGATGCCCCGCCGACAAATGCCTATCTTTCTCTCAGAGGTCAACGAGTCACCATCACCAGGCCATCTCTCCCAGCCTCTCAGTTCCTGTCTGCTAGTTCAAGAGAGTTCTTCGCTGTTGCTGTGAAGTATGAAGTTGACTAGAGAGTCTAATGTCTATCTCCCCAGTTGGATACTACAATGTTGCTCCTCCATAGCATCACCCAGTCACCGATGGCTGGGTAATGCATGATCATAAGCTTGATGGTGTAAGACAGTCATCACCTCTCATTCATGAATTTGAAGGGCAGGCATGTGGGAAAAGCCCAACTGGGAGCTGTCACTGAATCTCATACTCATGTATGTTCTGATGACAACTAGGGCCATAGTCATCTTGTTGAGAAAGGTTCTTCCCTGGGGAGATGTAAGAAATATCAACCTATTCCTCATAGGTCCCAACGACAAACCAAAGTACAGTTCCATCCTAGTTCACTTTGAGGGACCGATGAGTTTATTAGGTATTCTCAGAGCACGGGTGAGGGGGATGTGGGGTGGAATGATCCTTAAGTACCCACACTGGAAGATCTGGATGATGTCTTCTTCACCACCCTGTAGACAGAGTCCTCTTCTCCTATTCTTCTAGCCTAGACTACCTTAAGTAAATGAGAAGTCTTGCATTTAAATGGCTGGGAGGAGTGGCTAGATATTCACGTGAGGACCCAGTGATCCTCCTGCCCCCTCCTACTAGGAGGGAAGATCAACAATCCACTGACACCATTGAGATGGTCTCTCGCAAGCACACCCTGCTGATCTGTTAAAGATGGTGGCTGTTTTGCTCAGGAGAACATGTTCTATAACCTACTCAATGGCTTAGTGGGCCTGGACAACTAAAATGGTACCTTAAGCTCTATCAAGCGAGCTGTGGATCACAATTGGATATGCCCCACCAGGAGCTTGATCTCATGGTACCTCAAATTCTTACCACCCTGAAGTGAACTCCAATGCCTTTTTCTGATCTGACTTTGTGTGTGTGGGGGGGTCACTGTATCTTGTAGCTTCCTCTATAGCACACTAGTTATAATATGGTTACATTGTCATCTAAGTCCAGCTAAGACTCTGGGAGGAGCACACAAACTCCATTCCTTGTTGAAGAACGATTGGACCACACTGCAAGACTGTGAGAAAGAAGAGGTATCTTGGCATCTGTCTCAGTCACTGCTCTACTGCTGTGAAGAGGCACCATGACCAAATCAACTCTGACAAAAGAAAGGATTTAACTGGAGGCCTTGCTTACACTTTCATAGAGTTAGTCTATGATCATCATGGTGGCATCCAGGCAGGCACCCAACTGATCTGTTAAAGATGGCAGCTGTTTTGTTCAGGAGACCATTTTCTCCTGAGCTGAACACAGTCTCCTGACCCTGTTCTCCAGGATGCTGGAGATGTAGCTTAGAGCTTTACATTCTGATCTGCAGAGATAGGGGGCTGGGGAGAGAGACAGAGAGACAGAGAAACAGAGACAGATACACAGAGAGAGGGAGAAAGAGAGAGACATAGAGAGTGAGAGAGAGAGGGAGAAAGAGAGAGACATAGAGAGAGGGAGAGAGAGAGAGAGAAGGAGAAAGAGAGAGACAGAGAAACATAGAGACTGGGGCTGGTGTGGGCTTTTGAAACTTCAAAGTCCACTCCCAGTGGCACACGTCCTCCAACAAGGTCATACCTTCTAATCCTTTCCAAACAGCTCACCACCTGGGGACTAAGCATGCAAATATGTGAGCCTGCAGGAGCCATTTTCATTTAAACCACCACAGCAGCCATCTTTGATATGTGCTATATTAACTACTGGTCTCATTGCTACTGACAAAATAGCCAGTACTTTAGCTCACAGTTTGAGAGTACAGTCTACCATAATTGGGAAGGGATGCAGGCAGGAACTGTAGAGGGCTGTTCACATCGACTCCACAGTCAGGAAGCTGAGGGAGATGAATGTTGGTGCTCAGTTCACTGTCTCCAACCTCTCCCTTTTAAAATTCAGACCAGACCCCCCAGCCCCTGGGATGCTACCATGTTCATTCAGGACTGGTCCTCCTCACACACATGCCCAGAGCTCTGTCTCCTGGGTGATGAAAATTTGATCAAGGTAAAAGCAAAGGTTCACTATTACAAGATGCTCTAGACCTTCCTTTCTTCTTCCACTGAACTCCTGTTACCCGGAACATGAATGAAATGCCTATCGTACAATCAGGAGGGTAGATGGATAAATACACACAAACATAGGTAGACATAGGAGATCAAGGATGAAGGAAGGGATGAGGGAGGAAAAGAATGTAAAGACAAGAAAGGACGGAGGAAGGAAGTCTAAGTGGGAAGGAAGAGAGACAGGGAAGTATTCTCGGAAGGACGTGTAATTAGATAGCAGGTGTCATTGAGTGTGCGGCTGTGGGGTGCTAGCTGTCTTTGACCTTTGACTTTCCTTGTTCTCCTCTTCATATGGCTTTCCTGCAGACCCCGCCTGACAACTTAGGGGGACTTCGATTGTCTACTTCTGGGTGTGGATGCAAAGATAGCCTCATTCCAAAGGCAGGCAGAGAAAAGTGTGCCAAGGAGAAACAAAGACAAAGGAGGAACCAAGCTCACACCGTGTGTTTCAAAGCCCAGAAGAAATATAATTTAATTACCTCGGCCTCCTGATTTTGCGTCTGTCGTGGCAGAGAGGTGACTCTGTTTTATGCTGTGTCACGCAGCCGAGGGCACTTGGGGCACAGACAGCGTCTGTGTCCCTAAAGCGAATGATTCAATAACGTGGACTTCTCTGATTTACTCTCCTTGGTGGGTGGCAGGTTAATAAAACTTCAATCAACTCCGCGAGTCGTCCTTCTTGCTGAAGGGATGGTGCACACAGCACACAGGAAGCTCCGCACTGAGCGTTCTCCACCCCTGCCTTACCGTCCTCACTATGTGCACTGTGTGACCAGTAGGGACAGATTCATGGGCACAGTCTGCCCCCTGGGCTAACCTGGCATGTAGACTGCAGAAACTCAGTGTGTCTGGGGATCCAGCTTGTCAAGGGGGTCAAGAGTTCTCAGCTCTTGCTCAGTCATTTACCCACACACCTGTGCCCCTCACAGTCTCGGCAGCCCCCTCCAGCCCCTGAGGCCATTAGTCCTCTCAGCGTACAAAAAGGCAATCGACAGAACTCTGTATTGACAGGCCCTCACTGAATACAATTACCCAACAGGAACCGGCCTGGATACATTAGCCTGAGTGAAACAAGCTGTGATCTGGTGAGACTCCCAAACATCCAGGAACTGTTGCCCATCAATAACAAAGTGTCATTCTTTCGAAAGGTCTCAGACTATAGAGCAAGTATCTAAATCATATAACCTTCTTTCCAGAGCATGCCTTCCCTTCCCAAACACGTCCTGTAGGCTCCCATCTTGCGATGGCTATGAAGCACTCAGCCTATGATTTCATCCTTACCGTTCTGTTAGAGGGGCTCAGCTGTACCCTCCACGTGTGCATGAAGATACTGAGAGGCAGGGAGGCATAATGGTCAGCTACAGGTATCGTTACTGATACATGATAGAAAGACACCAGAGCCCGGGTCTGTGATCCAAAGCTGAGACTTGGCAATGGTGGCCTCCAGCCAAGTATATTCCTGCAACTGTCCTGGGGATGCTGTTCAAATTGGAAGACACACAATGCACCATGTTTACGGTCAAATGGCTGGAGTGTCCCTGGCATGGTTGGACCAAGGTCAAACCCAGTGTCTAGACCATTGAAGTTCCTTAGTTTCTGAGGGCCCCTCAGCTTGTGCTCAGCAACAGGCAATCAGCAATTCAAGGTGAGAGGGGGCCTTCTGAAGGCACAGAGGGTTATTCTAGGGCTTTCTAAGACTCCCACACCTTGCCAACCACGACAGGAGGCAGGCCCTGCCATCCACTTAATAGAGGAAGCAGTAGAGGTATAAGGAAGGCAATGAAGACTGCCCAAGGCTCTCAGAGTGTATAGATTTGACTCCAGCCTTGCCAGTGTTCAAAGTGTGTCTCTTTGCTAACAGGTGACTTAGTACGAGGCTTCCTGGTTCCCTGGAGTCTCTGAAGCCAAGCATCACAGAGTCTGGGAATGGACAATAGAATCCTGTTTGCTTGTCAATGGAAGCCTGATTGCCATCCATGTCAGAGGTCAGAAGCTAAATACCAAGAGTCCACACATTGGGTTTTCCTGAGGCCTCTCTCCCAGGCTGCGAACGGCCGTGCTTTCCCTATGGCCCCACCCTGACTCTCCTGCACTACCACATGTTCCTCATGTCTGCGTCTTGATTCCCCTTTCTTATAAGAGCAACAGCCATGCCAACCATGGTAGATCACACCAGTAATTACAGCACTCAGGAGGCCGAGGCAAGAGCATCGCTATGAGTTCAAGGTCAGCCTGAGCAATACAGTAGCACCCCATCTCAAGATAAATAAAACACTTGGCACTTATCTCAAAGGGACAGTGGTCGCCAGGCATATGCAAGTCCTAGGGTGTTTTTTATTCCTTGTGCCTCATCAAAAAGTTCCGCTGGATCAGGGTCAATTCTGATGCTCTTCAATTTGATGTCCTCACTATCGGAGGGTCACACTCTGAGGTACTGGGGTCTGGACTTCCAGATTTATTAATTTGATGTTGGAAGCGATGGGCACGATTTACACCGTAACACTTAAGGATGTCACTTTCTGGGGCTTGGCCAGGACTGGGGCGAGACGCTGAAGTAGCATGGAATTCTTCTGTGTCCTGGAAGGAAGCTGCAGTAGGATTTCCTCTTCCTATGAAGAAGAAAGGCAGAGGAAACAGAAGTGCCTCGAGGGCACTGGCAGGGGGTAGGGGCAAGCTTGAGATGGTACCAAGGACAACCAGCTAGGAGGAAAGAACACCCCTGGAAGAACTCTGCAAGAGATTCTCAAGGGAAGATCCAGCTCTGAGGTACAATTGGGGGTAGGATATGGCTGAGATCATCACTGGAGACTTCGTGGGTCAAGTGACAGGAGCCTCCTGCAGGCTAACCTTGTCCCACCTCCTTAAGTCCCCACATCAGTGAGACCTCACTTTCCCTCCGCCCTCTTCTCCATGAATAGCCAAATCTAGAGCTCAGGTCTCCATGGGCAGTCTACAGACAGAAGATACCATGTGGGATATGATCTTTGTTTTGTTGTATGTCACTGTGACAAAGTGCCGGAGACTAGATTTTATTACAGTCCCTCCCCTGTGATAGTTAACCCTTCCTGCTTGAAAGCAGCGATCATCCATTCGCAGTAACAGACCCCATGACCTAGTCACCCCTTAAAGGTCCCCCTGGGAGTTACCCACACCTCCACTTTGGGAGCCACATTCAGGCATCCGTCATCATGATTTTGTGCTGATGATTCTGACAGGGCGGGGCCTGGGGCAGGGGTGCTGAATGCGGTCTGTCCCTTTGGTTCTCTGCAGGAACACAGTACTCAGTAAATCAGTTATTCACAAAGAATGAACCTCGAACCTCTCATCAGAAAGAATTTGAGTTCAAAGACAGCAAGTCTGAGCCCCCTGTGCCTGAGTGGTTTGCTGTGAGGGGAGGGAAAAAAACCTGAAAACCAAACAAAACAGCTTACAGATCTTAAACAGTAACAAGGAGAACCGTGTGTCTGAAGCCGGCTTCTCCCTGGGCCCTGAGGAGGCTGGGGGTCCCACAGCAACCCTGCCCGCTTTGATCCCACAGGCTGCAGTGCACGGGATCAATGAGGGAAAGGCAGCGTTCTCTGCACCCTGTATCGGAGGCAAAATGCATGTGGAAATAGAGAAAATCAATTCCCAACCTTGGAGCCTTCCTGGGAGACCATTCCTTTCTCTAGAAAGTGAAAATGAAGGGAAGCGGGTGGTGCCCGGCCCACAGCATGACCGACCTTGGCCTTGAAGCCAAGCTGATAGGTTTAACAATCAGCTTCTCTCACTCATCAAATACCAGAGAGCTTCAGAAGCTACAAGGTTGGGGCACTGGAGGCGGGGTTGATATCACGTCGAAGCCCATGAAGGATGTAATGTGCTTGTGGCTTTTTAATGTGTGTATATGTGATTATGACAGTGTATTACCATCGTGACACACATGTTTAAGTGGGTTCATCGTAAAAACATGTGTACACATGTGTGATTGTGTGTGCATGCAGTTATAGCCTTGTGGACTTACGTGTGCTTAGGCATGCATGTGTAATTGTGTGTGTGTCTATGCCATATATGTTAATGCATATGTACTTGTGCTCATGTACATGTGCATGTGTGTACAATTGTGTGTGTTCATGTACATGCCTATGTGTGATTATATGTGCACGCATTTATGGTTGTATGTTCTTATGTGTGTGAGTTCTGTAGTTATGTATGCCTATGGGCATCCATCCATTTATGTGTGGTTGTGTGTATTCATGTGCATGACTGTGATGTGTGTGTTCATAAACATGTATGTGTGATTGTGTGTTCATAATTAAGCATGATTATTTGGTGAATAGATGTGCTTGTGACTCCACAGACTCCCAGATCCTGCAGACAGTGAAGGGCAGGCCTGAGGGTCTAGTTACTCAGTTTATCCGTGAGTCTCAGGGCCTATGAAACACCATTCTGGGACAAGCTCCTGGGCTTGGTGCCTGACAGAAGGCTCCTTCTTCAAATATGGTAGGAAGGAACTAAACCTTTAAAAACGTGTAAAGCTATATAGAGGCGGGGAGTGGTTAAGACAGGAGGACAGCCAAGCAAAGATATTTTCCAGTGAGTCTAGCCTCAGACTATCTCACAGGGACGTCTGCTCCAGAGATAAGAGGGTCAGGCCATTCTACCCTCAGCCTATGGCTCATTCTCAAGGACAGAACAATGCCCCAGAAAGCAGACAAATGGGGTTGCCTAATGAGGGTATCTGGTTCAAGTACCACCAGCTCCTGCAAGAGGCTGTCTAGGCATCCTGATGTCGGGGCCAAAGCATCAGTAACAGGGGCCACCACATTGCATTCCTGGGATATCTGGGATAGGCATGCTCTATGATTCAGTTGGAAGCTGGGGAGCGAGAATGTGCCATCCAGAAGTCAAGACTAAGAGTCAAGGTTGTGCCTAGTCCAATCTGGCTACGGGTACTAGCAAATGGTCCCAGCTTCAGCCCTCTGCTTAACTCTCTCCATGAGTCTCCAAGGTGCACACAGGGTCTGCCAGGTGTGCCCAACATACCATGCAAAACTAGAGAGAAGCTAGAGAGACTGCTTTAGGGACATTTCTTATCACGGACCCAACATATATCCACAAACAAAGGATTATGTCTGCTAGCCTTTGACCCAGAATCCCCACCCCAGCCAGGTACCTGTATGCTTCATGGCCCTAAAATATGGCCCCATAGAACTGCCCCCTCCTGTCTCCACCTTTGGAAATCAAAGGCAGGGGGACCACCTAAGGCCCCCACGCTGCTCCATGCAGCCTAATATTGTCTCCAGGGTGGTTGGCTGCTGTTTGTTTTGTTCTGTCATGAGATAGGGCATGAGAAAAGAGAGTGTCTGGGCAGTGGTGGTGCACGCCTTTAATCCCAGCACTTGGGAGGCAGAGATAGGCGGATTTCTGAGTTCGAGGCCAGCCTGGTCTACAGAGTGAGTTCCAGGACAGCCAGGGCTATACAGAGAAACCCTGTCTTGATAAACCAAAAAAAGAAAGGAAAGGAAAGGAAAGGAAAGGAAAGGAAAGGAAAGGAAAGGAAAGGAAAGGAAAGGAAAGGAAAGGAAAGGAAAGGAAAGGAAAGGAAAGGAAAGGAAAAGGAAAGGAAAGGAAAGGAAAGGAAAGGAAAGGAAAGGAAAGGAAAGGAAAGGAAAGGAAAGGAAAGGAAAGGAAAGGAAAGGAAAGGAAAGGAAAGGAAAGGAAAGGAAAGGAAAGGAAAGGAAAAGAAAAGAGTGTCCTTATACAGCCTCTGGTGAGCTTTGGCTTCCAGGGACAGACCGACTCTGGTGGACTCAGCATTCAGTAAGCACCCGGAAATTGCTCCTTCCACAAATGTCATGTGATAAAAGAAAAGAAAGGAATCCAAACCATTGGTACCCCAGCCAAGGCAAGCAGGCATGGATGGAGGATAGCTCAACACTGAGAAATCCCATTGCTGTCTTCTATCCCAAACACTGGTTCTATCCCTTGTTCCCATCACATGGCTTTCCTCAAGTACATTGGGACTACAGGAGGAGAAGCCTTACCCACCCACCCCCAAAGAAAACCAGCTCAAGAGACAGTACTATAGGAGGTGAGAAAGGGGCTAGCCTGTGGTCTTGTATCAGGAAATGTTATTTGAGACAGGATCGGAGGATGCTTATATGTGTCAGGACGTACGTATCCGAAAAGTTCAGGAAACTGGTCAGTTCCAGGTCAAAGTGACAGCAGACTTGAGGTCTGGTGAAGGCAAAGGTGCCTTCCTGGTTCACAGATGCTGCCCAATGGCTGTGTGCTCAAACGGTGAATGAGGTAGGGGAGCTCTCTGGGCCTCTTCTAAATCCCTTATGTGAGGAGGACTCTGTGACCTAACCACCTGTGAAGAGGCCATCTAATTCCATCACCATGGAGATTAGATCTCAGCATGGGATGGGAAGGGAGGCGAGGATGACAGGCATTCAGAGTTCTGGTGGACACAGAGGACCATCACATAGTGCAGGAGTCAGGGGCACAGGCCAGGTCCACAGGGAAACTTCCCATGGGTTTTGGAACTAAAGAGAAAGGCCTGCAGCTTTGTCCCTTACTCCGGTCACCAGCTGCCCCACAGAGACTGGGTCCAACTCCCTGTTCTCCCAGAACTAAGATGGAATGAATAATATAAGAGTTTATTGAATAATACAGGGAATGAGTAATATAATATAACATAACATAACTTGACAGGATCCGAGGACACACACCTCTGGATGTGTCTATGGGAGAGTTCCTAGACTCAATGAATTAGGTGGGAAGACGCATCTTACCTGTGGGAGGCACAGCCTATGGCCTAGATCAGAAGAGGAAAGTAAGTTGAGAACCAGAACTGAACTCTCTCTGCTTCCCGACAGTGACTGCAATGTGACCTGCTGCCTCCAACTCCTGTCTCCATGCCTTCCCGCCCCAGTGAACCAAAGGGAAAGACCCACTCTGAATCCCATTGGCTGGGGTCCCAGACCGAAGAAAGATGGAAAAACTAGAAGACAAACTGAGTACCAGAATTCTCCTGTCTCTACTTGCTCATCCACCAAGATGTAAGGAGTCTCATGCACACCGTTAAATGTCATAGGTTCTCCACCAAGACTCACTTTACCCTCTTAAACCATGAGCCAGATTAAATCTCTTCTCTGTTAGGGTGCGTCATGCCAAGGATGTGGTTGCAGTGATGCTTAGAGTAACTAGTTAAACCCCCTTCCCAGGCTTGCTAGAAGATTGCATGGACAACTGACTCATTGAGTACTTGCAAATGCCTAATATTCTTCCGGGGCTACAGGCTAGGGGTTCTAACCTGTACAGGAGGCCCAGGAGGCAGGGAGGAGGCACTGAAGCCAGGGGGTCTCTATCCAGCTTCCATGTAGAGGATGGAGCGTTTCATGACGTGTTCCTTTGGTGACTGTGTTGGGATCCAGGGTAAGCCACAGCTGCCAAGCACAAAGTCAAACCAGCACCTGAACCCAGTAATGGTGGCTGTCAGTAGAGGGGGGTACGTGGGAGGGACAAATAATCTAGGATTTTGTGATGAAGGGCCACCCTGAAATTTGGAGATTCCATCTTGTCAAATGTTGTAAAGGAGCAGGAATGGTCTTTCATTCGATCCAAGAGCAGATGATTCTGTTGAGATAATCATGTGTGTGGAGTGTGTGTATGTGTGTGTATGTATGTATGTATATATGTCATACAGGGTATATGTATGTATATATGTATGTATGTATGTGCATGTATGTATGTATGTATGTATGTGTATATGTATATGTATATACTTGAGCGTATGTGTTCGTGTATGTATATGTGTGCATGTATATAGTATACGTACATGCATGTCTGTGTGCATATGTGTGTCTGTACATGTGTATATATATGTATCTGTGTTGTATATATGTGTATACATGGGTATATGTGTCCATGTCTGTGTGTCTGTACATATGTGTGGTTTTGTATGTGCGTTTGTGTTGTATGTTTATGTGTGTCTGTGTATGTGTGTATATGTGTCTGTACATGTGTGCCTGTGTTGTATTTGTATGTATGTATATATGTGTATGTGCATCTGTATGTATGTGTGTATGTATATGTGTTTGTATGTGTGTTTCCTTCTTTTGGCTTTCTCATGATGAAGATTCAGATAAAATATGTACCCCTCAGCAAACTCAGTCTTCACCCAGACGAAACCTTGTAACTGTTAGAGACTTGATCCACTCCCAATCCAGGCAAGGAGACACGAGTCAACATGGCACTTAGAGTTGCGTCGGACTCCCGGCCCTTTGTAGCTCTCCATCTCACAAAACACAAAAATAGGAGGCAAGCTCGAGACAGCTCCAATGCCTAGCTCAGAGGATCTCAGCCAAGGAAGAGGAAGGGAGAGGAGGGGGAGCTCCACAAAGGGAGAGAAAAGGAAAACCAGCCACTTAAGGTCAGAGCCTCGAGAATAACACAGAGCGCTGCCAAGCTGCTGCCAAGTAAGGGGAAGCAAGCTGCCTTCGCCTTCAAGGTTGGAGATGTGACAACAGAGCTGTCGTTGCCTCATTGCTTCAGGGCGAGTGTCACTGTCCCGGAGACAGGGATGGTGTGTGGAGGATGTGGGGGTGGGGGGCTGAGCTTCAGATCTCAAGTGAGCTTTGTCAAGGGCCTCCCTCCCTTAAGACTGGCTACTGTCCATGCTGGCCTCCTCACCACAAGTAAAGGTGGGCGCCTAGGGCCTCTTCAATTCTTGAAGGCTGATGGAGGAGAGATTTGATAGATGGCATATGATGGGATGGCATGCAAATGTATGCAAACGAGGCATCCGAGACCAGCGGTGCTTTATTTGTTTATTTAGTCGAAACAAAAGAACTATATGCTCATTGTAAATAAATCGGGAAATTACGGAAAGCAATGAAGAAAAAAATAAAATAAAATCAGAATTCTTTGTCAGCCCCTCCACCTAGAAAAAGAGAGAGAGACACACACACAAAAAACACCATTACTAACATCTTCGTGTATATTCTCCCAGACAATTTCCAACTCATACATATATAGTCTCTTTTCCCCAAACCAAAATAAGTTCTTTCTTTACATGCTGTTTTGCAACCTGCTCTTTTTTGCATTGGAAATATATTATAAATGAGAGCTAGGCTCTCATATATCCAGTGGAATCCCCGCTTTTAGAAACTCGGGAGGCATCTAGTTTTCCTAGCCTAGGTTAGGGACCACCCTACACCCCCCCGTGACATACCTGGGGGGCAAACGTAAGATCTCGAGGCGCAGGTGAGCCCTGCCCTTATGGGGCTGGTGGTGGGGCAGGTGTGCAGCATGGATTTGGAGGAACAGACGAAGCTCCATCTATAATTCTGTGGAGCCAGGTGGAGCAAGAGGGAGAGTTCCTTGGATAGTAGACCTACAGACCAGAGCAAGTGACATAGAGGTCTTGCTGCTGTCTTTGAGTCCTTGTGTTCAGGGCCTTCTGGGAATCTTTGACAGCTGGAAGGAGGATTAGGCAGTGTCCCGGGGAGAAGGAGAAAGGAACACATCCCAGTAACCCACCCATCTTCTCTCTCTCTGCTTTAAGGACTTGACATTAGGGGCCCTAGTGCCCCTAATCAGCTATCAGAAGGAAGGATGAAGTGAAGCCAAGAGCAGCACAGGCTGACAGAGAGACACTCAAGGACAAGGAAGATATTGGGCACAATATGAGCACCAAAACATTAATTGCAAACCAGTTGTTCCAGTGAGAAAAGATAGCGTTAGAGCCATTCTAGACTTCGCCTGGTTACCCAGGGCGTGGCCAGCTTTGCGAGCTTCCCCAAGGTGCACCTTGTGTGTCATGAACATCACCCTCTGAAGTTTACCATGAAGGTTCATCTTTGCTGACCACTTCGCTGGATTTGTAGTCACCTGGGAGACACACCACTGGGTGTATCTGATTCTCAAGAGGCTTGTTTGAAAAGGGAAGACCCACCCTGAATGCAGGCAGCCCCATCCCATGGGCAGGGGTCCCAGACTGAATACAAAGGAAAAAGGAGAATGTGAGCCTCTCTCTCTCTCTCCTCTCTCTTCTCCCCCCACCCCCACTGTGTCCTAACTGTGGACACATTGTGACAGGCTGCCTTAGATTCCTACAGCCGTGCCTTTATCACCATGGACACTATTTCTTCAAAATTGGAGGAGACACAAACCTTTTGTCCTTTAAGTTGCCCTTCATCTGGCATTTTGTCACAGATAGAATTTTCTCATAAAGCAAGAAAATAACACACATACCTACTATATTCCTAACCTAGGTGGTTTGTAGATAGTAACAGCTTTACTCCTACCAGGAAGCCATCCATCTGTAGAGGGAAGAAGCTAAGGACCAGAGAGAGGGCTTAACTTTCCTAGAGCCATCAGGTCCCATAAAGTATGAATGATATTGCTTCAAGACCCATGATAAAGGGTGAGGTGTAGCTCCATTGGTAGATATCATGCAGGAGGATCTAGCGTCTACTGTAAGCACCCTATAAACAGAGTAACAAGGTAGTGCATGTCTGTAATCTCAGCATTTGGAAGGTGGATGCAGGAGGATCAGAAGTTCAATGTTGTCCTTGGTTGGATAACTAGTTCAAGGCCAGCCTGAGCTACATAGGACTCTGGGTTGTGTTGTGGCTTGTTTGTTGCAAGAGAAGGCTGCCTTCTCCAGGTGACAGGGACTGTGGCAGAAGTGAGCCTATAAGAGTAAAAGTCAGAAAAGTCTCAGAACACATTCATGGGCTCTCAAGGAGGATGTTCTAGTGTTTAGTTGCATGTAGGTATGTGCTTCGACGGTGTGCCTGGTACATGCAGAGGTCAGAAGAAGACATTGGATCCCCTGGAACTGTAGTTGTGGATGGTTGTGAGCCACCCATGTGTGCTAGGTTCTTCTACAAGAGCAACAGTGCTTGTCACCGCTGAGCCATCTCTTCAGTCACTCAGCTAGCTTCTTGTACAGACATGGACCACCTGCCCAGGAATGGTGCTGCACCTTCCTGCACCGGTCATCACGATGACAACCCCACACAGGCACGCCCACAGGCCAACCTGATCTGGGCAATCTCAGTTAAATCTCCCTTCTCAGATGACTCTTAAATGTGTCAAGTTGACAGTCAAAGTTTACTAGGACAAGGGACCAGGCTAGACTGTCCCATGGACCCTAAGGGCAGACAGGAGGAGTTAAAAATGGTTAGCCTTATCTACACTGCCTGTTTGCTGGGAGAGGGGCACTCACGACCCCTTGGGAGAAAAGGCAGAGTCTGCTTGTTTCCTCTAAAGCCTGGCCCCTGGCTCGCCACTACCCTGAAGCTCCTGCTATCGCCCCTGCTAATCACAGCTCAGCACCCAAAGTGAAAGCCACTTTGGGCAGGATTTATTAAGCTTCTGCCTTCAGTGCTAAGCTTCATTTGTTTTGTTCCACAATGCTGGTGGCTCCTGTATGGCGTTAATGGCCTATTTGGGGTTCACAGTCCTCCCGTGTCCTCACTGAGGCAGGAGGGGGCACGTGCAGTTTTTATTTGCCCATTTGGCTTGCTTTTTAATTACACCGGGGTGGGGTTGGGGAGCAGAGACTCTCAGCGGGGGGGGGGGGGGGGAATCGCTACTGCCCAGTATTTTTCATTACCGTTAATATTTTAGCCAGCAGCGATCCCAGTAAATGAGGAGCTGTAATCCAGAGGATTGAGGTTGTTAATTGAAAAATAATGCTGGGGAAAGATAGGTCGAGATAGATGGAACTTAGGGGAACAGGAAATGAGTGCTCACCTCCTCCTGCTATGCTGAGGTCCTTTCTGCTCTCCTAGAGGGCTGACCGGAGCCCAGGGAATCTGAGGGAATGCTGTGGATTTTATTTAACGTGAATAATATTGATGAATGCGGTGGTACGCGCTTGTAACCACCATGCTGGACAGGCAGAGGTGGGTGGTTTCTGGGGATCAGGGGCCACATCTGTTTCAAAACACAAGGGGATGACCCCTAAGGGATGACACTTGTGGTTTGGTCTCTGGCCTCCATATGCATGTATGTTGCATGTACATGCATCTACATACTTCTGCATGTGCACACACAACATAATGATAATAGAGTTGTTTTGGAAAGTATGTTTGGAGTATTGGGGTTGAGAAGGATGCCTGAGGAGGGCCAGGGACAGTCAGGAGGTCTGAGACTGTCTTTGAAGTCAACTCCATCATCAACTACTCCCATCCCTTAGGATGGAGAACACTACAGAAAAAACATACTAGTAGAAACACCCAGACCCAGTAAGGAACAGTGACCCTCCAGCTCACCACAGGGATGGAATAAGCTTGGAGACCTTCTCCAGAAAGCACTTGGAAAACAGGAACGAAGACATCTTAAATGCATGCCTTCCCTTCAGCGATTCTACGTCTCAGAATGTGTGTGTCCTAGAGAGTGTGAGATGAAGCCACCTGTGACCCTGGCTTCCCTGTTACTAGCGAAGGCTCTGGCCACTTGCCATGTGGAGGTCACACTAGCAGAAAGCAGTTAGCTGAAGCCAGCACCCTTTGTGATGACAGCTCACTTGCCCTAAGCGGCGTGAGTGGTGCGGCCGCCATGATGAACAGTGAAGTTGTAGACTTTCACACATCACCAAATTCCCTTTGAGTTGGGAGATGGCTCAGTTGGTAAAATGCTAGCCCTGACGGCATGTGGGCCTGAGCTTTCATCCCTAGAGCTCATGAAAACAGCTAGGGGTAATGGTACATGCCTGAAATCCCAGCGCCAGGCAGATCCCGGGTGCTTGTGGACCAACTAGTGTGTTTGAATGGGTGAGATCCAGGGTCACTGAAAGACCCTGTACCAAAAACCCAGATGGTGAGAGACTGACAAAGGCACCCAGTGTGCCACAGGTGACCTCTGACCTCCACATGCATGTGCACACAAGTACACATGTACACATTTACACATCCACACAATGCATACAAATATCACACACATTAAGTAAATAAATTAACAAGCACACACAAAAGCAAGCATGCTTTTTTTTTTTTTAAGTTCTATTGAATCCCACTCAGTGGAAAGCCATCTCTAGCCGACTCGCACTCAGCAGCCAGAGTGATATGTTGGGAAACATAAATGTTCAGTGGATAAGTGTTTACACACAAGCCTTACGACCAGAGTTTGAATTCCCAGAACACACAAGGAAAGCCTGACGGACAGCACACATCTGTAACCCCTGCACTCCTACAGTGAGATAGCAGGCAAAGAGTATTGCTTGTGAGTTCTTTCGTCAACCAGTCTAGAGTATGAAGAACAGTGACAGAAAACCAAGAGAGACCCTGCCTCAAAACAAAAGGTGGGACTCACTTCCCGAAAGTTGTCTGCTGACATCCACATGCGCTCGTGGCATGCATACCTAAACACACACACACACACAAACACATACACACATACACACACACACACCACATACACACACACCACACACACACACCACACATACACACACACACCACACACAGACATATATACACCATATACACACCACACTCAGACATACACACACACACACATACACACACATACCCCACACATACACACACACACCACACACACACACACACACCACACATACACACACAGTATATATATATATACACCATATGCACACCACACTCAGACATACACACACACATACACACACATACACACACATACCCCACACATACACACACCACACACAGACATATATACACCATATACACACCACACTCAGACGTACACACACCACACACACACACTGCATACACATACACACAGACCACACAGTGCACCAACACACACACCACACAGCACACACAGACACACAGACACACACACTTACACACACACCGCACATACACTCAGCACATAAAAATACACACAGAACACACATAGAGACACACCACACACACAACACACACAAGCACATTTTAAAAATTCAAAACATAAAAGGAAAACATAAATGTTGTCACATCATGCTGAAACCCTTTGGGACCTTCACAGAACCTCCGCAGTGAGATTTGACGTCTTCCCATGAGCCTCTCTGTCCTCCCCTTGAGCCAATCTCTATCTTGTCAGATCTCACCAGTACTGACCTCCATGGAGTCCAGCATACTCAAATCCTTTCCAACTTCAGGCCCTTTGCACAGGCCATCCCTCTCCCCTTCTAAGACATGGCTGCTGATCTGAAAAATAGGATTAGGAACAAAGGAAGCTAACCAGACACTGACAGACCAGGGCCTCATGGTCCTCACCACCGCCTCTTCTGTGCACTCCCTCTAGCAATCCAGGGCCTCTGAGGCCTTTCCCCACACACAGGAAGCCAGGTGGAAGGCCAGTTTCTAGAGTTTGGAGAACAGCGTGTGTGGCAGTGAATGTGAGCCCAGAACAGAACCTGGTCCATGCCCTTACCACAAGCACCTCTGAGCTTCCTGCTCCATGGCAAACACAAGTGGACAGGCTTGGACTTCATAGCCATCTTGCTATCACCATCCCAGACACCCTGGAATCCTGAGTTTGGACCCATAGAACCCATATAGAAATCCAGCTGCAGTAGCCACATCTATAATCCCAGCACTCTTTGGGCAAGATAGGAAGCAGAGACAGACCAATCATGCAAAAGCTAGTCTTTTATCAGCTTCCTTAGCTGATTCAGTTCTCTCTGATTTCTCCATCTCCCTACCTGCCACCCTGAGCCATCACTGACTCCTCCTAGGGCCCTCCCCTCTCCCCAAAGGCCCAGCTCCTCAAAGACCCATTGCCTTCCCCTTTCCACCTCCAGGCTCATATGTGTGGGTGGCATCCAGTAGGTGCTCAATAAATGCTTGTCACACGAAGGAAAGAAAAAGGGAGGCTCATTTCTGCTTTAGGAATCTAAATTCGAGTTGCCTGAGAAAAGCTGCATGTTTACAGCTGGATACCGAATGGAGTTAAGGCGTCGCTAATGATCTTAATGGGTATTGTTATTTTAAATTAACTAATTAATCTGATTTTAATGTGCTCTCATGATGCAGCCTCGTCACCATCATGATCATTACTTTATAGCTCTCTGAATTCAGCCTCACATTACAGCCACTGAGCTCCTGTTTACCAGGTGCCTTTCTCATTCAGTATCTGGGCACACATTTGCAGGTTTCATTAGAGGTATCCAGCATGGACATTCAGGGACACCATCGCCACTGGCCTTGCCTGTTATTAATGTCATTATTCAAATTCCAATGTCTAGAACATCATCCAATATCTCCCTCCCTTGGGGAGGAAATGAAGACTTATGGGGGATGGGGAACGAGGCAAACTATGCACGGTGCTCACTCATCACGGAGCCTGATGGCCACAGCGCCCTCTACAGGTTGTTTCTCCCTTCTGCCCCCAAGTATCCTAACTTGGGATCATCTTAAGTGGTACGCCATGCCATCCATCACACACCTGTTAAGGACCAAATTCTCCAAGAGGTCTCTCTTCTCTCCCATCTATTCTTTGTTCTATATGCTCACGTTTAGGGTGAGTGTCCGGCCCAGTAACGTCGAAGCCTAGCCATGCTCTTCCTCCGATCCCCCTCCTCCGCCCTGGTCTCCGATCCTTTCTTCAACCTTCCTTCCATGCCCTCTCTCTAGGTGGCAGTCCTGTGCTGAGCACCGGGCATATTAAATACATCATGTAACCAAGCCTGAGGGATGGGCACAGCCTCCTCCGGGAGTAGATGGATGGATATAAGCATAGAAGGGGAACACAGAGAGGCAAACAAGGGCCCAAGTGCAGAGAAGGCCGTGCATGCTTTGGTGGAGGGAGGGAGTCCAGGAAGACTTCTCAGGAGCATGATGTTAGTGTCATTTTTTTTTTTTTTGGATATTTTATTTACATTTCAGATGTTCTCTCCTTACCCCATTTCCCCCCTCCCTCCCAGGAACCCCCTATCCCATCCCCTTCCTCCTGCTTCTCTGAGGATGTACCCCACCTACCCCCCCACACCCCTCACCTCCCCACCCTCAAATTCCCCGACACACAGGGTCCAGCCTCTATGGGACCAAGGATCTCTTCTCCCACCTGTACCTGACAGGACCATCCTCCCTTGCATATACAGCTGGAGCCATGGGTCCCTCCCTAAGTGCTTCCAGGCTGGTGGTTTAGACCCTGGGAGCTCTGGTTGGTTGGTATTGTTGCTCTCCTCATGAGGTCGCAAACCCTTTCAACTCCTTCAGTCTTCACTCTAACTCCTCCATTGGGAACCCCATGATCAGTTCAATGGTTAGCTGTGAGCATCTGCCTCTGAATATGTCAGACTCTTGCAGACCTCTAAGGAGACAGCTATGTCAGGATCCTGTCAGCATGCACCTCCTGACATCCACATCAGCATCTACCTTTGATGACTGCTCATGGAATGGATACCCAGGTGGAATGGTCTGCAGACAGCCCCTCCTTCAGTTTCTGTCCTGCACTTTGTATCCATATTTGCTCACTTTAGTATTTTGTTACTCCTTCTAAGAAGGACCGAAGATATTCCATGACAAAACTAAATTTGCATAATATCTTCCCACAAACCCAGCACTTCGAAGGATAATTGATGGAAAACGACAACACAAGGAAGGAAACTACAACCTAGAAAAAGCAAGGAAGTAATCTTCCAACAACCCCAAAAGAAGATAGCTACACAAACATAATTCCACCTCTAATAACAAAAATAATAGGAAGCAACAATCATTTTTCCTTAATATCTCTTAACATCATTGGACTCAGTTCTCCAATAAAAAGATGTAGACTATCAGACTGGATACATAAACAGGACCCAGAATTTTGCTGCATATAGGAAACGCACCTCAGTGACAAAGACAGACACTACCTCAGAGTAAAAGGATGGAAAACAATTTTCCAAGCAAATGGTCCCAAGAAACAAGCTGGAATAGCCATTCTAATATCAAATAAAATCAACTTTCAACCAAAAGTAATCAAAAAAGATAAGGAAAGACACTTCATACTCATCAAAGGAAAAATCTACCAAGATGAACTCTCAATTCTGAACATCTATGCTCCAAACGCAAGGGCACCCACATACATAAAAGACACTTTACTAAAGCTCAAAGCACACATGACACCTCACACAATAATACTGGGGGATTTTAACACCCCGCTCTCTGCCATGGACAGATCATGGATGCTGGTGTCATTTTAAGGCTAGCTGTCACGTGACTCTCTCTGTCCCTGGCCTCACCATCCTCCCTGGCCCTCTACACTTTTCTCCTTTGTGTATAAGCTCTCTCCTACTGAGTCAGCTCAGATGTGACAAGCCACATGCTGTACTTTGGGGCTCCTTTGGTGGGGACATTTGAGTGTTTTTAAAATTAATTTATTCACTTTACATCCCCATTGTGAGTGTATGTGTGTGGCGCATGCACACACACACCACACACACACACACACACACACACACCTAAATCCTCTCCTCCCACTCTCACATCACAAATCCCTCTCCCCATTACCCCCTCCCTTTCTCCTCAGAGATGGGGAAGCCTCTGACTTGGGTACCACAGCCCTGGGGCATCAAATGGCAGCAGGACTAAGCACCTCCTCTCCATTGAGGTCCCACCAGGCAGTCCTGCTAGGGAAAGGGGATCCAATGGCAGGCAACAGAGTCAAAGACAGCCCCCACTCCAATTGTTAGGGGACCCACATAAAGACCATCTGCTACAAATGTGTAGGTTCAGCCCCTGCATGCTCTTTGGTTGGTGGTTCAGTCTCTGTGAGCCCCCATGGGCCCAAGTTAGTAGACTCTATAGATCTTCTTGTGGTGTCCTTGACCCTTCTGGGTCCCTCAATCCTAACCCCCACTCTTCCACAAGACTCCCTGAGCTCTGCCTAATGTTTGTCTGTGGGTCTCTGCATCTGTTTCCATCTGTTGCTGAATGAAGCCTCTCAGGAGACAGCCATGCTAGGCTCCTGTCTGCAAGCATAGCAGACTATCATTAATAGTGTCAAGGGTTGGCTCTCTCACATGACACGGGGTGAAATTGTCACTTGTCTCAAGTTGGGCCAGTCATTGGTTGACTGTTCCCTCAATCTCTGCTCCATCTTTATCCCTGCACATCTTGTAAGCAGGACAAATTTTGGGAGTGAAGGTTTTGTGGGTGGTCCTGCCTGGATACAGGGGGCAGTCTCAATATCCCCTTCTGCTAGGAGTCTCAGCTAGGGTCACCTAGACCCGGAAAGACACGCATGGTATATACTCACTTATTAATAGACATTAGCCATTTAATACAGAATAACCATAGACAATCCATAGACCCAAAGAAACTAATAAGGAGGTCCCAAGGAAGGACGTGTGAATCTCATTGAGAAGGAGAAATAAAATAGACATTGGAGGTGGATGAAGGGAAGAAGCTGTGTTGGGAGGGGGTGGGGAGGAGAATGGGGGTGACAATTAGGTATAAGGAGAGGGGGCAGGAGAGAACTGGGAGGGAGAAAACAGAACTCAGTGGGACTATCTCTGAGACTGGGAGGTGAAGGCTCCCGGGAGTCTATGGGGGATTTGTGCTTTTAAATTTAGTCCTACTCAATGGAAAACCCTTTGATAGGTATCCTCTTTCTTGGATAGCCTCACCCCAAATGTCCTTAGAGGTCACTCCCTCACCTCCTTCAGACCTTTTCCCACCCACCTTCTCCCCTCTCTTGGGTGTTTCTCACCCCTACCTTCCTGACAACATGCCAGAATCTTTCCAATTTTCCTTGCTAGCTTGTATTTCCAGATACCATACTAGGTGTTTTCATTTGTCTGTGGTATCTCACACTGCTACAAGGCAAACTCCACAGAGCAAAGATTCATGTCCATTCCTTCAGTGTTGTAACTAATGGCCGCCACGGGGCGTAAGGGACACAGCAGGCGCCTAATCTTTGGCTGTTAATCTAGCGGAATGAAGGGCGGCAACACAGTTGTGCTGTGTCATTTTCTATAAGGTGGATTTGCAGAAGCCTCCTCTCTCATGGCTGACAGCAAGTCTGTTACCAGAGTAGGTCTCTCTGTCACTGGAGAGCTTGGGAAAACTGAGCTGGGTCTCCTGGCTTCTTTACCTGTGACATTTAGAAAACCTAGCCAACCCTCTAAGGAGCTGAAGGCTGCTTTCTGCTTGCTACTGGCCACACCTGGGTGTCTGTCTTAGTTTGACTGATCAGCCTCAGATCAGATGGGGATTTCTTCAGGGTCCAGGAATGACACGTGGTGTTTAGTCTCTGTGGATCCTGAATGGAGACCACTGAGGCCACAGGAGCAGTCTGGGAACACCCACTATAGTACTAGTCCTTCAGCTCTTGGCTTCTTACTGACAGTAGCTCTCATTCCTCTCTTGGCATCCTCCTCTTCAGAACTGCCGTCCTTTCCTTCCCAGGGCTCCGCAGGTGGATTCGGCACTGCCCAGAGTAACCAGGACTCTGGGATATAGAGGGGTTCTAACCAGGGCCTTCCACCATGGAAGACCATCCCTGCACATCCAATGTGCCAAGGGTTTGGGCGTTATTTTGTTGCTACATTGTTGGGCTATACTGCAAGTTGCTGTCGTCAAATTATAGAGGATTAAAAAAAAAAAACAGGCCTGAGAGATGATAAGCAGTGTACCAAGGTCACCCAGTGAGATCTCACGTGAGGCTTACTTTTTCTTTGTCTCATGCCCTCCCCCAGAGAACTGTTTCAAAGTCGGGACTTGCCTGACCCTTCCTTCACCTTCCCCGCCCCCCTGTTATCGTCCCTGGCTTCAGCACATTTGCCAACACCAGAGTCAAGGGTGACTCTTTGGGTACAAAGTCCCATGAGGACATCTGAGTCTCAGCACACTTCACCTTGCAGCAGATTCTGACACTTGATGAAGAAGATGCTTCATCAAGAAGAAGGCCCCACCCACTTGGGAGGTGGTCATGGGTTGCAGATTGAACAAGCCATGAGGACAAGCCAGTAAACAGTCATGGTCTTTGCTTCGGCTCTTGTTTCCTAGTTCCACTTGAGCTCCTGCCCTGACTTCCCTCAGTGATGGACCGTGACATGGACGTGTAAGCCAAATAAACCCTTTCCTCCACATGTTGCTTTTGGTTATAGTCTTGATCTCAGCATCAAGAGCAAACTAGGGCACCCAGTACATGTGGGACTGGGTACTGAGCTCAGGGCTTCCTGGCATGCTAGCTAAGCTCTCTTTCATGTGAGCTATAACTCCGTTCTGGGTCTGTTGCTTCATTGAGAGTTCCACAGATCCATTGGCATGCCTGTTCTCCACAGAGCCCAGATGCCCAGGAGTACAGGCTCCGTGCCTGGCACTCCTCTACGAGCAGGAACACAAACGCCAGGGCCTGATGCATGGAGAAACTCTCCCCACAATGCTGTGAGCTTCAAGAGCCAGGAGTCATGCACACACCGTCAGTTCATAAGCCTGTTAGTTTGATTGACAGATGGCAGATGACCTCTACTATCTCTACTCAAGCCTGTGCCCTTGACTGATTATAGGTGACCCCAGTATCTCTACTCAAGCAGCATTCTGGGATTTTAATGTGCACACAAGCCTTCTAGAGATCTTGTTGACATCCACATCCCACTCGGCAGATCTGGGGTGGTCCTGGGGTCCTGCATTCTAGAAAGGAAGCTGATAACGGGGATCATGGATGCCATTTTGGGCATCAGGAACTTCAAGGTATCAACTTGTAAACAGCTAACTGTAACCCCAGAATTGCAACAAAAAAGAAGGGGATGGGGCTGCATCTTCTGCATCCGTAAAGGGTTCCAAGTATGGCCGGTGTCAGGGTCTGTTACACATCCCTCTGCTCTCTGCAGTGGCACTCCCTGTGCTGGCTGTGATGGATAAATATGCTCATTTTCAAGTGCTCCCCAATCCATAGAAACTTCCTCAGCCAGGTGCCAGACCTATGGAGGTTGGTGGAAGGGAAATCTAAGGAGTTCCTAGCCTGCTCTCTTCAGGGGCTTGCTGGCAGGAAATAAGCATTACAAAGATGAATACCCTGGGGGGGGGGGTACTGGGGGAGGGAGACAGGACAATACAGGGGACAGGGACCAAAGTGGCAGCTGGCAGAGCGGCTTCCTGGAACAGGGCAATACGGTACTGACACTCCAACATGCTCTCTGGGTTGGCATGGCAACAGTAATCCATGTAAATAACTGACCCATACTTAATTAATAAAAAGAAAACAAGGGAGGGCTGGGGTGATAGCAGTCAGTAGAGTGCTTGTTTTGCAAACACAAGGACCTGAGTTTGACTCCCTAGGGTCCACTTATTTTTTAAGACACGCAGAGTGGCACACACTTATAATGTCAGCACTGAAGGGACAGAGACAAGCCGATTCCTGGCACTTGCTGGCCAGCCAGCCTACCCTACTTAGGGAGTTCTGGGTAGATGGCACGTGAAGAGCAACAGTCTCCACATGCACGTACAGGAGCATCTCTGTCTCTGTCTCTGTCTCTGTCTCTGTCTCTCTCTCTCTCTCTCTCTCTCTCACACACACACACACACACACACACACACACTCACAAAACAAGGAATGGATGGAGAACCCACTTCTTATTGGACCCTCCCCCTTTTCATTGCTGAGGACTGATGGCCTTCTCTGATTGGGCATTCCTCCCAGTTGTTTTGCAAACTGGCATAAACCTGGACAACTCAGAGAAGAGGGAATCTTAATGGAGAAAATGCCTCCATAAGATTCGCCTTTATGCACGTGTATGGGGCATTTTCTTATTTAGTGATTAAAGTGGGTGGGAGGGAGCCCATCCTACTTCAGGTGGTAGCAACCCTGAGCAGGTAGCTCTGGGTTACATAAGAAAGCAGGCTGAGCAAACCATGAGGAATGAGCCAATAAGTAACACTTCCCCCCATGGTCTCTGCTTCAGTTCCTGCTTCCATATTCCTGCCTTGAATTCCTTTCAGTGATGGAGTGGGACCCAAGAGCTATACTGAAATAAACCTTCTCTTCCTCCAAGTTGCTTTTCATCATAGCATTTATCATAGCAACAGAATCCTAACTAAGAGCAGTGGATGTCAATGGAAGCAAGAGACCTCACCCTGCTCACTGCTCCCAACGTTTCATAGGTAGAGCAGGCCTTGCCTGTGATGAATCAGGTCAGGAGGGGCCCTCTGTGCTGTGCAAGGGCTCAGTAAACATCTCCACAGCAACAACAGCAGAAATGATCAGGTTCCTTGGTGCCAGTCCCCTGTCATGCCTTCTCTTGTGTCACTGTGTAAACAATTACATAGAAAAAAAAAAAAACCCATTAGTATTAGTCTATTTTAAAGGTGGGAAAATTGAGGCCTGGAAAGATTTAATGACTTTTTCAAGGTCACAGTTAACAGCTGTGATGACCCACATGGCAATGATTGATGGCAAAATATAGTCAACTTGATGGAACTTAAAATCACCTAGGAAACACAGCTCCGGGTGAGACCTCTTGGGTGTTTCCAGAGACTGTGGGGGAAAGGCCCGCCCATAATGTGGACAGCACCATCCACAAGCTGGGGGTAAGCTGGGGGTTCCAGGCTGAATTAAAAAGGAAGGGGGAATACCGCTGAGCTCCAACGTTCATCCCCAACTGTGGACACAGTGTGACGAGTCACCTCCCACTCCTGCCACCATGCCCTTTCTCACAGACTGGGAGACAAAGAAAGCTTGAAGATGCTTTTGTCAAGTATTTTGTTACAGTATTGCAGCAACAAGAAACATAACTAATCCAGTGGCGGGTACCTTGGCCTGTTGACTCTAGTGTGACCTGCTTTAACCCCAAGATGTGATACAGTCAGTACAATGCCAGTCCAGTGAGACCCCACCCAGCCCAAGCCGTGGGAATGCCTACAGATGCTGCTTTACTTCCTAAGGCCCTGAGAGATAGAGAAATAAAGAGAGACAGACATACACAGAGACAGAGAAATAGGGGTAGAGATGATAGAGATACAGAGATAGAGATGCAGAGAGGATCGAGGATAGAGAGATAAAGAGATAAAGACACACATATACAGAGATAGAGATGATAGAAAGATAGAGATAAAGAAATAAAGAGATGGAGACACACAGACACACAGACACAGAGAGAGAGAGAGAAAAAAGACAGAGAGAGAGAGAGAGAGAGAGAAAAGCATCTCTTCTGCAGGAGATTACTGGCAAGACTACTAGAAGAACCTCCTAATTGAGTCCAGCCCAGATGACAAAATTATGAGCTAACAACAGTGCCTCTTTAAGTTGTGACTTTCCGAGCATCTCCAACTCCACCTCCTCAGTACCTGAATACCTTCTCTATTCCTTCCTCCAGCCCCAGGTCCCACTTACTCTAACTCATTAACTGGAGCAGCCTCCTGGAAGCTCTCCTGCCCCACGTCTTGCTCTCCCCAGGCCACCCTCGCCGCATCTGAGTCCGTTGTCCCCTGTCCTTCTTCCCAGCTGGCCTACCTGGCTTCGAATGATGGATCCCCAGCAAACACCCCCAGCTTCCTCTGTTCCTCTGTTCACTTCCCATGGGTCCCCCAAAGATACATCGCTCTGTTCTCTGCTCCACATGACTGGTTTTCTAATCATTCTCCAGAACTTGGGGTTCCTCCACAAAATCAGGGAGGCGAAGTACACCTTACACACAGCAATATACTTACATCTTGGGCCAGCAAGATGGCTCAGTAGATACAAGCACTTGCCACCAAGCCAGATGACTGGAGTTCGATCCCCAGGCTCACACGATAGAGAGAACCACCGCCAGTTAGTTGTCTTCCACCAGCCACACAAGGACTGTAGCATGCTATGTCACCTTCCCGCACCACACACACAGAACAAACAAACAAACAAGCAAACACTTTAAAATGCCTGGATGCTAAGTCCATAGCTTGGTGAATTTTGACAAGTATTTCCATGGATACAACCATCATCCAGATGTATCCTTAGACTACTTCCAACAACCAAAACAGGAAGAGATTCATCACTGAAGCGTCCTGGGACCCTTTTCGGGCAGTGTTCTATAACTAACCTGTTAGTGCTCTGGGTACATGGTAAATACCCAACCACATAAAAAGACCCCTGAACCAAGTACTCTACATATGAGTCACATGCAAACACACATATCACACTGACACATAGCACACGTTGATTATTTTTGCACACAGCGCACCATAGACATGGAATAGATTACATATTCATGTATCACACATGCACACAGTCTCCATGTTTCATATTACACATTATATACATTCAATATAGGCAAACATACATATACTAACCAGAGATATGTAATACACTATACACTATACACAAATCACACAGGATACCACCTACATTTGGGAATATAATACAATAGTATACACATATATTGTATAAAAACACACATTTATGTGTGTTTTTATACACATAGCACACACACCTAGCACACAGACCATAGACACATAATACATATACCCCATACACATGCAATATATACATATACACAGGGTATGCACATCTGTACACCCATACACATAACAAACTAACACACACACATACACAAAACTTGTAGACAGCATGTACTGGCATGCAAATCTGTACACACATACACCATCATCCAGATGACCACTAAGGATACATTCTACCAACCAAAACAAGAAGAGACTCATCACCGAAGCTTCCTGGGTCCCTTTTCAGGCAGTGTTCTATAACTAGGCTGTTAGTGCTCTGGGTACATGGTAAATACCCAACCACATAAAAGACCCCTGAACCAAGTACACACACACCCACCCCACACACAACTTGTAGACAATGTGTACTGGTATTTGAAGCTGTGGGAAGGAGTCACTCATAGGCCCGGGGTAGAGCCAGAATGATGGAAATTCTACAAGATTTCTATGGGAGGAGTGGAAGGAGAGGCTTGAAGTTTGGAGTTCTTGCTATGGAAGATTGTTTCTCCAATATTTTTCATCAGAATACAGTGTGGACACACACACACACACACACACACACTCTAATATCTCTGAATGGCAACACATGTCTTTATTATAAGTAAATGCTCTAGAATTATTTTTTTTTTCTTCTGGGCCATTTTCTCTTAGTTCATATAATAAAAATGCTAATCTTATCCACTAGATTGATTTCATGACCTGTTAATAGATTTCTGTGTAAATGCAAAAAAAGTTTGAGTTTTGTGTGGGAGAGAAGGCTCAGAGGGATTTTTTGGACACGTGACCTAAACTGTGGTTATCTTTTCTTTTATTTAAAAATGTATCTTTAAACACTTTTAATGCGAGTCTGTAACGATGCCCTGTGCCCCCTCCCTCCCACCATCCCGTTCTCCTTGTTTCTCTAAAACGATTTAAAGCCAATCCGGGGCATCTTATCAGCTCACCCCGATGCATCCATACACATTACTAACAAATAACAACAAAATCATCTTCTAACCCAGCGGAAGCGACGGCAATTATTCCCTACCTCTCTCGCCCGGTTCCTCGTCCGTTTCTCTTGATTGTCTCAAAATGGGTTTTTTATACTTCGTTGATTCGAAGCAGGTTGGGAACAAGCTCCATACATCTCTCACCTTCGGCTCCATTTCTCCACATTTCTCTTCCCTTCATCCCTCTCCTCCCTCCCTCCTCTGCCCTAGGATAGAGCAGGCTAGAACAAAATGAAAGATTGAATGAGTTTGGGCAATCGGAGACACCTACGCGACAATCTCTTAAATCAACATGGAGGACATTGGTCACCTCAGGCCTCTCACGCCTAATCCAATAACATCCTCATCGTGACTCCTGAGATGTCTGTCTCCATAGGGTTTGCCCTACCTGGGCTTGAAGGTCCTAAGAATGGAGTCGTTAAGCATGGTTTTGCCAGGGCTTGTTTTGTGGTGGGCTCACACCTGTTGTACGCATCTTTGTTGCCCCTCCTTTCATCCCATTGGCTGAGAGGAAGGCAACTTGGTATCCATTCTCCTGTTGACAGACAGCTATTCTGCCCCAGTAAAAAAAATTTGGTACAGGTCTTTTTTTCTGTGAGTCTACATTTTTTAAGCGCCGCAGACAAAGCCTTGTGATTGTTTTTGAAAATAGCCCTTCCTTTCTATTTTCATATATACTTTAGGAGTAGCTAGGCAAGTTTTTCTTAACCTGTTGGAGGCTGGAGAGATGGCTCCGCTGTTAAGAGCCTAGGTTGCTATTGCAAAGGACATGAGTTCCGTTCCCAGCACCCACATGGCAGCTCACAACATCTGTAGCTTAGGGATCTGTGCGTCCCTTTCCTGGTCTCCCTGGCACTGCACTCTTGCAATATATAGACATGCACACAGGCATAAACCCCGTACGCATAAAAGTAAAATTAGCCCAGAGGCTTCCACCCTACACAAAGAACTACAGACAACTAAGGAATGTTAAAAGCAGGAGAAATAATAATCTTCCCCAGGGAAGAGCACACCAATTGATTATCCAAAACCAAATAGTCGGTCCGAAAGCATACTGACAAGTAACATTATATAGACTAGTATATTATATTTAGTAATAAATATGTATATGTTACATACATGCATGTAGCAACAGATGAGAAAAGAGTTCACGGATTTGAAAAAGAGCAAGGTGGGGTATATGGGAAGATTTGGAGGGTGGAAAGAGAAGGGGTGTAATTATAGACTCAAAAATGAAAATTCTTAAAGAAAAAAACAAACCCTAAACCTTAAAAAAAGAAATTTCTATATTCACAATTACATCATCTGGAATAAAAGCCATTTTCTTCTCTTCTGATTTTTGTAGTTTTAATTCTTTAGGTTACTGATTTCACTGGCCTGCTTTTGGATGGCATCTGAATAGAAGCAGTGGGAGTGGCTATGGGAGTGGCTACCCTCCTCGGCTTACCAGGCTTTTGGGAAAAAAAGAATTTTAGTGTGTCACTCACACTAAATGTGAGTATAATTTAACCTTTGACTCTTTAATGTGCCTTTTACTAAATAACAAGCGTGTTGTTGTTTTAAAGTTTATGATATAAAATATTTCTAGCATGGGTAGGAGTTGAGTTTTGTCAAATAATATTCCTGTGTTTAACTAAGAAGACTACATATTTTTCCTGCTTTATCTTGTTATATGGAAGTTTGACTCACATTAAAATATTCAATAGTCCTGAAGATCCGATCCAGATTCTTACACAAGCTGGGTGTGCATTACTTGTCAGGGTACAAAAGATGACTCAATAGTTAAGAGCATGTTTATCTTCTGAAGGACCTAGGTTTGGTTCCCAGAACCTACACAGTGGCTCGCTACATCCAGTACTTCCATTTCCATATCCAACACCGTATTCTGACCTCCATGTGCACCAGACACATACATGCAAGATATATATATATAATTAAAATATTACTGTTTCAAGGTGTAGTGGCACACAATCAGGAGGCAAAGGGAGACCATATCTCTTAAGTTCAAGGCCAGCCTGATCTACATAGTGAGTACAAGACCAGCCAGAGCTCTTGGTAGTGATATGTATGTATATCAATATCTATCTATTTAGATTGATAGATAGATAGATAGATAGATAGATAGATAGATAGATAGATTAGATATTGATATATATATATATTGATATATGTTGATATATATATTGATATACATATACATGCATATATAGTTAGTAGTTAGTCCGTTACTTTAGCTCACCATCATCGATTTTATTAACCTTTCCCTAACCTCAGCTTTAATATTTTCTATCCTTCCAATTTGAATTTAATTTGCCTTTTTTTTCTTCTTGATTTCTTCAACTATGTTTGAAGCCTTTCTTCTCTCTCTTTATTACAAGACTTTCCATCTGTAAATTTCCCGGAGAATATTGAATTAACTTCATTGTGCAACCTTCGATATATTACAGCTCCATTTGCATCCAATTTAAATTGCTTTTTAATTACTTTCTCCGGCCAGTGGATTACTTGGAAGTGTGTTGCCTGATTTCCAAGTATTTGCAGGTTTCCTCGGATCTTGCTGTTATTGATGTATGATTTAATTACGCAGTGCTTGGAGAATAAACTCTGTTTCATTTTTCAGTCTTTGAGAGTGTTTCTCCCTTCATCTCCTATGTGGTGAGTTTCCATGAATATTCCCGCTTGTTGAAAGGGAACTGTTCCCACCTTCGCTGAGTGCAGATGGTGGCACTAAGCATCAGCTGTGTTGGGTTGTTTAATGTCATTACTGAAGTCCTGTTTGTCCTTTACTGACATCCTGTCTCCTAGGAGGTGGTAAAATCTTCGAGTATGATTGTGTTCGTATCTTTATGTTATTTTTTTTTCTTCGAATATTTTAAGTTCTGCTGTCATGAGTTTTAACCTTGGCACTGGAGGTAGTGCGGGGGGGAGGCTTATGCTTCTCATGTGGACGGATCCCTTCTTGGATAGTGACCTCCGAGCAACCTCTTTCTCATGATGATGCTTGCATTCGGATCTCTTCCTACCTAGAACTTGGCCATGACTGTATGTTAAATTAAGTTCCCCCATCTTCTCCTCCTCCTCACCACTCCCCTCCCCTCCTCCTCCTCTCCTCCTCTTCCTCCTCCTTCTTCTCCTCCCTTCCTCTTCCTCCTCCTCCCCAATCCTCCTCCTCTTTCTCCTACTCCTGTTTGCACATGAATATCTGTGTGTACATGTGTGCATGAGTCATGTATAGGCATTGTGAGAATGTTCATGTGTTTGTATGAGCACGAGAAGGACTGGTGTCATTTCTTACATGCCATGCCAGCTAGTTTTTTACGTCAGCTTGACGCAGTCAAGAGTCAGTTTGGAAGAGGGGACTTCAATTGAAACAAATTCCCCCAACAAATTAGCTTCCGGGCAATCATAATCGATGATTGATGTGAATGGGCCCAGCTTACTAGGGGGTGCTGGTCCCCTAGGCTGGTGCTCCTGGGTGCTATTAAAAAGCAGGCTAAGCAAGCCATGAGAAGAAAGCCAGTAAGCAGTATTCCTGCATGCCTCTGCATCAGCTCCTGCCTCCAGGTTCCTGCCCTGGATTCCTGCCCTCCTTTCATCTCAGTGATAGACTGTTATCTGGAGGTATAAAATGAAATAAACCCTTCCTTTTCCAAGGTTTTTGGTCATGGCATTTATTAAAGCAATAGAAAAGCTGATCGATGTGGGTGCCATCCTTCCTCCCCTTTTGAGACAAGGTCTCTCACTACTTTGGTTCTTTTAAGCACCTCTGAGAAGCCACACTGACTGGCCAATGAGTCCCAGGGATAAGCCAGTCTCACACATATACTGTGCCCAGCTCCTCTACAAGGGATCGAACTCTGGGTTTGCAAGGTAAGCACTTCACCAGTTGAGCCATCTCCCCTACCCTAATCTTGCTTCTTTTAAATGATATATAACCAGATACTGATGATCTGTTCTGGCAAATCTCCATCTTTTGGGAGATGGACTCTTCTGTACTTTAAAAGCTATTGGTGTAGAGTATACTTTTGGCATTTGCTGTTTGCCCCAAGGCTTGTCATCCTGATATCTAACCCCTATTTCCTTCCGGGGTTAATTATTTTTCAGTGTTCCCCTCAGCATCTCTTTATCTTTTTTTTTTCTTTTTTGTGGTTGCTCTGGGTACAATACACACCTTCCACTTAACATCACTGGTTTCAAACAATTTCATACTGCTTCACAAACCACATAAAATTCCGGCTGCATAGTTTATGCCTACATTAAAAAAAAAAAAGCACATTAAACATTGGTGCAATTTGTGCATTTTCCAGTAATCTTCTGCAGACAATTTCAAATATATTCACACACATAAAATACCAATATATTTTTATTAACTTCAGATTGACACCTTCGGAGTCTATATTAGTTCAAGTTTTTGCTGCCGGGACCCCATACCCAAGAGAAACAACCTAAGGGGGTGAGGTTACACATTTTGACTCATGGTTCCAGAGAGTTCAATCCATGGCCACTTGCCATGGCTTGGGCAGAACACGGGGGTGGAAGGGTGGGGGAGGATGAGCACCTAGACAGAAAGCAGGCTCTGTCACAAGAAGGAGCCAGAGACAAGATACCACCAGTAAGCAACCATATCGAGCTCCTTCTACTAAACCGTCCACCAAAGAGATGCTCCCCAACTGGGTGGCCCCCTTCTCTCTACCCCTATTACCCTTCCTCAGGTTTAGGATCCTCTGGTAAGTGCTTTTTTCACCAGTTCCACCTGACTTTAGGTGTTTTTAGTTACTTCCAGACAAGAGCAGGCTTCCCATTACAATCTCTTCCAGTCTCACAGCCTTTGCTGGCCTTTCTTGTGACAGCTTGCAGGAGAAAAGGTTGGTGGGCTTTCCTTATCAACGTATTTTTACTTCACTTGGAAGATACTTCCACTTAGATCAAATTTTTATGAAGACCCGATTCTCTTCAGAACATCTAGAGAGACGTGGCTATCCATGACCTGTTGCTCATTCAATGGCGCTCTCACTGGCCATGGTGGCTCTCTAGTTCGGTAGCTATAGTGGTTTCTCTCAGTACTGATAGTCTTCATGGTTTGATTGCTCAGTGTCTAGGAGGTTTTTTTGTAATTCTCTGATGAGAGATTGTGGAAAATCTTGATCCTGTGGGTTAATGTCCTCCTCAGTTGGAAATATTCTCCCACTCTCACCCGTCCCAAGATTTCTTGTTTCTGGGTTTCTCTCCTCTCCTTCCAGGACTCTAATTGCATACTGTATTATGTCTTTTCTGATACTGTCCTCTCAGAGCGCAGATGATCTGTCATTCTGATGTTTTTTTTTTTTTTTTTTTTATTTTTTTCTGCTTTAAGTCAGATGATTTCTTTCATCCCATCTTCAAGTACACCAGCCTCTTCTTCCACAGTGTTGCGTCTGCCGTGAAGCTGACTGAGCAAATTTTGTGTGTATTATGAAATAGATTCCAGTTTCTAAATAATGGTTTATGCTATTTTAGAGTTTTGATGCTAAAATTCACCATTCTGAGTCGGTCAGTAGCACGTGTGCTAGCATTGGGAAACTCAGCATTCAACACTTAGCACCACGTACTGGGCATGGTGAAGGCATTTGGGAGGTAGAGACAGAAAGATTAAGAGTTCAAGGTCATCCTTAGTTACATAGCAAGTTTGAGGCTACCCTGGGATACACAAGACTCTGCCTCTAAAAAATAAAAGCCGTAAGGCTGGCAAAATGGCTCAGGAAGTTAAAGGTTTTCTTACAGTCAAGCTTATTGACTTGAGTTAGATCAGTGGGACCCCTATGGTGGACATCTTAGGATTTCTATTGTTGAGCTAAAACACCATGGCCAAAAACAACTTGGGAAAGAAAGGACTCATTTCATCTTTCGTTTTTAGGTAACTGTCCATCACTGAGGGGGTCAGGACAAGAACTCAGTTAGGAATCTGGAGGCAGGCAGGAGTTGAAGCAGAACCCATGAGGACCTGCTGCTGTCTGACTGGTGCCTGATGGCTTGCTTAGCCTGCTTTTGAAATCCCACCCCAAACCACCTATCCAGAGGTGGCACTACTCTTAGTGAGCTGGACCCACACATATCAGTCGTTAACCAAGAAACTGTCCTGTAGACTCACCTGCAGCCAATCTGGATGGAGGCGTTCTCTCACTTCTTCCCAAATGAACCTGTCAAGTTGACATAAAAACTAGCTAGCACAGTGGTAGAACAGAAGTGACTCTGGCAAGTTGACCTCTGACCTCAGCATGTGGACTCCGGTACCTGCACACACCCACATGCATGTGCATGGCTGCACACACATGAATGAATATTTTTTAAAAAAAAATATTGCCATCTATTCCCTGTTCCAACGCTGCTACCACTCACTGAGATAATTAATGTTGTCTTTTAAAGATCCTTTCTGGCTATCACAGCCTCTGGGTTAGCTGTGGGTCTGCTTCAATGGCTCTCCCCAATCCTGATTATAGGGCATGAATTCCTGTTTCATCAAGTGTTTCATAATTTTTAATTATATTTCAGGCATTGTGCGTAAGAGAACATTTTGAGGCTAAAGAACATAATTGCTCGCTGGGGTGGAAGGCTGAGTCAGCTTAACCTGTGGCTGCGATGAAGCCTCTTGAGCTACGCTGTGTTTATATGGGCAGCCAGTTCACCAGAGACTTCACATGCTCTGAGGGCTGAGCCAGGACTTCCTGCAGCCAGGCTTTGGGTTTGAGCATGAGAGATGTCTCTCTCAGTGCCACATGCTACGTTTGAGGTCCCCTAGGGGGAATTCTTTGGCTGTTCAGCTCTACCCCTGGCTTGTACCTGGGCTGAAAATTCTCTGAACCCTGTGTTTCTGTCCTGGCCCCTTTGGATTGCCTCTAACCTTGAACTTGGTGCTGTTCTCAGTCCATCCAGGGGATTCTCAAGTGGCTCCATATCCCCTCAGTCATTGCCAGACCCAGGGGAAGAACCGAAAGATGTGAGCGGGCTCTGTAGGCTATAATGTCATGCTCTTCATGAGAATATTAAAGGGCATTAAAGCCGGGCGTTGGTGGCGCACGCCTTTAATCCCAGCACTTGGGAGGCAGAGGCAGCCGGATTTCTGAGTTCGAGGCCAGCCTGATCTACAGAGTGAGTTCCAGGACAGCCTGGGCTATACAGAGAAACCCTGTCTCAAAAAACCAAAAAAAATAAAAAAAATAAAGGGCATTAAATTTGACTTTTACTCTTTGTTTATGAGTGTGTGTGTGTACGTGTCTGTGTATACAAGTGCATGTGCTATGTGTTCATGTATGTGTAAGCAAGTGCCTGGGTACATGTGTGCATATGTGTGGAGGCCAGAGCTCGACATCAGGTATCTCTCCACCTTGTTCTTTCAGTCAGAATCTCTTCACCAGAGTGAGCTACACTGGTGTCTTAGGGTTTCCATTGCTGTGTAGAGACACCATGACCAAAGCAGCTCTTATAAAGGACAACATTTAATTGGGGCTGGCTTACAGGCTCAGAGATTCAGTCCATTGTCACCAAGGTGGGAGCATGGCAGTGTCCAGCCAGGCATGGCACGGGAGGAGCTGAGAATTCTGCATCCTGATCTGACTGCAGCCAGAAGAGACTGGCTCTTCTGCCCTGGGTGGAGCTTAAGCATAGGACCTCAAAGCCCACCCCAACAGTGACACATTTTCTCCAATAAGGCCACACCTATTCTAACAAGGACACTATCTCCTAATAGTGTGACTCCTTGTGAGCTAACTATTCAAACACATGAGTCTATGGGGACCAAACCTATTCAAACCACTACAACTGTCCAGACAGCAAACCCCAAACACCCTCTTGTCTCTGCCTCCCAAGCACTGGAAGTACAAACACACACCACATCTGGCTGCTTTACATGGTTGCTGGGGATCCAGACTCTGGCCTTGTATGTCTGGCAAGCACTCTTCTGAGTCATTTCATTGTGTCCTTTACCCATCCATCCCCCTTACGCATGGTGGATTTACCCCCTTTCCTGATATCCTTATAGTCCTGGGTCTTTTCCAGCTTACGCATCTGTGTCCTCGGCTCTGTTAAGAGTTTTGAAAAGATGTGGTCACTTAGTTTATCTTGTTTTCATTTTTAGGATAGAAGGTGGAGGGATGGCTTCTTGTAACTTTCTGCATCCTTACCCGGAGCAAAATTCCATTCCAACCAGAAGCAGACAGCCTGATGAATAATTATTAGGCAAGTGTTAGCGTCTCCTCAGGGATAGCTCTAGAGTTCCCTGTCAGTCTAGAAGATGCTCGCTCAGCCTCCATGGCATCCTTCTGAGAGTCTTTCCCAATTTCCCCAGTAGCCCTGGGCACTTCTTCTCTTCGCCTCCTCTATTCTTTGATCCTGCCTACATTAAAGTTATTTTTCTTACTGTACCATAATTGTTTGCATGTCTGTCTTTGCCACAGAACTTCTGAGTTCCTTCAGGGCAGTAACCCTGTAGTTAATAAGTTATATACACATAAATATGTATACACAGAAACGCACATGCCTATATACAAACACTGTGTGTGTGTGTGTGTGTGTGTGTGTGTGTGTGTGTGTGTGTGATACACAGAGATAGATAGTTAATTCTTTGAGGCACAGTAATAGCAAAACCATTTGTTCCTATGCAACAAAAACTCAAGTTTTCATCTTTTTCATTTTTATAATTTAAAATGTATGTATTTTTATGTGTATGGGTATTTTGTTTGTATATGTAACTGAGCACCACGACCATACCTGGTTCCCAGGGAGGCCAGGAGAAAGCATCGAATACCCTAGGACTGGAGCTCTAGATGGTTACGATCCGCCAGGTGGGTGCTGGGAATTGAACCAAGATCCTCGGGAAGAGTAGTCAATGCTCTTCACCAATGAGCCTTCTCTCCGGCTCCATCTTTTTCATTTTAAATTATTATTTTGTGTCCATGTGTGTGCAAGCTCAGGGATGCATGTGAGGGTCAAAGGTCAACCTCAGGTGTTCCTCCGGCACTCTCCACCTTACGTTCCTAGACAGGGTCTCTCACTGGCTTAGCGCTCAGCAAGTCAGTGAGGATAGCTGAACAGCCCAGTGAGCCTGTCGCTGCCTCTCTAGCACTGAGATGACAAGGGTGCCTTCATGACTGACATTTTTCAACATGGCTTCTAGGGATCAAAGTCAGGTCCCCATGCCTTCGGAGAAAATATGTTTCCAATTGAACTCTCTCCCCAGCCCCTGGATTTTCACGGCTTGTGGTTGGATCTGGTGCTCCCACGGACACATGGCCAGCACACAATCCCGGTCTATGGAATTACCGTTAATAACTGAATACACAAATCCTTACTCTCTGTCCTGTGCTCCACCAGTGCTGGATGTGGGCAGCTGTCTTGTCATGTTTTACTCTCTGCAGGATGGGAAGAGGACTGTGTGTTTATTTGCATATGCAAATTTGTGATTTAGCATTAAGATTCTGAGCTTTGGGTGTTTGCTTTGGGGTTTAGGTGGTTGGCAGTGGGAGCCAGTGTCCAGAGGTGGCAATCATGGGAGGATTTGGGAACTAGCCCAGAGCTGGGCTGTGGCTGATGAAAGACTATGCTGATTTTGGAAAGTGCACTTTCCAGGGCTGAGGGAGCTGTTGCAGCCGTTTTCAGTGAAAGACCTTTTCCTGGGTGTAGTCAGAGATCATCAGAAAACACTGATATTTACAGTACAATTCATAACAGTAGCAAAATTACAGTTATGAAGTGTCAACATAAATAATTCCATGTCTGGGGGTCACCACAACATGAAGAACTGTATTAAAGGGTTGCAGCATTAGGAAGGCTGAGAACCATTGTGCTAGGGGCATCTATACCAACTATCTAACCCAATCAGATGTTACACATTCCCCTTCCTCGGATGCTAGAACCCCTTTCCTTTCTTCCTTCCTTCCTTCCTTCCTTCCTTCCTTCCTTCCTTCTTCCCACCCTCTCTTTCCTTCTTCTCTTCTCCCCTCACCTCCTTCTTTGCAGAACAGTACTCATTACTTACAACTGAGTAGGGATCCAGCAGCATCTCTTAGACTCTGCATCTCTCTTTCTTACCCGTAATGCTGCACCACAGATGTCTCTGGTCTCTGGCTACGCCATGCCTGCACCAGGATCTTCCCAGCATCTTTCCCGACCCCAGTGTGAGTATCCTTTTCCAGTGACCCCAGGATGAGTCACATCCTTGCTAGCAGGCATCTTCCCAGCGTAGCACGGGGCCACCTTTGTCTCCTACTTCCTAGGTTTTCTTCAAAGCTCTTCTCACAGCCTCCCTGGACAGGGCACGACCTGGGAGAAAGAGCCTGGAGCTCTCCTTCATCAGAGCTGCTGAGGGCATTGATGGGAAGGAAAAAGAACAAAGAAGTTTCAGGCCAAAAGCTGGGGCTATTGCAGTCCCAACAGGCTCTGTTTGGCCATCCATTGAATTAAAAGGGAAACCTGGGCCAAGGAGATAGCTTAGCTGGCAAAGTGCTAATCTTCCGAGCATAAGGGCCTGAGTGAGTGGAATCCTAAGGTCCCATGTTAAAAAACAAACAAACACTATAACAGGGCATGGTGGCATGGTGGCACGTGCTTACAGTTCCAATGCGCAAGAGGCAAAGACATATGATGATTCCTGGGCTGGTGGCCAGTAAACTTCAGGCCAGTGTGAGTCAGAAAAGTAAAAGTGGGCAGAACCCAAAGAAAGCTGACCTCTGGCTTCACCATGTGCACAAAAACAGGTCTACACATCACTTGCACACAAGAACACATACACGCGCATGCACACGCACACTTTAGCAGTGAAAAGCACAGAGAGAGATTTAGTCAAAGTGCCCACACAGGGAAGAAGAATAGATAAAAGGGCCCAGTGATCCCAAGATTTCAGAAGATAAGAATGCTGATTTTGGCTTTAGATTTGAGTTGGGGCAAGGGACAAGATGTTGGGATCATGAAGCAGTCCTGGTCCAGATGGCGTCTCCTTGATCATCGCCTCAGCTTTGGTCCAGAGTGATGGCCTGAAGATGCTACACTGGGTCCATCTGGTCTATGAGATGGTCACTTCTGCTTCAGAATGCAGCTTGGCCCGCATGGGTGATCACTGTCATCTGGGGGTGGCCTGACCTTCCAGGTTTTGTACTTCCAAAAGTCCAAGGCGACTGTAGGTTTAGGACAATGATTCTCTCTGTCTTCAGCTCTGAGGGATGATAAGATAGATTCAGACACACCAAGTGACTAGCTTGTCAACTGTCAGAAGTAAAGAAGTGACCCAAAGCTAAGGAGACAGATTCAGAAGGATGGCAGAGATGCCAGGCTCACACTTTGTTTTGAGTTTACCCCATGAGCCAGCCTAAGGAGTCCATCCTTTTTTGGCAGAAAACCAAATCTAAGTGGCTTTCTCAGGTAGGGATAATGAGACCCTACAGTCACTATGAAGGGAGCAGAGCCAATGACATCTACAAGATGGGAACCACAGCCCCTGCCAAGGATGCAGAGAATCCAGGCCTCCTGGGACTTCCAGGCCAGGTCAAGCATGCAGAGGCAGAGGCATCAGGGAGTCTACAGGAGAAAGCAAGCCACTCAGGATGGGTAAGTGTGAGATCTGAGAGTCAGAGTGAGACTTTGAAATCCATCCTGTGAACCAGGAGTAGGAATGAGGCCCAGAGCAGAGCATGCTGGGAAGGAGAGCCAAGGCTTTAAGAGAAACATCTTAACTCTCAATTTAGTAAAAATAAATTAACCAGCTCAGGATTAGGAAGCATCTACACAGATCAATCATAGCCAGACAGTGCTTCCACATCACACAGGGTGGGTATGTGGGTAGTCCCTGCCCAGGAGAGAATGCTGCAGTTTAAAAGGAATAAAACCGAGGTGCCAGAGAACTGGCTCTACAGGTAAAGAATTCGCTGCATGAACATGAGTGCCTGAGTTCTAATCCCAGAACCCATATGAAGGCTAAGCATTAAAACACAAATCCACAGCACTAGCACTAAGCTGGTCAGGGGAGAAGGATGCCAGGAGCTCATTGGCAAAATCTATGAGCCTGGGCTCACAGAGAGACCCTGGCTCCAAAGACAAAAAGAATGATGAGCAGGACACTCAGGGCTGGAGAGATGGCTCAGTGGTTAAGAGCACTGACTGCTCTTCCAGAGGTCCTGAGTTCAATTCCCAGTAACCATATGGTGGCTCACGACCATCTGTAATGGAGTCTGATTCCCTTTTCTGGTGTGTCTGAAGACAGCTACAGTGTACTCATATAAAACAAATAAATAAATCACTTTTTAAAAAAAAGCAGAACACTTAGTGTTGATCTCTATGTGTGTGAATACACACACACACACACACACACACACACACACACACACACATGAGAGAGAGAGAGAAAGAGAGAGAGAGAGAGAGGCAGAGAGAGACAGAGAGAGATTTAGTTCTCAAAGTGTCTGTGTCTGATGACAACATACAAGCAATTTCAACAGCATCCGATGCCTGATCTTCTACCCTTCAAGTCTTAGGTTGGTTGGGGGAGGGAAGACAGACAGTGGCACATAGGTGTTTCTAGCCCTTCGATGTAATGGATAGAATTCTAAGAAAGTTCTCTTGGCAGGATTCAGGCAGTGTTGGGAGTTTGTTTTTCCCACTCCCTACAGGAAAGTTAATCAATTTTAAAACCAACCCCTTCCAAGCTGAGATGACAAACTGGGGGAAAAGGGATTGGTTTTTTAGCTTGTGGGTTTGCTGCCTAGGCCCCTCTCACCTCCATGGGGCCACTTATTGACATTGAAATATCTTAACAATAAGCAGCTATCGACGCCCTCCCCCCCAGGTCAATACTGAGACTCATTGACCCAGACTGCAAATGTGGAAGGCGGTGAGTCCAAGGTCACTATTTACCTGAAGGGATGAAGAATATATCTTGATAAGAACCAAAAAATCGAAATCAATATGCAAGCCGTGGTGTGGATCGCTACATCCTGCCAGCCAGGAGGCTATTTCAGGGCTCCTCTGACTCAGAAGCAGAGGCCAGGACTAGAGAGGAAGTGACAACAGAATCTGATCCCTCTCTGATTGCCCCAGCCTAGGAGACTGGACAATCTATCTTGCTGACCTGGATCAACTCAGTTCCCACAAAACTCAGTTTCTCCAGCCACTCTGAGGGAGTCCTTTAGATGGAGAACATAACGGATTGGACCGGACCGGACCAGACCTGTAGTCTAACTACAGGAGCTATAGAAGTAGCTCCTGTAGCAAGATGTAGCAAGGTGTAGCAAGATGGCTGCTTCCCACCGGCTGCTCGACCACTCAGCCAGTGAAGCAATTTCCTCACAAGCTTGAGGACCAAAGGTTGACCCCAAAATTTAGGTAGAAAGCTGAATACAGTGATACACTCTTGTAATCCAGGCGATGGTGATAGCAAGATGGAAGGGAGAGACACATGGATCCCTGGGACTCACTGGCCAGCTAGCTTCATCTACTTGGCAAAGTTCCAGGCCAATGAGAGACCCTGTCTCAAATTTAAAAAGAAAAAAAAAAGGAAGGTGCCTGAGGGAACTATGCTCAGGGTTATACTCTGATCTACACACACACACACACACACACACACACACACACACACACACACACACACACTACTACTTCCCCAAACGAGCTTACTGGAGAAGCTTAGGGGCAAATAACGTGATTGTCACCTCGTGGGGAAACTTCAGTATCCAAGATGGAGTGTCCTGATGGGAAGGGGAAAGCCAAGGCTACCTGAAGACCTGCCTGAGCTTCCCTGCCATAAACATTCTATACTCGAGTTGCTATGCTGTGACATTTCTTCCTCTGAAGGGCTATTTTTATTATAATTATTTGTTTAGGCTTAATTAACTTCTTTCCCAATTACAAAAGAAATCCATGTTCTCTGTAGAAAATGTCAAGGCAGTCCGTGACAATCCTCTTAATCTCTCTCAGAGTGTTCTGACTGTTTGATGAAGCAAGGAACGGACGGAGCACGGGTTCTGAATTCCGAGAGACCCGAGTTCAAATTTTGATGCTGCAACTTAGTAAGATGCATGGCTTTCGAGGAAGAGACTGCTTCTCTTGGCTGCCATTTCGGATAGGAGAAGGCTCCTTGGTGCAGCTGACATGGTGATTAAATAAGGATTTATGCAAAATACTATAAAGTTGACATATGTCTGACAAGTTGGATCATGAGACACCCAGGGACAACGTTCGAATAAGCAGCATCGGGGACAGAAATGGGAGAGTCGCTGCTGAAGCAAGGATGGTTTTTAAAATTACAGGATTTTATAGGCAACTAAAGTCTCTCAGATGGGAACATCAGTATGAAATAGATGACTTCTTAAGCAGAGAAAACATCTTTTCAATATAGCTAAAAGTAAATCTCAAATGTCCCATAGCCAGAAAATGTCAGATATTTGAGGTTAATTGGCTTTATTTAGTCTTTGTATTAAAAAAAAAAAAATCATTGCATCAGTTTGTACACCATAAGCACATGCAATTATAAATTGTCAGTATGTAATATGTTAAAAAGATGAATAAAGGTAAATAATGAAAAAACGATGTAAGAGGGATCTTACAAGATCCATAGGAGTCAGGCCAGTGAGAAAGTAGGAATGAGGGGTGTCAGACCAAGGTAGTTCCATATAGAGACTTGGTTACAGAGGTGATCTCAGCTGGGGAACCTAGTAGGGTTGCCTAGCAACCGTCAGGGGCTAAGAGAACCGAGAGGAGCCATGTCTAGAAGAGTCAGTCCCACTGAAGCTGGATCCACAAGGAGAAGAGAGTCTCATTGATCAACTGCCCAGATTAGATTGTTCCATAGACATGTGTCTGTGAGGAAGTGCAATGCTAATTGATATCGGAGGGTCCAGTCCCCTGTGGGTGGCACCATTCCCTAAGCAGGTGGTGCTGGTCTCCATAAGAAGGATATCTAAGCATGACCCTGTGAGTGAGCCAGCAAGTATCTGGTTTCTCATTCAAATTCCTGCCCTGGCTTCTGTTACTGAGGGACTGTTGCCTTTAAGCTGAAATAAAGCCCTTTCTCCCCTAAGCTGCTTTTGGTCACTTTTTATCACAGGATAAAACTAGGACAGAGATAGAACTCTAAAGGGGATATAGCTGCTGTCAGAGATGCTACACAGAGGAAGGGAAACCAGGAGAGACCTTTCTATTTTCAAACCAGTACCTCTCATTGGCCAATGGACCTGGAAGCCCAAGAATGGGTTTGGTTTCCTATCAAGGGGCTCATATTAAAGGTATGTTCTCTGGCTCTTCTGCTTTCTGCTGCATGAGGATAAAGTGACCAGGCACCATCTCAGAAGCAAGAAACAGCCTTCACCAGATACCAACACCATCATAATGATTTGGACTTCTAGTCTCTAGAAATGCAAGACACAGACTGCTGTTGTTTATAAACTACCTAGCTTCAATTTTTTTTGTTTTTGCAATAGCAACCCAAGCCGTCTAAGATGGGGTTGACTTCTCTACAGGCTTATTAGGTAAACCTCTGCTCTTCACAGGGAGTCTTTTCCTCACATTGAGCCCTCTCAATAAAAAGATTGCTAGACTAAAGGAAAAGTTTTTCAACCTGGTAAGTCTTCACTCCCATTGTAGCAAACCAGCCATAAATACTGTGCTTTCTGGGTTCACATTAAAACCAATCCTACTTAAAACAGTTCCGAAAAAAATTTAAATGCACTCTTTTCCACCATTTAACGTAATCCTGAGAGTATACGCCAATGAGATAGAGAAACAAAAAAGCATGTAGAGACCCAACTATCATAATTAGCTTGGGAGATGGGTAGGAAGCTAGAGAACGCAGCAGAATCAACTGCCACACTATTAGCACAATTAGAATCCAGTGGAACTTGAAGTCAATGGACAAGATCCAGTAGCTTCTCTATTCACTGGCAATAACCAATTGCAAAATCAATAGGAAAATGGGTGGCCTTGACGATGCTGTAGAACCTATAAAATACCCAGGGAAACACAAACAACCTCTGTGTGTGTTGTGTGTGTGTGTGTGTGTGTGTGTGTGTGTCTGTGTGTGTGTCTGTGTCTGTGTGTGTCTATGTCTGTGTATGTGTGTGTCTGTGTAGATGTGTGTCTGTGTAGATGTGTGTATGCTATGTAGATGTGTGTGTAGGTGTGTGTAGATATAGATGTGTATGTATGTGTAGATGTGTATAGATGTGTGTCTAGATGTGTGTATAGGTGTGTGCATAGATGTGTATGTGCACATAGTTGTGTATGTGTATGTATGTGTAGATATGTGTATATGTTTGTGTCTAGGTGTGTGTATAGGTGTGTGCATAGATGTATATGTGTGTATAGATGTGTATGTGCACATAGTTGTGTATGTGTAGATGTGTGTGTAGGTCTGTGTAGATGTATGTATGCATAGGTGTGTATGTATAGATGCCTGTGTATGTGTGTGTGTGTGTAGATATGTGTGTAGGTGTGTAGGTGTGTGTGTGTGTGTGTGTAAATGTGTATGTGTAGTTGTGTATGTATATGTATGTATGTGGGTAGATGTATGTGTGTAGATGTGTGTGTGTCATAAGTGTGTATGTATAGATGCTTATGTATGTGTGTGTGTATGTGTAGAGATATGTGTGTAAATGTGTGTGTGTAACTGTGTATGTATATGTATGGGTGTGGGTAGATGTGTGTGGGTAGAAGTATGTGCGTAGATGTGTGTGTTAGTGTGTATATATGTAGATGTGCATGTATATGTAGATGTGTATGGATATGTGTGTATATGTTTGTGTGTATGTGTAGATGTATGTGTAGGTGTGTGTGTAGCTGTGTATGTGTGTGGGAAGATGTGTGTGTAGATGTGTGTATATCTAGATGTTTACGTGTAGATGTGTATATGTTTGTGTGTATGTGTGTAAATGTGTATAGGTGTGTAAATGTGTGTAGGTGTGTACGGGTGTGTGTAGTTATGTGTGTAAACGCATGTAGATGTGTGTAGGTGTGTATGTGTTGATGCATGTGTGGGTCTGTGTGTGAGAAATGTGTATGTGTAGATACCTGTGTATCGATTCATGTGTCTATGTGTGTGTGTAGATGTGGGTGTAGATGTGTATGTGTAGTGTATATGTGTATGTGTGTGGGGGGGTGGATGTGTGAGTGTATGTCTGTGTGTCTGTGTGTGTGTCTGTGTGTGTGTCTGTAGCCCAGAGGACAACTTTCAGAAGTCTGTTCTTTCCTTCTGCTATGTGGGTTCTAGGGATCAAACTCAGGTTGCCAGGCTTGGTGGCAAGCACCTTTACCCACTTAGCCACCTCCACGGCTCCTGGGAGTGGTTTTAAGATGAAGCACAATGAATAGGTAGAAAAGCACTCTCTCCAGGCATTTGTTAACTGAACTGTAATGATACCAGAAAAAACAGAGAGATCCAGTAGCGGGAGAGAGGCCAAATCAGACGTGTTTATATCCAGCAGTTAGGCTTAAGGTTTGAGTGACATCCCAGAAGGTAGCACGGGCAGTGTACTGGGTCCGGCCTTCTAAACAGTTCATCACGTGCACACCACAACCCAAAGAGCTGAGCAAAAGCAAAGGTCAGCCTTAGGAAACAAATCTTAGGTTAAAACTACTATTGTGTAGATATTCTTACAAGGGCTGGCAAGATCACTCAGAGGACAGGAATGCTTGCCCCAACCCAGACAGCTGGAACTCAGTCCCACTTGGAACCCACACAGTGGAAGGAGAGAATGGACTCTTGCAAGTTGTCCTCTGACCCCCACATGTGCAATTGCGGGGTGCATCCTCTTGGTCCTCTACCACAAACAAGAATTTTTAATTTAAACATGTTACGATCAAGAAAAATTTTAATGAAATATCATAAAATCTTATTGCCATAAAGGAGAAGGATGTGATCAAACAATTAAAACAATAACCACAGCCCAGGTGACACGTGGGAAAACATTTACAGGAATGAATTGAGAAAGAACAATTTTGAGAACAGCTAGGAAGCAGTTTGTTGCTTTTTTAAGGCCCAAACGCTCATTTTTAAAATGGGAGGAAAGATGTGAGCAATTAAAGGGGAAGGTTGTCAATAAGTAATTGTAAACCACTTCTTACTAACTGGTGATAGGAAAAGGAAAATGAAGATAAGATATGTATATGATGTATATGATGTATATGTATATGTATGTATAATTTGCAATGGGTACTTACATAGCTCAGGCTGGCCTTGAACTTGTCATATAGCTGAGGCTGGCCATGAAATGCTGACTCCTGCCTCTACCTCTGAAGTGCCAGGATTACAGACATATGCCACCATGCCCAGTTGACGGGCTGCTTGGGCAGGGACCTAGGGCTATTAGCTGTAATAGTGTCACTTGTCAACTTGGCACAGATGAGAAGGACATTAGATTGGCCTATGGGGCATTTTCTTGATTGCTGATGGATGTAAGAGGCCACTGTGGGCAGTGCTATCCCTCAGTAGGCAGTCCTGGGTGGTATAAGAAAGTATGCTAAGAAAATCATGGAGAACTAGCCAGCCAGCAGGATTCCTCCGTGGTCTCTGCTTTGTTTGCTTCCTGCCTCCTGGTTTGTGCCTTGGCTTTCCATGATAATGGATTATAACTTGTGAGCTCACACAAGCCTAACCAGGTTGCATCTACTTGCAATGTTTATCACAGCAACAGGGAAGCAAACTAAGCAAACACTCTATAAACTAAGCTGAGCTCCTAGCCCAGAACTTAAAAAACAAAAACAAAAAAACTCCCCCAACCTCTTTTGGGGAATTCTCTATGTTCTAGGTATGGTAGCCTTATTTTATTGTCACTATGACGTGGTGAGTTAACCTGGTGAGAGCACATCTGGGCTATCTCAGTATATCCTTCTGTTCCTCTATCTCTGACAGCTGGGTAAACCAAATGCCTGTATTACATACCTCCAACTTAAGGCACGTAGTGTCTCTGTTTCCCCATGGGAAGTGATTGTGTAAATTACAGTCTATCAGTATTATGAAATAAATACAATAAGCCTTTTAAAGAAGAAGACAGACATGCATTGTCCTGGAAATATTTCTGAAACATCTTGTTCAATGAAACAAATCACAGAAAAATATGTGTAAGAGCATCCAATTACATCTTAAGTACACATTCACATGCATGCACAGTGCGTGTTTGTGTCCAGGCAGCTGCCATTAAGAAGGTGCTCCAAAGCACAGGAAGGTCCCTTTGCTTTGGTAGAACCCTTCTGTCCTGTCTCAAAGCATTGAGTCTCCCAAACATGTGGGTGCTTTAAGTTTAATTGTGTGTGTGTGTGTGTGTGTGTGTGTGTGTGTTGTGTGTGTGTGCATCCTTGCATGAATTCAGGTGTCCTTGGAGACCAGAAGAGGGTATCAGATGCCCTAGAGCTGGAATTATAGGTGGTTTTGAACCACCTAATGTAGACTCTGGGAAACAAACTCAGATCCTCTGAAAGAGTTTTTCAACTATTTCTTATTCTCTGGAGAATGGCTGTACAACGTACCAATAACACTTGAACTTCTCGCTTATTAGATCCAATTCCTGTGACGTCATCCAGACAGTGAGCCCACAGAATGTTCTGTGAAACATCAAGACCCCTGAGCCAGAGAGCAGGAGAATTATCCCAGCCCTGGAACAGGATACTGAACATGTTACTCACATGTGTCCTGTTAATGCAAATACGTGTAAGAGTATCCAATTACATCTTAAGTACAAACGTTGTGAAACACCCCCCAATTGGACTGGGAAGAAGGCTCAGTAAGTTCAAGCACAACTGCTGTGCAATTATGAGGACCTAAGTTCAAATCCCCAGCATCCACATAAAATACAAGCATGGCTACCCCGAGCCTGTAACCACAGCATTGTGGGGTATAGACAGGCAAAACCCAGGAGGAACTCACTGGCTAGCCAGCCTGGCTGAAATGAGGAGCTCTGGGCACAAAAATGTCCTGTTTCAAAGGGATAAGATAGAAAATCATAAAACAGGACACTCAGTATCTTTCTCTGGCCTCTGTGCATGTACATGAGTGCTTATACTCACATATATATACAGGCATATAACCAACCACACGCACAGGGCCTCCATCTGAAGGGGCACCGATCAGAATGCACTGGCTGGGTCAGGAGACCCAGGCACACCTTATAACTTCTAACCCCATCCCATTAAAAATATTCCGTTAGTCCAGCAAACACAGCTGGGCCTGGAACTTGATTAAACTTGACATCAGTCATGATCCACCTCATTTTTTGTAGGGGTCAGACGTTATGAATAAGGAGAAGGAATACCAACTCTGCAACCTAGAGTTGGGGACATTTATCTCCGTCACTCCTTCCTCTGTGAATGTAGTTTTTGACTTGCTGTCTTGGTCTGCTGGGGTGGGATGGATGTCAGTCTCAAGAAGTCTGCCTCCCCTTTTCTACCTTACTGTATCATTGCTTATTGTACAGCCCACTGAACAGAAAATAGACATAAAAATGAATAATGTGCTACTAATAGGATAGTAATCTGTGACCCCTGGGAAAGGCCTCCAGTCTATGAACTCAGTAGAACTTATATGAAGATGGCCCTGACTGAGAGCTCTGTTTATTACCTGACCTCACACGTCTCTAATCTAGTAGGGAAACCACAGTAGCACTTTGAGCCAGCCTTCAGATATTGTATCAGCTAGTCTTCTTGTTGCAGTGATAAAATTCCCCGAGAAAAGCAACTTAAGAGAGAAAGGGTTTGTTTTGGCTCATGTTCCCATGATTCAGTCCATCATGGTTGGGAAGTGTCTGGGGCAGCTGGTTATGTTGTGTCCACATTTAGGAGGCAAAAAGCAAAGAATGCTGGTACTCAAACTAAGTTTCTCCTTATATAGTCCAGGGTCCCTGCTAGAGGGGAATGGTGCCACCCACAGTAGGCAGTTCTTCCTATCTCAATTATCCTAAGCAAGACAGTCCTTACAACCACAGGCCTATCTCCCAGGAGATTCTGAGTTTCTTCTAGTTGACAGCTGAAATTAACTATCACAGATATCAGTAACAATTTGTATTTTTATTGGGCCTTAAAAATATCTGAATAGTCTCTTTCCTTACATACGGTTATCTGAGTCAATGGACTATCTTCTAACAAGACAGAGACAGGAATACTTCTGAGGGCTCCTAGGTGTCAGGGGATCCTCCACGGCTACTGATTAGAGACAGAAATGTCACATTAATAACCCTCAGGTCCTACTCTGTCCCCATTAGAGCTTCTACTTTGGTAGACAAGGTGTCAAGGCTGAGAGTTTAAACTTCTCTGAAGTTCTGCATCTCTTAAAATTAGATTCTGAGTTTGGGTCTTTCAGCATCAGGAGATAAGGACCCTCTGTCTAAAGAGATCTGTTCTGAGCTAGTGATTAATTGCCTTGGGTCTGTCATTTTCTTCTTTGATGCTTCAGGGACCCTCAGAAATAGCCTCTTAACTTCATAGCCCTCACAAAGACTGTCTCCACTATATTGTCCAAATACCAGAAATATTGTAAAAGCTGTTCCATCCCATGTGACTGTAAGCTGTTACGGAAATTGTGTTACTCCCACAAGCCCAAAGCAATCAATCCCCACCACCACCACCAGTGGATGGGTTCTCATTGCCAGCGGGTCAGCCAACTCTAGAGTCTCTTGGAGTTTGTTTCTCTGACATCTACAACCTCAAGCCCTAGAACACAAGTCCCCAACATTTGGACCCTGGGCTTGCCACAACACATCGCTTGTATAGAACAGAAAAGCTCTTGGGGCCCTTCCTCAACCAACTGAAATGGAGAGTGGGTGGATGGACTCTGAAGTGTGCTTTTCACAGGCCTGTGGCTAATTCTGTGGCATCTATGCTTGAAAATCAGTTGCCCTACAGGCAGAGCCCAGGGTGGGAAGCCTTGTGCAAGGGATATGAGAGGAAAGTGGAAGGAAATGAACAAAGTAAAGTTAGACAGAAAAGATACTAGGTGCCTTAGCTACTTTTCTAATGCTACAAAGAAACATCATGACCAAGGCAATTTACAAAAGGAAGCATTTAGTTGAGTGTTTGCTTACAGTCTCAGAGGTTGAGGCCATAACCATCATGGAGCAGTAGCTGAGAGCTTACATCTAATTTGAAAGTTGGAGGCAGCACTGACTGCTCTTCCAGAGGTCCTGAGTTCAATTCCCAGCAATCACATGATGGCTCACAACCATCTGTAATGGGATCCAATGCTCTCTTCTGGTGTGTCTGAAGACAGCTACAGTGTATTCACATACAATAAAATAAATAAATCTTTAAAGAAAGAAAGAAAGTTGGAGGCAGAGAGAGAGATAGAGAGGGAGAGAGAGAGATAGAGAGAGGGAGGAAAAGAGAGAGAGAGAGAGAGAGAGAGAGAGCACCTAATACTTTGAAACCTCAAATGCCCCAGGGCCACACCCACTCCAACAAGGCCACACCCACTCTAACAAGGCCACACCTCCTAATCTTTTTCTGAAACATTTGACCAACTAGGTAGCAAAGACTCAAATATGGGGGCCATTCTCATTTTCTCATTCAAACCATCACACTAGGCAGAGCTGTGGATCTCAGTGGAATTCTGCCCATAGCAAGTACTGAACCAAAACGACACCACAGAGTTAATACTCCCACGCCAGCCATGTAGACCTGTAACTATTAGCCATTGGCTAAGACATCCTTGCCAAGGAAAATGAAGGGAAATTTCCAGGCATCTCCAGAAAAAAAAATCTGTTTCATATGATCATGGGCAATTCTCTGAGGGAGACCAGTTGTGAGCCGTGACTTACAGCCCTGGGAGGATGGGCACAAGCCTGTGAAAGGGGTCTGAATGGGCATCAATACAAGTACCTATAGCCTGTTATTTTTCTTCACAGCATAAAAAACACATGGAAGCAACGAACAATGTCCTAATTTCAATCTCCACGGATGTGATAAAACACTAACCAATAATAACTTGGGGAGAAAAGAGTTTAGTTAACTTCCAGGTCATAGGTCATCAGTGAAGGAGGACAGGGCAGGAACTCAAGCAGGAACTGGATGCAGAAACCCTGGGAAAATGCTGCTTACTAGCTCACTCACTCTAATGCTTAGATCCCTTTCTTACTCATCCTAGGGTGCTGTCCATGGTAGGCTGGGCCCTCCTATGTCAATCAATAATCAAGGCCATCCCCCCCCGTAGACACGCCCACAGGCCACTCTGATCCAGACAATCCCTCCCTTGAGACTCTCTTCTCAGGTGACTATAAGCTGTGACAAGTCACCAATCAAAGCTAAGCAGGGTGTGGGGAAACAAAAAATAGAACAAGACAAACCATGTTGGATGCAGAGTCAAACAGCTGGGATTTGAACCCCAGTACCAAGAGGCCAAAGCCAAGTGGCTTTGAACTTCTTTTCTGTCCCATCATTTATAATATGAGCCAATACTGCTCTCCTATGGCTGGGAATGTCAAGTTAGACGATGCATATAAAACCGCATTGTAAACTTTAAACCATAATGATATTATAGAGTTTACATTTCTGTTGAGTCGAAAATGAATACGTAATTTACCTTTGGTGATGGGATTTATTTTACAGACGGAATTGCTAGGGCACAGGGCTGAGCGTTTTTATCTTAACTAGATATTGCCAAATTGTTCTCTCCAACGATTACATCAATTCATGCTCATACCAGCAGGAGCATATGAACGTTTCCATTGCCTTATGACCTGGCCAGTTCTCACTCATTTATTCTGGCCGGTCTAAATGAGTATACGGGGCAGGTGCTTTATGAGACAGCCTGTCCAACTATGTGTTTTCCAATCTTGTAGTCAGAGATAAAATTGGAGATAAGTGGAATGTATCTCATTAACGGAATGAATAAATAAACCCTGCTGTATTCAGATAGCAGATTGCCGTGGAATGGTTAACAATGGCTGAGCTAATTGGTAACGTATGCACACACATGCACATAACAATATTGAGTGGAAAATGTAAGTTGTACTTATGTACTATACCCTGCTACTTACTCTTTCTTCCCAATTAATTAATAAAATTTGAATTTGCCAGGCGGGGGGGCTTGGGGTTAGGTCTCACTATGTAGCCTAGGCTAGCTTTGAATTTCTGATAATTCTGCTCAGTCTTCTGAGTTGCTTGGATGACAGCCATGCAGCACATGCTGAGGAGATGGATCAGTGGGTAACGTGCCCCGATAAGATCCCTCAAACCCGCTCAGGAACTGTAATCCCAGACTATGAGAGTCAGAGACAGGGAATCCTCAGAGCAAGCTCTAGTCAGACTAATTCTCTAATTCTAATGTTGAGCTTTGGGTCCTGTGAGAGACCCCTACCAATATGTAAGGTAGAGCATGATCAAGGAAGACACCCAACCTCCACCTCAGAATGTAACCTGAGTGCTCACAAATGCTCACAGACATCCCCCACACATGCAATGTGGGCACACACACACACACACACAAACAGTTAATTAAAACTTTTTAAATATCCACATACTATAATAGCATTCCTATGGACACAAAGATTTATAATAAATTTTAAATGTACTTTGAATATACATGAAATTCACAGTAGTGGTTTCTTATGGAGAAGACAAAGGCTGAGCCTGGAGAGAGAAACATGAGAGATTTTAACCTTATCCCTGTATTTGTATTCTTTAATAAAAGCATAATCATAAAATATATATGCATGAGAATGCTTAATATTTGCTAATCTTAGGAAGAGTTCCTCTATGCTTTTTTTTTTTTTTTGGTTTCATTTAAATTATTACTTTAGTTGCCCAGGACAGATTCCTTTAGAAGGGGACTGAGGGTGCCGTGGCCACATCCTTCCTGTCTTTCTTGGGTTATGGGGTGCTGATGGCACATGCACATGTGAACAGAGGACCTCTGAGCATTTCCCTTGCAGAGTGGAGGCCTCAGGGGGAGACAGACCAGATCTGTGCTAAACACAGAGACAGGGCATGAAAGCAAGCAGGGATAAAGAAAATAGGGGAGATTGCTTTTAAATCAAGGTGTTTCTAAGGAGAGGATTTTTAAGGGAGACCTGAGGGTTAGCAGGATGGGGCCATGAGCATGCCTGAGGATGGAGACCCGGTTCTTGGCCTTGGTTATAGGCGGAATGAACCCCTAGGCAGAAGCATGGCTTCCTTGGGAATTTCAAGGAGCTGGAGGGATACACAGGCAGAGTCCAAGACTTAAGATTCAAATGAGATAATCCAGGAGCTTTGGATGGGCAGGAACAGACAGGGCCTGACAGGCCCAGAAGTATGTTTGTTTGGATTTTTTTAATATGATGAGTAATGGAATTTCTCATCATGTCTTCTTTTTACCTTTCTGTCTGTCTCTGTCTGTCTGTCTGTCTGTCTCCCTGTCTCTCTCTGTCTCTGTGTGTGTGTCTTTCTTTCTCTTTAATTTGATGAGTAAGGAAGCTTCCTTGCAAAATTCTTTCATTACAAAAATTCCCCAATGCATACAGACACCGAGCAGTCCAGTAAAACCCTGCCCACCTCACTCCAATGTGACCAGGCTCTGCCCTCCCTTCCCGGCTCCTATCATGTGGACAAAAATCCTCTCCTAGGCATCATTTCACGTATCAGTGAAACAGGAGGACTCTTTCATGGGGGAGAGCAACCCACATTGAAGTTTACATCTCATGAAAGAGTAAGTTCAGGATAGCATCAAATACCGAAGCGTCTTATGCAGGAAGAGTCCCGAGATGTTATTTACTCTTAAAATATCATCCTGGCTACTCATGAGCAGAATGGACTGGAAAAAAAAAAATAGAGGCAGATGGTAGAACATAGAATGGAGGCTAGAAAAAACATAGAGGCTAGACAGAGAGACAGAGAAAAATGTAGACAGAGGCTAGACAGAAAAGGCAGAGCAAAATGTAGACTAAAAAGGTTGTTTTTTTTTTTTTAAGTATTTTTAATTTGCCTTTTGATAGTTCCATCCTTGTACCCTCCTCACCCCCCTCTCCCACCAGATCCCCTCCTCCATCCATCTCCGATGACTATTTTGTTTCCCCTTCTGAATGAGATTCACACTTCCTCCCTTGGGCCCTCCTTGTTACTTAGTTTCTTGGGTCTGCCGACTGTAGCATGGTTACCCAACATTTTATGGCTAATGCCCACTTCTAAGTGAGTATATGCCGGGTGTGTCTTTCTGGGTCTGCATTCCCTCACTCAGGGTGATGTTCTCAAGTTCCATCCGTTTGCCTCAAATTTCATGGTGTCTTTGTTTTTAATAGCTGGGTAATATTCCATTGTATAGATGTGTCATGTTTTCTTTTTCCATTCTTTAGTTAAGGGTCATCTAGATTGTTTCTAGTTTCTGGCTGCCATGAATAAAGCTGAGGGTGGGAGGTGGGAGAAGGCTGGGAGTGAGAATGGAAATTGGTGGGGGAGGGGCATCTCAGGGATTAGCTGGAGACCCGGGATGGGGGAGGCTACAGAGAGTCTGTAGAGGAGACCCTACCCCAGATTCCTCCCAGCTGGGGTATAGAGACTTAGGTGGCCACCTCCTCTAGCCACGTAGGACTTCTGTGGAAGGAGGGGGACATTAACCCACCCACAAAACCTTCAACACCAAATTTGTCCTGCCTACAGGATGTGCAGGGATAAAGATGGAGCAGAAACTGAGGGAACAGCCAATAAATGACTGGCCCAACTTGACACCCATCCTAAGGGAGAGAGCCAATCCCTGGCACTACTAATAACACACTGCTATGCTTGCAGACAGAAACCTAGTATAACCTCCTGAGAGGTTTTATCCAGCAGTAGATGGAAACAGATGCAGAGACCCATAGCCAAACATCAGCAGAGCTTGGGGTGTCCTGTGGAAGAGTAGGGGATAGGATTGAGTGTCAAGGGATCAAGGGATCAGAGGGGTCAAGGACCCTACAAAGTCAACTAACCTGGTCCCAAGGGGCTCACAGGGACTGAACCATAAACCAAAGAGCATTTAGGGGCTGGATCTAGGTCCCTTACACATTTGTAGCAGATGTGTAGCTTGCTCTTCATGTGGGTCCCCTAACAAATGGAGCTGGGGCTGTCTGTGATTCTGTTGCCTGACTTTGGATCCCCCTCCCAACCCTGCCTGGTTGGGCCTCAGTGGGAGAGGAGGTGTTTAGTCCTGCTGGGACTGAATGTCCTAGGGTTGGCTGATACCCAAGGGAGGCTTCCCCTTTTCTGAGGGGGACCAGGTAATAGGGGAGGGGTGTGTAAGGGCAAGACTGGGAGGAGAGGAAGGAGGAGGGCTACATTTGAAATGTAATGTGAATAAAACTAAATAATGAAAAAAAGAGAATCCATACATGATATAAAGTATCATACCCACTACCCCACCCTGACTATATCCAATCTCCCCCTGAAACCCTAATCCCTCAAACTTCATGTCTTTTTTTATTTATTATTGTTGTTGTTTATTTTTAAGTCCACTAAGTCTGCATACACTGGTCATGGTCATTCTCTACAATGAATAAAGAATTCTCTCTCCCCCAGCAACCACCAACGGCCAGTGGCTCCTCCATAAGGGGTAGGCTCCAACAGCATCCCCTGCTCCATGCCAGTATCTTTCTCCCCTTCCTTCCTTCCTTCCTTCCTTCCTTCCTTCCTTCCTTCCTTCCTTCCTTCCTTCCTTCTTTCCTTCCTAATTCCTATGTACATGAGAGTACCTGAATGTATAAATGCATACCAAGTGACAAGAGTGACCAAGGAGGGAAGATGAGGGCTTTGGCTCCCTTGGAGTTGGAGTTATAGGCAGTTTTGAGCCACCTGACTCCTATGGGTGCTGGGAACTGAGTTGGGTTTTCTGGAAGAGCAATGAGCACTCTTAACCACATGAGCCACCTCTCCAGCCCCAGGCTTGCTCTTGTGTAGATCTTGTGCAGATAACCACAGCTCCAGTGAGTTTGTGCGTACAACAGCCGTGACATATTCAGAAGACAGCATATCACAAAATACTCCTCCCCATCCTCTGGACTTCACAATCTTTCCACCTCCTCTTCCTTGATGTTCCCTGAACCTCGGTGAGCGGGGATTGGCAGTTGGCATAGATGTCCCATCTACAGCCGAGCACTCTGGGTCACTCAGCGCTCAGCTTTTTGAATGTTTATGAGTCTCTGCATTCCTGGCTACTGTGTACTAAGTACTGTGTATTGAGAAGTGTGTACTGAGCACTGTGTACTGAGCACTGTGTACTGAGTACTATGCACTGAGAGTCCAGGAGAAGCAACAGCAGGTGGGCAGAAAGTGAGGGAGAAGAACTGGGCTTTGGGGGAGTACTGTCATTCCTATGAGCTTGCTGGAGAGGATACAACCTTCTTCCTTGGCCTTTCCCATTCTCCCCTCTTCGTTTTCCTCCGCATGCTTGATGCATGCCCTGGAAGGATAGGGCCCTGGCTGCAGGCCAGAGAAAAAAGGAGATACTCACTTTTCAAGAAAGACTGAAAGCTATCTGTGTGCAGTCAGGTTATCTGTCTTGTATGAGAAGTGAATCTTGATGTCTCCTGTTTTCAAGCCCCCAACACCCATCCCAACCCTGAGAATCATCCCTGGAATCCCTTCACATATATGAAAGGTGAATTGTGACTTCTTCAGGCATGAAGGCAACTTCTTTTAGCAATGTCCCCAACCTGAGATAAGTCCAGAAGTGAACCTAGTCGTGGTGGTGGGGTCTGCAAACATATTCAGTCAGAACCTTTGAGTAGAGCAGAAGAATGTCCCATCTGGGCAGATATAGTCCCTAGGCACACAGCTTTGCTAGCTAGTTGGCTAGTGTCTTTCTAAAAATAATGATAATGATGATAGTAATAATAATAATAATAACAATAATACAGAGGCTTCTTTCTAGGGTAGTGTGACCCTATTAGGCTATTCCTGGGCAACAGAAAAGAACCACAGCTATCATTTGCAGTGGCCCAAAACATTGTCCTTCCCTTGGTTACTTTAAATCTAGCCAGGGAGATGACATATACATTGTGATAATCTTGGACTCTGCGTGTGTGCAAGCATGTGTGCAGGCATGCAATTGTATGTGAATGTGCATGTGAGCACCTGTATGTGGGTGTGTATCTGTGTGCATGCATCCATGCATTTGTGTGTGAATGTGTGTGTGTGTGTGCATGAGGCTCACATAGAGGAGCAGAAGCCATTATCCTGTGATAATAATCCAACAGTCTGGAAATGTACCTCTGAAGTACAGATTGAACTGAGTGTCTAGGGCAGGGTGGGAGAGGGAAAGCATGTGGCTGAGGGTATCCCCACTCCTCCTCCTGTGGGATAAGACAACACCACAGAGACCTGAAAGTAAAGAAGAGAAAAGAACTTTCTGGAAGGTCACAGTGGTCAGCCACAGTCAATACTGCTGGGGTATCTGAACATAAAAAAAAAAAAAAACAGAGAAAACGTTCCAGGAAAGTTTTGTTTATTTATTATTTTAGGGTAGTGAGTGAGTCAGATACCACATTTCCAGAGGTTCAGTAGAGAGACAGAGCCTGCTTTTGCATGAATTTAAGAAATCTGGCAGGAAGAGGGAGTTGAGAAATAGCATGAGAGCTGTGAGGGGCAAAGGGTCAAGTGGAGCCTTTTCAAGTCAGGAAATGGCTGCTTCTATTTAAAGGTGTTATGAAAAGAGTCAGTAAAGACTGAGAGACCGAATGTACCTGAGAAGATCCACCACATAGAAGAGATGGGTCTCCTGGGAATCAGAAGGCTCCTCTCCTCAGAGAAGGGCAAGCTCCAGAGAGATGTGAGGAGTGATTTGGGGATGAATGTGGAGATGAGAGAGGGGTAGCCTTAATTACTTTGAGCACATATGAGGTGAGCATGAATTACAGTCCTGTTTTACCTGGGGAGACTCTTAAACTCTACACCCAGATTCAGAAAGTCTGGGCTGAGGGCCAGTGCTGCATTTGACTATAATATCTGGTTACTGAAAGCCCCAGAAGATGGAAACAAACAACACAGAGGAGAGGGGACAGCATTTTGGAGAAGAATGGAGCCCACAGCCCCAGAATGGAGGGGCTTACTAGCCAGATGAGTCAGGAGGAAAGGCCAACACAGAAACACAACCTGGTGATATTTCAGAATAGGAAGATGTGATGTTTTCCCTAGAAATGACAACTAGAACTTCTGTAAAGTTATTAGGTAACATGAAATTGGTTTCATAATAAATTCAGGACCTCTAATATCAACAGTTCTTGAAACTGGGTTGTATATACCCAGCCAAACTATCTTCTCATCAAGAGAGTATGAAGCTTTTTATACCCAGCCAAACTATTATCACTCACTCCCATGGGAGGATGCCTTAATATAAAGCACAATTTTGTTTGCTTTGAGACAGAGTCTTGCTATGTAGCCCAAGTTAGATTCAAACTCATGACCCATCTTTCTCTCTCTGAATGCTGGGATCATAGCCAGTGGTTGGCAACCTCCAGTAAACCACTATTCTTTTTTAGTTAGAGGCTTAGAAATTCTGTAGGTTCAGGTGGTTTCTTACATCATCCTTCAATGAGTCTGTCAACATAATGGTAGTCTGATATAGTGTAGATTGCCAGGTCTTTCTCTAGAAATCAAAAGCTGAATAACATGGGGGAAGATGTGATTCGCAGTGACGTAGATATGGGGATAAATCACACACAAATAAAAATATATCAAAGGAGCAAAAAAGGTTTCTGAACATGCAACCAATAAAATTGATTTAAGCCCAATGTGCTCACCTATGTAGCTTCACACAATTTCACTGTAGTCTTGGTTATGAACACATAACGTGTGTGCTTTTGCCATGTTGTCTCTCCATGTAATTCCAACTAACACTGCCTGAAGTGCCATGACCCAGGTCTGGGACTGTTGTATGCCAGGAATTGTGGGTTTTACTGCACACAGAATTTTCTTGTATAATAGAAACAGAATGGTTTAATTATGGAAAACAAAGACTTAATATTTTGCTACTGTCACTCTGGTATGTATCAAATTAGTATATCTTTGGATGGTATCCTGTTAGAATGTTTCAGTTTTAAAAAATTACTGTTTGTGTTGCTGACTTGAGTTTCATTTTTAAAAAGATTTTTAAGTGAATCTTGGCTTGGGATTAGGACAGAATTTCCAACAATTTCCGAAATGGCCCTAAAATACAATTCTGAAGTTTTGTATTACATATCTATGCAAAGCTGTGTTCTCCGAACTGATGACTATAAAAATCAAAATATTGATCAACTCTGAGAAAAACACTAAAGATGCTGTACTTCCTGCAGTGCCAAATACGCAACTAAGATTTCATTCTTTATATAAAGTAAACAGCTGCACCCATGTCATTAGTATGCAAATAATTGCTTTAAAATAATTCCTTTTGTAACTTACTACTGGTAAAGGTTTAAGTTTACCTGTTTCATACACCTGTATACCTAGAGTCACATGAAGTTTTCAATAAACAGTGGTTGTGAGCCAAAAAGGTTTGAGGAGGCCTTTATTAGAATACCAAGTGTGAATCTGAAGTCAATGGGCCTGGAGTGTAGAAACCATGCTGAGTCTGCACCCTGAGACAGACAACATGCATTTCTACCCTACTTTTTATATTTCATAGATTAATGATAAGTATGATCAGATTTTGGGGAAGTTAGGGCAACAGTAGTGAGCTGCCATCCTCACATGTCCTGGGACAAGCATGGGAGGATTGGCCAAGACTTGTGTCTGTAAGACAATAGGGACAGCACACCTGCACAGGTATGAATTGGGGAAAGCTCATCTAGACAGGTGTGCACTAGGGACAGTGCACCTGGACAGGTGTGCACTGGGAAAAAGTACACCTGGACAGGTGTGCGCTTACCCAATCCAAAGGCCAGAGGATGCATTGATGACCCGTTGTCCTTTGCTTTTAGAACAAGAGTCAGCAAACATTTGTAAAGGATCAGAAATTTAATAGTTGAATGTATTAGCAGGGCAAAAAGCCTCTGTTGCAACTAGGTAACCCCCTCCCCCAAGCCCCCTCTCACCTTAAGCATAACTCCTGGCTTCTGCGAACCCACAGGAAATAGGAACGGAGGACACTGAGGACAAGAGGAAGTATCTTTGAGGTAGATGAAGCCCAACCCCACACAAAAGGGTTAAAGTATCAGTAGGCAATATGTAAATGAGTATGAATGGTGAGTTTCAATAAAACTTTATTTATAAACACACAGAGAGAGGGCCAGATCCAGGTCATGGCTATAATTCGCCAGTTCCAGCTCTACCGAGACGTCTACTTTCATTATCTTGAGAACCGCCAGATCATTTGAAAATGTTAAGTAACCACCAAGAAATGAACTTTAATAAAAATGGCTAATGTTATTGAGTGCTTATTCGATGTCAGACCTTTTATTATCTTGTTCGATCTTCCTAACCTTACAGCACAGCTGCCTTTTATCAGTCTCATTTCATACATGAGGAAACGAGCACTTAGATCACCCTCTGGCACTGTGTCCAAGCCCATCACCCATCTTGTATCTTACCTTTAAAAGGAAACCCTCCATTATCTCAAATCCTGGCTCACGCTGGTCTGGGAACATAAGTGGAATCGTATTTTATGTGCGCTGACTTTTACAAATTCTGTAAAGTTTTACAAAGAGAAGAGTCTATTTCTGAGAGAAAGCAAGCATGCCCTCCCCATTCGAAGCCAAAGATGAACGTTTCTACCTCGTGCGTGGCTGGTGAGAAGTGACTTGGAGCCCTCGACACTTCTACCCCTCAAGGTCTTTAGCTTGCAAAACCTCGCTTCTTAGAAATGAAATTAGTTCATGTGGCTATATGTATTATAGATAGTCATCAAACATTGGGTTAATTTTTTAGAGATTAGTGAGTGTTTGCCGTGAATACAAATATCGGAAAACACACATTTGAGGTGTAAATAGCTTAATTTGCAAGGTCACGATAAGCAAAGACACAGTAATGGAATAAAGAGGCTGTCCACGCAGGATGCGTGTTTTCTCCCGTTGTTTTAATTACTCGGAACTTGTACCCGGCACAGAGCTCCACGGGGGAGAATCACTGCTTTCGAGGGGCTTGCAGTCCAGTGAGGGAAGGTGGACAGTAAATAACTAGGCAAGCTAGAGGGCTAGATTGCAGCCCAGGATATCAGTTAGTGGTAAAAATGCTAAAATGAGGTTCAGAGACGACTCCGTTGGTCAAGTGCTTCTTGGGAAAGCTGGAGGACATGGATCCCATTCCCAGCACCGATAGAAAATGCTGGGCATGATGGCACACGCTTGTAATCCCAGCACTGGGGAGTTGGAGACGGTCAAGCTTCTGGGGCCACTGGCCAGCCAGCCTTGCCCAACCTGCAAAGTTCCAGATAGACCCTCTGTAAACAAGGTGGGAGGTGCCAGGGATAGCTAGGGCTGTCAACTGATAGCGTTTAGAATCACCTGGAAGATGACATATGAGCCTGCCTATGAGAGATGGCCTTGATTATATTAACTGATGTGAAGAGACTGTTTTTAACTAGACTAGGGGCATTCTGCCATCAGGGAATACAGAGGTCAGGTGACTACTTCCGGACAGGTGATACAGAGGTCAGGTGATTACTACTCTTCCGGTTATGAACACTTTGACTATCTCTCTAGAGTTGGGTTGCTCTTTGAGAGTGATTGGCAGCCAGGTTTCACTGGTCAGGTACCATTTGAAAGACGTTGCTGTAAAGGCAAAGCAGTGAGCCCCCTGGCTATTTGGAGGGAGGGCGGTGCAAGCACAGGGATCACCAAGAGCAAAGTCCAGGGGCAGGCCTGCATGTAGCAGAGCAGAAAGAGGGCAAGCAGGTCAGCTCTGTGCTTGGAACTTTGATCAGAAAACGCTCGCCCTTTGAGGTGTAAGAACCTGGCTCTAGTGGCCCCGAAGGGCAGATCTGGTGGTCTCTCTTGTTCTAAGCCTTGTTAATGAAACCTTGCTTGAGTCAGAGTTTATCACTCTGAGTCTGAATGGTCCTAAATGATTCTAAATCTTCATCCAATTCAAAGATCAATGACCCAGCCCCCCAGAGGCAGGTTTCTCTGTGGTTACATGCTCATGCACTTTATGGCAGACACATTAAAGACGTTGTCAAAGAAAAACGATTCCTACAATCACAAAGCAAGTGTTCTGTCTCAGTCAGCTCCCTCCCTCCTAGGCCCCTTCGACTCACATTTAGAGCGCCCTCTCCTGTCCAGTGCTAGTCAACATCCCCCGCTGGGAGCGCATCTGGGACCTGAGAACCCCTGGCTCGGGAACAGTCTTAGAAACAAAAGATGGCTATCTTTTCTCACGCACTCTCTTTCTGTCCCAGACTAGCCTACATTTAGCAGTTTTATTGTTTTAAAATACTGTCTCCTGTGGTCTCTTAACCTCTATTTTCTCTGGCTTGCATCTGGCTCCCAACCAACATAGCCATGAGTATTTCCACACTTTTGTCTGTACTTGGAGAATCTTTTCAGTTTCTCTAAATCTCAGGCCCTCTTTTCCTAGAGAATGAATGGATGTTACCAGACGTGGGAGCAGGACCTTCACGGTGGATCAATTTCTTTTCTCTCTTTCTCATTCTCTCTATATCCTCCCTTTCTTCTCCCTTCCTTTTCTCCCTCCTTTCCTCCCTTTCTCTCTATGTTCCTTTATTTCTGTGGAAACAGGGTCTCTTGTACACCAGACTAATCCCAAGCTTGCTATGCATCCAAGGATGATCCTGAAGTCCCCATTCTTCTACCTTTGCCTTTCCTGAGTGCTGGAATACAGATGTATACCACCATGCCCAGTCTATATGGTGCTGGGGACTGAACCCAAGACTTCATGCTTGCTAGCCAAGAACAGAACTGCATCCCCATCTGAAGAAGAGGAAGAACGGGGTGTGATCACTCAATCCTAGCACATGGAAACTTAGACAGGAGGTTAGCAACTCTGAAGTCAACTTGAACTAAATCCCAGCAAAATTCTGTCTCAGAAAAGAAAGGAGACCACAGCTTGGCTAAGCCAAGAAGAGTCTCACTAGAAGCTTTGTCTTCCCATTTGGATGGGAAATGTCTACCCCCTACCATGCAATGCACTTGGTCCCCAGCTGATGGCGCTGTTCTGATCAGTTGTAAAACCTTTGCAACAGTTGTGTGTGGCTAGGGTTAGGTAGTGGTGAGGATGAGGATAGGGGTGGGTTTGAAGGTGATATCCCAGGAGCACTAGCTCTCCCCTCTCCCTCCTCCCTCTCTCCTTCCTTATCTACCCAAGATGTAAACAAGACCCACCACACAAGCTCCCATGACCACCTAGGAAGTCCTCTCAGCCACAGTCTCATCTCAGCCATGATGGATTGTTCTCACTGCCACTATGAGCTAAAATAAGTCTCTCCTTCCCTAAGTTGCTCCTGGCAGGTGTTTTGTCACTGTGATGAGAAACTTCACTAATATACCTGTATTTCAAGGCAACTTGTTTTCTTGGTTCCTCTGGGTAAGATAATGATGCTTTCTGAAGGTCCCTGCTCTCATGGGGGTTTGGGGGGGGGGTTGCCCAGCCCTATCTACAGCACCCTGAGATCTGATGGAGAGAGAACTATCATCCAGGAAGGAGACGCTGAAACCGTGGTACTGGGAAGAATAAACAGTGTCTGGGATTTTGCTCTGAAAAAAATCCATGGTTTGAGGACCACCTCAGCCTTGGCTCCTCTCTGCTCTCTCGCTTCTCTTCTGAACGGTGTGATGTCCGGTTCTTTGGCTCCACTGTTTCCGCCTTCACAACTTCATCTAAACAGCCATGGGAGTGGGCTTCACAGCTGTGGGTGGAGCCCTGCAGCTTGAACAGCAACAGCGAAGGACTCTGGTGACTATGTATGCTGGGAGTGGAAGCATCTGTCTGTGCCTCCAGGGTGTCCCCACTGGTCCCTGATGCCACCCAGTGCCTGTGGAACACACACTCTGATCCTGTAATTGAACACTCTGTTCTAGCTCCTGTTACACTAGAAATTGAAACAGAAAAAAAAAAAGTTTTATTTTTTTATTTTTTTACGCAGTAACCACATCAAAAAGCTGACTCTGCCTGACCTATCCTGAGCTCTATTTATGTAGAAGGGAACAGAGGCTGGGCTCGGTGTCCAAGGCAGGGAGTAAAGAAGGGGGTGATCTTCTATGATAGCATACAGCTCCCCCCATTACCTGCCCCAGCTATTGTCTTCTTCCTAGACATTGTAGTGATGTGTCTCCTCTGCGGTGAAGTTTCCCTGGTAAATAATACCTTCTCGCTAACAACGTATGATGGAGAAGTGGTCCTTGTGTACCATGGACGTTTTCCTAGGAAAGGTAGCATTTTAGCCACTTACCTGCTTAGAAGGGGAGGGAAAGGCGTTCTGGAGCAGCCAGGGCGTCCTTCTCCTCTGAAATGAATTCTTCTGCTGCTGTCTGCCTCCGTTTAAGTTCAGAGGCAAATGCAGGGAGAGAAGTCTTGCCCAAAGACTAGACCTGATGATGGAGGGAGATGGGATCTAAATAAGGGAGTAGACTCAGCCTGTCCTCGGAGCATTGCAGGACAGCTGTACACTGTATCTGTGAGTAATTGAAAGGGTGGGGTGGCAATGGTGGAGGGGGTGCAGAGCCTGGAAAGGCACACAGACCCTGCTGATGGGGTACCCACAGTAGCTTCACCTTCTGTAACACTCTCTCTCTCTCTCCCTCTCCCTCTCCCTCTCCCTCTCCCTCTCTCTCTCTCTCTCCCTCTCCCTCTCCCCCTCCCCCTCCCCCTCCCTCTCCCTCTCCTTCACCCTCCCCTCCCTCTCTGTATGTGTGTGTGTGTGTGTGTTCTAACATGACGATGCATATGCGTGCACATTTGAGAGGAGGTCACGGGGCAACCTCAGCTGTCTATCCTCAGGTGCTGTCGACCTTGCTTTTTTAAGATAAACTCTCTCATTGATCAAGTAGGTTAGACTGGTTGGTCCGACACCACCAGGAATCCACCTGTCTTCATCCCTCTATCACAGGGATTACACGTGAGCACCACCCATCTAGCTTTCTGTAAAACGGGTTGTGGGGGAGGGTATAAAACTCAGGAACTCCAATGCTTTACCCACTGAGCTAGTTTCCTAGCCCCCTTGGAACTTTCTAACTATCCTAGGGGCACCAAAAATGAGGGAATGGTGTCTGCAAGTGACTTTTTCAGAAACAAATTCCTCTCAGAGGGATAAGAAGAAAACTACCTTTCTGGAGTTGCATAGGCTGAGCCCCCCTCCCCAATCCTCTTTTCCAGATGGATGGAGGCAGACTGACTGAGAGCTTCGGGAATGGGGCCTCCCCTTAACCACACATGTTGGCATGGAAGACTGCCAACAAAGACAAGAGAGCACCCTCCCTTTCCTCGTCCTATCCCGGGAAAAAGGATCTAGATTTGTAAGGACACACCTGCCTGTGCAAAAGGTCTGCTCTTAGGACGAGCACAAATGCTATTTGGAGCCTGAACAATAACTAGCTCAGATTCTTGCAGTTACAAGTCTGGGCGCTGGCTCCAAATGGAGAAATCCACCAAGATTTTAGACGTTGGTACCCACAGGAACTCCAGCCCAAGGGCACAGACAGTCTCTCTGCTCCGATTGCTGGCTAAGAAGCCGTGCCTGCAAAACTGACTCTCAGGCCCCCTCTGTGAGCAAGCCGTGCAACAACACCCTAAAGAACAGCTGTTCCTGATGGGCTGGGCAGGGCCTGAGCTCTCAAGCGTGTAGTTCAGAGTCTGGGGGGTGGGGGTAGGGAGGCAGAATCTGGGCTTCTCACGACGGGAGGGGCGTGGCCACCGAAAGGGAAGAGATCTAGGTTGCTTGTCCCCGAAGCCACTCTTCAGTCAAAAACTCAGCCGGACAACAAGCCCTGGGCCTGGACTGGGCACAGACTGCCAGGGAGAAAGGCAAAAGCAGGATTTGAAGTGGACGGATGAATGTAAAGCAGTCTAGTTCTATTGCCACTAAATGCTCCCAGCTGTTCTTCCAAGGCAGGTGAGAAGAGAACGGACGAGCGACGAGAGGTGTTCAGTGCCTGCGTCCATTCCACAGCAAAGAGAACAGGCGTCCGGGACTGGAGAGGATGAGGCAGAGCCCTCAAAGTCAGTAAGATGCCTGAAGGGTAAAGACTAGAACCGGAAGATAACAGCGGTGTGTCTCTGAAGACCTGGGCCCAGGAGGCATGAAGAGAAAAGCTGGCAAAGGTGAAGGGCCTCGGTCCTTCCTTTTGCAGCCGAAATACTGAGCTTGTAAGGCTGATTTCTCCCAGCAGGCTCAGTGCCAGGGACTACACAGTCTTTTAGGAAACCCACGGAAATGTTTTAATTTCTTTTAAAATCAGGGGAAAAATTAAATGAACTTTTAAATGAAAGAAAATGTTTTAATATGTAGTAATATATTTGTTTTTACGCCAACACAGCCGCAAAATATTACTTTTAATATTTTTAATAGAGAAAAGAGCCCACGGAGGTAGAGGCGCCTGTTGCCTGTGAGTGCAAAACTGTTAAAGGGGTCTTATAGCTCCTGGCCTTCCCACACCAGAAGGTACATTCTGCTCCCTCCCCTGGGCCACGAGGGAGGACCCCTCTGGCTCTGTCCATTGTGTCTCCGCTGCCAATGTGCCTTTAAAGGGAGCTCAGACGAAGAAGAAGAAACAAAGGACGCACGAGTTTGGCACCAACTTCACTTTCTCAGCCTTCTGCAAGTCCCAGACTTCCCCTTTATCTTGCTCTCCGCCCTGAGCGTTTCCAGACTTTTAAAGAGTCTGACCTGGGAAGGAAAAACTGGAATCAACCGGCTGACCCGCACACACACACACACACACACACACACACACACACACACGCCCTTCCCAAACTGTCCTGCCCCATCGAATCCAGAGGGGTGCTGGGGGCTCCTGCCTACGGGAGACTTGGATGAGGCCTTCGAGGGAGAGGGAGGGAGGAAAGGAGGGAGGGAGGGCTGAAGCTAGAAGACAAGGCCGGAGAGAACAGCTCGCTCGTGGCCCGCACTACTGCCCTCCGGTGGGTCCCGGAGAAGCCAGGCGCCCGCAGCCGCGCACAACGGATTGGGTTTCTGCGGGGCTCGCTCCCGGGCCTGGCTCGGGGCCGCCGCCGCCCCCTCCCTGCGCGCAGGCTGCGCTCCAGTCGCGGCCACGGGGTAGCGCTCGGCCCCCCTCTCCGCGTCTCCGCCTCCGCCGCGCTCGTCCCGGCTCCCGCTGCCCCCGCAGCTCCGGCTCGGCGCAGGCAGACTCTCAGGCTCGGCAGCAGAGCGGCTCTTAGGACGCTGAGCCCGGGCAGCCCAGGGCTCCAGGTTCCGCGAGGCAGCGGCTGCCGAGGTGGGCGAGCGGCAGGCACGGCCGAGGTGCGGGAGCGGCCGCGGAGACTCAGGTCCCCGCGCTGGGCGAAAACGCCAGGCGGCCGAGGCGGCGCCGAAACCCCGGATCCCAGGGCTGCGGGCTGGGCTTTCCCGGTGTGGCTCGCGCCGAGCTCCATCCCGGGTGCGGCGGAGAGCAGGACCCGCCTGTCTCCTCCTCGGGATCGCCCGCAAGAGGCTCGGCGACCGGGCGCTGGCTGGAACCCGGGCAGCCCAGCCGGGTACCCGAACCGGGCATCCATCCCTGCCCGCAGCTGGCGCAGACATGGGCGCACGGGGCTGCGCGCCGGGCTGTGGGACCCGCAAAGTTTGCTAGCCGGGGTGCTCAGAGCCTAGGGCGAGCCCCGCACCGAAGCCCCAAGGGAGATTGCCCCGAAATCACTGAATTGGGCGCGCGAGGACCGCGGAGCTAAGAAGGGTGGCTCGGCCCCGCTAGATGCCTTCTGCAAAGTTAGAAGAGAAGAAAACTTCGGCTCCAGGGAGACTCGGACCGTTATGCTAACCGCGCCCCACCGAGCCCTGCGCCCCTTCTAAAAGACACCCAGCGCCCGCGCCTGCCACTGTGCTCCGCTTGCATCCAGTCCCAGGGGCCGGGCGCCTGGAACCGCGGTGACTACGTCGGCCCGGGAGAACCCAACCAGGGGGCGGGGAGGGGGCGGGAGGCGGGCAACGTGGCCACCAGGAGGAAGTTTCCTGAAGTTGTCCTCTCATTCGAGAGCCCATCCAGCGACCAGGCCGGATCGCAGAGGTCGCCCCGCCTGCGAGAAGTAGTCTGAGTCGGGGTGCTAAGGGATACAGGCACCCCGAGTTTGAGAGGAGTCTTGGCCTCTTTCTGCTCTCCCCTCGCCTTACGGAATAGCCAGCGCAGAAAGAGGAGAAAGCATCTGGGGTCGCCAGTGCGGCCCCTACGGGCATAGTGTCCAGGACTTGGCCACGCAGTCTCCCGGGACCCCACAGGATTATAAAGCAACTCGCAAAGAGGGGGCAAAGAGGACCCCACCGTCAGGATGGCCAGCATGTGGCGGCTGCCGATCTGGACTCTACTAGCCCTGCATCGGATCCACTCGGCCGGGCCCAAGGTACGGTATGGGCGACTTTCTCCACGTGGACTGGAGAAGGGGTTCGAGTGGGTGGAAGAGAGGTGCCCCCTTAAGACACCGCGTTTGGCCCAAGCTGGACCATCTCTTGTACGTCTCAATGCTCTCCGCTTCTTCGACTTTTGGGGCTCTCTTTGGGGTGGGGCAGTGTCCCCATACTTCTGGCCTTTCTGGACGGGGAAGATGAGGTTGCCGGAAGTGGTAGAGAAAAGCAGAGGTGCAGTAGGTGGGCCTTTGTGGGTACCCTCTGGCCGGGGTAGGAGGGGCGCGTCATTCAGTGTCTTGGCTCCATTGAACTCCCTAAGCTCCTGGTCCTGCTTGACATCCTCAAGGAAGGGCAAAACCATGCCAAGCAGGCACTGGGTGGTCCCGGGCGAGAAGATGGGGGCAGTCAGAAGCTGGGAAGAAGCCGTAGTGGGGACTCAGGGTGCTCGCTTGATTTCTCCTCAAGAGTAGCTACTCTGCTTGGCCACATATGGGAGCCCGCGCCTGGCTGCCTGGCCAGCCCGGGAGCTGGGGCGGATTGGCGGCACGGTCCTGGAGCCCAGCGGCGAGGACAGCGGTAGACCCAACCCCCACCCCACCCCCGACACACCCAACGGCAGCCCCAGCCTCCAGCTTCCACTGCTAGCTGGATGTCTGGCCACTGCTGCTTTGATCTGTAGCTGCCCAGAGCAGACAGCCTGACGATGGAGGGCGAGTGTTCAGTTGGGGGTGTTGAAAGGAGGTGTGATGGGGTTGTCCCTCCCCGCCTCCTGCAGCGGATGCCCACACCTCTCTGGGGTCCCCTGGAGGGTCATGGTAGGCTAGGGCGGCTGCATTCTTGCGTTTGGGTTCGAGGATCCAGTTGGTGGTGGCCGTGGTGGCCGAGCGGCGCCTGCTGGGGGCAAAGGGAGAAGTAGTCTAGATTGAATCCCCAGACTCACCCATTCGACTTTAGATTTCCTTTGGCTTTCCAGGCTCACAGAGACGCCAGCCCTACCCAAGAGCCAGGGGCTGCAGGGCTTCAAGAGGGACTGGGATGGCGCTGCAATCCCCCTACAGAGTCTTTCTCCACTTCTTGGGGTCCCAGAGCCTCAGAAAAGAAGGGTCCCCACTGTGTCCCAAGACAGGCAGTCCTGAGAGCCAAGATCAGAGATGAAAACGATCAGTTGTCGCTCACAGGGCTGAGGAGAGGACTTTTTACAAGGCAATTTAGGTAAAAGCACTTCGAAAATTTCTAATGAGCGCCATAAATGTAAGGCAATAAAAGTTATTATTTTTATAGTGATCGTAAAATCTTCCAGTAGGCAGGGACCTCAGAGGTCATCGAATTCTAGTAGCCATTTAACAGATGGGGAAAACTGAGACCCTGTGCAACGAACTGACTTGCCCAAGAGCACTCTGATATGCGGGATAGGTATTCAGATAGAGACCTAGGGAGTTCTGAGCCCCTCTCTCTAACAGGTACCTCTGTAGCCTCTCCTCTAGGATGAGACTGTGGGGACGCAGGACAGTGGCCCTGACAGAGTTGGAATGGGCTGTCCTCCACCCTGGGTACCTGGCCAGTTTGTTCTGAGATGGCCCTGGAGGGGTTGGTTTCTGAGGGGTAGCTTGTGTGGACCGATTTAGCCCCCCTTTCGTCCAGACTCCACCATGACTGTGTAACTTGACTTGGAGGGGCAGGGAGCTCACCAATTGCTCTCCCATCTGGGACCAGGCCCTTGGGGAATCTCCAGAGCACCTTTTAGTGTGGTCATGTCCCAGCCACCTCCACAGCTGCCCACACTCCTGAAGCCAAGATGCCAGAGTTTTACTGAAGTTACAGTTTCCCATTTCCGTGTCTCTCCCAGGAAGAGCTCTATTCTACTGACAGGATCAGAGAAGCATTTTTCTGACACACACACACACACACACACACACACGCACACGCACACACACACACACACACTGGTAGCTGTTTTCTCTCAATGTAGGGCTGCCCAAGCCTCTTCTGCTCTGATTATGGTCTCTGGCTCTTCGCATGTTTGCTTGCCAGCACTGCCCCCCTCCTTCCATTTGTCGCCCTGCAGAGAATTATGGGAAGAAAATTTCTGGACTCCACCTTGGGGGCAATGCTAGGCTGCTATCCAAGGGGTGAGGCACAGGGTCATTTTTTTTTAAATCTACTTTGGGGTTAGTTTTTCTGCCTCTACGTTCCTGCCATTACTCCTTTGAGGATAGTTAAAGCCTCCAGCATCTCTCTGACCACATAGGGTCTGTCCTGCAGACATGGCACACACTGAGACACCCAGCAGCTGCTTCTCCTTTGAAACAAGTGTCTTGCGGTTACTCCTGTGGGGTATTATGGAGACTTTTGCCTAGTACTTTTTCCAGGTGCTGCACTAAGCTACATTACCTGGTTGTACTGAAACCTATCATTTGGCCCTTTCTCCCCAACTCACTCTTACATGATTCCAGCTCATTTCTCAGACAAAATGCAGTAATCACATTGAAAAAACGTTCCCTCTCAAACTAGAAAGAGGGGAAGGGGCTCTCATGATCTGGCAAAGACAGCTGCAGAGATATTTCTGCAAGACTGTTAGTCGCTGGAGGCCTCAGTTTCCCCATCTGGACCTTGGAACAATATCTCCCTCTTTGCAGATCTGGCAAGGCTTAGAGGTATTCCAGGGAAAGGCCCCTGCAAGTCTTTCATACACACACACACACACACACACACACACACACAGAGAGAGAGAGAGAGAGAGAGAGAGAGAGAGAGAGAGAGAGAGAGAGAGTCAGAGACAGAGAGCGAGAGACAGAGAGAGAAAGAGATCTGCAAACTTCCTTTTTGACTACATTGATATTTCCTGAAGTGGGTCTTAATACTCTGAGCTCCCAGGAACTAGTCACATGTAGATTTCCACCATACCCTAGAAGCTGGGGTTGGAAGGCTCTGCGGATCCTGGCAGCCTGAATTCCTGAGTGCTTTGGAGAATTTTTCATATGCTAGTGAGCTTGGTCATTGCTAGAAGGTATCCAGGCTGGCCCAAGCTGCTGGGAAGAGGGCAGGGGCTGTCAAACCAGCCATTCTAGGAGGTTCCTTTTTCAATAGAATTGCACCCAGGGTGAGGGGCATAGAACAAGAGGACACTGTGGTTGAATGAACCAGACAGTGAGGAAACCCTGACAGAGGCCTAGACACTCTAGTCCCAGAAGCTCCTAGAGAGTCAGTCCCAAAGGGAGAAAGTTTAGTGCTGGGAGCTAATCACGATAAAAGCCAAACAGCACACGGGGGAATGGGATGAAAGTTTAATTACATGGTGTGGCTAAGCTGTAATTATTAATTACTGACAGCAAAAAATAACTTATTGATCAGGGCCTCTTGCTAATTACCAGGAGGCCTAGTGTCATGCTTGCCCGGGGCTCAGCTGTCAAAAGCTCCACAGGAGCATGAGCTTGGGGTGGGAAATGGACCTGCTTCCCCATCCCCTCTGTTCCACCCGTTCATCTCTCACCCCGGGTATCCCTTGATGTCAGTCTGGGGGTGGGGGGGGCCTGGAAACTCTTGGTATGGTGAGATGAGTGATGGCATTTGGTTCTTGCTGCCTCTGGCTGCAGAAATTCCCCCTTCATAGGGTGGGGTCACTCTGGATTCAGAGGCAGAAGCTAAATCCTGCAGGCAGCCTGCACCTGCTAAGGAAACTCTCATGCACTTGCTTGGCAAATATTTATCGACCACCTCTCCCTTACGTCCTCTACTGGAAGGCGGAAGTAGGGGCCAGGAACCTCATTCCATCAGGGAAGGGAGGCTGGGAAGGAGGCCAAATCCTTTACAGCAGATTGGTGTTTAAGCAGGACCTCAATGGCTGGCTTTAAGATGGTGTGTTAAACTGCATATCGAAACGTATTTGACCTTGTTCCCTAGGACACAGTTGGACTCTGAGCTAAAGGAAAACAAGAGAATGGGTTTGTTTTCTGTCCTAGAGCTTCAAAGAATGCCTGGGAAGTTATCCAGAGCTGTCCTCTACCTGCAAATCTAGGGCTAGCGCTTTCATACCCTCATGCAATGGAGGGCTCATTACTGTGAACTATGAAGCTGTTAGACATTGCCTCATGTTGATGAAAGAATTGGATTGTACGGGCATTGTTGGTTATTCTAGAATTTAATGGGTTCCCTGCTTGGCGGGAAGCCTATTCCCCGATTCCTGGCCCCTTTGGGTGAGTGGGGAGCTGTAACTGGAATTGACACGGGGTTACTGAGCTGCTGTGGGTTATCCACTTTAGCCCCCCTCCCCACCTCCCCAGCACATTATTGCAGAGGCCCCTGGAGCTCCCTAAGTGGTAAGAATTAGTCATTGTAATTTGGGACCTTGGGATGCCAATAGCAACAAATGGGCCAGCAGCAGATCCGTCTACTGCCTGTAATGGAAAGGAAAACAAGTCGGTTGTTGAGACGTCCCTAGCTACACAACACTTACCAGCCCCTGATGTCCTCATGCTGGGCAGATGCAGAGCCAGGGAGTCTTGCTGGGTAAAGAAGTGTCAGGCTGCCCAGGACCCCACCCCAGATGGGACAGAGAAAACTGGCACCTCTCTGGGCACACTCAGGGAAGGGAGTGTGAACCAAGCCATGACTGAGCCAGGAGCCTGGCAAAACCCTCCTGATGCTGAGATCAACCAGTGACCAGGAGTTCCCAACTTGGGTCAGCCCCTTTCTGCCCCAACTTCTATCAAAAGTGATGCTGAACTGCGCTACTGAGCCTATTTCCCGTCTCTGAAGTGAGGGAAGGACCGGCAACATCTAGCTCCTTGTGGTGGTTTGGGTGGTGAAGTAAGATTATCCAAATAACTCTGTAGATGTTCTTGATAATGTTCTGGTCCCGTGACTATAAGGATGGCTGAGTCCCTTCTCTGCTCCCTCACCAGGTCACCCACTCACTCATTCCTGTACCTCTGTAGAGCCTCCTGTTCTCAGAGCTCTCTGAAAGCTGACCTCTGACTGCCTCTAGCATTCCTGTAGTTACTGACACCCTGTTTGTTAGGACTCAGCTGATGTCCCTTTTGCATCCCTATGCTGTGGCATCTCAGAGCAGGTACCGCTGTCTCTGCCCTTCCTTCTGTGGGGCACCTCTCTCTCGGTGCGTTTAGTTGACAGTTGGTTCAACCCTGGTCTTTCCTGTATCAGTTTCTCTCTTGTATTCACTCCTGAATTCCCAGCTTCGAGAGCAGTGCCTGGTACACAAGGGCTCAACAAATACATATGAATATGAATGAACACATGAATGAATGAATGAATGAATGAATGAATGATACTTCCTCTTGCCACCTGGTCCTGCCTACTTCTCCAGCTTCTGGTCTGTCATCAATGAGAGGCTCCTTAGTGCCTGTGGTCTCCTTGGATCTGTGGAGACTTCCTTGTAGTAAGCAGCAGAGAACCCCAGAATAAGAGCCAGCAGTTGTAGCCTTTGCTGGTTGCTGATGGTTCTCGGCTGCCACTGACGGAGAATCCTGCTCAGACATTCTGGTACTCTTTCCCAGTCATTCTTGGCTCTAGTTCTGCCAGAGAAGCTGCCTCTAACAGGCCTGGGCTTGAAGCTTGAATAGCTTTGGGGTCCCTTCTGAGTCCCTGCCTGCTATCCTCTACCCTCATGGGATACAGGAGCAGAAAAGCAGGCTGAAAAGTTTGGGGTGATGCCTACCTGTACTTAGATGCACTGTATGGGATGCACAGGACCCTGTAGAGAGAGGAGACAAGCCGTGTCAACATCCAAAGACATCAGCCCCTCTCTTTTTAGCCATTGGCCAGCATTGACTACGGCCCCATGCAATATCAAGGGAGAAAAATAAACTCAGCGAAGCTAACTGCCCAGATGCTCTAGCTGAAACATCAAACTTTAGCATGATCCAAGAATTCTGTGATCCTAATGTGTGCCTTCTTGCCATTGCCCCAGGCTACCCCTTGGCATCTTCTACCTTCTTCTCAGTGAAACTCAACCATTGGTCTGGAAGATGCTTTGTCTGCTGTACTGTCAGGAGACAGAACTGGTCTAGGGAAGGCGGCAAAACTTAGGGCAACCGTGGGTTTCCTCCTCCTCCTCCTCCTCCTCCTCCTCCTCCTCTTCCTCTTCCTCTTCCTCTTCCTCTTCCTCCTACTCCTCTTCCTCCTCTTCCTTCTCCTCCTCCTTCTCCTCTTCCTCCTCCTCCACTTCCTCCTCCTCCTCCCCCTCCTTCTTCTCCTCTTCCTCCCCCTTCTCCTCTTCCTCCTCCTCACCATCATCATACCCCCTTCTTCCCTCCTCCTCCACTTCCTCTCGCTCTTCTTCCAGGCTTTGGCCTCCACCCCCGTTGTATTCTCACATGGCATGAGCTTGGCAGAGTTCAAGATTCCTTCTCTCTTTCCTTCCATCCCCTGCCTGGGGCATCCCAGAACTCTTGGAGGAGCCTTCCGCTGGTCTCCTGAGGCTTTGGTGGCTGGCTTGCCAGTGACCAAGCTCCACAGGAATCTCCCAAATGGAACAGGGCTTGGGATGAGGGAGGACAGAGGGAAGAAAAACAATTAAAATTTCATGCCAGCTAGGGAAGCGATTAGTAGCCCAAAGGGGCCATTAAATTTTGATGCCGTGATCATTCGGGGAGAAGGAAATATTACTGGCATGTGGCTCACGTAGGGGACTGAGCTTCTGTGGTGGACGTGGGGAAACTTGAGGAGCTATTGGAGCCAGGACCACCCTAGGCACCCCTCTGGGCAATATTAGATGCAGACCAGGGAGGCCGTCAATACGTGATTTAGAATCCAGGTGATGGGAGGGATATGGTCCAGTGCCCAAAGGCTTGGATTGCCACTGTATAGCATGAGCTCATGGTCAGTTAAGCCAGATTCTCCATATCTTTTTGAACTGTAGCCACCAACACAGCATGAAGCATCAGAGGCCCAGCTAGAGCAGCACAGACTGCTGAGGGGCCTCAGTCACGGGTGAACCCCTAGGTTTTTTCTTATCATTCACCGCTTGGGCAACTCTGGAAAACTCACAGAGGCTGTATGTACTTCGGTTTCTTCATTTGTAAAGTAGCAATAACAGTCCTATCTGCGTTGCTTGCTGTGACTGGGGTTAATGAGATAGGTTAAGAACCTAGAACACAGGATTCTTCACTTTACTGCTTCTTCGTCTTGGTAGGAGAGAAACAAGATAAACCTTGGGTCTGGGATTAAGCTGGTACCCTGGCCCCAAAGACTTCTGTTTCTTCTGTCTTCCACAAGCTTCCAGTGACATCTAAACCTCTGCATTGGCTATTTATTAGGCTAAGATACTCACTGTCTCTAGCCTAAAATGCAAACATGCCCCCCAGAAAGCCTACACAGGCAGCTGTTCACAGCTGTGCAAACTTCAGCGTCGGTGTTTTTACTAGATCCTTTCATAAAATGTCAAGTTGATACCAGTGGCTCTTCAGCCCAACCTATGGAGGATAACCAAAACAAACAAACAAATGAACGAACAAAACATAAATGTTAATATTGTTACCATCCAATAACATGCAAAGATCACTTGACCTGAGAAAAAGAGATGATGGTATATATAGTGCCCCGGGTTTTGTCCCCAGCACTGTTGGAGGACAGACAGATGGACGGACGGACAGATGGATGGACGGAAAGACAGGTGGTGACACACACACACACTGACAGGTGAGAAAGAGAGAGAGATGGGGACGGAGAATTGGAAAGGAGAGAATAAGAGAGAGAAAGAGAGAATGGCAATGTAGGTCAGCTGCTTCCCAGAGCACTGCTTTGATCTAGGCAAGATGGCCCCACAGGCACTGCTTGCCACACTGCTTCGGACCTACAGGTCCAGGGATTAAAAACAAGTCTTCCATGAGGCATCCCCCAGCTTTTCAGGCCCAGGGACTAGGAAGGCATGCATCTTGAGATGGCCTCTCCCTCTATGGAAAGCCCAAGCTTTCCTCAGTTCTCCATGAGCTCAGCCACAGGGAGTTCACCATAGGTTCTGAGTGCAGGGTCTCCATGAGTCACCACCCGGGCCCTCCCTCCCTGTTCCTGTATACACACTCTAATCCATGTTGAGGCCGCCTTCCCTTCCAAGGGGCCTGTGAACTCTCAGTCTTCTCCACTAACCCAGATCCTATTTCCCCAAGGTCTCATGTGAAGCCATGGCTGATCCAGCACAGGCCTCATTATTCCCACTCTCAAGACACCCACAGGCCAGGTGCTCCATCCTGTCGAGGTACCCTGAAGCTGGGTTCCCATCATCTCTGGACGCCTACAGGCTAGTGAGAGGACAGGGTACTCTGTCCCTTCAGGATGACTTCGGACACCCAGGCATTGGTACCCCACCCTTTCTGGATGCCCACAAGGTAGATGCTCTGTCCTCTTGAGGAACCAAAAACCTAGATATCCAATCTTCTCTAGATAACTAAGGACTGGGGGTCCTGTCCTATCAGGGCCCCCGCAGAGTGGATACTCCATCCCCTCAGGGTGCTCTCAGACTGGATTCCTTTTCTCTTTAGTAAACCCACGTGCTGGATGCCCATCCTCTTTGGCCTTGTTGATGCTGACTGATCTTGTAATGTGTGTATGAGACTGATTTCTTTAATTACAAACTCCTTGAGTCTAGATAATAATGCTTCATCAACAAGGATGAAGGTATTAGACATCAATTACTTTTCCCAATTAATAAACTTAACCCTTTAAAGAGCAAGCCCAGAGTCTGTGCAGCCAGAGAGGAGAGAAAGTGAGTGACACCAGAGGTCTCCACTGAGATTCTCACTGGGTCCCTCTGGGCCGGGCTTTTTGACCCTTGTGGCTAAAGTGTCCTCTCTGGGAAGGGGGAGGGGCATTGATGGCAGTTCCAAAATTTTTTCAAGATGACTGCCATGGTGGAAGAGGGTGGATTCCCCCGAAGGAGGTCTGACTTAATGACCCAAATCGACTGTTCATTCAAATAAGCTTTCCCACTAGTATTTTATTTTCTAAGTAAATAGAAGTTTGCATTCCATTCCACAGTGTATCTGAATCCATTTCAGCACACAGAGAATCGTTTTAAAGCCAGATAATACTGGATGAGTTGTATATTGTATCTCTCCCCATGGCTTCCTGGACCTCTGGGGGCTATATGGGAAAACTCAAATTAGATGATTTCTTGGGTCACATCTTCCAGAAAATTCTAAAGTACCTGACATATCTATTCCCATCAGTTTCATGTAAAAAATTTCTGTAGCCTTCTAAAGCAACTGAGTCACACAGCAGGCTGTGGGCCAGGGTAACCACCTGCATCAGGTTGTCATCCCTGCCAGGTGCCCCAGGCCACTGGAGGGTTTATCTCCCCGCCTCTCCTTTCTCATTTTGATTGAGACTGGATGAGCCAATCAGAAGCGTTGTTGCAGAAGCTTTTGGAGCCAAGCAAAAGGAAGACTCACAGACTCTCCTTGGGATAAGGAGCTCTAGATAGTTTTGTATTAGTTACTTTCTCATTGCTATGACAAAATTCTCAATGAACGGAAGCTTAAGGAAGGGTTTCTTTTGACTCACTGTTTGAAGGGACAGTCCTTTGCAGTGGCTACCTAATAGAGACAAGAGCTAAGGACAACTAGTCACATTATCTCTGTAGTCAGGAAGCAGAGAGATGAATGCTGGCACCTAGCTCCTTTTCTTTGTGTTTGGTTCAAGACTCCATCCTGTGAGACTGTGACTGATGAATGTGTGACCCCACCTTCAGAGTGAGGCTTCCGGGGGTTGAGGATTTAGCTCAGTGATAGAGCGCTTGCCTAGGCCCTGGGTTCGGTCCTCAGCTCTGAAAAAAAAAAAAAAGACAAAATAACAGAGTGGGGCTTCCCTCCCCCACTTTCATGGGACGCCTAGAGATGTCATTTCTAGGTAACCCCAAACCCAGTCAAGTTAGTGGTGAAGAGAACCCTTGGCAGGTGTATGGGTGCCTTCCGGAGGAACTGAGGTGACAGGGACATTGGCCTGGAAGCCACTGATCTGTATACATCGTCCCTTCCAAGTCAAGTGACCTTGGCAAGTAACCAACTCTCTCTGAACTTCAGTTCTGGCCACATTAATATTTTCTGGCCAGCTTTCTTATTGGTCTAGATGAAGGGCAAATGGCATGTCTGAGAAAGTTGCTCACATAAATTTGAGGTTTTATGAAAAGATCCAGTAAAAACATTCACCCTAAGAACTGCACAGCGGATAACAGCCTAGTACATAGCTTCTCCGTAGCATGTCTGAATTTGTCTTCTAGAAAAGAACATCTTCCAGCAAAGCAGTCTTCACTGTAGTGTTTTCTCTGTGGTAGCTCTGAGCACTGAACTCTGCCTGGACAGCCAGCACTAGCTAAGTGCTTCTAACATGGTTCTGTCATCTATCTGTTCCCAATGTATATGTGGATGTGTGTTCATGCAACCTCATATGAGTGCATGTGTGTGCATACATGTTCATATGGTCACACATGTGTGCATGTTCATAGGTGCACATGTGCATGTGTGTTCATGCATGGTCATATTGTGTGCTTACATATATATGCATGCATGTTCATGTGTGTGTAGTTGCACATGCATATGCATACATTTTCATATGGTACACATGTATATGCATGCATGTTCTTATGGTACACGTGTGTGCATGTTCATAGGGCCACACATGCACATGTGTGTTCATGCATGGTCATATGTGTGTGCTTACATACACATATATATGCATACATGTTCATGTGTGTGCAGTTGCACATGAATATGCATACATTTTCATATGGTGCACTTATGTATGCATTCATGTTCATATGGTACACATGTGTGTGCATGTTCATAGGGGCACATGTGTGTTTATGCATGGTTATATAGGTGTGCTTGCACACATATATATGCATGTTTATATGGTGCATATGCATGTGCACACATGCTTATATAGGTACATATGCACATGTGTTTGCATGCATGTTCATGTGGGTGCATCTGCACATGTATATGCATGCATGTTCACATGGTGCACATATGTGTACATGCATGTTCATATGGGTACATGTGCAAATATGCATGCAGGCATGTAGAGAGGCCTTAGGTGTTGTTGCTCAGGAGCTGTCCATCTTGTTTGTGAGACAGGGGCCTGCAGAGATCCCAGAGGACTCATCTGTCTCTGCCTCCTCAGCACTGGGATTACAAGTCTGTGCCCAGCTTTTTCATGTGTTTCTAGGGATTGAACTTAGGGCCTCACACCTGCAAGGCATGTACTTTACTGACTGAGCTCTCTTCCCATCCTGATCTCCTCCTGACTACTCTAATCATTCTGTGCTTTGGGAACCAGACCCCCAAAATGTCAGTCCAGCCTCCCAGTTCCTGCCTGGCAGCCAGCCTAGCCAACACCATTGTTTGTCTCTTGCTGCCCTGGCACAAGGTCTTGGAAGCCAGAAAGAAATAAGACTATGCCCCGGGTTTATGCCTACTGCCCATCACGTCTGTGTTCTCCCTCCTCTCTGTGGACAACATAGAGATCAGCTCAGCATGATGACCCAGGACTTCTCTGTTCAGTCTTCTCTCCCTGCCTGGGTGTGGTTCCTACTTCAGGGGGTTTGTCAGATGGGCAGTCTCAGGCCAGGCTGCCGGGGAGGGCCGGGGGAGTTCCTCATTAGCTCTGCTCCAAGCTCATTATCAGTCTGCGCATCACTGGGTGAGAAATGGCTGTCGTCAGGACAGCAATAAATACGCGCCTGTCAGAGTTGATGTGATTGGAGTAATGAAGAGAGGGCAGCCACGAGAGAGGGATGCTGCGGGCTGGGACTTCAGGTGCCAGAGAACTCTGTCCACTGCCCATCCCCCTTGGCCTAAGAAGCAAAGGACTGGCATGGGGTGGTAGCGGGGAGAAGGGTTGGCATTCAGTGTCTTTCTCCTTAAACTGTGCTGAATGGAAAACCTAGAAAGTTCTGGAAGCCATCAGGTAAAAGGGATATGAACAACACCAGGAAGAGAGGAAGGAGATTCTTGGCCTGAGCTGAGGCAAACAGAACCAGCCATTGGATAGTGCTGCTTTTGATGGCTCGGTCTCCCGATGTAGCCTGTGTTCTAGAACAGCCTGAAGGAAGGCGTGGGGGGAACACACGGCCTATTGTTCCACCCCCTGGCCTGCCACCTCGCCTACAATGTTAGAATGCATTGTGTCTCCAGAAACTCGGAATGCCCAGCACTGAGTGTGGAAAACAGGCTTTCAGTTCAGTTTCTTTCCCTCTCCTCTGGGGAGGAACCCGGAGGCACTGGCTGAGTCCAGACAGGACCAAGCTGGGCCTCCGAGACTCTGATGGACAGGAGAGGGGAGGGTGCGCAGACTTGATATGGTGCCAGGCCCTGGAGGCTGAGCAGACAGGATGGAGCAGGTGAAGCTATGCCATTCTCTCTGCAGTCTCAGGAGCCACCTGTCTGGTTATGAAGTGAGGTAAGTGGCTAGGAGTGGTGGATCCATTGGAGGGCTTTTTCAGGATCCCATCCCCAGAGTTTCAAACCCAGCAGGTCAGAGATAGGACCTAGAACTCTGTATCTCTAACAAGTTCTGACACTGACGCTGGCCCAGGAACAAACTCGGAGGAGGCCTAGTGTAGAAGTTTGACAAAAATAGGGATGTCACAGCTGTGACTAAATCCCTTCTGTCTAGATGGACTGTGTCTGCTTCCACTGCAAAGCTCAGCTTATTAACACCTGAATCCTAAGGCCTGTGGCCTTGTACTTGGGTAAGGTGCAACTTGGTCTTCTTTATTTCCTCAGAAAGTTCTTGCTTTTAGTGCATGTATTAGTCAGTTTTCCAATGCTATAACAAAATACCCGAGGTAATCGACTTAATAAACAAAAAGGTTATTTAGGTTCCTGGTTTTGGAGGTTTCCAGTCCTCTTTACAGGCTACACACTCTGGTTTTCTAGTCTGGGAGCCAACCAGCCAAGCAGGACTAAGGCTTTTCTGGTCCCACTTCCTTGGTCCATCCCCTGTGCAAGATGGCTACATCAACAGAATTAGGTCATGGACTACCTTTTTTTTTTTTTTTTAACTTTAGGAGGCCTGTGATTTGTTGGTGGAGTACCTGGTTCCCTTCTGCCACCCAAGCTTAGCCCCAGATACACAAGGCTCCAGAGCAGAATCCAGGGAACCCTGCATTCTCCTACATAATTCACATCCAGGGACTTCCAGAATTAGGGTGCACTAAGAATGGGTTCCATAGACAGAGCCTTTGCCTTCCCACCAGGCCCCCTTCCAAATGCCTTGGCTGACTTCCCTGTTTAGACCCTTCCCATACGAGGAGATATGTTAGCCCCATAATATGAATCAAGAAATGGAGGCACAGAGAGCTCTAGAAACTTGCCCAAAGTCACCCAGCCTGTGAGCAAATAGATTCAGGGATAACCCCAAGCATTAGGTAGGCTCTGGGTCTGTGTTCTCCACTCACGGGTGACTCATGACCGTTTCCCCTCCTGCCTCCCACCCAATTTAAAGAGGCTACATTCCCATAACCAGTCTGTAACTTAGCCTAGCTCTGCCACTCAACGGTCTGGTTTACCCTAACTAAATTAGCCAAGCCTCCGTTTCCCCATCTGTTCAATGTCGGTTTGAAGCACACGAGTGAGCTTCCTCACATACAGAGGCTTTGGGGGAGGAGTGTCTGCTTTAGTACTGGAGTCTAGCACAACTAGCAACATTCCTTCCTTGTGTATAGCTGGGGTTTCTCTAGAAGTCAGTACTAGGACTCATCCAGCCTATTTAGCTTGTGTCTATGACCTTGTGCTGATCCCTCCTGTCCTTTAAATCTGAGGAGGGGTCTCCACATGTGTTCCCCAACACAGATCACTCTAGAAGTCAGTTCACATGTCCGTCGGTGCACACTGAAACATGCAATATGGCAGGAACCGTCATAGCCAACATAGTCGCCATCACTGGCCTATCTTTGATTCAGGGCACGACAACTGTAAGACATGCTATGCTTTTACGTGCCCCCAAAAAAGGAAAGGGGCTGGGGAGGGGCTATATAATCTATAAGGTGCATTCTGACTCTAGAGATGTAAAAAATGAAAACAGAAAAGGTTGCTCATCAGGAGGGTAAAACATGGTGATGGCTGTCCTGTGTACTTGGCTCATGTGTCCCAGGCTCCCTGAGTCCTTCACATCTGCATGTACTCATGAATTGACCCTTGCCATCCCAAAGAACAGAGCGGGTCAGTCAAGTTGCTGCAGAAGATACTGAAAACTCACTGCTCACCCATACAACAGTGTTACTGGGCTCTTTGGAGCCCATGGCCCCAGCCAGAGCCAAGTTATAGGCTATCCATGGGAATACAGTCTCTTTAGAGGTGGGGGGGGGCAGGAAAGACAAGAGTCCTCCTGACCCACCCACTGGTGGAGAACACATTCTCAGAGCCTAATTCTTGGCCACGGCTGGGAAGCACGCACGGAGACAGAGCTATCCAATGACTAGACCTCAGCAGAGCCGGGAGATGCCTCATTTGGTAAAGCATTTGCCGTTTGCCATGGAAGCATACGGACCTGAGTTCCTGCCCCAGAACCCACATGAAAAGGCTGGACGTAGTGGTATGCACTTGTAACCCCAATGCTGGGGAAGCAGAGGCATGGGGATCCCCTGAAGCTCGCAGGCCAGCCAGCCTGGACTATTTGGTCAGTTCCAGGCCAAGTCAGAGGGCCTGTCTCAAAAAGCAAGGAGGTTGGCTAACTCTTGAGAAAAGATAACTGCATGCATGCACGAACACACACAAACACACACACATACGCATAAACACACACACACATACACACACATGCACACATAAACACACATACACACACATACACATGCATATACATATATACATACACTCACATATATACACACACATACAGACACACACATACACATAAACACACAAACACACACATACACATAAACACACACATACACTTGCATACACATAAACACATACACAAAAACACACACATATACATGCATACACATAAACACATACACAAAAACACACACATGTACATGCATACACATATACACATACACACAAATATATATACACACACAAACACACACACATACACATGCATACACATATACACTCACACACGCATATATACACACACATACACACACATATACACATACATATGCATACACATATACACTCACATACACATACATACATACACACGTACACACACATAAACACATACACACACACACACACACACACAAACACATAAACAAGAGATCCCCAGTGAAACACACATTACTCTCTCTATCTCCTGTACGGCTACACTGAGCTCTTAGCATCTAACCTTAGACCAGACATCCTGGGTGAGACCTCCTACTCTTCCCTGGTCTCCAGATGCCCCCAGCTCCCTGCCGCACTGCTTTCTAGTATGTCCTGGGCTGAGGAGACCTCTCCCTCCCACCCTGCCCTGCCACAAGCTCACATTCCTCCCTCAGCTGCGCCCAGTGCCAGCACCTGTTTCCTGGGAAGGAGGCCCCTGAGCGATGAATGCCTGGCAAGGATTCCTCATGGGGATGAGGGAGCATCCCCTCCCCCACACCTGGGACAGCCAAGCCACAACATAGCCACTTGGCCTGTCCTTTCCCCTTTGACCAGTCCCAAAAGGAAAATGAAGGACTCTTGGTCAAGAGTCCACCAGGACCTGGACAGGCTGGCACAGCTGTGCCCATCCACCCTGCCCTTGGGGCTTGTTCAGGGAGGTTTCCTCAGAGAGGCAAGGCCCTGAGAGACAGCTTCTCCCCTTTTATCTCCCCACCCAATAACCCAGGGTTGACCACCTGGTTAGTCTATCACTGCAGACCAACCTAGAGGACAAGGACTCCCCTGTCCCTCCCTCAGAAGGCCCCTTCTTGCTCTCTTCCTCTCCCATGATGTCCTACATCCAGGCCTATGGCTCTATGGGTTCCTGGGCTGGCAGCAGCCAGCTCCACAGACTCTCTGCCTGGCTCAGTGCTACACAGTCATGGCTCCATGAGAGATGCCTTAGAAGAGGGTCTGTCTGCTAGCTCACTGGCAGGGCAGGCCAGCTTCTTCATCTGCAGGGCCTGGCACAAGATGGCAATGCGGCCCCTTGCTGGGAAATGGTTATGAATTTTAAGATGATGTCAGGGAGCATTAAACCAAAAGCCTAGAGTGTCCACACAGGTCTCCTGCCCAGAGAGTCTACCCTGTCTGACTAGTTGGGGGTGGTGGGGATCGTGGCAGTCTCCCCTCTCCTTGGAGCCATGTCATACTCTGAAAGTTCAGTCACCTAAGTGCCTGTTTTCCTGTTATTCCATTTCTGGATCCCGCTGACTCCTCCTGGATGGCAACGTAAGGGAATCCTATTGTCACAGACCCCAAGAGTCTGAAGAATGGTAAGCAAGCTTGGAAATGGCCTGTTCTTATCTTTAGTTTCACACAAGATGCCAGGGAATGAGAGCCAAGGGCTAAGGCTCAGGTGCCTGCGTGTCTGGTTCTGTCCGGTGTGGGATGCTTTCTCTACCTCTTGCTTCTCACCTCAACGAGAGGCCAGATACAAAACTCCACAGGCTTTGCAGCCTTCACATATTCCAGCAGGGATCTCTGCCCTGCTGCTTGCCCTCTGTGGTACCTCAGCAAGATGCCCCAGCTCACCCCACCTCAGGTGCCTCTGCTCTGATGATGGACAGGTACTCAACCTGAATCAGTTGACTAGGACAGACCCTGGATGCCACAGCTAATAAGACACAAAGTTGACTTTGGATCCTAGTTTCAGAAGTTTCCATATGAGATCAGCTGGACCCCTGTTGCCTGAGTACTTGTGATAATAGGGGGAGGGGCACTGGGAGAAGTGGGGAGTGTGGCAGAGTGAAACCACTCATTTCGTGGTCCCATAATTCCCTCCAAAGACATCCTTCAGTGACCCAAAGACTTCCACTCTAGCCTGACTTCCATTCTAGCCTGAGTTCAAGCAAAACAGAACAAAACACCATTGGAAGATTGTAGACACTTTAGGTGTGCCACACTGAAAACGAAGCCTTTGCCACAAAGGCCTTGGGTAACACTCAGAAGATATGAAGGCTCGTATCAAGGCTGATCTTTGAGGGAGTTTAGGGAGACTCCTCAATGCCAGATAGATTATCCCTTTGTCTCCAGCCATGACATGGAGTAGGTTATGCTGGCTGTGCCTCCTCCAGGTGAAGCTAGGTCACTGGGTTCTGGTGGTTTCTATCCTGTGGAGTGGCTGAGAATATTGCTCACACCAGCAGCCGAAGCAATCAGCAGGCTGCCCCAAATGCAGAAAATGGGGGCCCCACCCCAGCCCTGATGATCAGCAGCCACTTTGGATCCCCAGGTGGCAGGTATGCTCATCAGAGTCCGGGAAGCCCTGGAGCTGGCTCACCGCTGTGGCTATTTTAGGATCTGAGAGACCTCAAAGTCCAGCGGCCAGCTCTACCTGTCTTCCAGGAATATGTGGGGAAAGGTACATGTCACAGTTAACACTTCTGTTTGGAAGCCTAGTCTTCTGTCTCAGGCCCCAGCACGGAGGACCTTATCAGCGAGGTGGGGGGTTCTGGAGCCCAACCCTCCTGAAGGAGAAGCTTCCCAAAGACCTCAATTTTGTTAATGGCTGTTTGCAGGGGTGGGTTGGGAGGGGCGTCTTTGGTTAAGTCTCAAGAAGGACTTGAGAAAGAATCACTTCTTAAATAAACAAACCCCCAAATTCTCCAGGGGCCAGCAAGGAGAGCTCTGCAGGAGCCATCATTTATTTACGGGCAGTTGCTACAGTGTTGTAGAGATCCATTAAACAGTCAGCCTGGAGCCACAGGCAGAGGGGAGGCTGCTGAGGGAAACAAGGTCTGGGGGCTTCAGGAGAGCTGGCCCTGAGGCAGTCAGGAGCCTAGCCTCAGATGACGTAGAGCAGTCAGCCTGAGTGCGCCCACCCATCTCCACCCCTGCAGCACGGGGGAAGGAAGAGTAGGCAGTTGGTTAGGGTACCATCTTAGCTTCCCCTTAAGGTTACCCTCCTTCACCTTCCTCTTCTCATTCTCTCAGAGCCTGGGCAGAAAGGCCCCTCCCCCTACCAGCCTGCTGATAAGGTTTCAGTTTCAAAGTATTTGAGAACCACAGAGCTCCTGGGTAGCATAAGAACCCCCAAAGCAAGACTCTTGTCAATGGCTTTCTGCATTTCCTTACCTGTACCCTGGGGTGGTAGCACTCCATGAGCAGGCATAAGGGTTGGATTATTTTATAAAAGCTCCTAGGAGAGGTGCAGGCACACAGGTGGCATGACATAAATATGTGTTAAATAAGTAAAACTAAGATGGGAAACGATATCCAAATGGGAAGAGATGATGCCCCGTGGAGGAGGCAGGAAGATGGGACATTTGAACTGGGAATGGGAAGATTCATTGTTGTTAGGTCCCAGTGATGCAGGCTGGTACATGAGGCTTAGAGGTCACCATAGGAGCTGAGACCTGAGGACAGACCATCAGTAAAAACAGGATGGAGACAGTAGGATGTCGGGTCCCTGCAAGGATGGGACCAGGGAGTCAAGGTACTTGAATCCTACGCCCAAGACTTTAGAGATCCAGCTCTGCAAAGCTAGAACACAGACCTGCCAAGCCCTACTCATGCAGGTGAGGGGTACCTGAGCATCTCTTTTGGACCTTCCTAGATCCAAAAGTTTGCATATGGTTCTTCTAGGGTCCTGACATGGGGGTTCAGGTGAACCCATCAGGGGTAGGAGTTGGGAGGCAGAGCAAGCCACTGTGCCTGGGCCATAGCACTCTCTGCCTCCCTCCCACTAAAATAATAACCGGCTGAGAGGAAAAGGAAAGCAAAGGAAAAGAGGGGAAAGATTGGGGATTTGCCTCCCAACCCCAGGCTCAGGAAACTTGTCTCACACATGAAAACAATTCCAGTCTGTATAATCCCAAGGGTCAGCCTGCAGGTCAGGGAGGCTGCGGCTGCGTTGCTGGGGGGATCTGCCTACACAGACACACAGACGCAGTGGGGCATAGGGGTGGGTCCATCGTGTTGCTGACTTTCTGTCAACCCAGAGATGAAAGGACTTTTTCCCCTTTGGTTGACCCTTCTGCTCAACAGGGAGAAAAGTACTTTAGCCTGTGGCTGCGCTGGAATGAGCCTGGAAAAGGCTTCTGAAGCTTGGGAGATGTGGAGCACAGCATTCCCTGCACAGCGTAGGATGGAGGGGTGAGGGAAGCCGAATCAAAGGAACACATGGCTAGGTCCCCGTGTCTGCGCCGGCACCCTGCCTCTTTGTTCTGTTGCTGGGACGTGCAGGGTATGCAGCTGAAGGACATACAGTCCCTTGTCCTCTTTGCAAATCTTAATCAATGGTTCTCAGAAGTTTGGCCATGATGTATCTAGATACGACTTTCTTTGCATTTGTCCTGACTGTAGTTCATTACCTATACCACATCTGTACACATGCATATATTTAATTTATTTTATGTACTGTTTGTGTGTGTGTATCTGTGTGTGTGTGTGAGAGAGAGAGAGAGAGAGAGAGAGAGAGAGAGCACATGTGAATGTCACAGCATGCATGTGAAGATCAGAGAGAAACTTTTGGGAGTCTTTTCTGTCCTTCCACCTTTATACAGGTTCCAGGGGTCAAACTCGGGTCATCAGGCAACTGCTGCGCCCCCACGAAGCTGTCTCACCCATGCCCACCCCTGAATCTTTATATTTGTGTCTTTCACCAAATCTGATAAATATTTTTGAAGCTGTCTCACCCATGCCCACCCCTGAATCTTTATATTTGTGTCTTTCACCAAATCTGATAAATATTTTTTAAAATATATATATGAGAATATAATTATTGAATCCTGTGATGGTCCTTTGTCTGATTTTTGTTTTCGAAAAACCAGCAAGCTTTTGTTCCCACATTCAGTGAATAATTTACAGGCACTTTATTTTATTCATAAGATTATCTGTATGCTTGTGTATCTATGTGTATGGGTATGTACTGTGTGACTGCAGTACCCATGGAAGCCAGAAGAGGGAGTTAGATCACCCAGAGTTGGAGTTGCAAGTGGTATGAGCCACCTGATGTGGATGCCGGGAACTGAACTCGGGTCCTCTGAAAGAGCAGTGCATGCTTTAACCACAGGCCCCAGTTACTGAACAAGTTTACATTATCACCAGCAATGTATAAAGTTTTATATCTTCACATTAATTCTCAACCATTTTCCATTTGACTGTAACTCTCCTCATGGGTGTACAGTGGTATCCCATAGTGGGTTTGATTTTTTAATATTATTTTATGGACTTAAAACTCAATCTACCCTCCTTCCCCACAGCTCTCCTTTGTGCCTCTGCCCTTTTTATGATGCTTCCTCTCCTTCTCAAATGGTTCTGCTTCCAGGTCACTGGCATGGATTGAAGATTCGATTTTTCCAATAAGCAATGATTTTCCCACTTTTAACATAATTGTTAGTTGGCCATTTGTATGGCTTCTCCGGAGATATTTCTAGTCATCCTTTTTTTAATGTATAGGAAACTGTGATGTATGCATGTGTATGCATGCATATCCATGCGTGTGGGATGCTTTTCTGTGTGAAGGTGCATGTGTGTGCATATGTGCATGCATGTGCATGTGTGTGTATGCGTGTGTGTGTGTGTGTGTGTGTGTGTGTGTGTGTGTTAGCCTGAGGTTGACAATGTTGGGAATCTTCTTCCATTGATCTTTCAGATTTATTCTTTGAGGCAAGGTCTCTCCATCAAACCCAGAGCTTGTCCACATGACCAGTTTTTCTGGCCAGCTTGCTCTGGGGATGCCCTGCTTCTACCTTCTAAAGCTAGAATTACAGGGGTGCTGCTGTGCTCACCAGGCATTTACATGGATGCTGGCCATTTGAGCTCCACTCATCTTGTTTGCAGGGCAAGCACTTTGACTGCCGAGTCACCTCCTTAGCCCTTTCTTTCTTTCGAGTACATAGGGCTTGCTGTTGTTAAGTTCCTTACTTACTGTACATAGCAGGGCAGCGGATCTCAACCTCCCTAACACTGTGACCCTTTAACACGGTTTCTCATGTCATGGTGAGTCCCAACCATAAAACTATTTTTGTTGCTACTTCATAACTGTGTTTTCACTACTGTCATGAGTCTTAATGTAAATATGTGTGTTTTCCAATGGTCGTAGGCAACTCCCGTGAGGGGGTCATCTGACTGCCACAGGGTTGCAACCCACAGGCGAGAACTGGTGCTCTAAAGCCCAGTCACATCTATGCCTTGTGAATATTCTCTTCTGTGGAAGATCCTTTTCTAGCCTGGATATTGATCCACTGAGAGATAACTTCTGGGTTCTTTTTCTCTTTATTGTGTGTATCATTTCCAGTTACACAAGCCTCACCCACTCATTAAAGAGACTTTTCTCCCATTTCTTGACCACCGTGTCAGTTATAAGTTGCTGTGGCGGTAGAGCTTATTTTGTGTCTCCCCCTCTGAGGGTGCTACACTGTTCTCACTGATACGGTTTTGTCCCATTGCAAATGTGAGTTTCAGAGCTGTGCCGTTATCATCCTGCCTTCAAGTTCAAAGTCGTGAAAGCATTGTACCAGCTACTCCTGGGTACAAAGTCGCTCCCAAGTCGGCCTGCTTTAGATTGTGCCTTCCATCGGTTACCTTTTGGAATTTGGTGCAGAGTTTATGGATGGTTACTGGCATGGGTGTCACTCGGGAATGCAAAGGTTGACCACCACTCATCTGTCCCCTTTGGTCCCCCATTGCTTCCGTAGCTCATCGTGAGGATGGTAGTGCGGACGAGGGCATGGAACTTACCTGTGCCTTCCCCTCGGTCCCCACTGCTCTCAGGGACTCAGCAGTCTGTAGATCACACAGGGACATTTGAGTTCAGTTCTCTGCTTTCTCAGCTGTGCCTTCGTCACACAGAGCCTTTCAGTAGCTCCTTGCCGGATACTGAGAGTCCTTGACAGTAAAACAGCAAATGGGTGATCCCTCTGCGATTTTTGCCTGGCGCACCTGGGTGAGTTCATTTAGACAACGGTGAATGAATGAATCCACAGACCCACTGATCTCTCCTTTTCATGTGGAGCGACACCTTGGCATTTCTGCTCCAAGCCAGAAGCGACATTGAAATGTGACTTGGCCAAGGCAGGGGTGCTAATTCAGCTGGACATCCCGAAGTGTCAGAAGGGCACTACTATCTGCAGGCTAATGAAAAGGCTTTGCTTACAAAACTGCCGTTTTCCCTACTTGCAGGTAAGAGGTCTGTCTATTGGTTGCTGGTCTTTCCAAAGTGCCCCAGATAAGCCTCCACAATGTGCTTTTCTGGTCTCTTCCTGGTCCACCCTCTGAGCCCCCACCCCCCCCCATGCTTATCCACTGCTGGCCACCCTGGTAAGCTTGGCTGACCCCACTTCCTCTGTTCTGTTTGGTTTTGAATGTGACCCTGAAACATCCCCAACCAGGGCTGCTCACTGGTTATGTTCTGTCAGTTTTTACTAGTTGCCTGATGCAGGGGAGTGGAAGAGATGACTCCCAAGGGCTCCTGGGCTCCCTTTGGTCCTTATCCTTTTTCTCCAGGAGGTAGATCAAGGAGTCTTTGGTTAATGGGCATAAAGTGCTTTGAAAACATAAACTGTTAAGTGGCACCAGGGATGGGCTTACTAATTATTTATGACTTCAGGAGAGCCAGTTAATTCACCCAGAGAGGGAGGTGCCGTGGAAGAGGGCTGGAAACATCATTCAGGAGGCTGCAAATAGCACAGCCCCTAGATACCCATACCTGGATTTGTGGAATAGGGCACACTCTGTAGCCCGAGGAATGCAGACTATAGGTCAGGCTGCCTACAATCTCTCCTCCTTGTCACATTACCAGGACTTCGAGACCAGCCAGGTTCGCCCCCTACCCTAGACTAAGACTGTATTCAGACCACCCCAGGAAAGGAAGATTGATTGTTGTATCTCAGAACTCCCCAGAGAGATCAGGCTGGAGAGACAACTCAGAACATAAAGTCAGTCCGGAATTGAAAAAGTGCTTGCTTCAGAATCGCGAAAACTCCAGCTCAACCCCCGCCCCCAGAACCTACATTAAAAAGTCTCAGTGTTGTGGTACATATGCCTAGCACTGGGGAGGTAAAGACAGATGGACAGAGTTCCAGACCAACGAAAGACCCTGTTTCAAAAGTGGCATCTGAGGTTGACCTCTGACCTCCATGTGTAAGAACACACACATACACTCACACACACACACTCACACCTCTCTGCTTCACCCTTCATCTCACAGAGGCCAGCCATCTGGCCCACAAGTGTGCTCTCCCTCTCGGTCATTTGTTCCTCTGTTCATTCAGTAAATATTGCCAACTGCCTCCGCTCCATGCCAGGCTGCCGGGCGTAGGCATGTGAAAATCCTAACTCCCATGCTGCCTCCCTTTCTCCCCAGCTTCCTAGGGAGAAAGGCTTCTCTGCTCACCCCCCTCTCCCTCCCCCTCCATTCCCAGCTGTCCCACTGGGCCCTAAGCCCTGGAGTCCCATCTTTCCTGAGGTATCCTATTGCAGTTCTGGGAAAGCACCTACACAGAACCCCTACCCCAGCTCTTGGGCACTGTTCGAGGCCTGGCCTGTGGAGTTGTAACTTCTTTGTAGTGTTTAGCTGTGCTAGGCTCTTAACATTCTTCTATGGCAATTTAGAATATTGTTGTGTTCCCAGCCTCAACAGCTAGGGTGAAAACTCCATTATTCCAGAAAGTGAGCCCGTTACCATGCCTTAATTCAGTGGAGAGAGCAAACCAAAGCAAACTATACCAATAAAGAACACATGCTTAGGGCCTAAGAGTACAGAGACAGCATAGAAGGCCTGGGGTCGGCCTGCCTCTACCTCCTAGAATGTCCAGATTGAGTCTGTGAGTATGGGTAGCATTCTGATCCAGGGTCACTGGAGCTGTGTGACTCCTATTGGGGAGACCTGAGGAGCTCCAGAGTTTGCCTAGCTCAGGAGAGGAAAGGAAAGGTTAGGGAAGGAGAAGAAGTCTGGAAATCTGAGGCAGCTGAAGGCAGGCTGAACAGGCAGGACCCTGAGGTCAGGCACATTCACATGGCATTCTGGGGCAAGAGGAGGTATCAACTCCAGAAACTGGGTGATATGTCACTCTGGCAGACCATCAAGTGCATGGTGAACTAGAGTTTAGGATGGTTCTGGGTTTCTATCATTTCCAGTGAGCAGAGACAATATGCCTGCCTCGTCTGAGATGTTCTTTAAGGGCTATGCACAGAGCTCTGAACCCCCAGTGCCGTATAGGATCGCTGGGTTCCACTCCTTGTAGGAGGGCAGTAGGCTACAGGTAATGCACTGCATCTGGGCTCCGTTCTTCTGGGAGCGGGTTTAGGGATCTCAGATAACTTACAGTCATCGCCCCTTAACTGTAAGGCTCTTGACCAACAACACCAAGTCCTGTGTGTGCTATATTCCCTATACCTCCACAGCCATGATGTTTTAACTTATAAGTTAGGCATAATAATCAGGTATTAGCAACAAAGGGAATCCAGTAGATCAATAACACATTCTATATAAAAGTTATTTTAAACTTATGAATTATTTCTGGATTTTTCCATGTACTATTTTTGGACAGTGGAAAATATCATCATAGGTAAAGGGAAAGAACAGTGCGCTCACAGTGAAGCCCGGGTGCAGCGGCAGCAGTGGCAGCAGCGGCAGCAGCATAATTGGGTGGGTGGTAGAGCTAGAGACGTTAAGGCTGTCTCATGCTCTGTCTTCCCCCCCCCCGGACCCTAAAACACAATCCCACATCGAGAGCCACTAGCATTCACACCAGGCGCGTGCTTGTTGTGTTCTGGTACGGTTCACGGGGCTGGAAAATACAATCAAGACCAGCGATGATAATAACGACAGAACATCAGTACTTGGGGAACAGTTATTCCATACCAGGCGTGACACGTGCAGCAACTGAGGAGTGGCCTTTGTGAGCCTGTGATGTCTTGTCTCAGTCCCAACCTCCAACCCAGCCTAGGCTTACAGTGCAGTCTAGCAGGGGATAGACGATACTAGAAAAATCCAGGATAGCTAACCCAGTGCAAAAAGTCAGTTCCAAGTTCTTTATGAACCCCTGGGCAGGCATGCGGTCTGCTCTAAGTGCCTCTCTGGGCGTACTGTGAAGCCACATAGCTAGGCACAGGCCTGCAGGGGAGCGGAAAAGATACCCCATACTGAGCAAAGGTTGGGATGGACCAAAGCAATGCCATGCTAAGAAGACTCAACTCGGGAGCATAAATTAGTCAGTAAATGTAAGTGGGGCAGGGAGAGACTCTAGAGAGGGCAAAGACCAGAGGAGGCTCGAGTGGTCTGTTAGGAGCTGACTTATCTCCTATGTCTTGCTCATCAAGAGATGGGGACAGTGAGTTTGCTTATTTTATCCTCTTCCTGCTCCTCCTCCTCCCCCTATTCCTCCTCCACCTCCTCTTCTTCTTATTACTCCTCCTCCTCTTCCTATTCCTCCTCCTCTTCCTAGTCTTCCTTCTCCTAGTCCTCCTCCTTCTCCTTCTTCTCCTCTTCCTCCTCTTCCTCTTCATTCTCCTACTTCTTTTTTGAGACAGTCTCATGTAGCTCACACTGTCCTCAAATTCACTGTGTAGCCAAGAATTATCTTAAATTCCTGATCCTCTGCCTCCGTCTCTGGAGTACTGAGATTACTGGCATTTGTCACTATGCCTCTTTATTAGGTGCTGGGGATTAGACCCAGGTCCACACTAGGTAAGTGTTCTACCAATTGAGTTGCACCCCCACAGCCCCTCTTTCTTCTGTTTGTTTGTTTTTAACTTATAGGACTCTCTGGCTAGCCAGGTATTAATAGTGGGCTCCAGGTTCTACAGGAAGCCCTGGCAGGCATGGGGTCCACCCTGAGAACCTGTTTGGGCTATATTGTTCATTGTGGAGTGTGTTTGCTTAAGTGCACAGATTCTTTTATTCTCCAAGACACTCCTTACCTCTTCTGTGGTTTGCAGCAAGTCTCAGGACCTTAGTTAAGTCTTTCCCGGTGGAATCTAAGAGGCCCCATCCCTACCCCTCCTCTCCTCCTCTCTTCCTCCCAGGGGACTTGGCTGATGCATCCCAGGCCTGGCCTGCTGTAGCCCAGAATAGAAGGGAAGGTGGGGCAGCTGGGAGGGGGGGCGGAGATGCCACTGGCAGGGGCCTGGCCAGCCAACAAAAGGGTCCAGGACAACATGATGGATGGATGAGCACATGTGGGAGGAGGGACCGCACAATAGCTCCGATTTCAGACACCGGCCTCCCCACGCCTGCAAACAGCTGACAGCCATGGAAAGCGGATGAAATGGGATTAGAACAACCTTTCCAAAGACAGCAAAGACTGCAAAGCGTGACAATACTGTCCCTGTCCGACCAGCTTCCCGGACGATCCTGCCAGCCTAGAATCATCCCTCCCCCTGGGGCCTGGGGCCAGGGACCTGGAGAGTGGGGGAGGGGAGGGACAGTACAGAGAGCAGCCACCATTGGTGTCTCCAGGGAGACCAGGCATGGAGCCACAGAGAGCCCTGGCTCCTGCAAAGGTCACCTTGTCCATCTTCCTGCCCCCTGCCTGGCCCCAGGATTATGGAGTCTCTGCAGACTTATACCATGGTTAGGCAGCCTTCACTCAACTCTGCAGGGGCCTAACTAACAAATCCCAGAGGCCAGCTGCCCGTATCCCTGCTCCCCAGCATGACAGGCAAGCCTCAGCATGTCTGTATAAGGTAGCATCACTTTGCCCACAAAATAGTCTGGTGCACAGCCCTGAGCTGCTGCATACAGAGACCCAGCATGCTATTGTTATTGTTGTTGTTATTATTATTGTTGTTGTATTCTTGACATCATTGTTGTTTGTCTGCTGTCTATACATCCATCCCCTCCTTTGACTCTTATTTCCATACCCTATGAGGACCAGGCTGAAGTCAAGGGACCTGAGCCAGAGAAGCAGGGCCAGCCTACCATCATTGACCCGACGGTGTCATGATCTGCAAAAGACCCATTCTTGGCCTCCTTCACCCTCTACCCCAACAGGGCCCATGAAACAGTGAGGGATTATGGGACCTTCTGATCTAGCTTGTAGCCCGCACGCATCCAGGTCACGGCTGGCCGCTGTGTAGTTGTGTTTATCTTCCCTTGCTTGAAGAGGCTGCGGCAGGGGTGAAAGGAATTGATGTTTATTTTGATAACGAGTTCTCAATGCGTTTGCAAACTAATAAAATCAACTCATTAGGCTGCATGTTTAATTCACAACTGTACTGTGGGGAGCCTTCCCTGGTGGCTGATGGGTAATGTGGGCTCCCTCCTGAGATGGGGGAGGTGTCTTCGGTACTTAAACTCTCTCTGACCAGCAGCACGTGGAGAGGAGGATCCTGCTCTCTCTTCCCACACAGGTCCAGCCCTAGAAGCAGTCTGAGCCCAAAGCCAGAAGACACCTGTCTCTGTCCCTGGTCTCTGGTAGCATATCCCAGGATGTTGGCTAAGGGGACAGAAGAGCAAAGTTGGCAAGGACCTGATCCTGATGGCATGGGTGTAGGCAGAGTGGATAGATTCTTGAGAGCTAATGTTGAATAAGAAACATCCTTAACTGAATCATGTGACATGAGATCCTTGTGGCTCTTTCCATGAAACCCCAGTGAGCAAAAATGAAGGGGTGAGGGGGTCAGGGGTCATTCATAGAGTACCAAGTCTAGGAGCTGTAGTAACTCAGTTTCATAGTGACAAATCGTATACCCCATGTTCTACTAACCACATGAGTAGAGAATACTAAACACTGAAGATAGACCCCAGCTAGGACTGTGTTGGGCTTCTCTTCTACACTGTCCCAGGGCTCTGGTAGTCCAGCAAGGTAGTCACAGGAAATAGTTCAAGGAGGCCCTAAGAAGGGTCCCTGGTCATAGTAGAACCTGGCCCAGCTATGAAGAGGATTTTGGCTCTACCATGGTCCTCTTAGGAAAGCTTTGATTTCTGACATGGACTGGACCCTCCTATGTGATGAATTTTTTTTTCCAGAGAGGGGGTTTCCCTCAGGAATGTCACAGCACTAGATGACAGAGTGGGTCCTGCCCTAAATCTCCTACCTTCTCCTAGGAGAAAGCCAGTCGTTTATGTCCCTCAGAGCTTGTGAGCTTGGACGGTTACTTAGTCTCTCTGAGCTCTTGGGAGGTGTGTATCTCTTAAATAATGTCAGTGTGATCCCTGTCTGACAGGGCAGGGTCTCTTATTTCTAGTAAAGTCCAGTTTCACTCCACAGAGAAGACACAGGACAGGGAACCGATTCTACGTCCTTTGAAAAGTTGTACCATGTTTCTGACAAATCTTGTTCTTTTCTCCCAAGAAAAAACTCATGTTCCTGAAGTTGAAATGTGGAGACATGTGTCACTTGGGCTCTGTGGCCTTCTGTGTTTCTGTCTCTCTTCACCTACGTACATTCACGGCTCATGTGAACTTGCCCCTTCCTCTGACACACCAAACACGTACTTCCGCATGGACCTGAGCACATGTGCACACACAAATGCATGTAGTCATAGGCCTCATCTTTTGGACACATGCCACCGTACACAAACACACCCACCCACCAGTTGTACACAGGCCGTGTGCATGCCCAGCCTCTCACTCAGCTGCTCTGAGGAGACAAGCCAACATGACTGCTCTTCTAACCCTCTGCATCCTGACTGCACTGAAGCAACTCGTCAGAGACCCAGACGGGTGACCCAGATACAGAGAATCGTGCCCACTGTCCTTCAGATGTGCAACCTCTTGGGACATGGGATGAGACAAAATTCAAGGTGGTGACAGGATGGCTAGTTGAGTGGTCCCCCTTTTCTACAGCATCTGGGATGGGACAAGGAGCTTCCAAATTAGAAGTAAAGGACCGGGTGTGTGTTGCTGCACCCCCACTGGCTGGCAGGTCCATCTTTGTCTTCTGAGGGCTCTGCATGTCCTCAGAAACCTCTGGCTCCTTTCCTCAGAAACACACATGCACACTTAAGGACGTACAACTTCTAGGATAGAACTGCAAGAAATTTTGAGGCTACCCTATGGAACCCTTGGGGCAGAGGCTCTGGTGCATTTAGATTTTTTAAAGTACCTCTCAGAGGCCTCGAGGAGGGAAGAGGGTGTCTCCTCCTGTCTTCTCAGGGCTGGTAGGGCCAGTGGAATGTGCAAGGATGCCAGGAACCCTCTGTCTTTCTTGATAGGTTTCCCTTGCAACCTCCTGGAGAGCTCTTGCTGCTCGCAGCAAGCCTTGCTGGATTGCACTCATGGTTGCCTCTTAGTTGCTATGGTAGGGAGTCTTGTATGTACCCAGGAGGTTCTGGAAGCATCCAGGAGAGTCTTATATGACAGCCCAACCTTGGTCCTACCATTCCGTGCCTCCCTACCATGCTTGGCTGCTTTGAGGTGTGAAGCAGCCTTAGTACACTGTCACACACATTACTGTCACCTCCATGTGTGCTCACTCTCAGAAGTAGAATTGAGTTTTGTGGCTTCTCCAATCTTGGGAATTCTAATCTGATCCTGCCCCTCCCCTTCTTCCCACCCCCATTCCTGTATGTCTTTGATTCTTTTATAACACAGAACACCAATCTTTAGAAAGAAACTGTTATTTCTCCTGCCCCTGCCCTACCTCTTCCCTTCTTCTTGTGGTCCTACCTCAGGCTTGGACTCCTGCACCCCGCCAAGCTGTCCCTGTGGAGTTGGTGCTCAGCCCTTACTGTCTTCTCTTTGGGTAGCCTACCCTTCCTTGCTTTGGCACATCCCTCCTTGGCTTCTCTAGATGTCCAAACTCTGATGTCACAGCATCCTGAGGCCCCGCCTGGCTCTCTCCTCTTCCCAAACACACTCGCCCCTTGGTGATCTCACCCCATGTCTGTGCCCAGGACTCCTATAAACATCCCTCCAGCCCAGACCTAACTGTCAAACTCTGGATCTACTTACCCAGTTTGCTGTTCATGAAGGTAGCCACACTGTCCCAGCCTACCATATCTCAGTTCCTAGTTGTCCCTCAAGACAGTCTCCTCCCTAGGCCTTCTCAGCTTTGTGGAGGGTGATGTGAAGGCATGTGTAGCCAAAGCCAGAACTTTATGGTACCCTTGGCTGCTTCACCCTCTCAGTCCTGCAAGCAATCAATGGAATCATCTGGTAGACAGGGATGTGCCAATGACCTACATGGAGTTCAGCACCCTGCTGTGGTGCCTCGAGGATCAGCAGCAGCATCTGATCCTGAGCTGCTGCAGTGACTGCCTCTGGACAGTGGCTTTTGTCACCTCTTAAAAAGAAGCAACTCTCCTCCCAGAGTGTGGCCTGCACTTCATGCCTTCGTTTCTAAGCACACCATATGGAAAGGGAGTTTGGCGGTGCACCTTGACAGTACAGAAACCTAACCAGTCTTATCTCACCAGTGGTCAAGGTTAATGTCATCTGTGATGAGTCACATGGACTTTGTGTCCCCTTCTGGGACATGACAGAAAGAGTACTTTATATCTGTGGTTTTCTATACCCCCTCCACTCCCACAAAATCCCCAAAGTAAGACACATGCTGCATTATAGCTAACCTGTTACAACTCAAAAGGTCCAAGGTCATCACTGACTAGGCTTGCCTGAGGAATGGCGACTGTGTCGGGGAATCAGAGAGACATGACATGAGAATTCGGGGTTCTGGGTGGCATGTGGGAGACAAGAAGAGACATTGGGGTTGCTGGGGACGTCAGATGTACATGATGTGTAACAAACGGATGGGATGTAATAGACCCTTGTTGGTTCCCTAGTTGTTACGTGTGTACGTCAGTAGACAAGATGTTAACAAAGAGGAGACTGGGTGATGGGGACACAGGAAGCCTTCATCCTCTCTCTGCTGTAGTGTGGTCTAAAACGGCCCTAGTTTGAGTGTTGGGTTGTCGGCTTGTGTTTTGTTTTATAAGTTAGTGTCTCACGTAGATCAAGCTGACCTCAAACTCATTACATAGTGGGCAAGGACCCTGAACGTCTGACCTTCCCGCCTCTACCTCTGAAGCACTGGGATTACAGGTGTGCACCGCCATGCTGGTTTTTGGGCAGCTCTGTAGCCTAATTTAGAGCTTCCCATATGCTGGGCAAGCAGTCCACCAAGAGATCTACACTATTCTAAAATTACCAAATCAAAACCAGAACACAGGTTCTCCAAGCTCACAGTCGAAGCCTCTGGAGCAGTGGTTCTCAACCTGTGTGTCACAATGCCTTTGGGGGTCAAGTGATTCTTTCCCAGGGGTCACCTAAGACCATCAGAAAACACAGCTTTTTACATTCATAAATGTACGCAAAATCACAGTTACAAAGTAGCGATGAAATAATCTTTTGGTGGGGGATCACAATATCTTGGGGAAACGTATTAAAGGGTCACAGTGTCAGGAAGGTTGAGAGTCACTGGCCTAGAGTAAGAGCCGGGGCTTATGGGGCCCTAAGTTATGAGCCACTGTTGCTTCTCTGAGCCTCTGTCTCATGCATTGATCTCTAATCACATGACCTCTTCTGAGCTTCACACTGCCATGTGGCCACACTCTAGAACCTTCTGGTCAGCTCACTGTACCATCAGGGAATGGCTGGGCTCTGACTTGGAGCATGTCCTCTAGGGTGGGACCTAGCTTCTTCCTCTATCAGATGCGGCAGCCTGTGCCCAGTGCCTCTGCCTGCGCCCTAGACCCTGAAGGTTTCGTTTTCTTCACAGCACACACTACCCTCCAATACTTTACATCATTTGCCTGTTTATCTTCCATATTGGTGGTCCTTCTCATGCTCTACCAGACTGACTCCCAGAGGGCAGCTAAACCCCCAAGGGCACTGACCTTGGTCTCAGTGAGTGACCCACTGGAGGATCCCTCATGTCCAGATCAGTGCCTAGGAAATGCAGGTTTGTTGAATGAATAAATTGATGACCTTGGCCTTCCCCATGATGTGGTGCCAGTTAAAGGTTAAAGTAATGTTACAGTAAAGGTGTAGAGTGTTCCCTCCAAGACCTACACATGAAAGGCTTGGTCACTGAACATAGTACCACGGGAAGGTAGTAGGACCTTTAGGAAGCAGGGACTGATGGAAGGAGCTTACATCATTAGAGACATATCCTAGGGGACATTAAAGGGGACACTAGGACCCCAGCTCCTTCCTCTTTTTCTGTTTCCTAGGTAGCACTCGGTGCCACCACCATGATCTGTGGAGCCGTGGGCTCAAAGCAGGAGGGTCAAGTGACTGTCACCTGAAACTTCTAAAAAATATGAGCCATGATAAACCTTTCTTCCTCACAAGTTTGCTATCTCGGGCATTTTGTCACAGTGACTAAAAGGTAACCTTCCCACCAGCCATTGCACAGACTAATGGCAGTATATATCTCAGCTGTGGTCCCTCAGTCCCACTCTCCCCTGGGACCATTCCCATCAAGGCCATCCTGTTGCAGACACCTCTTCCCTTTTGAAGCTCTGTATGGTTCTGTGGCGTCCCTTGGCTACTTACCATCCCCTCCCCTTCTTTGGCTTTTGAATCAGCCATTGTCCCGTCTGGGGGACACATCTCATCTCTTAGAGGATGCAAGGTAGATGTGGATGAGATGGCTCAGAGGTTAAGAGCACTGGCTGCTCTTTCAGAGGACCCAGCTTCCATTCCTAGCACCCATGTGACCGCTCACCACCGTCTATAACTCCAGTTTCTGTGACCTTCTAGCCTCCAAGGGCACTGCACACATGTATACAGACATATATGCAGACAGAACTCCCATGAACATAAAAATTTTTAAGAAACAAAACATCAGGAAAAGAGGTTACTCCCAGAAAGAGTGTTAATACAACATGAAGAAGCATCCCCCTCAGCTGCCCAGCTAGCTACGAAGTCTGGCTCAAGCCTCAAATATTGGAGAGCTTCCATTGACATGAACCAGTCCCATGCCCTTCCACCTGGCACCTAGTAAATGTATTTGAGCCCAAGTAGGACTCTTCCACCAGCTCCTTCTCAGAGCCCGAGCCTAGGTGCCTCTCATGACATCTACTCCTAACTCACTGGCTTTCCCTTCCCCCTCCCCATATAGGATCATATGGATGATCCAAGGAGGTACCTAGCATGCTTCTAAGGGGAGATCTGGAGTGAGCCAACATGACTAGAAATCAGTATCACTGTTTACCAGTCAGGCCACTTGGGTCAGCTGACATCACCTCCCGAAGCATCCATGTATGCCAGGTGGACCCTGTCATCTGACCGTGCAGTGTTTGAACAGAGTGCCTCAGACACCCCAATACAGAATGAGCACCAGCATGGGGTAGCTATTGCTATCTTCTTACCCGTGTGACCCACCCCACCCCCTGAACTTTGCTCACAGCCTGCCCAGTCTCCACATGTCCAGGTCTCCTGGGGAGTGGGGGCTGCCAGTCCAGTTCCCTGAACCTGTTACGGCTTCTAAGAACCACAAGCTTTCCCCCGGAAAGTCCATCCGTGTTAGTTGAGGCATGAAGCAAAGTAATAACAAGAAACACGCTCGGCGTGCCACCCCTGACGAGCACCCCACAAACAAATTAGATGTTTGTGCTAGGGAAGCAACACAGCCCCATCTCTGCTAATTGGATCTCATCGGCCCTCCGACGAGGACACCTCATTTGCTTTGTCTGGTCTGAGTAGATTGTTTTCTTGTTTCTTTTTTTTTTTAAACCTCAGGAAGGAAAAAGGCAAGTCCACAGTTGTCTGTGGTCTCACTGGGCTGGCAGGAAGTAGGGTTTCAGCTCTGTCAGGCTTGGGGAATCTGAGAGGGGAGCATAGACGTTGAGGGAAGAGATGGCCAAGCAGTCTACCCTCTCTGAGCGTGATGTCACCATGACCTACTGAGCACGCGCTGAAGGGCGGGTGGTGTAAGGATGAATATGACCTGTTGGCTCGTGTGTGGAGTTACTGAGGAACACAGTTAGTGCATAAGTGCATATAAGTATATAATGGAAGACCTCCATGGGGTGATGTTAAGTCAACTCGTAGGAAAATCCAAAATGAGAGCTACAGACTATTAGTGATGCTCCTTCCCAAAAGATTAAAGATACCTTCCGTGGGGTCTCCTCTCCTTCCCCGTGTCTGCTCTCATCTTCCATGGTCAAAGGCAGCTCTTTAGAGAGCCTGTGCCCACCCACCCACCCAGCCCTTACACCTGCTCATGTGCCCTGTTGCCTGGACCTTTGCCTCACTTCTCAGGGTCTCTGCTGTCGGCATACATTCTCATCTGTCAGCGCCTCTTTCCTGTGCTGGTGTCTTCCCTGCACACCTCCCGGAAGTGCCATCGCCACTTACCCATACCCTTCCTTTGAGGCTTGGTCAAAGTGGTCTGTGAACCCCACATCTACAATTCTGTGGCTTCCCCACCCTGCCCTCAGGTGCTTCCTCTCCTTGACCCCCAGAACTCCTGTCTTCCAGTGTCCTTTTGCCAGTTAACTCTCCTCCGTCTCTTGAGAATCTCCTCTTCTTGCAGTGGTCCAATGACTATGGGTGTCACCTGTATACTTCCCCCATGCATGGCTTAAGTCGTCATCACAATCGACTTCCTGCTGAGGTATCTGTGATGACCCCAGACCACTGAGCATCTTCAGAGTCTTCAGCACCCCAAAGTGGTCCCTTCAATTTCTACCCCTGTGTGCTTTTTATCTTAGTAAGAACTCTACCTGTTAGAGCTGGGGCTAAATCCCTAATGATATCCCCATTTCTCCTGCACCCTCATGCTGAATGACCTGGTCAGGTCTCCTGGATTTAGAGATGAGCTGCTAACTGTCCTCGGTTCCAAGGAATCTGTTGGGGAGGAGCGAGGAGCCACACTGAGGTCCCAGAATCACTACTCGCCCCTTTAAACCCACAATCTGTTGGTCCTTTGAGCTGTCGTATATAGCAGCAATGCTGTGTGTTGCAGGCTGGTATTCCATCAGGACAAACTGTGGTGTCCCAATGCCGTAGCTCACTTCCTGCAGCAGTGTGTGCCACTCCTGGGCAGGGTTCTAAGGATGCCAGTGGTAGCCTTGGCTTCGAAACCTCCGGAGATGACTTCTCCATCCTTCCTGGAAGGGATATGACTGTTGGCTATGCAGGTCGGCTCTCCAGCCAGTCTGAATGGGGCTCTGTTCTGAGGACTGGCTGGGGGCACAGCTCAAAAGAGCATGTGTGTGAGTATGGATTTCCATGACCCCCACCTGGAAACCACTCCTGGCCTCACCCTAGAAACAAACACTCTGTGGCCAGGCAGGCTGACGTGTTGGCGCCTGTGTCCAGGAGCTGCCCGGCGGGCGTTCCCTACATGTGGCAGACTCCAGGGGGTGTGCTGCCCATTTGGCCCTGGGTTCTAAGACAACCATTGTCCTCTTGCCAGATGGGCCTCCCTCTTCCCTTTACATTCTCTGAGTCCTCTCCCAGGGGCTCCTATGGAGAGGACACTCCTGACCATTGGCTTCTGCCCCTTTAAGAAGCAGCCCAGGTAGGGGACACCATGAGAAACAGGAGGTATTTGGGGGTCTGTGTGGTAGAAGGAACCACTCAAAACTGTGTAGCCTCTGACAACTTTCTTAATCTTTCTGAGCCTCAGTGTCCTATGCTTTAACAATGGGGCTACTGCCTCTCTCTGGGGTACTTTTAAGGAGAAGGTATGTTTTAAAAGCCTCCAGTGAAGAATTGTGGTATTCGTGTGACCAGTGCCATATTCAAAGAGTCAGAGTGGAGGGACCTACTGTTCCTTCACCTGGGAAGACTGTGCTGCCTCCTGTGGTCACCTTCACTGCAGACTGTTGGCTGTCTTTAGAGTCACGAGTAGCTACGATTTGGAGAGGCAGATATTATACCAACTATCATCAATGTGGTTGACACCAGGACATTCTAGAATCTTCCAGACGACACATAGGTGCTTAGTATGAATCTTCCATCTAAAGCTAGAAGTCTCTGTCGACTTCATTCATAGTGGTCTAGCCTGTGCCTGGAACCCTCAGACAGGGAGCTCTGTTGGCAGGATAGTCCACTGATGGTGGGAAGCCATGGCCCCCTGACCCCGGAGTACACCCTGCTCCTCCAAGCCCGTGTTCTGATAACTCAGGAGTTCTGGGGCACAGCCTAGAACCTGTGTCATTCTGCACTCCCAGAAGACAAGTAACAGTGTCTGCAGACACTCTGGGTTGTCACATGTTGGGGAGGAGCATTGAGTTCTCCCGGTATCAAGTGGGTAAAGGCCAAGGACTCTGCTAAGATCCTGTAGAACACAGGGCAGCCCTGTGGCAAACTGTGGTCGAAACTCCAGCCCATGTTGCCAGCCAGCAGTACTGGGGTGGGGAAACCCTGCTTTAAAACTAACAACCTCCCCAAGGGTGTGCCAGCCCCAACAGAGGGCTCCTTGTGTGGGTTTCTTACAGTTTTTGAGACTGAGCAATAGTGGAAGAAGGCGTCCAACTCCGTGTCCACGTGACATCTGAAACACGAAGCTTTGCACAGGAACCGATAAAAACTTGGATATGTTTCTCCCATCCACAAACTCATTAATTAACACCTACCAGGCAACTGCCATCCTGCTAACTAATGGAGATTCCTAGATACTGTGAGAGGAGTGTGCTCTTGGGGGCCTTGTGATGGGTGCAGTGTGGATCCCAGGAGACTGGGGTGGGGGATGGGTTCTGCTCCTTTAGGCCCAGCCTCCTTCCAGGCTGAGAGCCGCCTGCTGTGCAGGATTGCTATGCTTTGTGGTCTCTGGGCCTCCGAAGAAATTCTTGGAAGGCAGAGGCTCAAAGTCCAGCCTCGCAGCCATTAGTAGCCCGTGTTTGTGACATGATAAGAAGTATTGCAAATTCCCAGCCTCGGTTTCTCAAACCTGCCCAACCTGTGCCGCCTCATCCAAGTGGTGTAAACCAGGTAGCTTGAAGCAGGGCTGAAAGCTAGAAGTCCAAAATAGACATGGACAATGTGGGCTCCCTTGGGAGGTCAGCGGGGACCATTTGTTGGCATTGTTCCTCCACTGTCTTGGCTTCTCTATCTCTGTCTCACTCCTCTTCTCTGTGTCTCTATGACACCAGGATTTCATGAAAGTCTATCCATCCCCCTAGAAAAGCCCACCCATCCCCCTAGGAAAGTCCACCCTTGACCACATTTTAACAGCTCCCCTGTAATAAGGATGGACATTCGGACCCATATAGGATAAGAAAGTCAACAGGCTGGCTACATAGCTTGTAAGTGACTCCTTCTTCCACATGGCCCAGGTACTTCTGTTCTCTAAGGATGCCTCCAACCTGGGTTGCTTATCAAGTTCAAGCAATGACCACAAGTCCAAATGAGGTCACATCCTGATCTCCTACGCTGACATAAATTTGGGGCAAATTTTATCCAGCCCAGCACACTTACCCAGGAGTCCACTTACCCAGGAGTCCACCCAGTTAAACTCCCTTCACTAAGAAAAAGACCCCTGGCATCCTGCTTCGTACCCCACAGTGGACGCCAGTCTGGTTTAAGCAGAGACCTGGATGCAAAGGGAGAGCTAGTTGCCTGGGTTAGTTTGGCTGGGCTGCTCCAAGGACAGAAGAAGGGTATCCAAGTGGGAGTGGAGATGGGACTGGCTGGCCTGGGGGAGGGGACTGTTTGTTTCCAGGACAATAAATGACTCTTGATGGGTTGTGGTTTACACAGGGCCTTGATACTAGATCGAGTTGTCTGCATTGATTGCGTGGCCACAAAGCTTGTCACAGAAAGGAGAGGCACTGGCAGGGGAGCCTGATGACCTGTCCCCAAACCATCTCCCAGGCATCCTCAGGTGTCAGGAAAGGTGCTGAGTGAGGATCAGAGCTCACAGGGTGGCTTCTGTAGAGAGGTCCTGGGTACCCTGAGCTATGACCGCCCTGAGCTTGGACTCTGAGGCTCCCCTCCTCCAACCCCCATGCAGGGTGGGCAGAAGCCAGGAGGCCTATTGGGAAGGAATGTAATGAACAAATTAAAACCCTTGTTAGCAGCAAGGATAGGGCTTTGGAAGATCAAGGGAGCAGGAGCTTGGGAGACAGCCACTAATTTAATGAAGAGGATGAATTCCAGATGTGGTCTCTGACCAGCACACAGCTGCTGTCCTTGGGCACTTGGAGAGAACCCTAGAAAGAGAGGGAAGGAAGCAGAGGGATCAGGCTGCCCAAGACTAAGGTGAGAGGGTCAGCATCTCCTCTGCTTCCAGCACAAGGGACTGGCATCAAAGAAACAAAGGTATCACCATATACTTGTGGCTGTTAATGCAATGGCCACAGTTTGAGGAAACGCGTGATGATGGAGCGAGGTTCCAAATGCAGTCCTGCTTCTAAGTGGATCTGGATCCTGGAAACTTCACCGTCGACCACTGATGACCCAGGGGTATGGGGGTTGTCGATCTGTGTACAGATGGGTTTGCCCACTTCCTGCACTGGAAGAGCTCCCAGGAACAGCTTAGAAGTCTTCAACCCCCACGTTGGAGACCACAGGCTCAGCTTCCTGGGGGATGAGAGCAAACTAGTTGCTGGCATGGTCTTGGGAGGAGTCAGTCTGGCTCCATCCTAGATCCAAGCAAGAGGGGTAACTGGGGGATGGGGAGGACATAGAGTTGAGCAGCACTTGAAGGGAGAGAGAAGACAGATGTGGGTTTGTGTGTACTGCCCTCCCTTCATCCCTCTTCCGCCTCCCTCCCCTCCTTCTCTCTAAACTTTACAACATGCAAATCACAGACCAGGCCCAAGGTGTGGGAAGCAATAGTGCAAAATCTCCAGTCTTGGCCTTCTAGAAGCTTCTAAGCCTGCTAGATGATTCCAGTTGGAGAAAAAGGAAAAAAAAAAAAACAAAAACAACAACAACAACAAAAACAAAACAAAAGACAAGAGAGGTGGGCTTCTCTAGGGGAATGCTACACTTTTGACTTGCTCCCTAACCAGGAAGTTCTGTTTGGATTTTCACTGAGTAGGTGGCAGCACACAGGCAATTTCTGCCCTCAGGGACCTAGCAGCTGCTTATGCTATCGCCACTGCCGCCACCAGGTGCGCCAGATGTGTGCTGTGACTAAAGGACCCCCAGCCATTCCCAGATCTCTCCCTGCCTACAGTTTCTCTTTGTCTGCCATGAACATTCTCCCCCTCTTGCCCTCTCCCCTTTCTCTGCCCTCATGACTCTGTTCCTGTCTGTCTTCCTCTCCCCTCCCCAAATAAACCTCTTTTGCACTAGCCTGTTGCACAGTGTAATCACTCAGGGGCACGTCTTGGCATGGGCCCACCAAAGGTACCCCCCGACACACACACACACACACACACCACATTATATTTCATAACACTAGGGACCTGTTTACGTTTTTGCTTATGCATTTCTGCAGCTTGGGAATAGCTCAGCTGGTAGAGTTCTTGCCTAGCAGACACAAGCCCTAAGTTTGACACTCCCCGCCCCCAGCACCACATAAAACAATATGCTGGCACCTGCGCCATATTCCCAGCACTCAGAAGGCAGATGCAGAAGGACCAGAAACTCAGAGGCATCCTGGGCTGAATACAGAGTTCAAGACCAGCCTGGAAACATGAGACCACATCGCAATAATTTTTTTTTATGTTGCCTTTAATTTTTGCACCCAAGAGGCAGAGGCAGGCAGATGTTTATGAATTCAAGGCTGGCCTGGTCTGTATACCAGTTCCAAGCCATACAAGGCTACATAGGGAGACCTGTCTCCAATTTTTTTTTCTTTATAAAGCAAGGAGGGAGAGGGAAGAGGCGGGAGAATAGGGAGAAAGGAGGCCCTTCGATGAAGAAGAAAAATACAACTGAAGCCATTGATACCCAGTCTACTTTCTGTGCTCTAGAAATAAAGGCGATAGCCAGAGAGGTCCAAAACTCACCCAAAACCTCACTGTGTTTGAGGCCCCCTCACCTCCAGGCTCAGCACCCTGCCTGCCTTGTGGTGACACTGAGGTAGACTTGCCACCCCAGTGAGGCCATTTGGAGCCTCTGCAAAGAGAAGAGGCCAGCTGTCCAAGCTGAACCCAGGCCTCACATTTAACTGGCAGCTTCCTGTCCTGGAGGGTCATTTACTGACAGTGACGGGTTTCAGCGATGCAGCTTAGCAAGTGGTTTCTATAAAGAGCAGAGCCTCGTCCTCTGGGAGGGAGAGGTGGGGGTCGGGGTGGGGGTGCAACCAAGAGAGACAGGCGCTATCAGAGTTATGGATTTTATTGAGTCATAAGCAAGGCTGGAAAATAAACAATTAAAATCGGTTAGAGCACGGGGCTGCTGGGCCAGCTAGCTGTCCAGCCTATGAAAACAGAAAGGCCCTGACAGAGCTACCAGGAAGTATCTTTGTGGCCTGACTCAGAGGAAGGCACAGGGTTAGGGAAGCTTCCCCATCCTCCCCACTCCATCCCTCTAGCTGCAGGATTAACCTCTGAATACATTTGGATGGCCACAATATTGACAGTCATCAAACAGTGGGGGAAGAGAGCTGACCCATGCTAAGGGAGGGTGTCCTCACGTCCCTACCCAGGGGAGATGGGATTGATGGAAGTTCTTCTTTTGGGCCATCTATGTGTATCTTCACTGGGTCACCAGTTGACTAGGTGATGTCTGAGTAGCAGTTAGAACCCCGTTGAACCTCTGTCCCAGGATCTGTAGTTTGAGGGAGAGTATTTGACCGTGTATGGATGCTGTAAAAGAACAAAAAACCAAAACAAACAAAAACCAGACTGGAAGTGAGGAGTTTACAGCGCTGTAGAGACAGGCAGGCGGAGGGAGTCCGGGAGAGGCTGTACTGGAGTCCTGAGAGCTGGGACCAGAGCTCGTTGGGGACATCATGGGTCATTTGGCTCTGCCTTCCATGCTCAGGGCTGATGCTGGCAAAGACCATCTATAGCAGGGAGCTGGTTTCTATACTGCTTAGCAATGCCAAGGCCACAGAAGTTAAATTCTCCATCAGTCAGAGGGTCCTGAGCGTCTGCTGACAGTCCACTGCAAACGTGTCTCCTGTGTCCAGAACCCAGACATCGAGATACACCTGAGCTGGCTTCTCCAGGCCTTGCTTTCTGTCTAGTCACTAGACAGAGAGGATGAAGGCCTGCCTAGGCTTAGCCTGCATCTCATAGGCTCTGTGAAATACAAGAGTTAAAATTACTGGAGAAAAAAGTCAGCAAGGAGATACACACACACACACACACACACACAGAGAGAGAGAGAGGAGAGGAGAGAGAGAGAGAGAGAGAGAGAGAGAGAGGAGAGGAGAGAGAGAGAGATTGAGAGAGAGAGAGAGAGGAGATAGCCTGGAAACAGGTCAGCTGAGGACAAAAATGGACTCAGGTATAGTGCAGAGAAGATGAACCAAGAGTCAGAGTCTGGCTTCTGGGCATGATACAGGGGACCTAGTGAGGAGAAGAGATAGCCCCTGGCCCCCAAGCTGTGCAACCAAGATTCCCAGAAGGAAAGGCCTCAGAGCCCTATGTGTGCCTTTTAGACAGAGGCAAAGGTCACCCTAAGGTCAAGGTCAGCCCCTCAGTCACAGCCAGTCTGATCTCCCTCCTCCACTCCAGTGCTGCAGTCTGTGATAAGGAATTGTTGCCAGAGATGTACCACGGGGCAGGCCACTCATGAGCGTGATGGGGGAGGGGCACTGGGGAGGCCGAGACCAGCCAGTTTGTGCTTTATTCCATTCTCTGCGCTCCTCAGTTCCTGGAACTATAGGCAAAGGATCAGAGACAGCTGAGAAGTCGTCTGAGACGAGAGACGAGACAGAGGAGAGAGAGAGAGAAACCCCAAGCTGCAACAAGTACCAGAACATGGCACAGGGGGCCAAGGGTAAGAATATGAAGCCAACCCAGTCCATCGCTTCCTATCCATGCGCGCGAACAGAAGTCAGAGAAGCTAGCGGCGCTGTATAAATGGTCACACATATGGTGAGCATGGCAGATGTGCCATGGTTTAGAACATGTGTCTATACCTCCGACAAATCCTTATGGGTAAGGAGACTGAAGGTACTCCGAGAGGATTAATGCCTGTGAAACTATCCAAGGTGTCCAAGCCAGAGTGCACCAGCTCAGTCATGTTCCCGGCGGACAGAGTGGAAAGGAAGAAGACATCCTCTCACGATGTACATCAAATGAGGCCAGGTGGAGGCTCCGGTCAGACAACCCTCAACCTTGTAAGACTAGTCTCAGCACCAGGTGGCATCTCTCATGCATGTCTGCCCAGACTTCATGTGGACAAGTTCCAAAGCCACCAGAATCTGTGTGGCTTCCTATAAGGCTTCTCTCTGTCAGCACAAGCAAGATCAGAGGGGCTACTTGGGTACGGAGACCGGGAAACCTCTGACTGGACAAGCATCCCCCTAGGCCATAATCTCTGATTTCTGCCATATCACAGGGCTTCCCCATCAGCCCACCTGGGCCATGTGCAAAACACCTCCAGCTGCTTGGTGACCATTCAAGATGGCAGGGAGCCTGACAGAGGACCCCAGAATCACCTCAGCCTGTCCCTTTCCTCCTGGATACCCTCTGCATTCCAAAAGGGACAGGCTCTTGCCAGGACTTCAGGGATAGAGGCCAGGCCTCCTCAGACAGCTTTCTGGCCCCTATCATCTGGAGCTCCCTGCATCTATCTTCCTGCCTATTCCTGAGGCCGTTGGAAGCAACTGGAACCAGCTGGCACTGGCCACCCAGGCCAATGTCACTGACTCTACACCTCATCAAGAGGTGGCTTGTAGAACAGGGATCCAGATAAACAAAGAGTTGGCCTTCCTGTGTCGACCCTCTAAAACTTTTCAGGGTATATCCTTCCCATGCTGAGCTGAGGGACACAGAGGTAAGAGGTGAGGGCCATGATAAGAGCCATGAGGGTGAAGGCCACAGAAGGCGAGGCCACAGTGACAAGGCCACTGAGATGAGAGCCTTAGAGGTGAGTACCAGAGGCAAGAGCCACAGAGATGAAGGCTATAGAGTTAAGAGCCACTGAGATCATAGACATGGTGCTGAGGACCACAAAACCCAGATCCACGGAGGTGAGAACCACAGAAGTCGGAGTCCACAAGTTCAGTTCTGCAGAACACTGTAGGGTTGGTCTTTATATACCCTAGTCTCCTTCCGCCTCCATTCTGCCACATGCCAACACTGTGCCCAGATGTCTGTTGGCACACCCTCAGTTAGGATTTAGAGGGCAAAGAGGCCATGCGGCAAGTGGTGTATCAATTTCCATCCCGGGGCTGGATGGCTCAGCCATTAAGAGCATCTAGCTGTGCTCTTCCAAAGGAACAGAGTTTAATTCCCAGCATCCGGGATGGCAGCCCACAACTATCTGTAACTTTTCAGGATGTGACCTTCCCATGCAGAGCTGAGGAACACAGACATAAGGAATGAGAACCATGACATTGCCTCCTGCCAGAACAATCCCCCAACACCCAACTCTCCGCTCCTTCTCCTCCCCCCGACCCCGACCCCTACCCCTGACAGCTGTCATGCCTGTGGCCTCTCCTACTCACAAGCACAGCCACACAGGTCTCAGGAACACGGGGCCCCTTGGCACAGCCTGCCTTTGCCCTGGCCTGCACCTCCCCAATGCTTGTCTCCACCCCTTTCCCTTCCTGGGTGACTCACAGTATCCCTGTGTCTCCATCACCCACTCACTCAGCAAATGCAAAGGAAAGTCTCAGGCACCAGGCATGGGACAGGAGCTGAGGGCCAACTAGGGACAGGAACATGCATGGCTGCTATGCTCAGTGCATGACATGGATTGGTCAGGAGAGCCAACAGAAGAGAAAAGTGAAATGTATACACCCTGGATGTCTATAAGACTCGGTGGAGGGATGAGGGTGTGTGTGTGTGTGTAATGTACTTGTTTGCTTGTTTACATAGCTGTAGTAGTGGATGCAGGGTTTGAATGCATATATTTGCACGCATATGCAGGTGTAGAGTGCAGGCATTCATTTAAATGTATGTCTTTGTATGTACGTAGTCCGTGTGCATGGATTTGAGTGTGTGCACTTGTATGTATGTTGCATGTGTATAGCGCTGGGTATGCATGATTTTGAAGTGTTGCCTCCAAAGCAGCGACCCTCAGCCTTCCTAATGCTGCGACCTTTGATACAGTTCCTCACGTTGTGGTGACCCCTGGCCATAAGAGTATATTCATTGCTACTTCATAACTGTAATTTTGACACTGTTATTTTTAGACACAGAGGTTTGCCAAAGGGGTTGTGACCCACAGGTTGAGAACCACCACTCTAACGTTTTATGAAGAGAAACTAGAAAGATAGAACTGTGGAGGGGGTGTGGTTCTCACCCATAAGCGCTGCTGTGAATACCAGATGTGGCCCCGGTGCGAAAGGCCAGTATTCCAGCCTAATGTGGCTGTCACTACGGTGTAAGAGGGATCTAGTAAGTGCCCTACCCTAGTGTAAGCAAATCCTCCGTATAGCTGCTCTCTCCCCGCCCAGCCTCACCAGAGGCAGTGAAAGTAAACAGTTCGCAGAAGTCCAGGAGATGGATCATAGTAAATGGATCCGATCTGGATTCGCATCCCAGGCTTGTATCATTACTGTGAGCTGTGGGGGCATCTTCTTGACCTCACTTTTCCCCTTCTATTAAATGGGTCACCAAAACCTCCCTTGTAAACCCTCTATGAGAAGCCAAGAAGCCAATGCCCTGTGAGTGGCACAGACCTGGACACGCACTTGGAGAAGGAAGGATGCGTGGGTATGAACTGGGAGGTTGAGTGAGGGCTTTTCCAAGACCCTGTTATACACCCCTCACCCTTCTCCCTAGAGGGAGAAGGAGAGCACAAGCAGACACCAGTCCAGATCACAGGCCCAGGCCCCTGTGCAATGTAATAACCTCTCACGCCTCGCCTCCTGGATGCCTTTCAGCTAATCCAGTTAACACCCACAGTGATCGGATTACTCTACTCAGTGTAAGAAACCCGAAATCTCATCATCAGGCAAATGCACACGTGGCATGGATTGGGGGTGTTCCAGAGAAGGGGTTCAATATTGATCTGCTTCAGGGACCAAAGTCCTGCGCCACCAACCATCCTTTCCAGTCCCCTGGACAGAAAGAGAATGCTGTGTCTGTTACCCAGAATCCCAAGTGTTCACTTCGTAGCATCTGGGGGACCTTTTTTCTTCAATCCACCATAGTTGTCCTAGGTAAAGCCCCATAAATAGTGAAGGGAATCAGGCTGTGGGGTGCTCCTGTGGGTACCTGACTTGCCTGGACTTCCAGGAACACCTCTAAATCCAGTACTACCTGCTGTCACTAGACATCGGTCACTTGGGAGGTTCAGGAGCCAAGGACAGAGCCCACCCAGCCTCCTGAAAGAAACACAGCTAGATCCAGGGCAGAAAAGGTAGGCAGGACTGTGGTGCATGTTCAGTGAAGTCTTCCCAACCTCCAAGTCTTCCTGGGTGTACAGTAGACTCCCCTTGTCCAAGGTTTCATTTTCCATCAGCTGAGGTCAACCACAATCCAAAAATATGAAATGGAAAATTCTAGAAATAAACAACTTACATTGTAAATAACGTCCAAGGCAGTATATCGTTACAGTTGCTCTTCTTTGTCATTTGTTAGTGCGGGTAAGGGGAGACAACTGTAGGTTGAGTGTGTAAGCGGAGCTGACTAAACTCAGCTCTCTTCCTGACTTTCACTTGATGCCCTAAGCAGGGCACAGCAGCCCTCCCTGGGTCCCCATCCCTGCTCCCATTCCAGTGAACAGGATGGTTTAGACACTTGGGTCCCAATCTTGCTGCCTCCCCTGCCCTACCTGTCCTCCCTCCTTCTAGGCTTGGCTTAAAGTGATAGCTCCTAGAGTCCCCAGTTAGACTCCAGACAGCTATATTCCTTGCTGGGCAGCTCATCAGGCAGGAAGCCGATGAGGACAGAAGGCTGGAGGTTGTCAGAGGAGCATAGTGAGGAGACAACTACCAGCTCCATGAGGTTGCCCTGCTTCAAGAAGAAAATGGACACAGAGTCCATCACTCTCTCTAGGCTGGGTTCCCAACCCATTGTGACCATTCTTACCCTGCGAACTTGGTTCTTACGCGTTCTAATTGCACAGGTAGAACCCTGCTGTCAGGTTCAGGACAACCTCATGAAACCAGTCTCCCACTGTTCCCTGATTGGAGACCCAGGGCCTCAGTTATTCTTAGCAGCACAGGTGACAGCTACTTGCTCAGACTTGGCTTAGGACAGCCATATGTGATTTCTTCAGGCTAGGGAGCATGGCCTTCGCTCTGTGTTGTGTGAGCCGGGTGGGGAGGGGGTGAAGATGAGCTAGAATCCAGGTTTTAAGTTGAGGAGACTCAAGAGACCCATCCTCTCCTCTTACAGGTGACAGACTGAGATGGGCTCCCTGGTGCTGCGTCCTCTGTGGTCTTAGAGAGGCCAACCCTGCTCTTGGTTGCTTGTGGTCTCTAATTGAGCATTTCCCAGCCTGTGTCCATCTTCTTGCTTCCTGCTTCTCACCTGTAGGGCTCCCTGACTGCTCATGTGGTAGCTGTCCTCAGAGAATGCCAGTGTTTTCTTAGCAGGGAGAGATGAAGCAGACCTGGGCATCATGGTGCCCTCCACACCTGTGTCATGTTCTAGTGTAGTTATTCTCAACCTTCCCAACGCTAGGACCTTCCGATGCAGTTCCCCATATTGTAGTGACCCCAAGCCATACAATTAGTTTTGTTGCTACTTAGTAACTGTAATCTTGCTACTGTTATGAACCATAATGTAAATATTTACGTTTCCCAATGGTCCTGGGTGACCCCTGTGAAAGGGTCGTTGGACTCACAGAAGGCCACAGGTGAAGAACCATTCCTCTAGTGCACTTTGACCTCCAGCTACATGGGATTCCAGCTCAGTCAGGTTCCAGGCACATTTGCATGGCCAGTAAACAAAGACTCATCTTTTCTTTTGTTTAAGGTGTGGGTGAATACCGGCTCCTGGGTGTCTGAAGACAACCTCTGATGTCTTTTTTTTTTTTTTAACTTTATTTTTTACTTTGTTTGACACAGGGTTTCTTGTTCTAGGCTGCATACACCAAGCTAGCCGACCTGGTGGCTGAGGTCTCCTAGCTCTGCCCCACAACTTCCCGTAAGAGCACGGGTTGCTGACATACCTGGTTTTATGTGGAATCAATAGATTTGAACTCTGGTTCATGGGCAGTAAGTGCTTTACCTACTGAGCCATCTCCTCAGTCTAGGACTAAGCTGTTAGTATAAACGTGCCCCCAATATTTCAGGTACATCTTGCATTCCACACATGCACCCCAAATCTGGTCTGTGCATGACCCAGCCTGCAAAGTCCAGGGTCTGGAAGAAGGTATCCTTGTGGTCTTGTTTGTCACATGGATAATCTGCCAAGTCCTTTATGGAGCCTGAGACTAAAGAAGCTGGCACCTTTCTGGGGAAGAAAAGAAAGCAGGCATGACACCCCAAGCTACCTCCAGTTGCTTGCAGACACCTGCTGACCTCATGCTCTGCAGCATGAGCAAAATGTGAACAAGCCCAGTGCGGGTGGTCCCTGGGATTTAGAGTCTCTGATCACCACTGCACTATCAGAACATCCCAGCATGATAGGCCAGGGTTTGAAGAAGTGGCCAAGAATCTGATAGGACAGAGACAGCCACTCCACGTAGCAAATGGTGCTGGGTCTCTGCCCTTGTTCTCCATGATGAGCGAAGCCAGCTCTGCCTTGATGACATGAACCCTGCAGGACTCTTGGGATTCCCAGCATTGTTCCCCCCAACAGGGGCATCAAGTGCCTGGGAAGGAGGGGCTGGTTGCCAGGTTGTCAATTCTCACATATTCCTGGTACTCAACCGCATTCACACATATGCCCAGATTCCGGGAACAGCCTCCCGCCCGACCCTCTGATCCAGGCTCTCCCCTTCCATCCTTCGTGGAGACAGCTGTCCAATTCATCTCGCTAAATGTCCTCTTTCATCAAACGCCTGCCCCTTCTCAAAGGCCCCCACCGCTCGCTGGTTCCTAGGGAGCCAAGACTCTGATTGCCATCACCTTTCAGACGGCTGCATCCTCAGTTTCTGCATTCTTGCCAGAGGCCTGGTTCCCCTCACCCCCACCCCTCCAGGCCCTCTGGTCATTGGAAAGAGGCCACTTTCAGAGTGTAATGCACACATTTGCAGGTGCTGCTGATGACAGCTGCCTGCCTTCTCTTTAAGGCTCTCCCTCCTCCAGTCCTTTGCAGTTCACCTGATTACAGCAAGGACAAAGACATCATTAGGTGCTAATGGCACTGCACTCAGTACCTCAGAAGCACCTGTTAATCCCCGGCCTTCTGCAGGCTGACTGTTCAGAATCCAGCACACAGCCAGGGGTGAGGATCTATCACCGCTCTGCCCATTTGCCAGCTTGCCCACCCGCCTGCTCTTGCGTCCTGGTCTCCAAGCACCAGACCAGAACTTTTGCCCCAGCACCACCTAGGAGCACTGTGAACAGAGGGGATGCTGGGGATTTCCCATGTGCCTCTCTGTCAGTCTTTACCACTGCTGGGTGGTGGACAGCAGTGCCCCTATTTCACTGACTAGGAACCTGAGGCTTGGAGAGTAAAGGCCTTGGCTAAGACTCACAGTCCTCTTGACAGCAGAGTGGGATGCAGAGCCCCATCTGTCTGACTTCAAAGTTAACTTCCCGACTGCCAGCTCTGTCTGTGTTGAACTGGCTCTCTTCATCTCTGTAACTCTGACCTACACTTCGAAGCCCAGATAGATCCCCAAGACCCTCACTTTCTCCCCTCCTCTCCTTCTCACTCTTGCTCTCGCTTTCTCTTTTTAGTGGCCTCAAGCACCCAAAACTCTGCACACTGGGAAAGACCAAAAATGACACTAAGGCACTAACACAAATAATGTTTGTGTGTGCGTGCGTGTGTGTGTGTGTGTGTGTGTGTGTGTGTGTGTATGTGCGCGCGCGCACGCGCTCGAGTTTGGACAGTAATCTTTCCAGAGCTGAAGGGTGCAGCTCTTAAACATCCTACAATCCTCCTACTCTACAGTGGGACAGCTGAATTAAAGGAGAGTATACAGTAGGTACTGACTAGACAGACTAAAGGGTCAAATAGTTGCAGCGTCTTGCTATAATGAATCACCGCATATAACCAAGCCTCTCTCTGCTGTCATGCTGTATGCAGCATGGGGGGTGGGGGGAGCGGTAAATCAACCACCCTAGCTTCATTGACTCCAGTCCTAACCCTATTCTTCCACTCCACTGGGACACCTTCGACAAAGTCTCTGTCCCCCTCCTCTGACAGAGAGATCATCCAGAGAGCCCACTTGAAGAAGACTGACCTAGAGCAGGATGTGGGCTGACCAGCGTGCAGCACCTGTCATTCAGAGAGCTCCCTGGGCCTTCCCTGTGTAGAGGCTCACCCACAGAAGCACGCTGCCCTGGCCTATGAGGATTCTAGAGGGGTCTGCAGTGTCCTACCTCCCTTTAATGTGAGTTAGAAGCTACCCCAGCCTCAACCCTGCTGCAATCTGGAGCCAGAGCATCCTGGGAAACAGTATTGTAGCAACAGAAATATCCCCAGACATTACCAAATTTCCCCTGAGGCCAAAGTGGACCCCAATAAAAACCAGTTCCTAACAGCCTGGTCCTCCAACCTAAGGGTGCACCAATGTCTCCTGGAAGATTCTTTAAACTTCACACTCCTGAGCTCCACCCCAGAGGTCCAGCCTTCCTTAGGGATTCCACAGGACCCTGCTTTGAGAACCACTGTGTAGGTATCTTATAAACACAGTTGGCATCTGGCGGCAGTAAGACAAGGTACCAAGCTGAACCCCTGAACAGAGAGACCTGACTCCCTGGGAGTGCGCAAGATTACAGACTAACTCTAAGACTGACATATAAGCAAGAGCCATAGAGTTAAAGGATAGAGAGAACACCATGAAGGGAGGCAGCTGTGTGCTTAGGAGGAACCCATTCAGGAAAGTAGGTGAAGGCAGATCCAGAAAGGTCAGATAGAGGGGCTGGGCAGCGGAGGAGGGTTGCTTGTGGAGGAGCTCAGGACTAGAAGGCTCAGAGCCAGATGGAAAAGTGTATTGCCTAGGGCCAGCAGAGCCCTCAGCAGACCGCTCTACCTGAATGGAGAGTCATCAGCTCTAGAAGTGGCTGAATGTCTCATCTGAGAATGACTAAATGAGTTCAGGCGTGGGAAGCAGAGATAATGTGCAAAGATACCCCTAATCATTGAGCCAGGGAACAGAGATAGACGCACACCCGCAGCTGCTCGGGGGAGTGGCATGCCCAGTGACCCAGGAGACAGGCATGCCATGTATGGCCCCAGGGCAGTGATGGTACAGTCACTTGGCAGCTGCACAGTGGGGACGGCTGCAGTGGCTTGACCCAGCTCTGCCCTGACACAAATGGCTCTGGGATCCACTTCTATCCTGTGGCTTGGGGACACGTGGCCAGGCCAGAACTTAGTGGCAGACTCAAGCCAGCTGGCTCAAGGGGTCTATTCCAGTGACCCCAGACTCCACATCCCAGAGGCAGAATTTCAAAAGCCGGAATTTGAGGCAGAGACTACACCAACTTGTGGCTAGCTGGATGTCCACATGTGAGTTACGGATGAGACAGTCTCTTCCTTAGCAGCTATAAACCAGACATAGTCCTAAACCTGTTGCTTGGGACATTTTATCTCTCACTCTAAAGAATAGACATTGTCTATTCTTCTGTATGGAAGAGGAACCAGAGAGTCAGGGTGGCTGTTGGGAAAGTGACTGAGCTGCAATTCCATCCAGACCCACCTCTGAAGACCGTGTTAAATGTGGTTTTTCTGCCTCTTAACACCACGTTTATGTTCCCCCCACATCCCCTCATAGAGATATCATGAGAATCAGACAGGACAGATCTGAGTACTACAGCTCTGAGATTACAGTCACAGTCACAGTCACAGAAGTCCCGAGCCTTCTGCTCTCAAGAGCCAGACGTGCTTGCCTCCAGATACCAGGAGATACACTTCAGTCAGCCTGTCCAAGGGCTGGGGCTGGGGCTGGGACTGAGAATCAAATTGGGGTGTCCCCCAAAACAGGTCCTCACCCACCCCCACACAGTGTGCTGAAGCATCCAAAATTAAATTTCATGCCTGGCTGCACAGAGATACCAACTCAGTCCCGTGTGTTTACGGCTCGAGGAGGAGATAAGATTTGATTAAGAAGGCCGCTATTAATTTATGGAGTACGCCGGCGCGAAGGGAGAGGCTGCTTTTAATTAATAGCCAGAAGGAGTTTACGCTTTTGGTCTCAGCAAGGGGGAGAGGGCTGCGAGGCTCGACAGAGGATGGATTGATTCAGACACTCTCTCACCTTCTCTCTGAAGAGGATATAAATAAATAAAAGGCAATGGGTGGGAGGGAGAGAGAGGCAGGCGGTTCTGGCTCGGGAGAATGGCAGGTGGGCTGGAAAGTCAGCCAGCGGCGGGGGAGAGAAGAGAGGGAAGTAGGAAGAGGAAAGGGAAGAAGGGGAGAAGGAAGGAGGAAAGTGGAAGAAGGAGGAGGTGGGAGGAGTAGGAGAAGGGGGAAGAAGGAAAAGATCTAGAGGGATGGGAAAGAGAATTCAGTTTACAAAGTAAGGCTTTCCAGAGATGACCTTGCCCTGGCTTTCCCACAGCCCCAGGAGGCAGACAGAGAGTCCATTCTAGAATAACACAAGCCTCGTGTGGTGGTGGGGGTGTGTGCAAACTTCTCAAAAGGGGATCCAATAGCTAGCTGTTGCATCTCCCTTCCCCAACATCAATGTTGCCTTCCAGATGTTGTTCCAGCCACCCACTCCTTGTCCCTGTGTGCGTAGGACTCTACAGGAATGATTGTCGATGTGCCCATTTAGCAGGGTTGAAACTCTGATTGTCCACTTGGTGCCTTTGGAAGGTGCTTGAGTTTCCCCAGAAGAAATGGCAGATGCTCGGAACCACAATACTCCCGTGGAGTGAGGATCCTTAGCTGGCTTGCGATCACTAACACACTGTAAAGGCTAAGGGTTAACAGCCTATTGTTTAGGGACCCTGTCAAGGGAGAGTATGGTGTGTTTCATACAGATAGAACTTGGGAGGTAGTTTTTCATCTGATGCCGGTTGCTGGCCACTGGTCACAGAGTGTGTGAGTACAAAGGGCGGGCTCTGTGTAATTCTGGTCTTAATCTTGTATTAGACAAGAAATGCGGGACTCAGAGAAGCCTGGTGGCTTAACAAGGACAAATAGTTGTTAAGCAGAGTCACCTTCTCTGTTACACCGTCTAGGCTCACAGGGGGAAGAGTGGCTGCTGAGAACAGGGTGGCCAGGCTTGGTGGAGGGTGGGAGAGTGGGAATCCCCGGTGACTGAGCCTGCACACCCTGCCTGGTGGGGGAGCTCTAGCCACGGGCCTGCCCTGCCTGTTGCTTTACATTCCCAACCCCACCACACTTCTAACTTAATCTTACAGAGTTTGAGATCTGAAAGGAACCCTGAGACTAAAGTTGAATGGTGCTCGGAGTGTAACACACACACACACACACACACACACACACTGGCAGAACCAGCACTGGCCAGCCACATCCAATTACCAAGGCAGGCCAGGGGACCCGCCGTACAACAAACCTTCTTCGTGATTCCCACTGCTAGTCTCTTGAGAAGCAGGTTCCATTTTACAGATGGTGAGACTGAAATCCAAAACCCAAGACGCAAGAGCACAAAACTTGATGGCAGACGTGGGTAGAACTAGCCTTGGACAGACTCCTAACTCTCAGCTCAGTGCTGTTTGTGCAGATTAAACCCTAATAGCTGCTTCCCTGCCTGTGCCAAAATACCCGACAAGAAACAGCTAAAGGGAGGAAGGGTTTATTTTGGCTTACGGAGAGAGGGCACGATCCATCTTAGTGGAGATGCCTGGGGACAGGTGCTGGGAGCAGCTGCTCACATGACAGGAAGCAGGGAAAAGATGGAAGCTGGTACTCAGCTCACTTTCTCCTTTTTGATGCAGTGAGCCTAGGGGATGGTGCTGCCCGTAGTTACGGAAGGTCCTCTCGCTTCATTTAACCCAACACACACATTCCCTTACAGACATGCCCAGCTGTTTGTCCCTGGCCATTCTAGATTCTGTCAAACTGGTAGCCAATGTCAACCATCACAGGCCCCAGCAGGATGCCAAGGAAAGGGCATATGAACCAGGCAGGGCTGGCTTCAGATCACAGCTTCCAACTGCATGACTCTGTATACATTTCCCAGCCTCTCTGTGTATTAGCTTCCCATGTCTTAAGTGGCTGAGCAGCCTCAGCAAGTCAACACCACAGCATGCCAGGCAGGGTGACAGCAAGAAGCCAGCACTAGGCCACTACTCCACAATGCCTCTGGGACAGAGCTGGAGTGAGTCCTGAACAGAGTAGACCTTCCTCTGTCCCCTTCTTCCCGTCTTTCATCTTCCCTCGGACTCTGGCTTCTAATCGGCAGTGACCACAGATGAGCGGTCATCAGCATCCATCACCGCCAGCAAATCGCCAGGTGTCAACCTCTGAGTCCCTGCTTCTAAATCACTCTGTGCTCTGTGATGGAGACTGGAAACCCGAAACCAAAGTGAGGGATATGCTGGTGGGAGGGCAAGAAGGGACTGTGATCGAAACGTGAGATCCGGCTTCGGTGGGTGCAGAGCATGATACATTTGGGGAAACAGAGGCTCAGAGAGGATGTGTGGTACCCAGAGTCTACATTATAGGCTCTGGCAGAGCTAAAAATGAACTCCACTTTGAATCACTCACTGGTGCAAGGTCCCCATCCCCAGGGTGTCTAGCAAATAGCTAAAGGGACATTCCATGGGTACCTGCTGAGATCAAACACCGTCAGAGCCTCATCCAAGCCTGATGACAGGATAGTGTAGAAGTAGACCTATCCTATCCTCCAAGGTGGTTGTGGCTTTCTTAGGAGAAAGTAAGAAGATACCCTACCTGGGCCAGAGCATCTAGGTCCAGGATGTACTAGCAGAGTGATCCCACCCCATCCTATTCTACTGGGAGTAGCAGCGTCTTGGGGTAGGATGGCTCTGTGTATGGGCACTTCACCTGACCCACCCTATGCCTCTGGCTCCTACCCATACCACACCTGGGGGCCGCTGGCTGCCCTTCCAATAGCTGAGAGTGAGTGGGACAGGTTCCCCATGGCCATTCCCAGCTACCCAACTCTCCCGATAGGCACTGTGTAGGGGCTTCCTGCTTTGGGTATCACATCTCTTCTGCCTGCAATGCCAATGAAACTCTGGTCATCCTGCAATGGCTAAAGCCCTGTCTCCCAGCCTCTTTGAGCTACCTCTATTAAGCAATCCAGGTGTCTTTCCTAGCTTCAGACTGTCCATTGAGGTCCAGTCTGCATGGCCAAAGGGACCAATCCCCACTGACACACAGAGGCCACAAGTCTGAATAGCATTCCCAACCCTTCTCTACCTCATCTGTACGCTCTCCTATGACAGGCCACCTGGCCCTGAAGGGGAGAGTCACAGACAGTTGATGAAGGAGCCGCCCCTGCCCTACCCCTCCTAGTGTGCATGTTAACAATCTTAGCAGCCTCAAATCCGTCAGCAAAGGTGATTCCAGCCTAGACACAGGGCACAGGTAGCTCATATCTTTCTTCCTCTCCAGATAGCCAGCCTTTCTCTTTGCCTTTAGGGTTAGGGAAACTGTGCCCTAAGGAAGGAAATGGGATCCTTCATATAAACTGGAAAACTGATTCCAAAGAAGAACATCAGCCCACCTGCATAAGGGACAACCTGTACCGGCTGGCCCGATGTGCTCACTCTGAGCAGGACAAACGTGGTCAAGGTTACTGCTGCTACAGGCATCTAAAGTCTGTATGAAGCTGGGTGGGTCAGCCATGGGGTTCTATCCTTCATTCCATGAATATTTATTAAGTGACTCCTGGTGCTGTGCAGACAGAGACAGGCAAGAGACCACCCTGGTCTAGAGGGAGAGAAAAAAATTAGCTTAACACTTATTTGAGCAGTAGAGGAAGTGACGGGGTCTGATGATATTTACCAATGGATCTGTGACCTAGACTGGGGGACAGGATTCGAGATCTTCCCAAAGGAGGCAGCAGTTAAGCTGACCCCTAAAGGATATAGGTAGGGGTCGGTAGACAAAGTTAAAAGATAGTTGTCCAGACAGCAGAGACAGAATGCATGAAGATGTAGGGTGAGATAGCGGGAGCTCAATATAGGGGTACCTGAGAGAAAATTAATAAGGAATAATGCTGGACTCTGAGGGGCTCATGGACGGTGGTGCGTGACAAACCAATGAGACAGACATGAACCTCCCAACTGTACACGTGTCTACAGTGTAATCAAATAGCATTGGGGAGAATGGCCTCCTAGAAGACTTTCTGGATAGATAAATCTAGACTGCTTTTAAAGAGTAGAAGGTTGCCTCCCCCAAAGGGGAGTGGCTCTGTCCTGGTCCAGGGCCAACAGGCAAGAAGAGTTACAGAAGGACAGTTAAGGTCATAGTCTAGCCTGGCAGTGAGGTGGCTGGGACAGGCTTGGTCGGGGTCAGGAATGGATGGGTGGAAGGGCAGGCCACTTCCCCAGAGCCTTGTCCCTTGGATGTCACACTCTCTGGCTGGGAGGCTGGCAGGCTTCTGCATTATTAATAGTGACACACAGTAAACATTTTGATAATTGTCACAGCCACAGGCTCTGCGAGTCAGCACCAGCTGTTACCAGCATGAAGAAAAAGCGAATCGCTTGTGCCTGTGCACCGGGCTCCCCACTCTCGACTTTATTTCTTCCTGTCCCTCATCAGTCAAGTGCAGCCTGCTTCGTCCTGAAATGGGATGCTTTCGGAATGCAGGGGAGAGACACTCCCCACCGAGCCCCGGAGAGAGAGCTCAGCCAGGCTCTGTGCCTCCCTGAGTGACAGTCCCCAATAGGTTATGTTGCCCTCACCAAATAACACCATCTCCATCCCACCCTCAGCCCAGTGCCCACTGCACAAAGGAAGCCCTACCCTGTGGAAAGGCCCCAAGTCGAAGAGGAGTAGATTCTTGTGGGAGAAAAAGGATTTCTTCCTCCCGGCGTTCTTGGACAACAGCCCCTTGCAAAGCTGACATTCTGGGACTGTAACTTCCCTAGAGTGGGTAGACACGATGAGTAGATGGTGCCTGGCCCATGGGATTCCTGTGAGCAAATGGATGTTATCCAGGATGAAGAGGCCCAGCTAAGCGATGGGATCACCCGTGACAGGAAGAGTATGTAGCAGCGTGTTTACTAGATCCAACCTGAGCGACTGGCCTGAGGCATGGGAGTAAATGTAAAGTCCCCTCTGAGAGGTTTGGGAAATGACAGAGGAAAGAGACTGGCCTCAGAAGTGGTTCTGAGAAACCAGCTAAGACTCAGTGGTTGCTTCTAGGACTGACTGGGGCCTCCAGGGCTTGGAGCAGTACGAGAGCCTGAGGCATCAGAGGACTGACTAACAGGTTTGTCTTCCATCTCTCCTCCTCAACTGCCAGTGCCTTCTTCATCCACAGTACTTTGCTTACAAAGCATACACCTTTAAAGGAGAAAGTATTGAGAATCCCTTAAGCCAAGTATGGGCCATGCAGCCTCCTGCCTATGAGGCTGGCCTGAGTCTCTGGGGCCTCTGTGTTGCAGAGAAGTGAGCTATAGTCAAAAGCACCACCCTCGTGAGGGAAGGGACAGGGCAGGGGGGACCAGCTCAGGTGTAACTACAGTACAGAGCTGGAGTGGGTGGGGCTATCATACAGCATGGGGCCAATTGTAATAGGATTTTCTCATTGAAGAAACAAGGGAAGGAAGCAGGGCTCCATGGAGAATCTGCTGCTGAGCAGGTCCAGGGAAGGCTTCTGGATTCATTCGTTCGTTTGTTTGTTTGTTTGTTTGTTTGTTTGTTTTCCCAAGGCAGTCCTAAGAGAGATTTGTTTCTTGAGGTCCTGGAGGCTGGATGGCCAAGACTCAAGTGTAGAAGGCTCAATTTCCTGACAATCTCAGTGGCTTGCAGATGGGCACTTCCTCCCTGTGTCCTCCACTGATCGTCCCTCTGTGCCTGTCCAATTCTGCTCTCTCCTCCCTGACCTTCTGTGATGGCAGTAGACCACTGCCATAGACTTTAGGATGCTAGGCCAACTCTCTGACACAGCTATGTCCCTAGCCCTTGTTTTTTCTAAAATGGCAGATTCATTCAGGCTGGTTGGGAACTCAAGTTCTTCTTGCCTCAGCCCCCAGAGTGCTGCAATCACAGGCATGCATAAGTAGACGAAAATCAAATCTATCCTTACAAAAACACTACCACCATGAATTGGGATCCCTTCTAGTGATTTCTTCAGACTCCTCCTCCAAACACAGTCACAGCAGGGTCTAGAACCTTGTGTGAATGCAGGGGCCATGGTTCATTCCATAGCAGTGTCCCAAGAAGAAGTGCCATTTGGGCCAAGATGTAAAACAGTGACTTTAAAATCAGTGACAGAAAGGAAAAACTTCAGATAAACTGAGAAGCCTCTGGGTAGCTGGGGGGTAGATGAGGAGACTGGGGAAGATTCTAGAACATGGTGCCCATGGAGAGGGTCCTGTGGGGTTTGACGAGAATCACAGTCTCCATCCAAGAGCCTGCGATGACGATGACGTAAAAAGATTGCGTATTTTTTTGACTGTGAAAACAATGGGCTGAAGGGAGCTGAGGTGGGGGGGGTCAAGTGAGAGACCCTCCAGAGGGCAGAGCAGGAAGGCAGCACAGGATCTTGTGGTGCATAAAGTATAAGACCACAGAAAAGGAAGTAGATACATTGATGGGGACATTGTGGAGTCTAGGGGTGTTGGGATGGTTCCTGTCCTGCCTGGCCAGTGGAGAATGCCTGATTGAGAGGTGCACCCTGGGTAGGACAACCCTGGGATGAGGATATTGGGTTAGGTACACAGTGATGCCTTGGAGATGCACCGTAGAGATAAGTGAGGACATCCATCAGGGAGAATGTAAATTTCAGAGGAGCCAATCACACAGAGACCGCTTTCTCATCTCCCTGCTTGTGCTGCGTTTAGGCCACTGCGAGGACAATGTCCATCCAGGTAGTCCTGGACGCCCACCCTATTTTACAGGGCTACGATTCAGATCCTCCATCCCATCTCTGGCACAGAACTCAGAAGGGTGGGTGACTTCTCCTTCCCACTAAACTCAGTTCTGGGGTCCCTGGCTTCTGCCCGTACCTCCTCAGTAATGCTTTCTGAGTGTTGGTAGAGTAAATAAGATATTGAGTGATAGAATCCGTCCCCGAAACTCCAATACCAACAGACTTAAGCATCTTTTGGATCCACTCAACAGAAGCATTTTATAGGCTTCTGGAAAACCCTCAACCCACAGCTAATGGTGGTTTCGATATCCCTGTTTCTCTCTCCCATGTCCCTTAACTCCAATTCTATCTCCCTGAGACCACTTACGGGACCCTCATTCCAAAGCTCTTTAAGAGTCCCGCCTCCTTTCCTACCCACATCTTGCCACAAGGGATATACTACTTCTCAAGGCAGTGCAGGTAGGCCTAGGATGGAACCCCGAAAGATAGATGGCAACCCAACATCCTCAGACTGCTCAGGGGCCTCCATTGCTCAGAGTTCATGGTTTATCCGTATCCACTTAACTTGGTGTCCTTGGGGCCGTGGTTATGAAGGCTAATTCTCAGGACTGCACAGAAGGTCTAAATGCCACTGGGGCAATATTAGTGGCATCTTGTGGTTGCCAGCCAGCATGAAGCGATGTAGTTAAGGCAGAGGTTATAGCAATGACTGTAAACATTTGCCACCAGTGACAGCTGGACAAAGTCCAACAAGACAAAGAAGACCTACACTGTGGCCCATGAGAAAGAAAAGGAGACATGTTTAGTCCCAGGGAGCCTGAGCTGGCCAGCATCTCCAGAGGTTATATGTAGAACCCTCAAGGGTTAGGGCTGGCAGGGACCCAGAAGATAATGTCCCACCCTCCTCTACCCAGAGGATACAAGCAGCCAGCAAAGTCGGCACCAACACTGGATTGTGACTTCCACCATGAGGTTACATTAAAGTGAACAGGGGCAAGGTGGAGAGACAGCTCAGCCGGTGGTTCTGTGAGAACCATGAGAACCTGAGTTCAGGTCCCCAAACCCACATAAAAAGCTGAACACAAGCAGTAGATAGCAAATGCAAAACAAACTCAGGACTGGTCTTGGAGGGTTGGTTTGTTTGTTTTATAAAGCTTAGTCTGGGATTTTTTTTTTTTTTTTTTGCTTTTACAGTGGTTTTACTTATATTATGGTTCTGGGTTTTGCGTTTATTATGGGAGTCTTGTGTGTGCAGATGTGTGTGTCTCCACATCTATATATGATTCTTATGCTTTTTCTTTGGCTCTTTTTTTCCCCTGTTCATTTGTTTGTTTTTATCCTATTCCGATTTGTTTGTTTTTTACTTTATTTTTAGATGCCTGTTTGCTTTCTCATGAGAGAAGACAAGAAAGGGATTGGGTGGATTTGAGTGGGTGGGGAGGTGAGAAGGATCTAGGAGCGGTGAGAGGAGGGGAAACCAAAATCTGAACATACTGTATGAAAAAAATCTATTTTCGATAAAAAAAAAAAAAAATGAAGAAAGAAAAAGTCTGAGCTTTGTGGCTGCACTTGTGATCCCCAGTGCTGGAGAGGCAGAGACAGGTGGACCCCTGAGACTCTCCCAGACAGCCTAATCTGCTTGCCACGCTCCAGGCCAATGAGAGACTGTCTCAAAAACAAAGTGGCTAGCTCCTGGAGAGTAACATCTGAAGTCATTCTCTGACTTCCACACACTCCCACACACATCGACGCACGCGCGTGCGCGCGCGCGCACACACACAGACACACACACACACACACACATATGCACAGCTTTCAGAAGCCAGGATTCTGCCATCTCTAAGCACCAGGGATGCTTCTGGTTTACTTAGACCTATGGTACAGGTCATGAAGGGTCACAGGCACAGTGCTTGCCGCAGGCTGCCTCCTAGAAGACACGGGTGAAATGGCCTCCCTAGTCCTCCAGCCCCAACAGTCCCTTCTGCCCCCCTGGGTCCTCTGGGCTGAGCTAGGACTCCCTGGCTTGCCCAGATCTTCTACAGGTTTCCCACTGGGGACCTCCCCCCATCTGTAGAATGCAGCTCTGAAGTATCCTTTCCATCCTTGGGGTATCACCCGTTCCACCCTGGGAACAACCATCTTCACCCTCTTGCTTTCGACAGGTTCTGTATTCATCTGTGCCCCAGAATCCCAGATACTTGCTTTTGCCTTGGGCACTTAGCAGATGTTCTGACCTCCAGTGAATCTTTCTCCTCCTTCTTGCCTATACATCTTGTCCAGGTCCTTTCCATGTGACCCCATTTCATTACCAGGATGGGGGTGAGCACACAGTGATCTTTGCCATGTGTTTCTTTACCCCCATGAGTCTGCAAGCCCTTGGGATCCAGGCCTCACTCCCTGTAAACCCCCCCCCCGCCCCCAGATCTCATTCCTATTCCTCTCCCGGGCCTGACATGGCTGTGCTGCAGGCGTCTGGGTGCACGCTCTGTCTCCCACGCTAGGATCAGCTCCTCAAGCACAGCGGTTGACTATTCATCTTTAATTCCATAATTACAAAGACAACAATCCTATCGCGCCTGCCAAGTGCCAGGCACAATCCTGAGTGCTTTATACATATTAACTCGTTTAATCCTGACCCTGCCAAGGAGGCAGATGTGTTGATGGCCCTGATCTACAGGCACAGTAGTAGCATACACAGGGTGAAAGGACACACGTGGCAGGCTCTGTGGCCAGAGAGGCGGGGTTTTAGCTCCACATGGGTCTCTTCCAGTGTGCCTGGTTTGGAGTGACTTCTGAGGTCTGTTGAGTAACTAAGACAGATACGGGGTCTGTGAGGGAGATATCTAGAGGTTTCTTCTAGTATAAGAATCATTTCAGGTCCAGTTAGACCTCTGCCAGGTGTGTGTGTGTGTGTGTGTGTGTGTGTGTGTGTGCGCGCGCGCACTTGCACACCCTTTCATCTGTCCATCTGTCTGTCTGTGTCTGTGTACCTGTGTGCAGAAGACAGAAGTCAACCTCAGCTATCGTTCCTCAAGACACTGTCCTGCCTGGTTTTTGAGACAAGATCTCTCACTGGCCTGGAGCTCCCCAAATAGGACCAGTGAACCTCAGGGACTCATCTGTTGCTGCCTTCCTAATGTGGAGGTTACAAGGGTGCACCACCATGCCTGGCTTTTATGTTAAAAAAAAAAAAAAAAAGCAGGTCCTGGGGATTGAACTCAGGTCTTCATGCTTGCAGCAAGCACTTTCCCAAGTAGGGTAGCTTATGGCTTTGAACTTTGCAGCCTCCTTCTCAGGCTAGGCAGGTATCTCAGCCCAGCATAAGCACCAAGGGCATGTGGTAGAAGAGAATCTTTTGGTTCCTGGAGGACACACATCCATCAGGTACCCAAGGCTGTGTCCAACTCTGGCTCCTCTCATAGGGAACGAGGAAGATGGATTGTCTGAGACCTCATCCAATCTGACACTGAGACACTAAGCAGGGGACAACTGCCTTCCTCGTGGCTGATCTGTGCTACAGTGTGAATAGACTCTTGGTTGGTGTCCCCTCCAATCCCAGAGGCCTCTGGGGTGTCCCCTAAGCTTCCACTCGAGAGCAGGACTTCTCATGACTTGGAACTCGCCCACTTGGTCCATTTCTTCCTGAGTCACATTAACGTGAGCTCCCGATACCTGCCAGAAGCCATGGTAACAGGAAGTGTCTAGAGGCACGTGGGTAGAGAGGCAAGGGCTTGGCGCCAGCTTGGCATTTAATGTTTATAAATTTGGAACAAGATAGTTGGTTAGCACACCTACTGCTTCAGAAGGGAGGTGGAGAGGATGCTGCACCTAGGGGACCTTTGTCTCTTGACTGACAGCTGAGCCTGATGGGAAGGGTGGAGCAGGCCCATCAGGAATGGCTCTACATCCCTAAAGCCCCAACAGGTAGTGATCACCCTGAGTTGTTACTGCTGGAAGACGTTCATAAGCCGTGTGGTCCATAGGGCTGAAGGCACAGGTAGGGAAGGAGAAGGAAGGGGTGTGTGCTGCTGTGTATTTGTAAGCAGAATGTCATGTGTGACCGGGTCTTGCATCTCATTTGACTCTCCAGGCAAATCTGACCAAGGTCACTGGCTTGATGAGTCAATGAATTTGAAAACTCTTAAGTGTCTTATTTAATAACTATTGAGTATCTTCGATGTGCCGGGCACTGGTCTGGGACTAGGGGTTCAGGGGTGTAATGATGTAGAGGAGAGTCCTTACCTTCCTAGTGTTTCCACTGGGAGGATGAGCAGGCCAGGCATCAGAAATGCTCAGACATGAGAAGCAGTCTTATCAGACACTGCGAAGGTTGGGATGTGACGCTGGAGTCACTGGAGTAGGGGTGGCTGAAAAGGACCCTCTCTGAAGAGGTGGCATGGGGACAGTAGCCCAGATGAAGTGGGATGAGGGGAGGTTGAGAGCCAGGCCAGATAAAGGATCAAGCATGGTGTGTGGTGAAATCGTGAAGGAGCCCTGCAGAGAGTCTGGAGGGAAGAGAGCCAGCAGGCAGTCCAGGGGACTTGAACCATGGGAGTGTGGACTTGGGGGTTATTCTTCACAGGAGGGGAGGTCCATGATTTTTACATCCAGTTGAGCTCTCTGCTGCCATGTCCCTGTGTTCACAGGGACAGGGAGGGGGCAGTACATCAGTGAGGAGGCTGCTATGGATGGTTGCTGTCCCGGCCATGGTGCCTTCCTGACACAGCAGGGTGGTGAGCTGTGGTTGTGCCTGAGGTGCCTTTAGAAGTAGCTCTGGGAGGAGGTGCCAAGTTGAGGCACTGGGTGTGAGGGGATGAAGAGTTGGCTGAAGTTTGGGGTCCCAGTAGTGGGATGAATGGTGAAGACGCTCATCCGTAAGACAGTGAAGACCTGGGGGAGCTGGGTTGGAAGGTGACTCCGGGAGGCCAGTGGACCATTAGAATGACCAAGAGACATTGTACTTACTCTATGGTGAGAGTTAGGTAGGGTCTTAGTGGCTGAGCCTGCAGTCTGCAGAGCTGAAGTCCAGAACCTCCTCCTTAGTCACACCATTGGCACAGAGAGTAATCCTGACCACCTTCTACAGCCAAATCCTGTGTCAGAGTTAGGCTCTGCTACCTAACTACCGAAGTAGCTGATGGGTTTTCCCAGGCACCAAGAAGCTGTCCAGGCTGTTGCTGGCTAGAAGCCAAGGGTGGAGAAGAGCCATCCCATAGTCATGCAGTCAGCTCCAAGATGGTGTGGTGCTGTCCCACAGTAGCAGGACGGTGGAGTAGTTTCTCATTCATTCACTCATTCATTCATTCATTCATTCATTCGACATACTTACACCTTTTCTCAGTGCTGTAACAAAATACTTGACAAAGTGACTTGATGAAGGGTCTGTTAGGTTCACCATTCCAGGATGCAGCCATGGTGGAGAACACATGGTGGCAGGTGCTTGAGGTGGCTGGTTACATCCATCCACAGTCAAGAAGCAGGGAGCAATGAAGGCTAGTGCTCAACTCTCTGTCTCCTTTTTATTCAGTCTGAAACCCTAAACTCTTGGGATGGTGCCGCCAGCATTCGGGGTGGGTCTTCCCACCTAATTTAAACCTCTCTGGAAAGGCTCTCACAGATGTACCTAGAGATGAGTCTCCATGGTGATGCTAAACAGAGTCAAACTGACAGTCAAGAGTAACCATCACTGGCACTGAAGTATAAGTTGATCTAGACATATCTACCATCTCTCAGAGTCTCAGAGAGAGAGAGAGAGAGAGAGAGAGAGAGAGAGAGAGAGAGAGAGAGAGAGAGAGAGAGAGAGAGATGTCGTGACCATTATAAGGGAGCATGTTGAGGGGGCTGGGAAGCCTATTAGGGGCTATATCTCAGCCTTCAGATGAGGAACAAAAGAACTAACCAGATGGAAGCAGGCACAGAGGGAGGAAATGCTACTCATGAGTGACATGGAAAAAGCCAGTGATGGCTATATGTAGACACTCCTCCAGAAGCAAGCTGGACAGCATCTTCATGGATCATTCACTCATTCACTGAGGTGTTCATTCATCCTATCTCTGCCACTGCTTAGGCATGGGCTCATTCTCATGAGAGATAAACAGTGAGAGAGAGAGAGAGAGAGAGAGAGAGAGAGAGAGAGATGGATGGATGGACAGGTAGATGGATGGATGGATGGATGGATGGATGGATGGACAGGTGGATGGATGAATGGATGGATGGACAGAGAGGTAGATAGATAATAGAGGGATAGATTAGATAGATGGATGGATAGATAGATAGATAGATAGATAGATAGATAGATAGACAGATGGGCAGACAGACAGAGGGATGGATAGATAATAGAGGGATAGATTAGATAGATAGATAGATAGATTAGATAGATAGATAGATAGGATAGATAGATAGATGATAGATAGATAGATAGATAGACAGATAGACAGACAGAATAATCAAGCATGGCCCCTATGTGTGGTGGCTAGTTTTGTGTCAACTTGATACGAACTAGGGTCATCTGAAAGGAGGGAACTTCAATTAAGAAAATAGCCCCATAAGATCAGGTTGTTGGCAACCAACTCTGTAGGGCATTTTCTTAATTAGTGATTGATGGGGGAGATCCAGCCATTGTGGGTGGTATCATCCTGGGCTGGTGGTCCTGAGTTCTATTTAAAAAAAAAAAAAAAGCAGGTTGAGCAAGCCATGAAGAGCAAAGCCAGTAAGCAGTATCCTCCACGGCTTCCCCATCAGCTTCCCATCATCAGCTTCCAGGTTCTTGCCCTGTTTGAGTTGCTGTTGTGACTTCTTCAGTGACTGTGATTCCACAGTATCGTGGGAATGTACACCAAGCAAGCCCTTTCCTCCCCGAGTTGCTTTGGTCATGCGTTCATCACAGCAATAGTAGCCCTAACTAGGACAGTATCTAGTAGGCTTCTGTCAACTTGACACACGCTCAGTCCTCTGGGAAGAGGGATATTTAACCTCAATTCAGGAACTACTTCCATTAGATTGACCTATAGGCAAGTCTATGGGGCATTTTCATTGACTGTGGGTGCTGCCACCCTTGGGCAGGTGGGTCCTGGTTTGTATAGTTAAGCAGGCTGAATGAGCCACAGGGAACTAATCAGTAAGCAGTGCCCCTAAATGGTCTCTACCTCAGTTTGTGCCTTCAGGCTCCTTCCCTGCTTGAGTTATTGCCTTGACTTCCCTAAGTGATGTACTGTGATTGGCAAGGTCAATAATTCTCTCTCACACACAGACACACACACACACACACACACAGTTGCATAGGCCATGGTGTTTTTCACGAGAAATACAAAGCATACTAGGACAGCGCCCACCTGTGTAGAATTCTGATGATACTGTGGGAAATGAGCAATAAGGAACTAACTCCAAAACTACACTTTGGAAATGTCATGTATGCCAGGGAGATAAAGAAAAGAGCTCCAGAGAGACAGAGACTGGGACCACCAAGGCCTGGAAAGTGATGGCACCTGCAGCCAAGAGTGGGTTGGGTGCTCTGAGGGGTCAGTGTCATGGAATCATGTCCCCTAAACATATGTCCACTTCCTCCTCCTTAGAGATGCTGCAGCTCTCGGCAGGTAGGACCTACGACAGGGTAGGAGACTCCTGCTCCTCCACAGCATCCACGCTTATTCAATAAGGACTGGTGCACTCAACTCTGACTTGTCTGCTGGAGCCCTGGGTAGGATTTTGATGGGGCTTGAATCTAAAGGCTTTGGAAAGCTGTGAGTGTGTGGGACACACCTGGACTGGTTCCCAGAGTCTTGCCTGCCTGAGGTTAAGACCCTAGCAGTGACTATCATTCTCAAGGTTAGTTGGGATATCACCACCAGTGAAAGAAGGGAAGTCTATGTAGATACCCACCTCAAACACAGCCTTTCCTTTCTTTACCCTCAAAGCCCACTATCCTCCCTCCTGATTGGATGTCAGCCTGTTTGAGGAGTACAATGCCAACCTGCTTTAGAAGTATAGTTATCAAAGGGGCAGTGAGTGCCCTGAACCACAGCACTGGCATCCCTCCAGGCTGGGAGCATCCCGAGGAAGGGAGAGCCACCCATGAAACTCATGGGACAGAGAGGGCATGTGAGGACAGGCTTTGGCCAGGCCCCAGACACACTTACCTTTCCTGGAAGACTGGCTGGGTGGGCATGGAGAGGCTGTGTTTCAGTAAGAAGACCTAGCCAGGCTGGGCACATACCCCCTCACTCAGAGGAGGGAGCTTGGGGCTCCTTGGGAGCCCTAATGACTGCTGCGGAGAGCTGTTTACAGCTAAGTGAGCTGTAATGGCTTTCTGCGGTCATTAGACACAGGCTCTCAGAGCCCTGAGGGGCTGCCTGGCCTGGCTCCCACACACACCCTCAGGACTCAGATCAATGAACTCAGGATGGGGTTGGTAGGCCTCACCTCCCTGAACGCTCTTGTGAGACCACTGGGATCACGAATCGGCACACAAGTTGTAACCCTTGACCTTTGGCCATGCACTGGGTAGAAGGAGAGGGTCCCTTCAAGGAGCAAGAACCCTAAAGGGCACAGAGCATGTGGAGTGAGCCACAAGCCTGGAGGCCTGGGCCCAACCTGCTAGGGATACCACTTTGGACTAAGTTGGATTCAGTTCATTGAAAGCTGGAAGGAATCTCGGAGTCTGAGAAAACACATAAGGTGCTCCAAGGAGTTCTGTTGATTAAAACGAGGTCTGGCCTTGAGCTCATCTCTGATGTAGGCAGGTACACGCCTTTTCTGAGCTCCAGTCTTTCCATCTCTAGAGTGGAGCTAAAATAACACTCTGTGGGAAACTGTACAAATGCAGTGAGTGACGTATGTTGTGTGCTGCATGTGTCCCGAGTACTCATAGGAGGATAGCAGCCAATTCACCATCATCTCATGGCCAGGACAGCCACCACAACCACCATCAGCACCACCACCCCCATCACAATTAATATCACCATCATCACCACGATCACTACCGTTATCACCATCACAATGGTCATCATCACCATCACCACAATCAGTGTCACAACCATCATCACAATCATCACCACCACCATTATCGGCACCAACATCACTGCAACTATCACAATAACATTGCCCCTATCGCCGCCACAAATACCATATCTACACAACATTACCACCCTCATCACCACTAGTGTCACCATAACTACCGTATCCACCTTCATTACCACCACTACCACTGACAGCACCATTATCCTTATCACTATCACCACGCCCACCAACAGCAACACCAGCATCTGCCACCAGCACTAATCACCACCGCCACGGGAGGTATGCTTATGGGGCGTTCTCTCCCTTGACATTGGTGTCTTTCCTCCAATCTAGTGAAAATGGCAGAGCCAACATTGCTACTATTCTGAGACTGTTTGTTGAGCATCTTGTCTGTGCCAGAATTTGGGGAATGTCTCGAAACTCTTAATCTGTGGGTCACGTGATTTCTGGATTAAGTGTTGGGAGTAGGGTGGGGATAGCTTTATCCTGAAGCCAGGCGTTTCTCTTGTATGTCACCCTTTCCTGTTTCTTCACATGCCTGGGAATGTTGGATTGTACTCTGGTCAGTGTGAGTGACACTTTGTGCTGGCTACGACAGTGTGAAACCAGCTAGAGTCATTCGAGAAGAGGCCAGCCTAGGCTACATCAGACTCTGTCTGTCAATGTATATGTATGCATATGTGTAAATGTGTGTGTATATGTGTGTGTGTGTGTGTATGTGTGTATATATGTGTGTATATGTGTATTATATATGTTTGTATATATGTGTGTATGTGTGTGTGTGTGTATATGTATGTATATATATATATATTTTTTTTTAATTTACTGAATGGAAAAGAAACTCACCTAGATTGTTTGAAATGAAGTTTTATTGCTTGCCTTCCCCCACCACCCCATCAAAATGTCTACCTGGAATGGAACATTCTAGAGCTCTGTTTCTCTGCAGAGTCATCCACAGAGCTCAAACCCAGAGGTGCAGACACACAGTTACAGAGAGACACCAGTCTTTTCCCATTTTCTGATGTTTCAAGTCACAGTCCTGGCTGTCCTAGAACTCTGTATGTAGACCAGGCTTGAAATTTACAGAGATCCTCCTGCCTCTGTCTCTAGAGTATTGGGATTAAAGGCATGTCCACCATGCTTGGCCACAAGTAATTTTTTAATGTTATTAATTCAGCTAGGATGTTTGAGATGTAATGTAATTTATAAGGTCAGATCTACCTATTCCTTGCAAGAATCAGAGACTAGATAGCACCTTGTTGGCTGGAGGTTGCCCGTGACTGGTTTAGGTCTTTGTTCTGGGAGACAGCATCTTCCCAACCTCCTACCAGCAGTGAGCAGATGACCATGGTGGGTCATGTGACAGCAAAGCCACGTGTGAGCAGAGTCACATCCCCACCGAATTCCCTAGTCTTCCTTTGCTGAAAAAGTTAACTACCCAGGAGGCTAAGGTGGACATCTAGCTTGGGACTCTAGCTTTCTCTGAGTTCTGGAGCCTCAGCTAACTCTGTTTCATCATATAAAACAGGACCAGGAAAGAGACCCACCTTACGGGGCTGCTCTTAGAATTAGCTAAGGAAGACGCACAGAACAGAGGGCTCGGTATTTACATGGTTATAATACACTCCACGGTATGTCCTGGTGACTATCGGTCCTTCACTCCTTCTCATTCTGCCCAGCTTAGCTTCTCTCTCCCACCTCCTTCCTGACTATACCAACATAAAGTCTACGCTCATCCCTCCTGTCCTCAGCCCTCAGTTTGTGACCTGTACAGACACTCAGGGAAGCCTCTCAGCCCCTCCAGACTTGACACGTCCCCTCTCCCTCAGTACAGTTGCAGGGCCTGCCTATCTATCTATCTATCTATCTATCTATCTATCTATCTATCTATAATCTATCTATCATTTATCTATGACCTATCATTTATCTGTCTATCTACCCACCCACTAGCCATCCATGCATTCATTCATCCATCCATTCATCCATCCACCCATCTACGTATCCATCTATTTATTATATCTATCTACCTATCTATCATCTATCTATCATCTATCCATCCATCTATTTATTATTTTTGAGACAGGGTCTCATTATGTACCGAAGATTAGTCTAGAACTTAGATCCTCCTGACCCCAATGAGACCACAGACATGTGCCACCACAGCTAGCTCATGTCTCCGTGGTTTTTTTAACCGTATCTGGCCTTGCATGTCCTTGGACCATATATGCCTGCTAGCCTCTCTTGATTTTTGCCTGGGGAAGGAAAGAGTTAATTAGAACCAACAATAACAGAGCAGGAGCAAGCACGGAATTTAAGGAGGTGCCCCCCAAACCTCAGCAATCAAGTTGAGTAATATTTTAATGTAATATTTGAAACTCCAAATGAATGCAGACATTCCCAGAGGAACCAGATATCAAAGCGTTCCATGTAAATAAGACTCACTCCTCCACTTTCCAGATCCCCCAGCCCCATCAGAGGGCATCTCCATCAAACACTTTGATGTGTTGCTCTTCATGTGACTGTTCATGTTAATTTGGAAGTGCCATGTTAAGAAATCATTTCTCTGTGGTCCCTCGCTGGTTCCATCTCATCCCAAGCTCCCGAACAGAAGGTCCTCAAGTGCGAAAGCTCTACCCAGGGGGATGCCGCTTGGGGGTCAACACACTGACAAAAGCCAGGGACCTCAGGGTTGTTGTTGCTGTAGTTTATGATCTAGCTTTGGGACTATTGGATCTCCAGTCCCGATCACATGCAGGAAGAATGTGACTATGACACCCTGACCCCAAGGGGTCCAAGGAACCTCTGCTCTTTGTACTCAAGGGTCCATGATGCCAGCTCCTCCATACTGCTTGAACCAGAAAGTCAAATACTCCATCTTCTCATGGCTTCTCCAACAGCCATGCTACTCTTGGAGATCTCCTCCCACAGGCCCTGTGCTAACATCTGCTCTTCCAACCCAGCCTCTTTTTGGTCTGCTTCCTCTACTTCCCACAGCCCTTCAGCTTCACCATCCTCTGTGAGAGCTGACCACAGGGTGGGGCAGGTGGAAGGAGAAAGCCATCAGGAGGATACTCAACCCCACTTACCCTGTCATTGTCTCCCTGCCCTGCCCACAGCTCTCCACCACAGCTGTCTTTCCAGATCCAAAAATAACTCTCCCAGCTCCTCCCTTGAGTCTTCCCGGCCACGCTAGCAATGACAAGTTATGGGGACGGGGGGAGAAGTTGCCAGGTCCCCCAAAGCTTGGGCAGAGGAGGTGGGAGCTAGCGGGTCTCTCTCCTTTCTAAACTTGTGAGCAGTGGGCAGCCAGAGTGTGACAGGGCCCGGTCAAAGTGAGAGGGCAAGGTTATACCCCTTACTCCCCTCATTCCTGACTTCCATCCTGGCTCTGACCCCCTGTTGTCTACCACTCAGGGAAGCCTATGTGTCTTTAAATCACAGTGGGAGGGGCCTGGGAGCCATATGTCACCCCTCTGACCTTCACAATAGGACTGGAAGCACCCCCGTTTCCCTCCTGCAGCATGCTGGTTGCTAGATGTTGGTGTTCTGTTCTATGTACTATTCTATGTACAATCTGTCATCAACAAGTATCCCAACAGCTGTGGAACATTTTAGCTTCTGGCAGCTGAAGGATCGGGAAGTGACTGAAGCGACACAGAGCACCAGGCTGAGGACTTGGCCCAGCCATGGCCAACTGGCTCCACTCTGGTACTGTATACTCCTGACGACCCTGTTGGTTCTGTGGCCTAGTCGTTTGGGGTGGTGGGTTTAGCAGTGACCACTGAGGCACTAAGAACTTAAGCAGTATCAACAAAGCTGGATATGAACCTGACTGAACAAATGAGGGGACGGTACTCCTGGCTCCCATGCCGGCCTCCAAACACAACTGTGGGTGAAGGCAGGGCCAAGGTAGATCTCATAGGGGCCTAGACATACCTCCACTTGCATGACAGCCTAAAAGAATCCCCCAGCCCTCTCTGACACCCAACCTGGAGACCACACACACACACACACACACACACACACACACACACACACTGTGGAGACCGCTCAGTTGGAAAGGTTCTTACCACACAAGCCTGAGGAACTGTGTTTGATCTCATACCCACATAGAAAGCCTGACATTGTTAGGCTGACTTGAGATTCCAAGGGAAGAGGAGACAGGATCCCTGGGGCTGACTGATAAAAGTGAGAGACTCTGTCTCATAAAAGACAAACAACGGGGAACAGCACCTGAGGCTGACCACATCCACACGCAGGTGTGCACACTCACACGTGTTCACACATACAGAGAAATGAAAGGTGGGAGCGGAGCCCGCACCCCCCACCATCCTTCCACTTCCTCAGCCTGGTGCTCTGTGTCGCTTCAGCCACTTCCCGATCCCTGTCAGGAGAAAGCTCTCGTTCCTAAGACTCCACGGGAAGAACGGAGCTTCGTGTTATCACACCGTTATGTAATACTGGACCCCATCACGGGATGCTCTATTCTGTCATGTCGGCACCCTGTGGCATCTTCCCTTGGCAGAGCTCCTTACTTGGCTAGCCATTCTAATTCACATTTCTACCCTACCTCCAGCTATGTGAGAAGATACTTATATTGGTGAGCAAACCGAGGATCCAGGGAGGTTAGCCAATCTCCCAACATGTGACAGAGAGGCCAAATACATGCTATCTTACTGCCCCTTCTTGGAAGGGCCTGGTTGTAGCCTACAACTCATGGAAGTGGGGGTAGGAGAGGCCTTGAAGGAATAAGAGATAGCATCTTCCTGTCCCTACTCTATCCCATCAAGAAGAGAGGGGCAGATTAACTATTCACTGCCTCTCTCAAGTGTTCAAGTATTTGTCTTTTTTTTTTTTTTTAACTTTTCATTTTCTGAATGGAGACCCAGACAGACGCAAAGCCCAGAATAAGTGTTTTGTCTGCAGACCTGGTTCTGTGGCAGTGGAAAATCTCCTACTTCTCAAGACCAGGACCCTGGAGAGAAGGAGTTCAAGTAAAAATCCCTACCCAGGGGAGGGGGACACTACCCACAGCTCCTCTCAGGCATCCAGTGGGAAGGCTGAGGCTTAGTACCAGGACCCTAAATCTTATAAACCTAGCCTCTGGCTCCACTTTCTCCCACCCTCCCCATTCTGCACTTCCCTCCTTCCCTTTCTTCCAACTGAAGTTAATTTTAGAATAAGTCTCTTTCCGTGTTTGCCTGAGCAGGGTCACTTGTCGTTCATAAAGATTCTAGAAGGCTCTAAAATATATATATATGACAGAACTCCATACAGAGATGATCACATTCACACACACACACACACCCCTTCAGCACTTCGATGGAGGAAGTCTTTCATCCATCAAAGGAGGATAAAAGGTCCTTCAATGGAGGACTTTGCTCCCTGTCAATGCTCCCGACAGTACGTGGAGGTTCCCTGTTCAAAGCCAGCCTGTACCCCTTCCCCTACTTCATCCATGTGCCTGGAGTCAGGTGCTGCTGCGGGAGACCCTAAGGCTGAGGTCTGCAGCCTGGGGCTGGTGTAGTCAGGGTGCAGAGGATCCGTATAAGGCTGTATCCTTGATCTTCATGAGATGGCCTGGTCCAACAGGGCCAGCTGCTGTGGATGCAGTGTTTGTTATCCCATGGGCTTCCCTGCTTAAACAACGCCTGTTCTGTGCAACATATCACTCTTCCCATTTTAGAGACAAGGAGACTAAGGCTCAGAGAAGTAGAGTCACACACCTGGGTCACACAGCTAGGACACTTTGGAATTTCAGACTCACAGCTAGTTCCCCCAACCACCTCCAAGTTCTTCACTCACGAGCTGCTGCTGGGAACCCCCCAGGCTTGTGGAGGAAGAACAGCACTGAGGGCGAGTTTAACTCTTAGGCTCAGCCTCTACCCAGACGCATGCTCTAAGGCTAGGACCAGATGGCTTGTGTGTTTTAACTCTTGTGATGCTTATAAATCCCTAAGAAGGACTTTCCATGATAATCATTAACCCATTGTACAAAGGGGGCAGACCTTAAGGGCAGACTGAGGCCACATCCCACCTTCCCAGGACTCTTCTGCTTCTTTCTCCACACAGCTAAAGGGAGCTGGCTGCTTCATCTGGTCCTTCATTTCAAGCCCAGGGCTCTCCCAGGCCAGGCTCATGGGCTCCCAACATGACTTGAGGCAGCTGAGGCTGGGGCTCTTAAGCTCTTCATATCTGTTTGGGAAGACTCTTCTGCTGCATCTCTTGGCAGTCACCTCCAGGGTGACTGTGCCTCTGCCCTCCTTGTCAGGAGGGTACTGCCCACCCCATGTCATTTTCCAGCAGTGACTCCTGTAGGGTGGCAACATTTGCCTTGCCAACCATCTTCCCAGCCCAGATTCCCTTCTAAAGCCCTGAGCACATCCTTGTAGTCCAGGAACACACTGAGCCCCTTCTGTGTGTCCACATCCCCACCTCTCTGCAGCAGGGACTGTCCACTGACTCTGAACAGCGGGAGAACCAATTCCTCGACTTTCTCATCCCTCCGTCTCAATCCTGAGGCCCTTTTCCTTTGGTGCGAAGCTCGGAGGCCTGAACCCTCCCCAGGTGTTTAGACTCCGCATCGTTTCAAGTCGTGTTTGCATTTTATAAAAGGCAAGCCATCCTGTCTGCAGAATATTAAGTGGTTCAGGCAGCTTTGGGAGACAGACTTGTGAATTCATCGACATCTGCCTACAGGGTCTCGGAGCCCTGCAGCCCCACAGTTGTCTCCCTACCTAGGCCCTTCCTCATCTTCCCAGCTGAGCTCTGAGACTGAGACAAAGAGGCAGCCCAGCCATGCTTGACCAATGGCTGGGAGAATTGCCTCTGGGGCCCAGGGCAGATACCTCCCTTTCTCTCACAGGTCTCTCTTAACATCCCTAGTACAGGAAGGGGTAAAGGATGAGTTGTGACATGTCCACAGCCTGTTCCTCTTGAGTGCCTACCTCAGGCTGGCCCACCCACCTAGCATGGGTGCTGGGAATCGAAATCAGGTCCTCTACAAAAGCAGTTGTGTGCTCTTAATCACCGAGCCATCTCTCTAGCCCCTAAAGTTTTCTTAATAAACCCAACTTTGCTTCTTAATTGAAGAAGCGATGAGTTCCAAAGTCACCATAGGAAGCCCTGGTATTAAATAGATGATATTCAGGGATAAAGTCTTGACATTGGAAATGGTGAGCCAATTATCAGCCTCCCTGTGAGTGGCGCCATGAGCTCCGGGCACTGGCTGCTGTGACCTGTTTCACTCCTCCAGCTCTAGATCTCTGAGGAGATCTAGAAAGAGCACACACCCATACTGGAGATTGGGTATCTCAAGTTCAGCACTACTTCTGTGCCTAGAGGAGAGAGCCACGAGCTTGCTTCACCCCCATCCCGCAGTCTATCCATTCAGAGAAGCACTGTGAAGCTGACACCTTCCCTGGACCCCAAAGGGCAGGGACCCAGTGTAGCACAAACTCAGAGCCCAAATAACACACCTCCTCAACAGCATCTCTGCCAGTGACTGTCCCTATCTCTGAGTGCCAGCCAGGAGACTGGGATGAAGCACTCCAAACTGAGAGGCTTGCCAGGCAAAGAATTAAAGTGCAGAGTAAATGAAACCAGAGCTAGACATGCCAGAGGGTCAGTTCCAAAGAAGCTCTGCCAGAGACACAGCCCACACCACCACGCCACGGCGGCTGGCACCACGTTAACATCAGCTGCAGGCTCTGCAGTCAGCTGGGCCAAGTTCAAATCTGGCTCCCCCCTACATCCTACCATTGTGATCTGGCACAGGCCACTTAAACCGTGTCACCGGCATAAGTATGGCCCGATGGCAGAGTGCTCGCCTAGCATGTGCGAAGCTCTAGTTTGGATGCCCAGCGCAGAGAAGAGAAGAGAAAAAGAAGTGTAAACGTGGGCACGGCCGGAGTAACTACCTGGCGGTGTGGGTGCTGGGAAGTGAGGCCAGGTGACAGGCAATGCACATGCATGTGACTTAATACAGAGAAGCTGAAAGACTGAGGACCAGGGGACCTATGTCTCATGGACGCTTATTCCTCCAGCAACAGGCTGGCTCCATTGCAGTGTCTCTGCCCAGCTTTCTTCCCTCCCCTCCCTCCAAATGATGCTTAGCTCTAGCTTCGGCTCAGATCAATAGGATGCCTGTCTGAGAGGTTGGGAGCGCCTGGTTTGTCCATCAGTGCAGATGACCCTGCATTGCTAGGCTCCTATGTCATATCCATGAACACAGCAAAGGGAACAAGGAGGATCGCCAGGAGAGATAAGGTAAGCCTGGGTTCAAACCAAGACTCTCAGTGGCCAAGTACAGACACCCCTCCAGCTGAGTCCTCCAAGACTGGGACCCCGCCAACCCCCCATTCCCCAAAGCTTGAGGATGTCCACCTCCATCACCCCCACCCCTGTCGCTGCTTACGACACAGATGTCACCAGTCCTCACCAAGCTGCCTTAACATGCGGGGATTCTATCTCAAATATGTTGCACAAATGAATAATAAAAACAAAGGAAAATTACCCTCTTTATTGAAACTCATTTTATGAATAAAACAATTATTCTGGTAATTGAAAAAATGTGTCGTTAAATTAAATGCAGTGGTTCCTATTAAAATTTTAGTGCGTTTTTGCTGCTGCCGGCTAGAGGCTGGTAATTATAGTCAAGAGTTTTGCTTTCTCTTTATTGTTTTTTAATCTCTCTGTGCTTCGGATCTCCAACAATATTTTATGTCAAAGAGATTTAGAACTGTGCCCCCAGAAGGGGGGTAAAGCTGGCCGGGGGGAGGGGCTAGCAGAGGGACTACAGCGACATCTGCTTCTGACTGGAGCTTGCCTGTCATTCCAGATGTCCAACGGTTTTGGTTGGTCTCTTCACCCATCTATCAGCCTGGCATCCAATCACAGCTCTCTTAATGCAGCTCCCGCCCTCTCCACTCTCTTCCCTGCCTTGCCTCAGCTTAACGGAATCTGCATGCTGAGGGGAAGCCTGGAGTAAGGTGCCCAGATTGAATTGGGTCTCACTGCCTCTTGGAATCTAGGTTTAGAAAGCTGCGTGGTGGAGTGGGTGGGGTCAGTCTGCTAAGGCTCCTCCTTCCTTAGGGGCGGGGCCATTGTGAAAGGGTATGTCACCTTGGTGTTTGTAATCATATTGAGGAGCAGGCATGCCCCTGCACTTCCTACCACTGTATCCTTAACTGGCAGCCTGGCCTTTTCAATTAAGGTGGAGAAAAGGAAGGAAGAGGGCTGCATTGCAGCCTGCTTGGTATAGCATGGACCAAAGAGGAGAATGGGCAGGAGAATGCCCTAGAAAAGATCTAGACTTCCTTTCCAGTTCCTACTGCACTCCCTACACACAAATAGCAGGCGATCCCCTCCCCCCTCCTCCCGCCCCCGTCCCCTTCTTCCCCCCTTCCGGCCCAAAGCCTCACAGCTCCGCTTTGGCAGAAGCCTCAAGACCCCTAGGCTGACTTAGCCCCACGATGACTGCCCTTGATGTGTTATATGTTTTCTGGCACACTACGCTCTGTTCTTTGTCTGGGAGATTAAGCTCCTGGTGGGCAAGGTCTCTGGCTGTGCAAGGTGCCACTGGGAGCTTGATGGATGGAGCTGGGCTGGGAGCAAACCGACATTTATCTCTAAGACACCAGGAGCTGATTAGGAGCCAGATGTCATTGTCCAGCAATGTCGGATGAGGCCTGGGTACCAGGCGGTGAGGAAGGCAGGGTGAGCCAGAGCCCGGTGTGCCATCTTGTTCCCTGAACCCACCTGGACTAATCCTTCGTGCACCCTTTTTCCTCGGCTCTGCTACAGTCAGCCTGAATTGCAAGGAACTCTCTGCTCAGTTCCCAGGGCTCTGAAGTTAGCTGGCTGCAAGTTAGCTAATGGGAGGCCCTGACAAGATATGGGAAGTGGAGGGAGAAAGAAACTGAGTTTTCCCGCCCTCTCCCCCACCTCCCCGCCATCTCTTATGTCTATACTGACACTCCTGTGTCTGGCTCATGACATCATCTCTTGATGAGCAGTTGACTCGCCCTGGTTTTAAAAGCTTACTTCCTCCCTGACCCCAGCACCTTGAGGAGATTGAGGCTTTCTGGATTGTCACTCCTCTGGGTTACTATGTTGCTCCCATTTGGCTTAGCAGCCCTTCCATTACCCATAGAAGGTTCCTTGGAGAATATTTCAGTCTTAATACAATAGTTAGATCCTGTTTTTCTCATTGGACTCTGATCAGATACCCACCCTGTTAACACCCCGGGAAGAGCTTAGACTAGCCCAGGACTTGTAGGTACCTAGCTGAGGATGTGAGAGGTTCTAACCTCACAGCCTCCCTCATCCCAATAGCTTCCTTTCTGGATGGCCCATCATCACGAGAAAGATGCTGTGTGCAGCTGTTCTCCACACTGCCTCTCTGATTATTCCCAGATGTCAATCCATCCATCCTGGGACATTTCCTCAGCTTACAAGGATAAAGTGGTTTCCCCAGTAGGCTGAAGGGTGTGGCATTTCCTGGGCAGGAAGCATCCAGCAGAATACAGATCACCACTGACCATGGAGAGGAGTGGCCAGGAAGCCAGGGCCCCACCCACCTGCCACATCCCTATCCTTTACCCTACCCATAATCCCTTTGTGAACTCTAGCGATCATAGTGCCAAGGCCAGTTGGCTCACCCTGATCTGGAAATACCCAGGGTCTCAGACCAAGGAAGTTCACAGCAGCCGTAAAGGAGCTAGGTCATAAGGAGTGGGTCTGGGTGCTGCAGTCAGCTGGGATACCTGGAAGTGCAGGGTTCAGTGGTATGGCGGCTTGATACAGAATTGCATGTAGGTTACAAGCAAGGTCTAGAATTCACGTGTCTCTGTGTGTGTGTGTGTGTGTGTATCTCTCTCAGTGTGTCTCTGTGTGTGTGTCTCCATGTGTGTGTGTCTGTGTGTATCTCTCTCAGTGTGTCTCTGTGTGTGTGTCTCCATGTGTGTGTGTCTGTGTGTATCTCTCTCAGTGTGTCTCTGTGTGTGTGTCTCCGTGTGTGTGTCTGTGTGTGTGTATATATATCTCTCTCAGGGTGTTTCTGTGTGTGTCTCTCTGTGTGTATGTCTCTCTCAGTGTGTCTCTGTGTCTCTCTCAGTGTGTCTCTGTGTCTCTCTCAGTGTGTCTTTCTCTGTGTGTCTCTGTTTCTCTGTCTCTCTCTCTGTCTCTCTTTCTCTGTGTGTGTGTGTGTCTGTGTGTGTGTGTCTGTGTGTATCTCTCTCAGGGTGTCTGTGTGTGTGTGTCTCTCTGTGTATGTGTCTGTGTGTCTGTGTGTATCTCTCTCAGGGTGTTTCTGTGTGTGTCTCTCTGTGTGTCTCTCTCTCTCAGTGTGTCTCTGTGTCTCTCTCAGTGTGTCTTTCTCTGTCTCTCTGTCTCTCTTTGTCTCTCTCTGTGTGTGTCTGTGTGTATGTGTGTGTGTGTGTGTCCCTAGCAACATTCTCTGTCACGGTCTGGACTTTGGTCTCTACCTGCCCACCCCACCGCTTCAGTTCCTAAACCAGCATGATCTTTGGATATAGAAACCAGTCCCCTCCTTGGTGCCTCCCAACCTACTCCTCAACCACCCTCCTCACTACTTTCCAGAATCTCTGCTCACCCCAGCATACCTGGTGTTCCCTCTGCAGTCAGAGTTACTGTGTTTCCCACCAAGGCACATGCTACCTCTGGCTGGTGACTCCCACATGTCCTTCAGGCTGTGACTAGGACACATGCTCCTATGGCCAGGATTAATGACCCTCCTGCCCCCCCCCAGCCCCCACCTACACACATCATGTTGTGATGGCTTGTGTCTGAGAGGCAGAAGCTGAATGTAGGTTTGCAGTGGCCAGCCTAAGCCAGAGCCTCTGAGAAGGATCTTGGAGGTCGATAGATGAGCCATTGAATCACCTAACTAAAAATTCACGTATAAATGAAGAGACCCTGCAGCATCCAATGCCGAGGAGGGAGATCATATTCCGGAATGAGTAGCCTTCGATAGGCCGATAGGCCGCCGTCTCTGTAGCAGTCAAAGAGGGCTTCCTGGAAAAAGAGACCACCCCTCTCTCCTAAATGCCCCTCTCTTTATGCTCATCACTGTGCTTCTTTGCCAGGCCCAGAGCTGCTTCATGAAGGAAGCGTGATGCTTGCCGCTCCTCCCCTTTAGCAGAAGAATCATCCCTCTATCAGCCAGCGACAGGGCCAGGGAGGGAGCTGGTATCCGAGCAAACAATGAGAGGACCAATAGCGTCATTGTGACAAGAGTCCTTGATGTGTCTTCGTAGGAGGCGGCCAGGGTCGTCATTGAAAGTCAGAGTGGCTGAGAAAAAGAGCGCTGACAGCAGCAGCTGCTAGCAAAGATGACATTTCTAGGGTGTCTGTGCTAGCAGCTGAAGTCAGAGAAGACTTTTCTGGGCCTGGGGAAAGTTAGCTTCCAGGGTCCTGTCCCCTCCAGGGCACCGTGGTCAACTTGAATGTGTAGGTAAAAGGTTGCAGTGACACAGAGGCTAAAGCTTGATGGGTGTTCTGAGATTTTTCTGTTGCTGTGGTGGCAAAACAGCTCAGAGGGAAAGGGGCTTATTAGTTTTAGAATTCCAGGTTATGGTCCAATATATTGGGAAGTCGAGGCAGGAACTTGAAGTAGTTAGTCGTATTGCATCCATAGTAAAGAGCAGAAAGAGAAATGAATGCATGAGTGTTTTCTTATGCTTATTCTCCAGGACCCCTACCTAGGGAATGGCGCTGCCCAGAGTGGGCTGGATCTTCCCTTATCAATTAATGTAATAAAGACAATCTCCCATAGGTATCTGATCAACCTGATCTAAACAATTCCTCATTAAGACTCTTTTCTTTTCTTCTAAGTTGTGTCAAGTCGACAGTTAAAACTAACCAACATGGTAGATAAGAAGGGTGAGGGCCTGGGTTATCATCACTCTATTCTTTCCAGACAGTGTCCAAGTTTGCGGTAGGGTTCAAGGTCATACCTTCCTACCTAGTGTCCCTGGGCTTCTCTAAGCTGATCTGAGGACAGCAGAAAGGGAAGAGGCCCTAAGATGGAATGCCATGCTTGTCCCCTCCTTGCTCAGTGACATTAGATGTGACATTCTCTCTCCCTTCATTACCTCATTGTGTGAAGTTGGAGAGTGATACATCCGATGGTGGGATTGAGATCAGAGATGTGAACAGAACCCATCTGCCCTGTCTGATGTAGAGAGGTCAAGAGGCTTGCTGAAACCACACACTTCTACAGACAGGGATCTACCTACTATAGTAACACCCATTCTGCAGATCCATGCATGTATCAGAAGCTATGCTACCACAACCTCTACACATAGAGGCTCGCTGTCCTCCGGACACAAGCCTACCCCCTTCCCAAGCCCTGAGGGAGTAGACTGTGTAGACACTAGCACTTCCAGTTAGCATTTATGCAGAAGGCATGACCGAAGCCCATCCAGATCCCCTGAAGTGAACAGCATAGCCCCAGAGCCAAGTCCTCAACTGTCTCATGGTGAAGGCATAGAGACGTGCCCTAGTGTTCAGTCTAGGCCTGGAGAACTTGTATCCCAGCTCTGGCGCTATTAGGTTATGTGGTCCCTGCACCTCTCAGAGCTGCTTACCCACAAGTACCTTGAGCCAGTCGCCAGCATTTAAATCCAGATTCTGAAAGGTTGAATTTGCTAGATGACAAATCTGACTGTCAGACCATAAGGAACTTCTGGGTTGTAGATGCTTCCTTCCAGCGAAGGCCTAGAGACTCAGAATCAGGCAGCATAGGGCCCTGCCAACATGGAAGGGCTAGGCTGCAGCCCTGGGCAGCCTTGAAAGGTATCAGGCTTCCTTTAGTCAGATGGAGACAAAGATATGGCTGTGGCAGTGAGCAGGGAGTGGGGGGACTTTCCTTTCCTGAGATAAACCATCATTGCCTTGCTCTCTCTGCCAAGCCTGCCTCAGAAAGCCACCTGACCTGTGGTTCCTACAGCTTTAAGCATGTCCCATGCCATGAAGTAGCAGCTGGCCCAGGTGCCACATCAGAGCAAAAGTGCCCATTAAGCCACCACTGGCTGCCAGGCCCACTGAGTCCCAGGAGCAGTGTTTATAGATATGTCAGCCTAATGAATTAATTGATTCCTTTCTCTACAGCTGCCTGAGAAGGGTAGTCCAGGGGCAGCTGGGTCCGAGCCAACCTCCTGCCCAGCCCCTCCTTTAATTTACCACAAATTCCCAAGGGCTCTTTTTCTACCTAGACTTCCTCTTTGGAGGTGAGATCTTTGTGGGTCTATCTTGTTTGGAGGTGAGTCTTTGATGGGGTCTATCTTGTTCCTAGGCTGTACACTGCATCCCATCTGTCCCTGAACCCAGCCTGTCTGTGCACTACCCAGTCCACTGAGGCAGAGAAGGAAAATGTCTAGTCCCTGTATACAACTCTAAGCTAGACATCCCTCCTCCATCTCTCCTAGTGGTGCTGAGAAAGTTGTATCTCTGGGTGGAAGAAATGGGGCTTCCTGGAATTTGGGAGCAGTGTTCAAAGTTGTTAAAGTATCCCATTCCACCCAAAGACTAGGAAAGGTCTTTCCCCAGAGTTCACTGTGATGTAGACAGGTAGATTGATGTTCAAACCTCACCTAGAAGCTAGAGTTTTAGGGCAGATTTGAGCTTCAACAAGCCAATCCTCCTCCCCATCCCAGAGCTGCTGGACCATGAAGCCTGCTGGGGCCTTCCGTTAACTGGCTTTAATCAGGTTTGGGAACCAGCTAGCACTGGCTCCTAAGTGTTGTACCCCTAATCAGGCTTCTGGGGCTTCAGGCAGTGGAGTTGGGGTTCTCCTGTGTCTGGTCCCCTTTTCCTGCCTTCAGGATGAGCAGGGTTAGCCTGATGTCCTGTCTCCTTCTGGGCATCATGCAGGCATATCCTCATCCGTTATCCATAGCATCCTCCCGTTTCAATGTTGTCCCTCAAATAGTTCTGGTGGGCCTATATTAATTAATGGAAAAGGATTTCCAACCTGCCATCCTAGCCAGGCTGGGAGACAAGGTGGGGTGGGTGAAGGGAGACAGCAGGCTGGCAGCTGGAAGAAGGAAATAGGACTGAGTCCAGTGGGGTGAGCTCCCCTAATCTCATTTAGAGTCTCTTGGGCCATGATAGCCAGGCAAAAGCCCAAGAGACAAGCAGCCCTGACAGGAAGGCGTGAACTTGAAAGACCTTTCTCTGTAGGAGACAGGAGGGAAGGTGGAGGGGTCCCAGAGGTCTAGGATCCGGGATGCAATGGGTGATGAAGAACGAAAGACCTTGCTGCCCTGCATCCCAGGTGATTGACAGGCCCTGGTGTGGAGGTTGCAGAACTGGCTCTGACCCTGCCTGCTGCTGGAACTTCTTGGAAGTCTCATGGGAGGCATCTCTCCTCCTTGAAGCTCTGGGTTGTTTTTTGGGTTTTTTTTTTAACCTGAGAAGTGAGGGGGTTAGGTTTAAAAACTTACTGAGGTGAGATGAAGCATGTTGGCTAGAATGACTGACATGGTTCTGAGATTGCTGTCACTATTTGTCTGTCTGTCTGTCTACCATATATTGGTCTGTCTATCATACCTATCTATATATCATCTATCTATCTTCTATCATCTATCACAGATTATCATCTGTCTATCTACCATACCTATCATCTATCTATCACCTATTATCTATCTACCATACTTATCTATCATCTATCTATCCACGCATCCTCTTCTCTCCCCTCCTTCCTTCTATCCATTCGACCAGCCAGTCACCTAATTGAACAAGGGACCTGCTACAGTCAGATCTGGTTGCAGACTCTGGTAATGGCTGTGATCTAAGATCCAGGCAAGTCCCACCCTCCTTCAACACAGATAGGTATAGGAATAATAACGGCAATGGTGAGGCACTTGAAGAAAGGGCCTGGGAGAATACACGTGACAGACCAGACCAGCCTGCTGGGAGCAGACAAGATTTCCTGAGAAAGTAGTGGGAGCTACAGCCTGGAGGTTGTGTAGCAGGCACAACTGGCCCTGAGCGCTATGAAATTTTCATGAGCCAAGTGGTAGAAGAGGCTCGTGGCAAGCCCCGGTGGCCTTTACACACTGCAGTGGCCCATTGTCTCTAGGTGTCCTGAACTGCTAAAACTTCCTCCTGTTCCCTAGACCCTTTCACTCCCTGCTCTCCTTCCTCATCTCCCTCGCCACTCACCTCCAAGACCACTCGACAGAGTGACTTCCTCCTAAGTACTTTGGTGTCCCCTAAGGTCCCTGGGCCTCCAGTTTCTGAGTACCTGTACCTCCTCCCCATCGTCTGAGCCGTGCTTGCTTAAGCCATGCTTGAGCCTCTCCCCACTGTCTCCTGGATTCCTAGAAGACAGGCCTCTCACTAGTTCCCCTCCAAGTTAAAAGCCAGTGAGGTTGGATACAAGAAAAAGGGAGGGTGAGCCCTAATTGTCCCCACATCTGCCCAGGACAGAGTCCAACACCTGTGTCCTGACCTGGACCCGAGGCTGTGCAGGGCTCAGACCCCACGATGCCTGTATCGAGGTGAACATATCCAACCCTGTCAACTGTGATAGCACTGATAATCAGGTTTGGGAAACCTGACCTTTCCTCCCAAGAGAGGCTTTTTAAAATTTATTTACCTTTATTTCATTGTGTGCATTGGTGTTCTGCGTGCATGTGTGTCTGTGTGAGGATGTTGAATCCCCTGGAACCGGAGTTACAGACAGTTGTGAGCTGCCATGGGGTGCTGGGAATTGAACCCTGATTCTCTTGGAGAGCTGAGTCACCTGTCCAGCTCTAGTCTTGCTTGTTTGTTTGTTTTTGAGACTTTTATGCCTAATTTTATACTTGATACATTGTGTTCTTAATGAGAAACACTAAGTCAAATAAACTTCAGGCCCCTTGAGGCTCAAGGCTGGCGAAGAAGCACCCATAGGCCCTGGCCCACAGCCCCCGCCAGCCTGGGCCCCTCCACAGTAAGGTCTCAGTTTTGCTTGTCAGGAGAGGGCTCTTCCCTTGCAGCCCCATAGCCTGCACTATCACCACAAGTCCCATGGTCCAAGCCTGGAAATCCTTCGTCCTAAGATTGTCCCCCATTCCTGTTGAGCTGCTTCACAGGGCCAGTGCTCAGAAGGAGATCAGGCCTGCTCTCCAGGGAAAGACAGACAAGACAATCCCTGCCTTGTTCATCTGTCTTCCTCAAGCCACTGTGGATCAACTGTCCATGTTGCTACCAGGCAAGCCTGATCTTAACTTTATTCTCTGAGCCATGCTAGGCCAAAACCTTCCATTTAAAGAGCTAGAGGAGACCTTGCATGACACATGCCAAGTGCCCTATTGAGACCCATAGGCCCAGCTCGCTTCCTCCCCTTTGATCCTGGGCCCTTTAAATGTTTCCTGAGGCCCAGGATCCCTCTGTACAGCCTTTCCATTGCGTGACACTGTGCAGTGTGCAAGGCATACCCAACAGATGCCACCCTGTTTCATCCTCGTCCCAATACCACACTAAGGGAAATGCAACTGTCACATTAACAGCAGGCTGAGGCTCAGGGCAGAGGGGCTGTCCCAAGGGTTTGTAGGCAAGCACAGGCCAAAACCAGCGGTCAGAGACTCCCTTCAACCATGCCTGAGCCCAAGAGCTGGGACCTCACCCTGACATCTATATTCCCAGCTTCCTAAAGGGTGGGTCCTTCAGAAGCAAATTGCTTCCCATTCAATGTCCCCTCCCTCTATGTAGCTCCTCCCCTTCTTTCTAAGGCTCTGCTGTTGTGTGCTGGGTAAAGCCAGAACAAATTAGGAAGGCAAAAAGACACCCCCCCCCAGTAAATGCTGGGATGTGGGGGCGGAGCTCTAGCCTTGGAGCATCTGAGATATGGACAGCAGGTGAGTGGCCTAACCACTCAACCTTCCTGCGTCCTCACCTATGAAATGGGGACATCCCAGCCTCACCCTTGCAAACAGGAGGGAAGAGGCCAAAAGGGACAGAAAAGGACCACTAGGGCAGTTTGCCCTCTCTTCGACTGACTGTCAGACCTGCCCTCTGGCCTTCATGTGTCAGCTTGGGGATTACCAACCACTGCCTCTGTGGAGAGCCAGGCCCTGGCACTGTTCCATCTTTCAGAAGGACACAGAACACTTGGCATGCGGCCCAGTCCCCACACCACAGCCCAGCCCCCTTCAAACCCTGGGGACCCAACCCTTCCCCCTCATCCATGCCCCAGCTTGTGTTAGGAGGGGTGCCCTCACAGGGAAGCTGAGCAGCAGCTGCAGGAGCTCACAGGGCATCTGTCAGCAGTCACTCGGCCGTTTGCTGGGCTGAGACCACATCCGTGGGGTTAGTGGGAAGCAGAGCAGGGATGCCCACAGTAAGGATGCCTATCAGGACTGAGCTTGTGCTAGTACCCATAGCTTAGCAACCTCTGTCCGGTCTGCACTGGTAGAGACGCTGGACCATCTAGACTGTCTCCTTATTCAAACAGATTAAAGAGCAGACCAAAGCCCTAGGGAGGCACAGGAAAGGACCTTGAATGGGGACCTAAGTATGGGACTCTATTACTAGCGGATGAGTTTGGGAGTTTGAAATAAATGTCCCTCATACGTTCAGGCATCTTAATACCTGGTCCTCAGTTAGTGGTCCTGTTTTGAGGAAGGTGCAGCCTCACTGGAGGAAGTGTGTCACTGAGGACTGGCTTGTAGAATTGATAGCCCTACCCACGTCCAGTTCATTTTCTGCTTCATGCTCATGATGAAAGATGTAATCTCTTAGCTTCTCGCTCTTGCCAAGATGTCTTCCGCTTGCATGCCTCTGCCCCCATCTCGATGGACTCTTTATCCCTCTGGAAACTTCAGCCAAAATAAACTCTCTCTACCTTAAGTTCCTGTTAGTCATGGCATTTTGCCATGGCAACAGAAATGTCACAGACGGAAGGAGTGCCATCGAATTACCCGTTGCTAGCCAGACTCAGTTTCCTCACTTGTCCCATGGTTATTATAGGACATGTCATACATCACTCAGGGTTCTACTGAGAACATCACATGGATGACCCTGGTATTCTTGATAAAATGATGTGGTCATTATAGTACATCACATGGATGACCTGGTATTCCTGATAAAATGATGTGGTCATTAGAGTAGGAAGGAATGAAGTAAGATGCAAAGGTGTGTGTGTGTGTGTGTGTGTGTGTGTGTGTGTGTGTCAAATGCCACTTCCTGCTGGCCTTTAAAGATTAAAAGTAAACAAGTCAAAGCTGGAGAGATATCCCAATGGTTAGAAACACTTACTGCTCTTGTAGATGACCTGGATTTGGTTCCCAGAACCTACATGGTGCCTCACAACCATCTGTAACTCCAGAAAGCCCCCTTCTGGCCGTTACAGGAATTGCATACACACATGATGCACATACACTATATATGTATAATCTCCAACCACAGCTAAGGAATACCCCCGAATATTTTACTCGCACTCTAAAAACAAGGAACTCTGAAAACAGAGTCAAGACGTGGGGACTCATAATTCCTGAATGTAAGGTGCTAGCCTGGAATTGGTCACGGAGCAGATGAATGATACCAGGAGAAACCGCGAAAGGCTGAACGGGATATGTGTTGTCGTTAGTAAGAATGCACCAGCATTGGAGAGTTGGCCAGCACAGGTCATTCCCTTTAGTAACAGTACCTGGTAATGTAAGGCATTCACAAAGCAGAAAACTGCATATCCCCTACCTGGGAACTCTGGCTATTTTCACAACTTCTCTTACAATAGAAACTTAAAAAAAGAAAAAACTATTCCTCCTGCCAAGCATTCACTTCCATCTGGGTGCACTGAAGTTGCTCTCTTCAATTTTCTGTCTCGTATTTAACTGTTTGACACAGAAGAGGTCTGTCCATTAGAGAAGCAACATCAGGGAAAGACGACTTATTTGGGCTTATGTTTCACAGGGATTTTAGTCCATCCCTGCGAATATAGCCCCCGTGTCCATGGCATCATGAGTCTGTGGCAGAGGCTCCCCACATCATGGTGGGCCAGACACTAGGGCGTCACACTATAGTTGCCACCATCTGGAAATGAAGCATTCAAGACACGAGCCTGTGGGGGAGTGTTTCACAGTCAAGTCATTACACGTGGTGCATCTCCCTAAACCTTGCTTGTGTACAAACAAGGAGAGTATGAGATCTCCACTTGATTCCCCAAGTATGTGCTGTGGCCGCCTGGAGTAAAGAAGGCAGGGAAACAAGGGAGCCAGTGGCCGTGACCCTGATCCCACAGCCCACCCATCACAGTTGCCCCTAGCAACTGTCCATCCAAGCAAGCAGGTTCACCTCTGAACCTCAGCTTTGTGGAAGATGAGTCAAGAAAACAAACAGGTCAGCGCAGAGGCCCACCCATTGTAGATGCTCATTAAACAGAGGCCGTGTTTTCCTGTCTATGTGTGTGAACATGGAGCCAAGTCTGCAGAAACCCCGGCTCTGCCCATAAGAAGGGTTCCTGAAAGGCTATGGCAAAGTTTCATATGGCCACAGGCAGCTCGGGCCCAGAAAAATAGCCTAGAAACTTCAGGATTCCACTCTCATCAGAATTCACCTGCCTGGCATATTGCTGGGCATTCCCTGCTGCCCTGGTCTCCTTCTTTTTCCCCGGCTGTCCTGGCCTCCTTCCTTCCATCTTCCTTGTTTCGGTGTGAAGCTTACTGACACATCTATTTACCAGTTCTTGTCTTGATGGGCACTGCCTGCTGCATGCTCTACTCTTGGCCTCAGGAAATGGTCGTCGTGATGTATATAAACAGTATAGCCTTTATGGAGCATGTGTTGTGTGGAAGAGTCAATATACTTTGGGAACAAGGACAGCCAGGGGAGTGAGGATAGGACCAGAGAGTCAAGAAAGGGTTCATAGGGAACAGAATAAGAACTTCCGATGCTGAGTCACCCAGGGAGGTCCCTGAGGAGGTGACACTTGAGTTAACAGAGAGGAGGCTACCTGCGAGGGTAGGGATGTTTGTGGCTTAGGAGGATAGAAAGCAATCATTCAATGACACAGAGTGCCAGGCTGAGCCCCCTGGAAAGAAAGCCCCAGCTTTTCCTGAGGGCTGATGGGACAGGTAGAAAAAATGGTTTTGCTTTTCGTTTACTATGATGAAGTATAACTAAGCTGAAACATACCGTGTTATCCGTGTGCACATGTGTGGATCTATGGTGTTGAGTGTGTCACACTCTGTGCAACCATCACCTCAATCTGTCTCCAAGACATTGTTGCCACCACTCCAACCTGAAGCTGTCTCCATTGAACACCCGCCTCTCACCCCTCTCCCTACTGTCCCCCTCAATCCCACTCTGTCCTCCGGCTCTGGGGACTGTGTGGTAGTGAAGTGACACTTGCCCTTCTATGACTGGCTTACTTCACTGAGCTTGGTGACCTCAAGGCTCAGGACAGCATAGCCAGTGTTTTCTCTCTCTTCAAGGTGGAGTAAAGTTCCAGTGTGTGTGTGTGTGTGTGTGTGTGTGTGTGTGTGTATGTGTGTGTCTGTGTGAAGGTGTACATGTGTGTGCGCATGTGTGTGTGAGCCTGTATGTGTGTCTGTGTGTGTGTGAATGAGTGTGTGTGTATGTATGAATGGGCGTGTGTATGAACAATTCATGTGTATGAGGGTGTGTGTGTGTGTGTGAATGAGTGTGTGTATGAGGGTGTGCATTGTGTGTGTTTGAGTGTGTGTGTGTATGTGTGAATGAGCATTGTGTGCACGCACGTGTGTGTACGAGTGTGTGTGTGTGAGCATGTGTATGTGTCTGTGTGTGTGAATGATCATGTGTGTACATGAATGAGTGTGTGTGTTATGAGCATTGTGAGCGTGCACATGTGTGTATGACCATGTGTATATGTGTGAATGAGCGTGTGTGTGCATGTGTGCATGTGAACGATCATTTGTGTGTATGAATGTTGTGTGTGCATGTGTGCACACATGTGTGTATACCACATTCGTATACCCATCCATCCCTCAGTGGGCAGTTGTGTTGCTTCCACTAAGAACAAGGATGTGCTAGTGTCTCTTGAGAGAGCCTGCCTTCAGTTCTTTTGTATCCATGCCCAGCTGTAAGATTGCTGGAGCATATAGTACTTTGAGAGGGTGTTTAGAGCATAGGACGGATTGGGATTTTTGCTTTATTAAGTTGCCAACAGGGATGGTGGTGGTGCAATCCCAGCATCTGGGAGGCTGAGGCAGGAAACCTCAAGTTTGATGCCAACCTGCGCTATATAGCCAGATCCTGTCTTACACACACAAGATGCTTCCTGGTGGTCTAGTGGTTAGGATTCAGTGCTCCCAAACAGACAAATAAAAAGTTTAAGATGCCCACCTAATCACTAAGGGACAGTTGATATGTAGCTTAGAAGCGAGGGATATAGATGGGAAACATTGCCCAGGGCTAGGGAAGTGGGTGGATTCTGGAACATGCCTTGGTAGAAATGACCCCACAGGACATGCTAACTAACTGTGGAGCTGACAAAGTCAAGATCAGGAAGACTCCTGGGTTTGGGACTGAGCAGACCTGGGGCTGGAAGGCAGCATGACCTACCTAGATGGCAGGTTGTGAGAGAGGTAGGTTTGGGGTTTCCTGGAGAAACTGGGTCCCCAGAGCTGCAATAATGAAGAGCCACCAGCTGGGTGGCTTAAAACACCACGGACTTATTGTCTCCTGGCACTCAAGGCCAAAGGCCTGAACCTGAGTCTGCAGGGCCAGGTTCACTGCCTCTGAAGTCCTGGGTAGAATTCTTCCTTACTGGCCCTCATTGGCAGCAGGTGGTCCCTTCCTGGGCTTCCCCAGGATTCCAGCTGCAGTGCTCTGGTCTCAGACCCCACAAGGTCTCACACTTCTGTCAGTATTCACTGCCCCCTCTTATTCAGACCTTACCATGCTGAACGAGGGCTCACCTTCATAATACCAACAAGCACAGGACTTCCCTAGGACACAGGCTTCACCCTCCCTCCCATGCTGTGACTCCCATCCCTGTCTGGCCCATCTATCTATGCTTAGCAGAGCCCAGATGACCTCCATGTTTAACCCCCTGCCGTCTCTTGGCCTCACCACTGGTCCTCATGTCCCTTTCTCCTCACAGAAGCTGTCTCCCTTCGGGAACAAAACGGCAGTTTCTCACTTGCCCGTTCATAGTTGTTTTTCCTCTTGAAGAAGCCTGTACAGTGAGTGATGGCCAAACAGATGTCCTGTGACAAGAAAGCGTCCCTGAGTCTCCTTAGTTCCTCAGGGGAACTCAGAGGGCAGAGCAGACACAACCTGAATTCTCTCCTGTTTGCAAACAATAGGGGCTCTGGAGGACATGGAGGCTGTCGCCCAACCAGGCCTGCCTCTGCCCTTCTCCAGGGGTTACCTGTCCTGTCTTCTTGGGAATTGTTGCTATTTGAGATGCAGTGGATCAGACACCAAAGTACCCACAGGTTTCAGCAGCACTGGGTGAGGGGAGGGCAGGGAGGAGGGACAGCCCTGCAACCAGAGGTGCCACTTGTACTTCTAGCTCCTAACCAGACCTCCCTCTAGAAAGTGAGAAATCCTGTAGCCTACAGTAATATACAGTAGTTAGTATACAGTGGGTGTCAAGTAAATGTCACTTCCTGTTCTCCTCTCCCAATGTGGCAGCGTAGATTCCAGTGTGATTTGGGCTGGGTCAGTCCCTACTTAACACTGTCAACTGGGGGCCTGGAAGGGCTGCTGTATCCATCTTTCTAAATGGCATCCATGCATATAAACTTGTTTTTGTAGCTTCTATTAAAAGCGTCCTTGAACTTGTTAAAACCAGCCCTTCATGGTGAGCTTCTAGCAAATGCCCCTCACTGATCTCAAAGGACAGCCGAGACTAGGGGTATGGCTAGCAAATATTTAGGTAACAGTGTCTATAGCACAGACCTCACACAAGGCTCAATCCACTGACTACTATGACCTAAAGAAGTTACCCAGCCTTCTGTGCTTCAATTCTCCAACCAACCAAATAAATAAATAAATAAATGGCACAATCCAGACAATAGTCTGTACCTAGGTGTAAATATTTCTTGAGCCCTTCCCACAGACCCTGGTGGGCACTGGTCATGAGACCCTAGGAAAACTCACTCTCCATGTTCTGAAGAATGGGAAGGAACCTGCTCATCCCAAAGGGGTAGGTGGGGCTCGTGTGGCATGCAGGCCCAGCCCTCCAAGCCAAATGCATCAGTGTCTGCCAGCTGCAGCCTCCACCCCATTGGCCCAGATGAGCTCCTGGGCTCCTGTCCACTGCTGGGCCAGCTTTCTCCCCCCCCCATCCCCCATCCCACAGCTGCCTGTCCATTAGCAAACCCCCAGAACCCCATGAAAGCGCCCTGTGAGCCCAGTTGGGTCAATAGGTCCCACTTTGGGAGATAAAAGCATGGGGGCTGGGAACGAAGTGGGAATGGAAAGCCCAGGAGGGGGGTGGGGGCTGAGGCAGAGTCGGGGAGTGAGAAATTGAGTTCGGAGAGGCCCCAAAGCAAAATCGACAGATTGGAAATCTGCTTTGATGGCCTCTCCGTTTATCCCCCTCGTTAACAGACGTGTCCATTTGGCAGGGGTGAGGGTGGCAGGGCAGGAGGCTGGCCGGGTTTCAAGTTTGATTTCTCGGGGCTTACAATACATCTCTCTTTGCATAAAAAGGGATTAATATTTGTGCCTGAGTATTAACGGAGCACCCGGGCATGAGCTTGCCACAAGCACACACACACACACACACACACACACACTTGACTGCACATACATGCACACACATATACACACACACATCACTATCATGAGCTGCCAACTGAAACCAACATAGTTTGAGACCCATCCCACAGTCTCCAAGGCCTGGAGTGAGCCAGTGTCCCACACCCCAGGTTTCACTCCTGCCTCTCTGCAGCTGGCTAGAGCAAGGCCTTCCTGGGTTATATAAATAAAGAGCAGGGACCAAGATGTTGATCCCATTATGGAAGGATTAGTTACTCAGAAGGCCTGGAGATTAGACTATCAATCAGAACGAGGAGGTGGGACACCCAGGGAAGGAGGGGGTTGGGCTGCCATCGCCAGCATTATCTTGCACCCTATTTAAAAGAAATCCTTCTGGGAGACTATGGCCCTTGCCCACAGTGTGACTGGGGTTATATGGGAGAAACTAGCTATACTTTCCCTTCTTAGCCCACGGGCAGTGGAGTAAGGTTCTCGGTATGGAAACGGACAACAGGAAATGCCTCTAAGTTCCCTGGCATCTTGGTCCTCCTCAGCCCATCTTGCAGGTCTCTGTCTCCTTGCTGTCTGAGATGAGCTCTACCTGCACGATTGTGGTTCTGAAAATGTGGTCCCTAGACCAGGGACAGCCCTGTCACCTAGAAACTTGCTACAAATGGCAGTTCCTGAGCTGGCCTGTGCTGTGCAATAGTGTTGTGACACATTGTCTAGGGATCCTGATGTTTACCCAAGTGACAGGACTGACACAGCCCAGGCATGCCCTAGCTGTAACTGCAGGGCCAGGGCTAAGGCTCGTGGGCCGTATGCAGAGTGCATAGATATCATGTAAGATGGGTACAGTATCGGGTCAGGGGAATTAGAAAGGATCCTAGTGGGTGGCTTAAAACAGTTTTATTTGTGTGCGTGTGTGTGTGTGTGTGTGTGTGTGTGTGTATGTGTGTGTTTTGTGTGTGATGGAATGTTTGAGAAAGTCAGAGGACAACTTTTGGTAATTGGTTCTCTCCCCATATCTCCCCCCCCCCAGCTTTTTTTTTTTTTACTTGATATGATCAATAGCTTTGTCAACTCTACACAATTGGAATACCTTGGGAAAGAGTTTCAATAGGAACTGTCTGTATTGATGTGTACTGTTGTCATGCCTGTGGGGCATTGTCTTAATTACACTAGTTGATGTAGGAAAGAAGACTCAGTCCACTGTGGGCAGCACTATTCCCTAGGCTGGGGATTCACACTGTGTAAGGGTGGAGAAAGCCAAGTAAGCTCAAGCAAGCAAGCATGCACATGTGCATGCATGCACTTCTCTCTACTCTTGACTAGATATGATATGATTAGCTGTCTCCGGCTCCTACTGCTGAGTTCCCCAAATTGATAGACTTTAGCCTGGAATCATGAGCTAAAATAAGCCCCTCCTCCTCTTAGTTGCTAGCTGTCTGAATGTTTTAGAGACAGAAATAAAACTTGGATACATGGACTACAGCAGTTGAACTGAGGTCATCAGGCCTGTGTGGTAGGCACTTTTACCTGATAAGCCATATTGCTGCCCCAGCTGTAATCTTTCTAGAGTATTTGCATCACCAGCTGTCTGCTCTCCTCCTCCCTCCCTAAGATGGATGGGTCCATGGGAGCAAGCACTTCAGTCCTTACAGCCTTGTTTTCCAGGGGCTCAACTGGCCTGACCCTGAGTCTGATCAGCCCTCTGCCAGCACATCCATAAGTAGAGGGATGTCGCCCTAGTTGGGAGAGATACGAGTAGATGTGTGCCGAAGCCACTACCCACCATGCACCTCTCCTCCCAATTTGTGTGTTCCCTGATGTCCCATTGACCAGCCACAATGTGAGCAAAAGCAGCCAATCAGAGTCCTTAACCTTTCTCTTGCAGTTTGG